>CM028757.1:35414751-36114751 GCA_016801395.1 Leptodermis oblonga | reverse complement strand
TTTCCCATTTATCCCCATCAGGATGATTACAAGAAATCACAGTTTATATGAGATAATGAGAAGAAATCATTATGAGAACACGTGCTGCATAAATACGGGCAGGAGATAAAATATTTCTATTCCTATATATAAAATCTAATTAAAGTTAGACAACTGACATTTTGGTTTAGTATAATAGCTGAAAAATGTCTTATCACCTTTCTAAACAAGGTTGACAAAATCTACTCTTGTGATGGGATTATCCTTAGATTTTCATGCAGAAATTTACTTTTCCTGAAACATGCCATCTCTATGGGCTTGTTTTAATTAACATCCTTGTCTGATGCGGGCATTCTGATGCGGGCATTCTGCTCCTTATCGTGCAGAGTTCTAGTGCACTGTCTACTGCCAGTTGCCAAGCCGTCATCCTAATATTTTCAATGCCTTTACTTTACATTTCTACATGCTACTGATGTTTTCAAGCAGCAAGTGACCGATGACCTATGTTTATGGTTTGATTCTTTAGTTTCATTTCAGGAATTCATATGTCTATGCACCATGGGAAAATAATTCTCACAGGGAAAAAATCAAACACCTATTATACTATAAAAAAAAAGGTGGGAAGATTATCCCAGACCAAATACGATTTCAAAATGTAAGACGGATATGGTTTCCAATGAGGGGGTTTTAATCAACCAGAATACCACAGCCTAAATTTTCTAGTAAATGCCAAGAATCCATCAAAGTAAACAAACCATTCTGCAACAAGAAAATAAAGGTAAAAGTTTACCTATTCCTATTTATGATGAATCCGACGACAATTTGACTGAAGCTACGACCTGAGGTTTCCTTCGTGCTTGCTTCCAGATGCCTGCTGAATTAAGGAAGATGGCCAAAACAGTATGGGAAACACACAAAATTCGAAAACATATAAAACAAAACCTTACCCTTTTTCAAGAACCTTGCAACTGGCCTCAGATTATAGACGTTTCCCCTGTA
This sequence comes from Leptodermis oblonga, assembly GCA_016801395.1. Lineage (NCBI taxonomy): Eukaryota > Viridiplantae > Streptophyta > Magnoliopsida > Gentianales > Rubiaceae > Leptodermis > Leptodermis oblonga. Next base: position 36,113,773 of record CM028757.1, on the reverse strand, counting down.
TATATATGAATTTCAAGTTGCCTTTTCATCTTTTCCAGTTCATAAACCCTTTCGCAGGATATGAATGCATTGAGGAAGATGTAAAGTCTGTTTAGAAATGAATAAATAGGGGAGGGGAAAAGAGATGAACCGTACCAAAATGAAGATTAGGAGATGAATGGATCATAAATATAACCGTTTGGAGCTGAGAACACAGGAAATTGCCAACGTGGAGTACACACTTGGCATATGCAGACATAAATATGTATATGTGGCAGCCATGTGGCTACCTCACAACAACTCTATATTGCATTATATAATATAGGGTAGAAATTCATTATGCATGTTGTTTCAAAATATTTGATACTATATAAATACAAAAACTTGGTTTATGAAGTATTTTGAATGCTAAAATATGCATAATATGCATATTGTGAATTTTGAGTACATGATTAGATTTAATTATGTTATACATAAATTCCACAAATGATTTCAAAAGTTAATTGAAAGTGTAAAAGTGAAAAAACTTGATTCATAAAAGTGTTTTGCATGTTTTGGTTTTACGAAAGAAAATGATGATTAAATGCATAACTTTCTTGGGTGAACATTTTTGATTCATAATTGAAAGATATAGTATTGATATCCTTACGATTAATTCTTAGAATCCATTTATGTTTACATTTGGAAAAGAATTAAGTTATGGATTATACTTTATCAAATATAAGAAAGTTGATGCATTATAGGTAGTAGTTTGAGAGCATGCTTTGTTGGTGTAAAAAGTGTAAATCATAAATGATCTTGTGACTATCTATAGTGCATGATTTTCTTAGAGAACTAGATTATTTCATGCATGATTAATACTTCAAAATATAATGTTAAGTTCTTCTGATTAATTCTTAAAATTTCATTGTGCCTATTTGAAATCAGAATTAAATTAAGGAATATATTATGTTTTGTATATGGGTAGCAAGTTTAGGTAGTTTTGATGCGTAGAAAATGTATGGAAAAATACCTAACATGAACTTGCTTTGATGAACTAGAATTTAGGATTGCAGAATTTTTGCGTGATTCATAGTTTTTGCAAGATTTCATGAAAGGTTATGTATATTATATGTTAGGTGGCATATATTTAGAAATTTTATGATACAATAGAGATTGTATGAACTTACTTAACATGATTGCTTTTGATGAATTTGAAATTATGACTAAAATTTCAAATACACGTTAAAGTTTCATATGCATCAAATATTATAAGTTTGATTTATGGATTGATTTGAAGCATGTTTGTTAAGTATTTACTATGATCATGTTTGGCTTGTGTTTAAGTTAATCATGGATGGTAAAGTGATAAATGATTGATCTATCAATGTTAAATTCAAGTTACATGCATTAAAGTTTAAAGTTCTATGTTAATTTGTAAGTTTTAGGTACAAATTTTGTAGAATTATACTTATGCAATAAGTTTGTGACATGTTCATTAAAGGAATGTGTCAATGATAGCTTGTATGGTCCCATAAAGGAGGATGATCCTTTGGTAAGGAATTGTCTATATTGATGTACAGAAACATCAATAGAAGAGGATTAAAAATCCAAAGTAAAATCAGTAAATGGTGAAGTCTTAATATGTGAGATTAAGTAACCATTTGGAATAGTGATTTGAAGACTCAATAAAAGGGTTTGGTTAAGCCAATTAGGCAAACCAAAGACTGGATTAAGGACTGATAGGAACGATTATCTTCTATCAAGAAACATGTCCTAGACCATTTACAATGAAACCCTCAATTCATTGCTAGTTAACCACTAGTTATGAATTCAATATAGCAAAAAATAAATTTTCTAAATGGTTGCAACACTAATAGTGTTATTTACTCGCTAGAAAGTTAAGGTTAACCAATTGAGTTCTTAAGAAGTTCAAGTTAATTAATACCAAATATGAGAAATGCAATAATGCTGAAAATTCTCATATGGCGGGTATTTTGAAACTTGCTATATGGATGCTTTGTGAAAAATTCATAAAGGTTCTTGGATGAAACCTTGGACGCACTCAAAGACATGGGGTCGAGATTTGGCGAAAATTATGTTAACTGATATTGTTTGTCACGCGGTTACTCTTTTGGTGAATCAAAAGAGGGAGGGAATTCAAACCCGAGCGCAAAGTTGTATTGGGTAAAGATCAGTATTTCCGAGATTTGGGCCAAGCTTTAGCTGTTAATTAAAAGGGAATCTTAACTTTTAAAGTCCATTCCCTCAAACTCAATAAATAGTCCCCAAATCATTCTTCCAATTCCAAACCTAGAAGCAGAACTACTCCGATAGCTCAAAACGCCGTCGCTCTTGCTCTCTCCGGCTCACTATCTGTCGCAGGTGACTTTCGCCGACTCGCCGGAATTCTAATTCTCCATCTGGGCTCTATTCTTTCCCGAGTAAATTCCAGAATACAGGGGGAATTTCGATCTGATTCTTCTTCTTCTTCTTCTTCTTCTTCTTCTTCTTCTTCTTCTTCGAGGTGAGGCGAAAGTCCCCCGCCACATGTAGTCCGAAGATTTGAAGAGCATTGGCTTCTTTGAGCTTAGATTTACGCTTTATTCGGGTTTACTTAATTGGGATGATTTAAAGTTTGTTCCATGTCTGGAGAATCTTAATCTGATCTTTCTTCTTTCTTTTTTTTTTTTTTTTCCGCCATTAATGTAGGAGTTGATCAGATTTCAAGCAATCAATGACTACGGGTCGGGCACCCATTGGAAACGCCGGAGCTGGAATTTGGCATCGGCTGTGCAGTAATGCTTTCAGTTCAGACCACCATCAACATTTACTTCTTGGATTGGGACTGGACTTGCTTTGCTTCACAGCTTCTGCAACATGAATTGCTTCTGGCATTTGCTCTTTCATTCCTTCATATGGAAATTTCTGACTAGAAAATTTTGCTCAGATTAATGGAGGGTTATTGCCAGATAACTATTGTTGGCATTCACTTTTGGCCATTAATCCTTTTGAGTAATGATGTGAACTCTTTTAATTGGGGCAAAGGTGCAATTTTGCCATCAACGTTTGTGGCCAGGTGCAAATTTGCCATTTAAGTTTTTTTGGGCTCAATTATGCCATTAACGTTCATAGTAGGAACAATTATACCCTTCACTTTAAAATAAATTGCCACATAGGATTAAAATTAATTAGCTATCATGAAAAATAATAAAAATGCTGACTCAAAAATCCTATGCCTTCTCCCCTCCTTGAGGGTCCGCCGGCTGTCACCATTGCCACCCCTGCGGCCTCTTGCCGCCTTCCTCAGCCTTACTCAATTTCTCATGGAAGGTCATATCCTCCACTTCGATTTCAATATCGCTGGGCAATCCAGTGGTACAAAACCTGCAAGAAGAACAAACAAATTGGTAGGCAAAAGAGAAAACTGTGCAGCGTGGGGTTAAGCCAGACAGAGTTGAATAAATCACCATGCTTGGCCTTTGGAGGTGGGTTTGTCGGAGGCCATCTTTTGAGCTCTCTTTCTTGGGGGGGGGGGGGGGGGGGGGGGGGGGAAGGGCGAAAAACTAGATCAGATCCATGAAAATCGACATTCGCATTTGCCCAAAAAAGTAAGGAACAACAGGATGGAATGGAATCAATCGGTTGATGGGACTGAGTTAAAAGTGGAAAGAAGGAATTCTGGTTAAATAGAGAGAGTGAGAAGCAAAGAAGAAGATGCAGAGTGGCAGAGAGAGAGGTTTTTGTTTACGGAATGATTGTGTTTGTTGAAATTGAAGCAGAGTACGTGGGTGGCCGGCGGAGAGGCAGCAGCGGTGTGGCAATGGTGACAGCCGGCGGACCTTCAAGGAGGAGAGAGGGCATAGGATTTTGAGTCAGCATTTTTTATTTATTTTTCATGCCAGCTAATTAATTTTAATCCTATGTGACAATTTATTTTAAAGTGAAGGGTATAATTGTTCCTACTTATGAACGTTAATGGCATAATTGAGCCTAAAAAAACTTAAATGGCAAATTTGCACCTGGCCACAAACGTTGATGGCAAAATTGCACATTTGCCCCTTTTAATTGAATCCCTTATGTTTTTGTTATGGAAAACTTGTAATTATAAGAGTACCATTCAACAAAAACAAAGCTGTTCAGGGAAATAAGTTTAATAGTCAAAAGTGTGCATGACTTCAAATTGGAAACGATACAGAAAACATCAACATATTTTGAAATTAACATAATGCCCTGTGCAAAGATAACACGCACAGATGGAGAAATTATTATGAAAATAAAAAGCCGGCCAAAGTCCAATAATAGTGCAAATTACTTTTCCATTCTTTAGTGCATTATGATTTAAACCAAATATTCCCCTTAGAACTTCTTTACACAAATATTCGTTTCTTTTTCAGTTCTTCCTTTGTAAGCTTTCTTTCTTTCCTTCTTTTCTTCGGCCCTTCGTAGAATATTCCTCCTTTCCCCCTTTGTTAAATTTCTGCCCCTCACCTCACGTCTGTTGAGCCTTTCACGCCTGCAAAATGACTCATTTCTATACATGTATTGTTATCTCACACGTTACGGAATGAGCTTCCCATTAATCTAGATTTGTACCGACGAGTGCACAGTATATATATTTTGTTGTGGCAATCCCAATGATAACGGTGATGGTTTCAGACCCGTCACCTCACCTTAAGAAGAACTTGTTTGGGTGGCCAACTTCTCTAAATAGTTAACTACGTACAAACCAAACCTAATTCGAATTGGTTTATTTGAATTCAGTAAATTCGAATTTGGTTCGATTTTAGAATTGGACCAAATCATGCCCACTCCTAACTTTAAGAAAGCCTTGCTTTTTTATTTTCTTTTTTTTTTCAAATAGAAAAATAATTATTTATAGATTTTACAATTTGTAGGTGATTTTGTTGCCGGTGGAAAGCAAGATACTAGAAAAGTGGAAGATATATGTGATACTTGTTGTTTTAATTCAGCAGCTAAACTCAGTACCGATATTATCTTTCAGTATAGGTGATATTTGTTGTTTCAACGTATTCGCAATATATTAACAAATAAATTCGATACATCAAAAAATAAACTTGATACGTGATACATTATACGTTAAAATTGATATGCAATATTTCAATAGCTAAATTACGGTCACAGTTTAACAACTAAACTCGATACACGATATATTATAAGCTAAACTCAATACTCTATTTGAGTAGCTAAACTCGATACTCTATTTGAGCAGCTAAAATTGGTAATCTACACTAGTACAGAAATGATCAAAGAAGGCGCCCCTTCTGGTTCAGGTTCTGGTCCGGATTCAGATTCGGGTTCGGAGTTGTGGTCGGTGTCGGGGTTGGGGCTTGGGTCGTGGTCGGGGTCGAGTTCGGGGTCAGGGTCGGGGTCGGGGTCTGGGTCTAGGTCTGGGCCGGGGTCAGGTTTGGGTTTAGGGTCGGGGGTGATGTCAGAACGGGGGTAGGGTTGGGACCTGGGTGAGGTCGAGGTCGAAACGTGTGCCGGGCCCAGGTAGGGGGCGAGGCAAAGGTTGAGGTCGGAACGGGGGTCAGGCCGATGTCGGGTCGAGGATGGAGCCGTGGTCGCAGAGGGTGGGAATAGGTCGTGGCGGAGCGAGGTCAAGGCGAGGTCGGGTGGGAGGGGGGGGTCCAGGGTTTGGGGCGGATCGGGGGCAGGACAGGCCGACCAGTGAGTTTAACTTAAAATGACTTTAAAATTTTTGAAGTATTTTATAAAACATGTTTAAAGTGTACTTAAAAAAATGTATTTTAAAAACATTTTACTTAAAATTATTTTTTATAAACATTTTGCAATTTCTTGTCCAAACACTATTTTTAAGTTTTTTATACTCTTAAAACACTAAAAATGTTTTTGAAGTACTTGTCCAAACGACCTATGTGTTTTGAAAATAGACTCTTTTAATATAACAAAAAATATTTTTAAAATTGGACTATTCTAATGAACGTAGTGCGGATTAATTTTGTCCCGAATGAAATATAAAGGAAAAGTGAAGGGTAAAAATCTCATTTAACTATGACTTTTTTTTGCAAACTTCACGAAGAATCTCATCGATCGGGCTTTTACTTGAGAACACATGTGGGCTTCAATGAGATTGGCACTCATGCGATATGGGCCTGAAGGACAGAACCATTTAGCGGTTCTTACATCCAACATCGTACCTATCAAGTTTAACTTATAAATTATTACAGTTATATTATGAAAACATGTTTATCGAGTTTACCTTGTGATATATAGAGTATTAAGTTTAACCTATGATAAATTGCGATTATGAGTTTAATTGTTGAGATGTCGTGTATTGAGTTTGGCCTCTAATATATCGCGTATTGAATTTAGCTTTTGTGTAGTACTTTATGATTACCAATAATAGTGATTAGTTTACTCAGCATTTTAAAAATTATAAATTATTTTGACATTTTTTTTTCATCAAAAATTTAATATACTATAAACCAATTACGTTTAAATATATTGATAAATTTTACTAATTAGATTCTTTGAAATTAAAAAACTATATGGAAAGAAAATAGGTTATGGAGAATAGGTTTCATTTTCCCAATTTCTCCCAACTACTAGTTCAAAATCTTCAGATCCAAGGTTCAATTTTTGCATGTGAAGAGATAAACAAATAGGAAGGAAAGAGGAAATCATCGGTGCTCAAGCAATTATAACGTATACAAATTATTTAAAGATTGAATTCGATTCTTACCTCTAAAATTCTTGAAATATTAATACAAGATAGTTCGCCTAAAGGTTAATAAGTAAATTTCATACGTCTATTAATTTTACTGTTTTTACATTATATATATATTTTTTACCCCTCTTCTTTATCCAAATTCTCACATTAATTTGATGAAATAGATAAGATTTTTGTGAAGATTTAAAAAATTAATCACTTTTTTGTTTTTCCTTCATGCTTATAGAGTTATTTAACTTTTGTCTCATGTATTTTCAAAATACGTTAATCTTTTACAAAAGTTGATACTTCTGCCAGTTTGCCCCCACTTTTGTTAATGACAACAGTATTTGTTAAGAACAATTATAGTAATAATGTCATATTTCTTGAAAGAATAGAGGCAAAACTATTACATTTAATTGGTGAAATAATGGCAATTCTTAGGGCAAAGATGTACTTTGAAAACACATAAATCAAGGGTCACACTCCCTTGTAACATAAGAGGGAAAACAGTAACTAAGCGTAAACAAAATCTTTTCATGAAATGAATCTGGCCACTTGTCATCATAGTTTGCAAGATCAGGATTTTATGTGGGATTGATTCGAGTATATGATCGAATTTTATGATTGTAAAGTTCTATACAAAATGGGCATGTGTAAATTACAAATAAATTATTAAAACTGCTCTTATTTAAATTATTTTGATAAATTTAGTTAGGATAAGATAAAAACGAAATTAAAGAGATGTTGTATTTTAGGAACGTAGAATCGTAAGATCCTATGATTTGGATCGTAATTTTGCAAATTATAATTGTAAATAGTGTACCGTTCTAACGTTATGATTCCATCAAAGTTTATTATCTTAAATTATTTGTAATGTGATATTTTTTAATATTAATTAATTAAGCAAACTTAAACTTTGACCATCTCTCATAATTTTAATTAAAGGGTTTAATCTATCTTTCTTGGAAAAAGCAAATTTTCTAGTGGTGTTTGTATGTACACTGCCCTCTGATTTCGTGCTTTATCTTTTTATTTATACATATGGTCATTTTTCAAGTATTCTTCGAGCATCTTATTAATTTTAAATTTATATATATATATATATATATATTAGGTTAACTTTCAAACATCGAATAATTTAAAATTAAGCCAGGTTGTACAAGAAAGAAACATTAATAATTCAGTACTGTCCTCAAAATAGTGTTTCATTTGATCCTTACCAATGGTTTAATGCAAACACTTGTATTCAACTTGCAATACGGTTCTAGCTCCGTCACTAATTGCTAGATCTGCTTTCATTCTAATCATTTTTGGGTAAGTTACATTTACCTTCTTCAGGATCTATGAAAACTACCAATACTCCTATGAGGTTTCATGAAATTACCAACACTCCTCTGGACGTTCAAATTTTGGCAAAAACTTGTATTCAACCTGCCAAATGGTTCAACACACACAACTTTCCCTTTAAAAAATATTGCATATCCAATATTTTAAGGGGGAAAGTATCACCTGTCGAATTGTTATACGGTCTGACAAGAGAATATTTTGCCTAATTAAAAAAAAATTCTTGAGTTTTGAGTTTAATTTTTGACTCACAAAGGGGAAAATGTAATTTTACGAAGACATAATGGAATAATTGTTATATTATTATTCGATCTAGGGGTGTGTTGGTAATTTCATTAACTTTAGAGTAGTATTGGTAGTTTTCATAAACCTTTAGGGAGGTGAATGTAATTTACTCACCATTTTTTTATTTTTTTGTTTGTGATGTTTTCAAGACAATTTTGTCTTTGGTCAATTTTAAGTGAGAAAATCGAGTTTCCTGAATCTCTTTTGGTGAATGTTCACTTCACGCTCACAAATGATTTTTTCCTGAACCCATGTCAGACAAACAAGTCCTCGTACAAATGACATCTCCAGCTTTCGATTCCAGCCATAGAAATCATCCCCAATTAAGCATATCGAAGCTGGGAGGAGAGGGAAGAGATGAACTCGAGGAGGGTCTGTAAGGCGGCGGTGGTGGGTGGAAGCATAGCCGGCGTATGTTGTGCACATGCTCTTATTGAAGCAGGCTGGGATGTGGTGGTGCTGGAGAAAACCCGTATTCCTCCGAACGGCAGCCCAACCGGGGCCGGCCTAGGAACGACAAGGTATATTTTGAAAACTAGAGTCGATGGATTGGGGATTTTGCAAATTACACTTGTCATCGTTTGTTTGTTTTTGATTAGTATAATGAGTGCAATTGATGTAACTGTCTAACGTAATGATTCCATCAAAGTTTATTATCTTAAATTGTTTGTAATGTGATATTCTTTTTTATATTAATTAATTAATCAAACTTAAAGTTTGACCATCTTCATATTTTCTAGTGGTGCTTGTATGTACACTGCTTCAACACGTCATCTTCATATTTTCTAGTGGTGCTTGTATGTACACTGCTGCAACACGTCAACTACCGCCCTCTGCTTTCGTGCTTTATATTTTTTTATTATACATAATGGTCATTTTTCAAGTAATCTTCAAGCATCTTATTAATTTATAGTTTTTTAAATTAAAATAAATATATATATATATAGTAGGTTAACTTTCAAACATCGAATAATGTAAAAGCCAGGTTGTACAAGAAAGAAACATTAATTAATAATTTAATACTGTCCTCAAAATAGTGTTTCATTTGATCCTTACCAATGGTTTAACGCAAACACTTGTATTTAACTTGTTATACGGCTCTAGGTTCGTCACTAATTGACTAGATCTGCTTTCATTCTAATCATTTTTGGGTAAATTACATTTACCTCCCTCGAGATCTATGAAAAATACCAATACCCTGCTGAGGTTTCATGAAACTATCGACACCCCCTAGACGTTCAAATTTTGACGAAAACTTGTATTCAACTTGTCAAATGATTCGACACGCACCACTTTTCCTTTAAAAAATATTGCATATCCAATATTTTAATGGCGAAAGTATCACCTGTTGAACTTTCTCACGGTTGATAGAAGACTGTTTTACCAAATTACAAAAGAAACTTGAGTTTTGAGTTCAATTTTTTTGAATCACAAAGGGGAAAATATAATTTTACGAAACCAGAAGGGGATAATTATATATTATTATTCGATCCAGAGGATGTTGATAGTTTCATGAAATCTCAAAAGGGGTATTAGTAGTTTCCATAAACTTTGAAGGAGATAAATGTAATTCACCAATATATATTGTGTGTTTGTGTTGTTTTCAAGACAACTTTGTCTTTGGTCTATTTTAAGTGAGAAAACTTGAGTTTGGAACGCATGTTGGGAGTAGAGATCATGAAAGATTCGTTGGTTAAGAGTTATAATAAGTTAAATATATTATAACTAGGATCTAGCATTTTTTTTTTTTTGTGTTTTTAAATATATTACTATCTGTTCAACCACGATTAATATACCTCACATAAAGTGAAATGGGGTTCTCGACAATATAACAATTGAGGGCATTGAGAAGAAGAAAGACTGAATTAGTGGACGTTAAATGCTTTGTGATGTTCATTATATTAAGTCGTCATTGAGACATGATCCAGTATTGTTATGATAAGGCTAATATGTTAAGGCCGGTAGAGGTCAATGGAACATTCGTACCATAAATTTATACTGTGCCGTTTGTGTATTTTAAAGATTATTTTAATTAAGTTTATTTATATTTTAAACTTTTTTCGTCTAGTTAATAAACTAATTGGGATTCCGCAAATTTCTCATCGCAAAAAGGGACTTTTCTTAAAAAAGAAAATAAAATAAAAAAGAGACAAATTGTAACAAACACAAACCATTTGGATATTTTTTTTTTTTCTTTTTCTCTCTTTCTGTTTGCTATTTTTAAATTTGGTTTCCACTATTGAACTCAAAGGAGAAATGCTGATCTTCGAAAAGAGAAAAGGGGAAAGGAAAGAGAAGGAAGGTGTGTGTGTGTGTGTGTGTGTGTGTGTGGGGGGGGGGGGGGGGGGGGGGGGGGGTTGTGGATGGAAACCACTATGGCAAAAAATTTATCCTATGTGCGTGTCGTATTTCATCAGTATCGAGTTAAGTCTCTTGTATATTGCGTATTGAGTTTAGTATTTTATGTATCAAGTTTAGCTATTGAAATATCGCAGTTATGAGTTTAGTTGTTGAAATATCGCGTATCGAATTTAACCTCTGATGTATCGTGTATACAGTTTAACCTATTATATACACTAATTATAAGTTTTATTGCTGAAGTATTAATTGCATCTCAAACTTAGATTGTTAATGTATTGCTTATTTAATTTAACCTATATGTATCAATCCATGGATATTAGTTTCACATACGATGTATCGGTGAATATAATTTAATAGTCTTGGATTCATCGATCTTTAATCTTTAATTTAATGTATCAGCAGATGAGCCGCCGGCGGCGGCGGCGGTATTCCATATGAGGCACATCTCCATCTGCAGAGGGCGATGAGAAATGGGCACATATTTAAATGGTTCCTATTCCCTCACTCGGTGATAAGAATATTATGATTGCAAGTTTTCAAATAATACCCACACATTTCTAGATCTTTGTTCCGTTATCATTATATATATATAATGATAACGGAACAAAGATCTAGAAATAATGTTCATGGTTACGTATCTATAAACAAAGATCTAGAAATAAGTTACGTATCTATAAACAAGTTACGTATCTATAAACAAAGATCTAGAAATAATGTATATGGTTATGTATCTGTGTATATATATATATATATATATATTATATTCTTACTCATATAATAATGTGTGATTTATAATACTTTTACTTGAAAAGTAAAGATATAAATAAAAAATATATAGTCAAATTACTTATGGACGAATTACATTTACCTCCCCTGATGTTTGGTCAAATTACAAATAAGTCCTCTAATTGTGAAATTACAAATGGAAAAATTACAAAAGTAGTTCACAATCTTTACCCCTGTTTCAAATGTAGTCTAAAATTTTTAGTAAGTATCAAATGTAGTCCACAATGTATCCATTTTATTTCAATTTCAGTCCAAAAGACAGAAATTGGACCAAAACGGTCAACGAGTTTGAACGTCAGTCAAAAGCGGTTTCGACCTCCTGAAACCACCCCCAAAGATTGTGGACTCCTATTATTTTTTTTTTTCATATTATTTAAGAATAACACATTTATCTTACTTTTGAAGATATTGACAAATTTGATTCCTTTTATGTCCCAATTCACAAAAAATTATGTTACAATTGTATTATATTCATCTCAAATTTACATTTTTAAAAGTTAAATACTCCATTTGTTCTATCAGAAAAGTCCATTTTAAAAAATATTTCTTGTTCCAATAGAATAGTCAATTTTTAAATTTTTTTACTCCTCATACCATTACTAATATAATAATGTGTGGTCCACAATTATCTCATAGTTAATAAGTATATGTGTGGAATAAATAGTGTCAAATTAGTTATTTTAATTGTTGTACCCTAACATTCATAATAAGTATATCAGAATATTTTAAAATATTTCACGAACATTTAATAAATTTATAAAAGTATTTTTATAAAAAGAATTTTATTTGAGAAATATTTTCTTTAGAAAATGTTATAAAATCATTTATTTCAAAAGTCCTGAATCGGGTAAAACCGATTGCACTGCTATGAATAGTAAAAATATAAGTTTTAAAGAATATTGTAGGGCTGTGTAAGTTTTAAATTTTATATATTAATAAAGAATATACATTTTTATAATAAGCATGTTCCGAGTCCTAGTGTGAACCAGGTAAACATCTGGTGAAGCTACCCCTTGTATGCGGGATAGTGAATCTGGGGTGTTATAGAAATTAAGGTGAAAGAATGTTTTTTAAAAAAAAAGTACAAATTACAGGGATGAATAGAGAAAAACTGAAACAAAAAAGGTAGAAAAATAAAATAATGTCATAAGTTTGAAAATAGAAAATTATCGAAAACAAGAAGTTATTTAGTTTTAACAATTTCTCATTTCATAAATTCTCATTCTCATAATTCTAAAAATCCCACCAACAATTTCGGAAAAAAAAATAATAGTAGTTCACAATCTTTACCCATGTTTTAAGTGAAGTCCAGAATCTTTGGGGGTGATTTCAGGAGGTCAAAATCGCTTTTGACTGACGGTCAAACTCGTTGACTGTTAATTTGGTCCAATTTCCATTTTTTGGACTAAAATTGAAACAAAACGGATACATTGTTGACTACATTTGATACTTACTAAATTTTGTGAATTACATTTGAAATAGAGGTAAAGATTGTGGACTACTTTTGCAATTTTTTCAATTACAAATACATCTATGAGGTTTGGTCATTACCAAATTCATCGATCTCTATTATTTATGGGTGAGAACAAACACAAGGCCGACTCGGTAAAAGTTTCCCTCAAACTCATGTATTCAATAAATAAATGAGCACGAAAGAAACTTTATGCTCGATTAATTAACAAACGATCACAGTTTGAAGGCTCAAAATTTCGATGACACTCAACTTAACATTACCCTTACCGCTGGTGGAAAAAAATCAACACAAAACAAAAAACTTTTGAAAATCTCAGGAAGGTAATTTGACCAAAACTCGAGGGAGGTACATATAATTCGCTCGCATTACTTATTTTAAGTATTGTATCTTACCGCTTATAAAAAAAAGTTATACATTTTTCATACCAGACCCGGACGGTCTGCATATATACTGGCCTATAAGTATGGATCTAGAGCCTTAACAAGAAGCATCCCAACTTCCCACAACTTCACTTAGCAAAGAGAGAAACACAAAAAGGGAAAAATGGGATCCATTTCTTTGTCCAAAAACCAAAAACCTCATGCTGTTTGCATCCCATATCCAGCCCAGGGCCACATAAACCCTATGATGAAACTAGCCAAGATCCTTCATCACAAAGGCTTCCACATCACCTTCGTCAACACCGAGTTCAACCACAAGAGGATACTCAAATCCCGGGGCCCCGATTCCTTGACCGGCACGCCATCTTTCAGGTTCAAAACCATCCTGGACGGTCTTCCTCCATCCGATGCCGATTCCACTCAGGATATCCCATCCCTTTGCAAATCCACATCTAAATATTGCATTGGTCCCTTCAAGAAGCTGCTTGCAGAGCTGAATGATGAAGCTGCAAGTTCCTCAGAGGAAGTTCCTCCAGTTTCTTGTATTGTTTCTGATGGAGTCATGACTTTTACCCTTGAAGCTGCTGAGGAACTTGGCATCCCTGAAGCCATATTTTGGACCACAAGTGCTTGTGGATACTTGGGTTATTTCCAATATCCTATGATCATTGAGAAGGGCCTCACTCCACTCAAAGGTAGCCTTTGAACTCAAGTTCATTTTCTCTGTTTTTGTTGTTCTTAGGGGGTTCGGATCTTCTATCTATTTTTTCTCTGTTTTGACCTGTTTACTGAGAGTAAAGTAACGTTATTTTGCCACTCATTCATATTCGTTTTTGTCCAAATATGAATAAGTGACAAAGTAATGTTAATTGTCCTCAGTAGACATGGCAAGACGGAAAAAATAGACCGGTGCGGGTGAGTGGTACCAGCTAAGCAGCACATGCAGCAACTTGTTCTTTGTTTGACTATAAACAAATTGACTATTGGGATATGCATGATGCATGACTATATAGATAAGATATACATTAGGACCGTACATCATTTTTATTAATATATAGACTATTATAGAGTATAAATTATGGGACTGGTGACCCATTTTTGTTAAAATAAAGTAAAAGGAAATAGAAATTTAAAACAAGGATGGCCTGGAAGGACAACATAGAGTCTATGATAGTAATTTGAAAAATTTTCTGAAGGACATTTTTGGTCAATTTGGCATGAAAGAGTTGTCGCGTTTGTATAGTTCTAACTTGTAGCGGAAAAGTAAATATTGAAATTATACTCACTTTTAACGAAAAAATTATCTTCATTTTCCTTGAAGCTTTCTTCTTTCTTTCTCGCCGTAGCTATATCCAATCTTTTGATCATCTGAAAACTAAAAATCATATATATGAAATTACTCCTCCCAATATTTTCCTTTAAAAGAAGAAGTCGCTTTTTAACTTACAATTTTTTTTACCTTTAATATTCTTACTTTATATCATTCCTAATGTCCTTTAAGTTTGTTCCCGTAGAATTTGACTCATTTCTCATCAAAGAAAGCGTAACAAAATAAATCAGATTGATTTCTCGATCAAAAGTACCATGTAAAATCTTCGATTTTTCATCTTCCTCTATCAATTGCAGATGCAAGTTACTTGACAAATGGATATCTCGACCAAACTTTGGATTGGGAAATTCCAGGAATGAAAGGTATACGCTTGAGGGATATTCCAAGTTTCGTAAGAACCACCGATCCAGACGAATACATGCTCGAATTCGTACTCCAAGAAACTGGGAGAGTCAAGAAAGCGTCAGCAATCATCCTCAACACGTACCACCAACTCGAACCCGACACGATACAATCTCTTTCCTCCTTCCTCCCTCCGGTCTACACAATCGGGCCGCTGACCATTCTCCAGGAACGGGTCACCGACCCGACCGTGTCCGAATTCGGGTCGAATCTCTGGAGAGAAGAGCCGGAGTGTCTCCAGTGGCTCGACACCCAGGATCAGAACGCCGTCGTTTACGTCAACTTCGGGAGCATCACGGTGATGACCCCGGATCAGCTCGTGGAGTTCGCGTGGGGGCTCGCGAACAGTCAACATCCGTTTCTGTGGATCATCCGGCCGGACCTCGTCTCCGGCGACTCGGCGATTCTTCCGGCGGAATTTCTGGAGGAAATTAAAAACAGGGGATTGTTAGCGAGTTGGTGCCCTCAAGAACAGGTTCTTAAGCATTCTTCAATCGGAGGGTTCTTGACTCACAGCGGATGGAATTCGACGCTCGAGAGCATTAGCTATGGAGTTCCGATGATTTGTTGGCCGTTCTTCGCCGAGCAACAGACGAACTGCTGGGCGTGTAAAACCCAGTGGGGGATCGGGATGGAAATTGATAATAATGTGAAAAGGGATGAAGTTGAGGGGCTTGTGAGGGAGTTGATGGAGGGGGAGAAAGGGAAGGAGATGAAGAAGAAAAGCTTGGAATTGAAGAAAATGGCGGAAGAAGCGACGGGAGATTCAGGGGGTTCTTCTTTGGTAAATCTGGAGAAGCTCATCGAATTGCTTCAGTCCAAGTAATTTCAAATTTGTGGATTGGAATCACTGGAAATCTCTTTTTTCTTTTCTATTAATATTTTTAAGTCAACTATTTTTATTACACGAATATTGTAATACTAGGAGACTTTGCGTGCACCCGTTTGCAATTTATATTTGTACTATATTTCTGTCGGAATTCATAACAATATGTTTTTCAGCTCGTGAATTTCAATTCATAGTTGATTTTTCTTCTATTTATAATCTGAATAATATTAAGGCTTAAATACTTTTTGTCTTCCTGTGTTTACAGGGGAGTTCTACTTTTGCCTCAATGTGTTCTTTTAATTAGTCTTTTGCCCCTCATGATCATAATGTAATGACTTTTATAACCCTCCTCTATTAGTCATTATATTTTTGGACAAAAATACCCTCAACCAATTAAACATTAACAATAAATAAATAAATTAACTATTTAAACTTAAAAGAATTTTGGTGAGTGATTTGAAATTATCAATAAATTAAGAAACAATTCTATTTAAAAGAACACATTGAGAAGTTTAACAATTGAAGTTCAACCATAATGAGAATGTCTATGTCTGATATTCAACTAGAACACCAAAATAAATAAATAAATAAATAGTCAGTCCATGATCTTTTCATGAAAATATGTAGGTTGAAACACATCCATCTATACATGGTGTTTTTTTGCTATCCAGTCAACAAGGACCCATCGGAATTAATTTTACACGTGAAGGTGGTGAAAGAGGTGGTGAAGGAAGTGAAGATCACAACTGATTATTCAAGAACAAATTACAATTTGTTTGACTGATAGGGTGAAAATAACATCATCTTTATGTTATATGATATGTTTGTTTAGCATATGCACTTTGTGGAGCTACGTCACATACGTCTCCTTTTCTGTTTTTTTTTTTTTTTTTTTTTTTTGTGTTCTGGTTGAATACCAGACATAGACTTTCTCGTTATGGTTGAACTTCAATTGTTAAACTTCTCAATGTGTTCTTTTAAATAGATTTGTTTCTTAATTTTATTGATAATTTCAAGTCACTCACCAAAATTAAATAGTTAATTTATATATTTATTGTTAATGTTTAAGTGGTTGAGGGTATTTTTGTCCAAAAATATAATTACTAATAGAGGATGATTATATAAGTCGTTACATTATGGTCATAGGGGACAAAAGACTAATTAAAATAACACAGTGGGGTTAAAATAACACAGGGGGCAAAAGTATAACTCCCCTATAAACACAGGGGGGCAAAAAGTATTTAAGCCTAATATTAAATTCATTTTACTTGTTACTACTCCCTCCGTTTTATTAGAAGAGTATAACCACTAATGTACAACTTATTATGAATATCAAGATACAACAACTAAAATAGCTAATTTAACACACTTTATTCCATTTATATCCTTACTTTTATGTATTGACTAATTGTGCACCACATATAATTATATTAATAAATGTGTGAGGAGTAAAAAAAAAAAAAAATTAAAAGTGGACTCTTCTATTAGGATAAAAATATTTCTCAAAGTAGACCATTCTAATGAAACGGAAGGAGTAACTTCTTTTTCGTGTTTAATTTTTATTTTTACAAATTTGCACACTCTTGCATTTTCAATAAGTTTTTTTTTCTTTAATATTTTCAAATATTTAAAAATCAAATTTTAATTACATTTTTGTATCACAAGACTTACTTTTTTTTCTTCACACATATCAAATTTTCTTTTTAAAATTTATCATATATATATATACCCCATTTTTTACTCTTATAATACTGGGTCACGATCGCGCCTTTACGCTTCATGAGTTTAGGAGAAATTACCATTACGCTCCAAAATGCTCAAAAAGAAATTCAAGTAACAAGAAAATCTCTACGTTCGTCTTCATTTTTCTCAACTGAAAAGGAGAAAATTATAATAAGTCTCGGAAAAAAAAAAAAAAAAACGAAACTGATCCGTTGTTTTGAGAAATTATAAAATACCTTTTTTAACTTTGTAATTATAAGAAAAACCACCTGAAAATAGTACAATTTATATCCTACGAGCCTGTTTTTGTAATTTTCACACCTCACATTTCCATTTTGTAGCTTTTATGCTCCCACGAATTTCTTTGTGTACTACGAACAACTTATGAGATTTTTTTTTTTCTCACTACAAACAATGTGATACATGATAAACTATATATGATACCCAATGCTTCATAACGTTAATACACGCACTACTTTTGAAACTAAACTCAATACTCTCATCTTTAAAATTAAAGTAAAAAAGAAAAGGTATAGCCCGTTTCTTAAAAGGTATTATCCTACACGTCAGACACAAGTTTTTATCTAAAACCGATATAATTAGTTTCATAACTATACCACAGGTAATTTCTTAGTAATAACGTTGAAACTATTTGGATTGAAGCACTTTGATAACCTTCTCCAAATTAGAAACAGAAGAACCACCAGAAGTTTTGGCTGCTTCTTCAGCCTTGTTCTTCAATTCTAAGCTTTTCTTCTTCATCTTCTTTCCCTTCTCTCCCTCCATTAACTCTCTCACAAGCACCTCAACTCCATCCCTCTTCACATTATTGTCTATTTCCATTCCAATTCCCAAACGATTGCAACAAAACCAACAGTTGGTCTGTTGATCAGCAAAAAACGGCCAACAAATCATGGGAACTCCATAGCTAATGCTCTCGAGGGTCGAATTCCATCCGCTGTGAGTCAAGAATCCGCCAATGGAACAATGCTTAAGAACTTTTTCTTGAGGGCACCAGCTTGCTAACAATCCCCTATTTTTAATTTCCTCTAGAAATTCAGGGGGAAGAATCGCCGAATCGCCGGAGACAAGATCCGGCCTAATGACCCACAGAAATGTTTGTTTACTATTCGAAAGTCCCCAGGCGAACTCCACGAGCTGCTCAGATGTCAAAACTGTAATGCTTCCGAAGTTGACATAAACAACAGAGTTCTCATCCTTTGTATCCAGCCATTGAAGACACTCTGGCTCTTCTTTCCAAAGATTCGACCCGATTCGATCTAAATCCTCGTCTTTAATCTGCTCTTGGAGAAGATTTAACGGCCCGATGGCGTAAATCGGAGGAAGAATGGATGAAAGAGAACGAATGGCATCGTACTCGAGTTCCTCATATGTATTCAAAATTATTGCTGGAGCTTGCTTGTGCCTCTCTGTTTCTTGTTGAAGGAATTTTATCATCTTATCATCTGGATCCATAGTTCTTATGAAAGTCGGAAGATCTCTCAAGCGTATATCTTTCATTCCGGGAATCCAATCCACAGTTTGGTCAAGAAATCCATTATCCAAACAACTTACACCTGCAATTCACAATTATTCAGGAAAAAAAAAAAAAAAAAAAAGAGTCCAAAAACTACATAACTTATATAAGAAGAGTCTAGTGGTACAACTGTTTATAAATCACGAGGTATAACTCAAAATTAGACTCTTATAATGGAAAAAACGAGGGAGCAGCACATATACTTTCAATTTTAACTTCATGATTACCTTTGAGTGGCGTGAGGCCCTTCTCAACGAGCTTATAATAATGCATGACACTTAAGTATGCACACGCGCTGGTAGCCGAAAACAGGACATTAGGGATGCCGAGTTCCTCCGCGGCTTCAAGGGTGAAGGTCATGGTTGCGTCAGAA
Source organism: Leptodermis oblonga (assembly GCA_016801395.1). NCBI lineage: Eukaryota > Viridiplantae > Streptophyta > Magnoliopsida > Gentianales > Rubiaceae > Leptodermis > Leptodermis oblonga. The sequence goes on along the minus strand of CM028757.1, from coordinate 36,094,295 downwards.
ATTATGCAAGAAACAGGCGGAAAATGAGCCTGTTTTAGTTCCACGAGGAGCGTTTTGAATGGACTAATGCAATTGTTCGATGTCGATTCGGAAAGGGATGGAATATCTTGAGTAGCATCAACAACAACATCTGAAGGAAGGCCATCAGGGATGGATTTGAACTGGAAAGAAGGCAAGAGATTCAACGAATCATGGCCCCTGGATTTGAGCAATCTTTTGTGGTTGAAATCTGTGTTGACGAAGGTGATGTGGAAGCCTTTGTGATGAAGAATCTTGGCTATCCTCAGCATAGGGTTAATGTGGCCCTGTGCTGGATAGGGAACGCAAACAGCATGAGGCCTTTCTTTCTGATGAAGATGAAGCTCAGAAATGGCTTCCATTGTTAATTTGTTTCTGTTACCGTTGGCCTGGAAAATTTAGGATGAGTTCTGTTAAGGTTTTAGACCCAGAAATTTATATCTTATATGTCTATTGTTGGACGGACCTATATCGATTTTAGGTTATGAAATATCTAAAGTTTTGATCTTTGAACTGTTATGGTTATATTAAAACAATATGCTTATCAAATTTAACAGTTAAAGTATTGTGTGTCGAATTATTATAAGGTCGGACAAAAGACAACATGATTTGATAATTCAGATCGAATCTCTAGAAAGAACAGCCAGAGTGTCTGCATGCAATGGCTCGACACGAAACAGGAAAACTCAATTGTTTATGTTAACGAATAAATTGGGGCAGATCTTGTCCTCGGCGATTCATCATTTCTGGGGAAAATTTTTAAAAAAACAGGGGCTTGTTGGCAAATTAATTGGTGCCCTGCAGAGTCTCTCGGCCTTTGGTTAACCCTTTATACATTACAACCGATGAAACACTGACTCGTTTATGATAATAACGGTTAATACTACATTGAGTAGACACAAGAATATAAAAAGTAACGTGGGCTCAAACTTTTAAATCTAAATTTGGCTTTAACTTAATTAATCAATGCCCTTCAATGTACATAAAAATTATTTAATCATCGTTGAGCTTTGAAGTTGGACTGGTCTTCTTTGAAGTGAGTCAGTTTGGGTTTTGAAGCTCGAGAGATCTGTTATAGCATGGAGTTTTTAATCTTTTAAACTAGTTTTTCAATGTTTAGAATATATTGGACCTAAATCATGACAATTGGTAGAAGAGTTGTTCATCACCCTCGTGTAAATAAATTTGCAGAGGTGACAATTGAAGTCGCATTTTAAGAATGATGGGCGTTTGCACAATGGCATACGCACAGCGGTAAGGGTGACAATTCAGACGGTGTTTGAATATGAAGATTATTCATGCAACGTTAGATTTATTTTGAATTTTTGTGTCGTGACAAAAATTGTCTTATAGGGGCGGTATTTCGGGTTGAGTCCAACTTTTTGTAATAAAATTACACCATTAATTATCATCAAATTTATACATATGCACAACCTAATTTTGTATAATGATGGATGTATAAATAATTTTTCCATGGAGTTTTTTTCCTTCTTCTTTGGTCTAAGCAATAAACTTAATAAATAAAAAATAAAAACAATAGCTCAATACAATAAAAATACCTTACAAACACATTAGGACAATTTTTAATCATGAAAATGAAACCCCATTGCTAATCTCACAGGGTATTAATCCTAAAAATGATAATACAACGGAGTTGAAAATTAAATATATGAAATTTTTTCTACAATAATTTTGAAACTAAAACTCCATACAAATGGCTATTAACTCTGAATTATCATAATAGTTTTTTCAGAGTCCGAATCCTCTGTCTATTTTTCGGTCTTGTCCAGTCCACTGAGAACAAAGTAACGTTACTTTTCGACTCATTCATACTCACTTGTTGATCAAATATGAATTACTAGCAAAGTAACGTTACTTTACTTTCAATGGATATCACAAGACAGAGAAAAATGGACAGAGGATTTGGTCAGATCATTTCAAACCTTGAGCTTTAATCACATGTTCAACTCCAAGTTGTATTTTCTCTTTAATGAACGGAGAAAGTCTACTTCTTTGATCAGATTAATTAGCACTAGATTAGTCTTTACTTTCCTCCATTTATTTATCATTGTGAGTACTTTTTTCCGTCACATATGTCAAAGAAACGCCCACAAGAAGAGACAAAGAAACTCCACGAGGGAGACAAGAAAATAATAAAACTAAACAAAGAAAAGAAGATGAACAGTGGTGGGTTTGTATGACTCGATAGAGTTGGATAGGTTTTTGGTGTCGGATCAAATAAGTTAATAATCACTATGTCATTTTTTACGTAATTATTAACCCCTCAAAATTTGGCATATGTAACATATGTAATGACTCATTATTAAATTAAATATGTTATATGTATTGATATATACTTCACTTATTAACAAATTTGAGTAAATTAATATCACCACGTCATAAATGAGATAATAATTATTCACCACGTTATACTTTCGCATAAATATTTGGCTTCAAGTTTGACACTTAGTGGTGACAACTGACAAGTACTCCAACTTCTAGTTTTCATTCTTTAAAAAGCGAAATTTCACAACTTTCAATGTAGAAAATAAAAAAGGTTACCATGCATCACAGTAGCAATAAATTAAGAGAGATAAAAATTTTAGTAGTCGCAAATGCTAATTGGTGTAACAATTAATTAAGAGAAAAAAAGAATATAATATTAATTATAGGTAGATATGACAATTTTACAGCTTTCTTAGTCCGTATATTTTTACTCTCGTAACACTTTTTAAAAGAACAGAGAAAGCAAGTATGTTGGGCAGGTATTAAATACAGGAATGCAACATTGTTGGGAAAAGAAGTTAAGGCTATTTATGGGCACTCCATCTAACATTTTTTTAAAGCTATTTAACTAAATTAAAGAGCTCAAATGCTCAATTATTTTTAGATATTAAGATACGTTACAATATCAAATTGAAGAGTTATTTTCAGCCACATAATCTAAATAAAAAGTGGTGACTATTAACTATTAATTTGTAAAATGAAATTGAAAAACACATCCCTATTTAATTTATAATGGAAATATGCCAAACACGTCAGATTTCACACCAAATCTACCGAAATTCTGGGTAGGCCGAACATGATTTTTCATCATTCCCGATACATATTTTTAATGTTTAATTATACATTTTTTTTAAATATATTTTTAATATTCCCTCTATTATCTAAAGAGTGTCCCTTTAAGTATTTTTATTTTTATTTTTAAAGGGTGTCCCTTTTTAAACTCCAATGCAAAAAGTTAAAAGGTTTCCTATTTTACCCCTAATTTAATTGATCTATTCATTACACTCTCTTTCTAAATGACACACACAAGATAAATTCCTATTAAGTTTATAGTTAAACAAGGGAATATAGTAGGGATAAAAAAATAATTTTCTCAACTTTCTTAATTTATGTGCAAATCTCTAAGAGGACACTCTTTAGAGAACAGAGGGAGTACTTTTCGTATTTAGAAATTATTTTAAATTTTCAAAAAGACATGTGCATTAATGTGCAAGTAATTAATTTTCATGCATGTGAGTGCAAGTTCATTGGGACCATTGTTGAAGACTCCAAAAGGCAATTAAAACTTGCTAACTTCATCATTGTCCATGCATATATTTCCGATCTAATCTTCCAATGCGAGAGAGTTGGTCTCATAATGTGACATATGAGTCTCATCTCCTATTATGAGAGGATAGACAGGAGAGACAGAACTGGAGCAGTTGGAGGATGGCACATCATCCACCTGTTGCGAACCCCACCACGACAAAAAATTGCATATTATTGTTATACTCGGTTCAATTAGGTAGGTCGTGTCTGGTAGCCGCCTTCTCTCCTCTGCCTTCTCTCTACCGCTCCTCTATTTTCCTTTCTACCCCATCCTCCAAATTAATGGAGGATGGGGGAGCTCATTTCTCCCCCTTAATAAATCTCTCCTTGTCGAGAGTTTTCTTGTCTCTCCTAGTTGAGAGTTATTTATTTATTTTTTTAAGAGAGTTTTGTCTGCTCCATCTTTGGAGTTGTGTTCTTCACTTATTTTTGAAGTCTTTAACTTCAGATCTGTGGGATGAAGTTGTTGATGAAGAAAATGGTGAAAATAAAGCCGACAGTGGTTGGCGTCGTTAGTTGTCTGTCATGGGTCAATTTTGGAGCTATATCAAAACTCAGTAGCAGTTCTGTGCCACCGGTCAGATGATCTGCTCAGCTATGTGAAATTTTGCTGCTCTTTGCGTAGCTATAGGCTAGATTTGCAGTTTGTAGATTTGATTTTCAGATCTACTTTGATTCTAGATTGTATATCTGATTTTCAGATCTACTTAAATTCTAGATTGTATTGCTTGGCTCATGGCCTACTATCAAATCGCTGCTGGGCGATATTTTCAATCCGTTAATTTAAGTATTTCTTTTGTTTCAAAAAAAAAAAGTTAGGTCGTGTCTGGTTTTATTCAAAACCGAATTCGGTCGACTTTGGTCAACTTTGAGGTTGGACATGAGTTGACTCGAGAAATCGTGATTGAACACATAATTTTATAATATACTTCTTCCGTCCTATTCGAAAAGTCCACTTTCAAAAAACGTTATTGTCTCTTTCAAAGAGTCCACTTTAAATTTGTTTACATTACATAGCTTTACTAATATAAAAATGTGTAGTTCACAATTAACTTTACTTATAGGGTGCGTTTGGCGCACGGGAATGGTAATGGGAATGAGGGAATCTCATATCCGGCAATAAATAAATCTTTCATTAAATGAATCTTAGATTGCCTTTTAGAGGATATAATAGTTCAAATTATTAAATTCTCGTACGTACCAAACATAGAAATTTTAATCCCAGGAATCAGATGTCGATTCCCCCCCCCCCCCCCCCCCCCCCACCCCCATTCCCTGCGCCAAGCACACCCATAAAGTAAGGATATAAGTGAAAAAGATAGTGTCAAATTACTTATTTTAGGTGTTGTACCTTACAACCTATAATAAGTTGTATGTTTTTTAAAATAAACTTTTTGAGTGGGACGGAGGGAGTATTTATAAACGATTGAAATGTTTTCTTATAATCATTGGTCAATAATATAATATTAATAATTATTTTATAAAAGTGTAACCAATGAATGCATGACACCTCACTTGCTATGAGAAAATTGAGGAGATTAGTTGAGTTGTGTATCATTACTTTTTCTGATATTACTAAATTATTTATATCGTGCATGAATATTCGATTCCATCATTCGGTCCAACCGAATTGATCCTTTCCATGCGGTCGATTCGTTCTCTGATCCGATTTTAACATCACTGCCAAATTGGCCGGCTGGGTTGGAGTTTGCTGCCAAACCATACTTGAAGTCTACACGTTATCACATTGAACTTCAATAAACAGGACAACACACGAACATGCACGTGTATAAATACTAAACGTATCCAGAAACACTACATCTAAAACTTCAACACTAATAATCATCCCAATTTTTCCAGGCCAACGTAACAGGATCGAAAATGGAAGCCATTTCCGAGCTTCGGAAACCGGAAAAGCCTAATGCTGTTTGCGTTCCATATCCAGCACAGGGCCACATAAACCCTATGATGAAACTAGCCAAGATTCTTCATCACAAAGGGTTTCATATCACCTTTGTCAACACAGATTTCAACCACAAAAGATTACTCAAATCCCAGGGCCCCGATTCCTTGACCGGCACGCCTTCTTTCCGGTTCAAATCCATCCCTATGTGGCTGATGGCACTCAAGATGTTCCTCCATTTCTGAATCTACTTCTAGGATTGCATTAGTCCATTCGAAACGCTCCTCGCTGAACTGAATGAAACTGCGAATTCCTCACAGCAAGTTGATCATCCACCAGTTTCTTGCATTGTTTCTGATGGAGCCATGACTTTTACTCTTGAAGCTGCTGAGGAACTTGGCATTCCTAATGTCCTGTTATGTGCACAAGTGCGTATGCATACTTAGGTTTCATGCATTATTATAAGCTCGTCGAAAAGGGCCTCACGCCACTCAAAGGTAACGCGTAGAGTCATGTTTTGAAAAAGTACAACTTTTTTATGATTTCGAAAGTACAACATATCATATACCTAATCTGTTACCATTTTTTTTTAGTCGTGTTCTTAAAATTTAAGCGGGAAATTAACTATGAACCACACATATTTAAATATTTTTTTGAAACACGACTCGAGTAACTTGATTTTGAATCGCTGTGAGTCGCAGATGAAAGTTATTTGCACAACGGATTTCTTGACCAAACTGTGGATTGGATTCCCGGAATGAAAGACATACGATTGAGAGATCTTCCAAGTTTCATAAGAACTACAGATCCAGATGATAAGATGCTAAAATTCATTGTCCAAGAAACAGAGAAGCACAAAAAAGCTCCTGCAATTATTCTGAATACATATGAGGAACTGGAGTACGATTCCATTCGTGCTCTTTCATCCAATCTTCCTCCGATTTACGCCATCGGGCCATTAAATCTCCTCAAAGACCAGGTTAACGACGAGGGCTTAGATCAAATCGGGTCGAATCTTTGGAAGGAAGAGCCAGAGTGTCTTCAATGGCTCGATACAAAGGATGAGAACTCTGTTGTTTATGTCAACTTCGGAAGCATTACAATTTTAACATCTGAGCATCTTGTGGAGTTCGCTTGGGGACTTGCGAACAGTAAACAAACATTTCTGTGGATCATTAGGCCGGACCTTGTCTCCGGCTATTCGGCAATTCTTCCCCCTGAGTTTCTAGAGGAAATTAAAGACTGGATTGTTAGCAAGTTGGTGTCCTCAAGAACGGGTTCTTAAGCATTGTTCCATTGGAGGATTCTTGACTCACAGCGGATGGAATTCAACCCTAGAAAGCATTAGCTATGGAGTTCCCATGATTTGTTGGCCATTCTTTGCTGATCAGCAAACCAACTGTTGGTTTTGTTGCAATCATTTGGGAATTGGAATGGAAATTGACAATAATGTGAAGAGGGATGCAGTTGAAGGGCTTGTGAGAGAGTTAATGGAGGGAGAGAAGGGAAGGAGATGAAGAAGAAAAACTTGGAATTGAAGAACAAGGTTGAAGAAGCACCCAAAGCTTCAGGTGGTTCTTCTTACTCCAATTTGGAGAAGGTTATCACAGTTCTTCGATCCCAATAATTTCAAAATGCGGATCTCTTTAGTTCGTAATAATATATATATATATATATATATACAAATTATGTTCGGAAAATGCTATATTCGTTCTAAGGAATCGTTCATTCCTTGAACGATGACATATTATGTAGTATTGTTAATGTTATTGCGGCGGCGGCGGCGACGCGGCGGCGGGCGCGGACCGGGTGGTGGTGGAATTTGTGTTGTGGACCGGGTCTGAGAACGACGTTTCTTTGTTCTGGGTCTCAACCCATTTGGTCTCTACCTAAAAACTCAAACCCGATTCTCAGACCGGCGTAAATAACAGGCCCTAAGTTAAATGGTTCTTTGAAGTTATTAGACGACAAAAGTGGAGATGAAACCTTGTAGGGTCAACAGGAATAGCAAATTGATCAAATTCCAAGCGATTACGAGTTTGTCTTGTACGAGGCATTAATCTTGGTCAAAACAAAAACAAAAAGTCTTAACAATAGTAATAGCAATAAAAAATTTGGTTCATGCGACTTCCGCTTGCCGTTGTTTAGTTCTTTCCCACTGTTCAGGCTTAATATTGAAGAACTAGGCATGTTGGTATTCATTCAAGAATAAGAAAATGATAAAGTAGAGAGCTAAAGGAGTGATAAATGGAAAAAACAAAGATGAAAGGGTTTAAAAATTCAAAAGTTGAACTTTTTGAAGGTAAGGTAATTAAAAATCGAGTTCACCATCAAAAGATAGACTCTGTTAGTCACCTAACATAGCAATTTAAGGGGGTGATTTAAAAAAATACTGTTTTGAAAGTATAATGACTAAGAATCGAGTATTCAAAGTAAAATAACCGAAATCTGAACTGTATAATAACTAAAACATGAATAAGTGATATCATTAATATATCGAAAACGTAGCAAAAGATTCGCGACGGATATGAAGTATGTCCATGCCTATTTTGTAATGTAGAAGTTAATTGTCAGTTTTAAAATTCTTCAAAGGTATATACTATCTCGACTCTCTATCTTTAATTTTAAATCCAATGATACTTTTTCACCCGATTATCACGTCAATAGTGACGAGACCTAGACGACGTCGTTTTAACACCCAACAAAGTTTTAAAATTAATAAATGACTGAGATCTGAGGTGGCCCGGTCCACAACGGCTGCAGATTTGAAAATGATGACATTATTCATGTCTGGAGACAGCTACACGCATCATCGATCAACATCATGCATGCCTTCAAATTCACATTCGGGGAAGTTTTCTTCTTATACAATTATGTTATAAGTACATGTCTTAATCTATACTAATAAAAACAAATAAACCATAGTTGACAAAAATTTAGGTCCAGACAGAGCATCTTACCATTTTACGATCTCAGAATACAAAATATTTCATAATTTTGATTCTATCCGATACTAACAAAAGTTACCAAAATAGTTTAAAGAATGGTAGTTTTTATAATTTTGTATAGCATATTGCGATCCTCCGATCTAATCCTTGTCCGAATCGATTCCACGTAGATCTCGATTTTGCCAACTATGCTCTAAACCTTAAACAATGTGCTCTCTGCATCTAAAACTAGGGGTGATCATATTGACCCGCAGGTCGGAGCGGGCCAGTTGGCCGGTCCCGACCCGACCCTAAATTTCATAAGGTTCGGGCCGGTTAGGGCCAGAAAAGGTCAAAGGCCAAGTTTGGGTCGGGTCGGTCCGGGTCAAGGCCTAACCCCAATTGGCCCTTTTTCTTTTTTTCTTTTATTTTCTGTTTTGCTCCTATTTTTTTTTCTCCTGTTCTTTCTTCAAATTTAAAATTTTTTTTTTTCTTTTTATTTCTTTTCTTCTTCAGCCTAAATTTTTTTAAGTTAGTAAAAAAATTTGAAATAATAATAACTTGCAAACAAAAAAATATAATAATAACTTTACAAATATGTATAATTTGTACTTCAAAAATTATTCTTTTACGTATATTTTTCTTAAAATTATTTTTCAATGTGTTTGGAAAAAAAATATTTATAAAAAGTTTTAAGATCTTACAAAAAAAAATTTTAAAAAATTTAAAAGGTGTTTTGACTAGTATCTAATAAAATATTTTCTAAATTTCTAAGTTTTTTAATAATGCATGTAATTATTTATATTTTAATATATACAAAATATAATAATAATTTATATTTTTTAAATAATTAATTAAAACTGTTTTATTTATAGTCTTAGAAAGTAGAAAATTTAAATTAAAGTTTTTTTTTAGTAATTAAAAAAAATAATAATAATAAAATAAAAAATAAAAGGGTCAATTAGAATCGCGGCCCGGACCAAACTCGGCCGAGACCGCGTCTTTAGGGTAGTGTCCCTATTGGAACCGAACCGTTAAGATCGAGCTGGTCCAAGATGGGTCGGGTCGAATTTTTCATTTTGGGCAACCCTCTCTAAAACCTTAAAAACAGGTTCAACCAAAGAGGAAACAAACATAACAGAAACAAAAAATGGAAGCCATTTCTGAGCTTCATCTTCATCAGAAAAAGCCTCATGCTGTTTGCGTTCCATATCCAGCACAGGGCCACATAAACCCTCTCCTGAAAATAGCCAAGATTCTTCATCACAAAGGCTTCCACATCACCTTCGTCAACACAGATTTCAACCACAAGAGATTACTCAAATCCAGGGGCTCTGATTCTTTGAATCTCTTGCCTTCTTTTCAATTCAAATCCATCCCAGATGGGCTTCCTCCTTCAGATGTTGATGCCACTCAAGATATTCCGTCCCTTTCCGAATCGACATCGAAGAATTGCATTAGTCCATTCAAAACTCTCCTTGCGGAACTGAATGAAACTGCTGATTTTCCCCCTGTTTCTTGCATAATTTCCGATGGAGCCATGACTTTCACCATGGAAGCCGCAGAGGAACTCGGCATCCCGAATGTTCTGTTTTGGGCTACCAGCGCCTGTGCGTACTTAGCTTATATGAACTATTATAAGCTCGTCGAGAAGGGCCTCACACCACTCAAAGGTACATCACTGGCTTTGTTAGTTTGATGACCAAATTGGAAATTAGAGGAAAAATAAGTGTAATGAAGTAAAGATTTAGAAGGAATTTTAGAATTTTAAATTTTGAATTTTATAGAAAATGAAAGTGTTTCTTTATGTAAATTTCTTTTAGGAAAAAGTGTTGATTTTTCTGGAAATGAATGAAAAAGAACAGAGCCGAAGGCCCGTGTTCGATTAGTCCACTTTGCAATACAGTTTTTTCTTTGTGAATTGCAGATGCGAGTTGTTTGGATAATGGATATCTTGATCAAACTGTGGATTGGATTCCTGGAATGAAAGGCATACGCTTGAGAGATCTTCCGACTTTCATAAGAACTACAGATCCGGATGATAAGATGATAAAATTCTTTCTCCAGGAAACAGAGAGGGACAAGAAAGCTCCTGGAATCATTCTGAATACATATAAGGAACTGGAGTACGATGCCATTCGTGCTCTTTCATCCATTCTTCCTCCGATTTACGCCATCGGGCCGTTAAATCTTCTCCAAGAACAGATTAACGACGAGGGTTTAGATCGAATCGGGTCGAATCTCTGGAAAGAGGAGCCAGAGTGTCTTCAATGGCTCGACACGAAACAGGAAAACTCTGTTGTTTATGTCAACTTCGGAAGCATCACAGTTTTAACATCTGAGCAGCTTGTGGAATTCGCTTGGGGACTTGTGAATAGTAAACAAACATTTCTGTGGATCATTAGGCCGGATCTTGTCTCCGGCGATTCTGCAATTCTTCCCCCTGAATTTCTAGAGGAAATTAAAGACAGGGGATTGTTAGCAAGCTGGTGTCCTCAAGAACAGGTTCTTAAGCATTGTTCCATTGGAGGATTCTTGACTCACAGCGGTTGGAATTCGACTCTCGAGAGCATTAGCTATGGAGTTCCCATGATTTGTTGGCCGTTTTTCGCTGATCAACAAACAAACTGTTGGTTTTGTTGCAATGGTTTGGGAATCGGGATGGAAATTGATAATAATGTGAAGAGGGATGGAGTTGAGGTGCTTGTGAGAGAGTTAATGGAAGGAGAGAAGGGGAAGGAGATGAAGAAGAAAAGCTTGGAATTGAAGAACAAGGCTGAAGAAGCAGCCAAGAATTCTGGTGGTTCTTCTTGCTCCAATTTGGAGAAGGTTATCCAATTGCTTCAATCTAAATAATTCCAAAACTTTGACCTCTCTTTCGCCGGGCTCATACTGATCTTCTCTGTATCGTTCCTATTTTATCGAATGTTTCGGAAGCGACTCTTTGACCTCTCTTTAGGTCACATACTCTTTAAATTTTCACCAATTGTTGGAATGACCATTTTCTCTTATTTTATGAATTTCTTGCGTTGTACAATACAATGATACAAAAAAACATACTTTTTTTCCCCTTCCATTCTTTCCTTATGTAGGGATATTTTCTATGTTGCTCAGACTCGGGTACGGGTGTCGGGTATGGGTGCCGGTCTAAGCGGCGGGTATGTATTTTCCTAAATTTTAGGGTACGGGGACACCACTACGGGTACGGGTACGGAGATATGAGACAATTTAGTATAGAGTAGGGGATATGAGTCAATTTAGTATATAGAATAAGCGTTGATAAGATCTTCACCCACTTACTCACGTTTCTCCTTTTTGATGAGTTCCTCTAGAACAATTGTAGTACAACACAAAATACTCTCCATCTTCTATCCCTATCCAAAGAGAAGTAGTACAAAGTATTTTCAAAAAAGTAGTACAAACCACACTGTCACAGTAGCCGCAAATTAGGAATTTCGTGGAAAATCAGGAATTGAGAGGCAAAGCAGGAGCTGAGCGGCAAATAAAAGGAAGCAAAAAATCAGTAGAGAATTTTCCAAACTGAAACTTTTTCTCCTCCCTCCTCTCTGGTTCAGTCAACGTATCCAAAGTTCTATGACCAGATCTGGTGCATATTTAGCACCCGTACCCGTGTCGACCCCGTGTTAGCTCGTGTCGACACGGGTCTCCTCCAAAAATGAAGAGTCCGAATAACAGAGGATATTTTCATTGGATTTACTTTATGCTTTCCTTGTTGTAGAAAAGTACTAATAACCTTAAAGGAAGAACCTTTAGACAATACGAAAGTACTTCCTCCGTTTCATTAGAAAAGTCAATTTTTTAATATTAGAAAAACGAGAGAGAATATAATAATGAGTCAATGACACAGTCATTTGAAACTTTTATTGCAAATTCAGAAGATAGAGCCAAATGTCTGTTTTCTGAGAAATTTAATCAAAAACCGCCAACAAAGACCCACAGAATGGATACCTAGTTGGGAACCGGGTTCATAGCAGATTTCGCAGTTTCCGGGAGCGTTGTCCTCCTCGCCCTCCAGGTTAAAAAATGCCTCGTCTCCGATTTCACGAAGAGAGATGATTTTGTGTCGGTCAAACCTACTTTTGACTACCGTTGGGATGAGTCGTCCATTACTTGGCGTTAATTTTCCGTTTTTTGGACGAAAATTGAATACAATGAAAATATTGTGAACTATATTTGATAGTTTTCAAAAAATGTGAACTACGTTTGCCCCTTAAATAAAGAATGTGGACTAAAAATGTAATTTTTTTCGTTCATAATGGCAATGGCGATATCAATGACGAGGTAACGCTAAATAAATTTCATCATAAATTTTCTAAAATAATAATACTAATTAATTTCAGTTGTGACAAAAGAAAGTTGAAGATATCACATTTAATGTCACCAAATCTCTACATGTCACTATTATTTAGTGTGAGTAGTGTTACGAGCCACAACTAGTGAAATGAGAGTCAATGAACAAAATGAACAACACGACATGTGTATATGCTATCTCGATACGAGCCACTTGTCAATTCTCACGTCAGTCGGTAGCGCGTTAACACTTTAATGAGGTTGTTTTAACACCTAACAAAATTTAAAGTAAACTAATGACGAGATGAAACAGAAATCATAATGAGGGTTAGTAAATGATGACATTATCAAACTCAGGACAGTTATAGCATTCTCATGCCTTAAAATTCCCATCTGCCTGGGAAGTTTTCTTCACAAATCACAAGCTAGGGACAAAAACATAACACAACAGAGACGAAAATGGAAGCCATTTCCGATAAAATTGAAACGATACAGAAACAGAAAATGCCTCATGCTGTTTGTGTTCCATACCCAGCACAGGGCCACATAAACCCTATGATGAAAATAGCCAAGATTCTTCATCACAAAGGGTTTCACATCACCTTCGTCAACACAGATTTCAACCACAAAAGATTACTCAAATCCAGGGGTCCTGATTCTTTGAATGCCTTGCCTTCTTTCCAGTTCAAATCCATCCCTGATGGCCTTCCCCCTTCGGATGCTGATGCCACTCAAGATATTCCATCCCTTTCCGAATCCACATCGACACATTGCATCGGTCCCTTCAAGAAGCTCCTTGCAGAACTGAATGATGCTGCAAATTCCTCACAGGTTCCACCTGTTTCTTGCATCATTTCTGATGGAACCATGACCTTCACCCTTGAAGCCGCCGAGGAACTGGGCATCCCTAATGTCCTGTTTTGGGCTACAAGTGCGTGTGCCTACTTAGGTCATATGTATTATTATAAGCTTGTTGAGAAGGGCATCACTCCACTCAAAGGTAATCATGAAGCTAGAATTAAAAGAATGCACCATTAGTCCTGTTGTTTATGGATTTGGTTTTTTTTTTTTTTTTTTTCCTAATCATTCTGATTGCAGATGCAAGTTGTTTGAATAATGGATATCTTGAACAAACTCTGGATTGGATTCCTGGAATGAAAGACATACGCCTGAGAGATTTTCCAGATTTCATAAGAACTACAGATCCAGATGATAAGATGATGAAATTCTTCATCCAAGAAACAGAGAGGAACAAGAAAGCACCTGCAATCATTCTGAATACATATGAGGAACTCGAGTACGATGCTATTCGTGCTCTTTCATCCATGCTTCCTCCAATTTTCACCATCGGGCCATTAAATCTCATCCAAGAACAGGTTGCCGGTGAGAGCTTAGAGCAAATTGGGTCAAATCTTTGGAAAGAAGAGCCAAAGTGTCTCCCATGGCTTGATACGAAGGATCAGAACTCTGTTGTTTATGTCAACTTCGGAAGCATCACAGTCTTGACATCTGAGCAGCTTCTGGAGTTTGCTTGGGGACTGGCGAATAGCAAACAAACATTTTTGTGGATCATTAGGCCAGATCTTGTCTGTGGTGATTCAGCAGTTCTTCCTCCTGCATTTCTGGAGGAAATTAAGGAGAGAGGCATGTTAGTCAGTTGGTGTCCTCAAGAACAAGTTCTTAAGCATTCTTCCATTGGAGGATTCTTGACTCACAGTGGATGGAATTCCACTCTCGAAAGCATTAGCTATGGAGTTCCCATGATTTGTTGGCCATTCTTTTCTGATCAACAAACCAACTGCTGGTATTGTTGCACTGGTTTGGGAATCGGAATGGAAATAGACAATAATGTGAAGAGGGATGAAGTTGAGGCCCTTGTCAGAGAGTTAATGGTTGGAGAGAAGGGGATGGATATGAAGAAGAAAAGCTTGCAGTGGAAGTTCAAGGCTGAAGAAGCAGCCAAAACTTCTGGTGGTTCTTCTGTCTCTAATTTGGAGAAGGTTATCAAAGTGCTTCAATCCAAATAATTTAGAAACTTTGACCACTCTTTAGGTCACATAGTTTTCTTAAATTTTCACCAATCGCTATTGTTGCAATGACTCTTTTCTCTTATTTATGAATGTTTTGGCTTGTTCAATGATACAAAGAGCACACAGATTGAAGCCATGTAATGTAACAAACTGCTTTCTGAAAACATACTTTTCTTTCCTTGTGCAGGGAGATTTTTATAAGGTTTACTTTTCGTATTCCTTGTTGTATAACAGTACTAATAAACCTTAAGAAAGAACGCTTTAGTGTGCCATAAGGACAGTCATTTGAAGCTTTTATTGCAAATTCAGAAGCATGTCAGTTTTCTGAGAAACTTATCAATTTGAGTAGGAATGGCTATATTATTATCTCCACATCCTCTAAGAAAACTGTCGAAAAAGAAAAAAATTCTGTTTTGAAAAGATATACAATGCACTTTAAAGTTTGTGAAATTTCCCGATTACCAATCCAAGGTCACAGAAAAGCTTGGCATAATCTTAAGCAGCAGCAAAGTCAAGCAAAGAACAGAAAAATTACAAGCCAAACTAAAGATTATACTGACAATATTTTGTCATATTTTTTTAAATGACATTGGAGAAGGCCAATGAGAAAGGATGCACAAGTATGTGCAGCTCTATTAGAAAGAATACATGCACACCTATAATAAGAGAACTATAAGCTATTGTGAGCACAAAAACAACTCAGGGAATTGATAGCACAACAGGAATGAGGAATCACTGCAAATGAGTAAAACTTTATCAGAATATAAGATATTCAACTAAAGAATTTTGGATCGAATGACTATTAATCGATTGTATTTTCATGCCAAAAGGAATCAAGAAAGCACCTAGGAAAAAAAGAGTTTGAATGCCGATGTGGGCGGGATAAACCAGTGACAGTCTTAATCATATTGAAAATACAGCGAAACGCCATATATGATTCTAAGCTATAGGTAAAAGGATAGTTTCTGAAAAGTTAGGAAAGCCAGTCACAATTCACAGAACAGAAGCTCATCAATAATGCTACAGAATATCATTTTGACACAATTACTGTAATGAGGCAAATAGCAAGCACTAATAAACTTACAGAATTGTTCATGCCAATAGAACCATGTAGGCAATAATACACGCCAGGGCACGACTTTCTGTTCCATATCGAAAGGAAAGGGCACTCTTGTATACCAGTTGTCCTCTGTGTATGTCCAAATGTTACTGGTTTTTGCTGCTAATGTCATCAACAATGCAGGAACTGGACTCTCCTAAACTGAAAAAACTGTCAAATGTGCATTTAAAATCCTGCAATTTTCTTTAAGTGATTAATGTTCAAAAGCATATACAAAATCCAAAAGAAACATACTTGCAATTTACTTGCATTCAGGGGTTCAGTTCTATTCCCCCGCACACCAAATCGACTGTTCAACATTAAAAATAAAAAACATCTACAAAATCCAAGAAACACACCAAAAGTATTCCATAAAGGACACAGTTTTTCTACTCCTACAAACAGTGAAATTACTACAAATATATAGCTTAGGATCCACAAACAACAATTTCTATACTCAAAATCATACTGATCAAAGCAACAATCAGCTCATAAAAACAATATTTACCATAAAAACTACTAATTGAAAGCTCTCACAGATACACAGGCAGCTATCTACTAACCATCAGAATCAGAATCACAAAAAGAAGCCAGAAATTTTGGGAACCCATCTGAGAAAGGAAATTATAGGGAAAGAGCTAGAAATCTGTGAACCCAGTTCAGATCAAAACTCGCAAAACCACTTCACATCTCCAATCCTCTGTCCTCCGTTAACCAAGGATTATGCGTGAATGTACAAAACTGTACATAATATATATTTCGATCTGGGTCATAAACTTTAATGGATTCCACGCAAAAATCCTTGGCTACGGTGGAAATCACAGACGGGATTAAGGAGATGGAAAGAGTACGGCACGATGTGAACCGGACTCACCGGATTCCGGCTCTCTATCCGATGACGCAGTTGACTTTCCTTCCCCTGACGTAAAACTGAGTTTGATGATCCAAAGAATAAAATCGCAACCGGGTTTATGGATTTGAAGGGACTTGTTAATGTAATTCACCAAACCTCTTAGAGTTTTTTTTTTTTTTTTTTAATTTTTATTTATAGAGTTAACAATGCTGATTTATTTCCCTTTGGGACATATAAATCCGAAAATGATCCAAAAAAAATTGAAATTACCAATCGGTAAAAAACGAAGAGAGGAAGCTCCTCTCTTCGTTTTCTACAAAAATATTTAAAAAAAAAAAAAGAAAATAAAAATAATTATTAGTAGGAAAATAATTCGTTTATTCAAAAAACGAATTCACCAATTTCGTTTCTAACTTTTTTATTTTTCATTTTAAAAATAATTTTAATTGAAAACGAATTTGGTGAATTCGTTTTCTCCTATAAACATATTCACCAAATTCGTTTCTAATTTTTAATTTTAAAAATAATTTTCATTGAAAACGAATTTGGTGAATTCGTTTCTGCACCAAATTCGTTTCTAAACGTTTATATTTTTTTGAAACAAATAATTAAAATTACATTTTCATTAAAAATGAATTTGGTGGATTCGTTTTCTGCTGGAAATGAATCACCAAATTCGTTTCTAATTTTTATATATATTTTTTTAAAAAATAATTAAATAATTATTTTAGTTGAAAACGAATTTACGAATTTGTTTTCTGCTAGAAAGGAATTCACCAAATTCGTTTCTAATTTTTTATATTATTTTAAAAAATAATTAAATAATTATTTTCATTGAATTCGTTTTCTGCTAGAAACGAATTCACCAAATTTGTTTATAATTTTTAATATATTTTTTAAAAAATAATTATTTTCATTGAAAACGAGTTCACCAACTTCGTTTTTCAGTTTTTACGAGAAAAAAGGAAAATTGTAATTATATAACTAAAAATTTAATTTGTAATTTAATAAAATTTTAGAGGAAGTAAGTTATGGAATTTTTTTAAACACATAAAATATCTGTAGAAAAGAATTTGGGGAATTCATTTATCTTTGAAAATTTAGTCACGCATTTATGTTTTAAAAATAATAAATTCCATTAAAAACGAATATCATAATTTCGTTTCTCCTAAAAAGGAAACACATTAGACTGATACTGATGTTTCCTTTTTTAATTGTTTTTAGTTTAAATAAGTATGCATATGGATGTATTCATTTCTTTTCCTTGATAAGTCATACATTTTTGTGGAAATAATTAATTTAAAAAGAATTATATAAAACAAGAACTTATGTTTTAATAATAAAATTACATGTTTAAATATAGAAATTTGGCAAATTGCGGTGAAATTATTTCATTTAATCTTATGATTATTCTCAAATACAAATGTAAGATTCAGATAAATTTAAAAATGCTATAATCCAAAACCAAAGTTCAAGAGGTAATTCCATACTTAGCGAGCCTTCACATTTGCAACATACTTGGCAATACATCACACCAAGGAAATCACCCCAAAAAGTGGCCGCACTTTGCAATGGCAAGCATGAAAATTTCTTTCCAAAATACAAATTTTGAAAATTTTTTGACAAAGTTTCCCCTATAAATGCAACAATCTCCCTGTGAACAATTGATCATAAATCACAATTGTACCAAAACTATGACATCCATCCAATTCAATAATAGTTAGATGATAAATTCTACAAAGTAACACAAATAGTAAGCATGTTTTGGTTATAATCACTAGGTGCCACAACGGGGAGGACGTTTATTCCTATGGGTCTATGCTTGGGAAGATGCCCACGTGATGACGCGGTTCTCCACCACCATCATTTGGGGGCTTACAATGCTTATGCATTTTTCTTGGGGCACGCATTGAGAATGGCTAGAAGTGTTATTCCTAGCGAAAGCATCAAAAGTATTGATGTTAGGCGTGACATCCAGATGATGATGCGATGTTTGGTCATATGACCAATCATCATCAGTGTGATGAGAAACAACATCATCTCTACTATCTCGATGTCTGGATGTGGATGCATGGTGCCGGCTCTGGGTGGATGAGGATGTGTGTTCTTGTGTTGAACGTGCATGCGATGATCCACTGTAAGTAGATGATGAGGATGAACCATCGATTAGACGATGATCTTCGCCAACACAAGTAAAAGTAGTAGTGATTTGGTCACGCACATAAACGAGTTTGTCTTCTATAGGATAATCATCCAAATAACATATCACCCACCACATCATACATTTCTCCACGGATTGATTTTGTAAATATTTTAAAAAGTAAGATATACATTAATCTAATAAAGAAATGGGTTATTAAAAGGTGAATGACCAAAGGGGAGAAACTTACATAGTACTCGGTTAACGCTCTGTACGGTCGCATCGCTTTAACTGGAGGTTTAGCTGGATTACCGATATTGCAATACCATGTCAAGTAAGGAGAAAAGTAATCAAGAGGATCATTGGATATATTCCCTACAATAATGTTCTGTTCTGGCTGTGCCCAAGTAGCAATATGCATGCGGTGTGATGTCGCCCATTTTTCGCTAATTCGTCATCTAAAATCCAACTTGTGAAGACGTTCACTTGTATCAATATGGGGCGGAATTCCTTGTTGAAAACCAAACTATCGCATAAATCGCTTTGGAGCATGCAGCTCGACCTCGCAAAAGTTAATGAGAGGGGCATGTGCTCGCCAAATTGCTCTTCCACTTAATCAATATTCAGGCAACTTCATAAACTCACCCTCATCATATGGGTTCCATATAAACTACGAAAAAGAAATGACAATGCCAACATTACACATTCTGAAAAAGAGTTTATATTAATTAAGTACACATAACAACATAATACTCACATCTCCCTTCATGAGATGATCTAATTGGTCTCGAAATAGATATATCAAATGGGAGATAGATATATCAAATGGGAGCCAACATACACAAAATAGCGTCTCTTGCTCCATCTACATCATAAACACAATATAGGATAGCGTTAGCAAAATTAAAAAATATCACTTTTGAGTGAAAAAGAAAAAGTAATAAGGCATAACTAACGCGCTACGATGAGGAAGAGGAACAAAATCTTGCAAGTCCTTAGCATTGACAGTGCAGAAAATTCTAGGAGTCATTTTAGGGATTCTTTCCCAAACTCACAACTATAGCAGCAATTGAGGTCCACCTATACCCTATGTTTTCAAATAAGTTGCCCTGTATAAATTTTGATATAGTGATGCCAGTGTAGCACTGCCCCAACTATATGCTCCTATTTCATTAATATTGGTAAAAAATGGTAAGTACATTAGTTTGGCCCTGGATATAGACTTATCGTTGAATAACATCACAATCAACTGCATCAATCTGCACCTAGTGTGCTGGATAACTTCTTCATTTGATGATTGTTCCGTAATGGGATGCTCAACCAAATGGTTATTTATACTGATCAAACTCAACTGACCACACTTAATATCAGTTACTGCAGGCTCATAACCCAACAATTGCAAACATAAAGCTTGCCATCCCTCCACAAGTCGTACAGTATCATTAGAAATAAGTGGTTTGCCAATTATGGGCAAACCCCATATGACTGAAACATCCTAGAATGTCATTGTAGCTTCACCGACTGGAATGTGAAATGTATGTGGATCTAGCGCCACCTCTCAGCCATTGCATTTATTAAATGCCTGTCGACTTGTATATCACCACTTCTATATACACCATAAAATCCTGCTTCTTGTAAAAGAGTTTTCACGCGCTCATTAAGAGCACCATAGTTCCACAAATCGTGATTACTGGACTTAAAAGACAATAAAGGAGTGGCTGAGTCTGCCCAAATCAATTCAGATCGATAATTTGCTTGTATATTTAGTACACTTCAGTTTTTAGGCCCAGGGTTTAAATATACAATAGGATTCTGGTCATGTCCCATTTCCATTATAGAGTTCCTGAAATTCAAAAATCACAAGATAACATCACATAAAGTAGCTAATTGCAAATCATCAATCATTCCTAAAGAATAAGGGAAAGAGTTAGATGTAACCAAGGTTTAAACACAAATCGCCCATAAAAATTAAATTTCTTATTTAAAAAAAAAAGGAAAAATCACATTTTTGGTCCCTCAATTATACTCTCGTTACAGTTTTAGTCCCTCAATTATTGAAACTTGCACTTTGAATCCCCTAACTATCACTCTTTTGCCAGTTTGGCCCCTCTTACCAACAAGCTATTATGTTACCGGTCATTTGGAGTCAAAATAAAAAATATATAAAATATTTAGGCCAAATCATAATAACTCAAAACTTTTTTAGTGCATTTTTTAGTGCCAAATCATACCCGCTGCTAGCCCGTGCCTTTGTTTTTTGTTTGAAGAAAAATTTCACTTTTTGTTTATTTTTTAAAAACATTTTGAGTTATTATGATTTGGCCCAAATATTTTATGAATTTTTCAAAAGGGTCCAAATTACCGTTGACTTTGTTAGTCAACCGGTAGCTTGCCGGTAAGAGGGACCAAACTAGCGAAAGATGATAGTTAGGGGACTGAAAGTGCGAGTTTCAATAATTGAGGGACTGAAAGTGTAACGAGGAAAAAATTGAGGGATTGAAACTGCGATTTTCCCTAAAGAAAAAACTGGCAAAATTTCGCAATAATTGTGTCAAATTTCCTGTTCAAAAAATTTCACACATCACACATATATAAAAAGAATCACATCTATATCCATTCTAAACTGAACAACTATATTTCAAAATTGAACACAAACAATAAGCATGTAATTGTTATATGAATACCATAGTTGTTAGAATCGCATGCTACGCAATACGTATCATAAACAAGGAATTTCGATACGTATCGTGTAAGCGTATCACAAATTGTAGTGAATCGGTCAATTGCCGATACGCATTGAATGGTACGCTTTTCTTCCTCCTTTAAATTGCTTTTGTGCTTCAAATTTTAACACATGATTTCATGGCTTTTCAGTTCTAAATCGGACCTACATCCAAACCAAATGGACTAATGGGCCCGATTGTAGTCATCAAATTACTTCCTTTGAATAAAACCATAAATAAATAGTTGTTTTCAAAATTAGAAGTGTAAAAAAATTACCCCCAACCCATGCATACAGAACTTTAAAGGCAAAGCAAAAGATAGCCAAAGGTTTTTTTTTTTCTTTTTTCTGAGGAAAAAAAAAAAAAAAAAGCCTTGCTAAAGCAATACTGTAGAGAGGATGTTATTATAATTTCCTATACATATTTATGTATAATAAAAAATATATATAATTATTACTTTTTTTTATATATATCTTTAATCTCTACAAAATTTATATTGTATTATTATATACAAACATTTCTTACGATACGATATACAATACGATACACGTATCGTAAAATGGCATTTTCGATACACGATACATATCGCGATTCAACAACTATGATGAATACGAAATAGTAAACATCAAAATGTAAACATCCTTCAAGTGTGTTCGCTAGCCCTCTCGCGCAGTTGAGCAATAGTTGGACAATTTTTTCTACTATACCCATGCTGGTAACAAGCCTTGCACTGCTTCATTAGTTAACTGTCCATAGCATTTTTGAATCTCTTTGTGCGGGGTCTTCCTCTACGATCATTTAGACGTGACGCATTTGCCGATAACTCAAACAGAGAAGCAGGCCAGTAATCCTCATGCATTATAGGATATAAATAATTTGAATACGCGGCAACCATCATCTTGGCTAAGTAAAATTGAGAAACTAAATCCAATGCATCGCTTTTCAAATCCACACACACTTTGATACTATGCAAACAAGGAATCTTGTACATCTGCATTTTACCACAACTGCAGCTTTTGTTTCGAAGATTAACAGTGTGCGTATTGTTACCTCTGCCATCACGACGTACATCGTGCGAACTTGATATAACCCATCTGCACGATAAAACTGGGTAACTTGATGATACTTTGACCTGCACTGATTCTTTAGGTACTTTTCCATAACCTTTTTAGGCCACGTGATGTGACGTAAAAAGTCCGGTGTTGGATGCTCCTGTTTGGCCCAATGCATATCTTGTATACTCAGGCCCAATCTGCTAATTGACAGCTTGAAGGGATGAAAACGGAGCTGGGATCCGGGCAGCGGCAGCTTGGTTCTATAACCTTCTAGAGGAATCCAGTCTAGGAAAATTCCGGTAACGGGAGAAATAAACAAGAAACAAGCGGGGCTATCCCTCCTGTGTAACTCCGACGGTCAAGTTAGCAACATATAAGCAGAAAATGGTATTGACCAAGAGATTAAGAGAAATTGCATCAAGAATGGCTTACCTGAAATGAGTCTGGTGACTAAGTATTTATAGGCTCACCTTGATATATCCGTTGTGCCATGATGAGCTGTAGGATATGTCCGTTGTGCCACGATGAGCTTGTATGCTTAACCATTCCCCTTTTTATGTTGACTTGAATGCCCATGTAATAATGGCTATATTTTGGCCCCTTTGTCATTATTGCTCCTGCATATATTTAAGCTAGATCCTGGCCCTACAATGATGCCTAGCTATCATGTCAATGTTACCGTTATCCAACCTAAATGTCCCAAACTCGGTCTTGATGGTTACCTACCTAAACTATTTTCTTAGTTTGGTTTACTGCTGACCTAAGCCATTTAATTATTGCTGACCTAAACTTTCATGACATAAGCTTTCATGACCTAAGCCTTCATGACCTAACATTTCCCGACCTAAGCCTTCATGACCCAAGCTTTCCCGACCTAAGCCTTCATGACCTAAGCTTTCCCGACCTAAGCCTTCATGACCTAAGCTTTCCTTGTCTTGATTGGGCCAAACCCAATGGCTTTAGCTATTTTTATGCACATCAACAAGACTCCCAGTATCATGTTTTACTTGACTTTTGCTAAAACATGATACTTAAACCCAGATAAACATGCATCCGACCTTAATAAGTTCTTGTCCGACCTTGACTGGGGTGAAGTACTGAAATCTAGACTATAATTACCGACCTAACATGAATTTTACTGACATATTGCTATCTAAAATGTTGAACTAACAAAGAGCACTACCCATGCCAGCCGGACCGATCTAGCAATGCTTCCAGTGACAACAGAAAGACTTGCTTAATTGCATACCTCCGCATCCCGACTTAAGGGTTTGACCCAATATCCTACGAGACTATGCTAATGACTTGTCCCGGCCAGATGCCTAGCCCTGCCTATGTTTGTCCCAGCTAACTGCTTAGCCCTGCTTATGTTTGTCCCAACTAATTGCTTAGCCCTTCCTATGTTTGTCCCAACTAACTGCTTAGCCCTACTTATGTTTGTCCCAACTAATTGCTTAGCCCTACTTATGTTTGTCCCAGCTAACTGCTTAGCCCTTCCTATGTATGTCACAGTTAACTGCTTAGCCCTGCCCATGTTTATCCCAGCTAACTGCTTAGCCCTTCCTATGTATGTCACAGCTAACTGCTTAGCCCCGCCCATGTTTATCCCAGCTAACTGTTTAGCCCTTCCTATGTTTGTCCTGGCCAACATATTGGCCTTGCCCCTGGTTTTCCCTGATCAACGTATTGGTCCTGCCCATGGTTTGTCCCGGCCAATGTATTGGCCCTGCCTATATAACATTGCCTTGTCTGTTTAACATTAAAACGAAGAGAAGCCATCCCATACATGATAGAAAATGTAAAAATCATATGCATAACTGAAGCTATAGATTGAAAGTGGTTTAAACCGGGCCTTCTAAGGTACACATGGTAAGGTGATCACATGATTTCTGTAAGTAGTAGCTGACCAGCTATCATGGTGACTGGTATGCTCAACTATCTTGTGAGTATAACATGGTGGTTACCAAATTTATTATGGTGACTGGTATGCTCAGCTATCATGATGGTTGTCATAATAATTTGAAAGTGGTTCCATATCGTGTCTTTCACAATGCCTACTGAATAATGAAAACAATAATGTGAAAGCGGTTCCCAACCGTGTCTTTCGCAATGCATACTGAATAATGAACACAATAATGTGAAAGCGGTTCCCAACCGTGTCTTTCGCAATGCATACTGAATAATGAACATAATAACTTAAGCATCTAAGATATTTTACTGTTCTATAGACCGTACCTGATGGTCTCTAAGACCTACCAACGGTGTCTGACCCGATTTCATGACTGTATAATTGAATAACTGTATTAAATCCTGACCTGGCTCAAGGCACCTGTGGGTCAGGCTGTGAACGAATACGTGTCCCCTGCAGGCTATAAAGGTCATCCACTGATGGGTCAGCCTCCAAGGTCATCCACTGATGGGTCAGCCTCTAAGGTCATCCTTCGATGGGTCAGCCTCCAAGGTCATCCACTGATGGGTCAGCCTCCAAGGTCATCCTTCGATGGGTCGGCCTCTAAGGTCATCCACTGATGGGTCGGCCTCTAAGGCCATCCACTGATGGGTCGGCCTCCAAGGCCATCCACTGATGGGTCGACCTCCAAGGTCATCCTCTGATGGGTCGGCCTCCAAGGTCATCCACTGATGGGTCGCCCTCCAAGGTCATCCTCTGATGGGTCGCCCTCCAAGGTCATCAACTGATGGGTCGGCCTCCAAGGTCATCCTCTGATGGGTCGGCCTCCAAGGTCATCAACTGATGGGTCGGCCTCCAAGGTCATCCACTGATGGGTCGGCCTCTAAGGTCATTCTCTGATGGGTCAGCCTCCAAGGTTATCCACTGATGGGTCGCCACCAAGGCCATCCTCTGATGGGTCGGCCTCCAAGGTCATCCTCTAATGGGTCGGCCTCCAAGGTCATCCACTGATGGGTTATCCATATGACTTCAGCCCTGCAAAAAAGTTAACACCATTCCTGGGTCTCCAATCTCGATCAGTGGCCAGAACGTCTTTCTGATTTGTTGTTCCTCCATTTCTCGACAATAAAGAACAAGAAATGCAACAAGAGTTAAAGTATAAAATTAAAAATATTTTCACAATATTTTTAACGTTATTTCACTGAACATTTTAATTGTTTCGAGAGCCGCCTTTCGAAGCGTTCTCCTTCTAGAATGTTAACAACCAGATAGATGCACATGGTATGTTGCTTGGAAGTGGTTCAAAAACCAGGCATTCCCAGATGTACATGGTATGATGTCGATTCATTGATGCCAACCAAATTTGTATTTCCATATGTCGGTTAAGAAATCAATTGTCCCAAAAACTGTATCTGATTGGAGAATTATTTCCTTAGTGCAAACCGCTATTCTGGAAGAAGAAGCATCCGTTCCCGAATGTTCTTGCGTCATGACTTCAACAAATTTCTTTGATTGTGAAGAAAATCGATCAAATCGTTCCCACAGACGGTGCCAGTTGATGTGACGTAAAAAGTCCGATGTTGGATGCTCCTGTTTGGCCCAATGCATATCTTGTATACTCATGCCCAATTTGCTAATTGACAGCTTGAAGGGATGAAAACGGAGCTGGGATTCGGGCAGCGACAGCTTGGTTCTATAACCTTCTGGAGGAATCCGGTCTGGGAAAATTTCGGTAACGGGAGAAATAAACAAGAAACAAGCGGGGCTATCCTCCTTGTGTAACTCCGACAGTCAAGTTAGCAACATGTAAGCAGAAAATGGTATTGACCAAGAGCTGAAGAGAAATTACATCAAGAATGGCTTACCTGAAATGAGTCTGGTGACTGAGTATTTATAGGCTCACTTTGATATATCCGTTGTGCCATGATGAGTAGGATATGTCTGTTGTGCCATGATGAGCTGTATGCTTAATCATTCCCCTTTTTATGTTGACTTGAATGCCCATGTAATAACGGCTCTATTTTGGCCCCTTTGTCATTATTGTTCCTGCATATATTTAAGCTAGATTCTGGCCCTACAATGATGCCTAGCTATCATGTCAATGTTACCGTTATCCAACCTAAATGTCCCAAGCTCGGTCTTGATGGTTACCTACCTAAGCTATTTTCTTAGTTTGGTTTGCAGCTGACCTAAGCCATTTCATTACTGCTGACCTAAACTTTCCCGACTTAAACTTTCATGACCTAAGCTTTCATGACCTAAGCTTTCATGACCTAAGCCTTCATGACCTAACCTTTCCCGACCTAAACCTTCATGACCCAAGCTTTCCCGACCTAAGCCTTCATGACCCAAGCTTTCCCGACCTAAGCTTTCATGACCTAAGCTTTCCTTGTCTTGATTGGGCCAAGCCCAATGGCTTTAGCTATTTTTATGCACATCACCACGGATCATTGGCTTCCATACATTTAAGCATCTCTTGATGGTATCTATCAAAATACTTGACCATCTGAAAGAAAGTAAAATGCGCACAAGCAGTAACTGATAGTTTTCTGACCTCCAATAATACATCATTAAATTACTCACTATTATTGGTTGTCATTATCCCGTACCGGTATCGACATCAAGACTAAGTGTCCATTGATTTAATGGAATGTCGACGAACCATTTGTATGCAGTCTCATCTATCGATCGAATTGACCTCATTATCGCAGTGAACTTTAGAAGTTGGCGAGCACTAGAGGTCCCGACCATGAGGTTATTCAAATTAGCATCCTTGAATTTAGTAGTGAAATTGGCTTTAACATGTCGCGAGCAAAACCTGTGATGGACAAAGGGGAAAGTAAAACTGGGTTGCTCTTAATAGTTGCCAAAATAGTCCTGTGCCTATCAGATATTAAACAAATATCCCGTCGACCGGCGATGACATATCTTACCAGATTGTCCAAAAATCAAGACCTATCAGCCAAGTTTTCTCCATTCGACAGCGCACATGCCAATGGAAAAATATGACCCGCTGTATCAATGCCACATGCAATCAATAATTTCTTATTGTATTTCCCACACATGTGTCCCATCAATAGTAATGACTGAGCGACAATGCCTGAAACCCTATATGCTTGCCCTAAATGACCAAAACATAGAATGAAATACCTTTAGTTCGGCTGTGCTACCATCAGCATGTCTCCACTCAACAATAGTATATGGATTGGTTTGTTGCAACGCTTACAAAAATCTCGGCAACTCTCTGTAAGATTCATCCCAACCTCTATACACCATTTCAACGGCCTTTTTTTTCCCCCAACCAAGACTTCTTATATGAAAGAGTGAATTACTCAGTTCATCACGAACGTTTGGCCATGTTATCCCAATCAACACAAACCTTCCAAAATTAATTTTTTTTAGCACAAACCTTTTGAAAACGTTATAAGATATGACATTCCATCCACCCCATCTGTTAAACCACTAACGGCTAGGAGTGGGCATTGTTTGGTTCAATTCGAAATTTGAACCTAATTCGAATTTACCGAATTCGAAGAAACCAATTCGAATTCTGAATTCGAATTAGGTTTAGTTTGAAACCGAATTCGAATTATGAATTCGATTTTAGAATCGGTTTTCGAATTGGGTATCCAACCCATAAACCGAATTCAAAATAGTTAAAAAAATATTATTAATATTTATTAGTTTTTGTTTTTTTTTTTTTACCTAAACCTTACCTTATCTTTAAGGAATAAAACTAAAACCTAATCTCTAAACTATTGTCACACACGCACAGCCGCCGCCTCCCCAATTCCCTACAACCTCACCTCCCTCTCCACTCTCCAGGCTCTCCTCATATTCTCCCTTCCACTTTGATTTTCCAACTCACACTACTGCACTACACTAGGACTACTGATCTTCACCGCCACCCTCTGCCTCCCTTCCTCTCCTTATTTCTTCAACTGTGGACAAATCAAGTCAAAAAGGCAAACCGAGTCCCCGCTGATGGAGAGCTCCAGGGGAGGATACTGGAGAGATGGAGGGCGATGGCCCGGCCGATTCCCCTTGAGCCACCGGTGACAATGGCTACTCTATCTTGCAGGGGGAAGCTAGATTGAGGACTGGTAACCTTAGAAGTCAGCTGCCATTGGATTTCAAGCTCTTTCTGTTTGTTTTTCAATTTAATTTGGCAAAAGAGAAAGAGGAAGAGAAATTGAAATGAATGACTTGTTTTGTTTGTTTTTGCCTTTTATCGATAAATCTATGTATGGCAACGTCACTGCTCTCCTTCGTTCCTTCCTTTGACTCGCCGACCGAGTCCTTGCCGTCGTCGACCTCCTCCCTCTTCTTCTGATTCATCTTCTTATTAAAGTTTGAATTCGGTTTTCACGGTTTCAAACCGAATTCGAACCGAATTCGAATTGTGAATTCGGTTTGGTTCTTTGAATTTTAAACGAATTAGGTTTGGTTTTCGAATTGGCCAAAAAAAAATTGAAACCGAATAAACCGATTCGAGGAAACCGAGGAAACCACAAGCCGAACTGATGCCCACCCCTACTAACGGCAACAATTTTGCGAGGGTAAAAGCGTCAAATTTGATATTACTTTGAATAGCTTTAGTACTATTTGACTCTTTTTTTTAACAAAACAACCCCTAATCTTTCATTTCTTTTACATTTTCGCCAATTTAGATTTTTTGAAAATAAACCCAAATCTTTGAATTTTTTATAAAAAATTTTGTTTATATTTAAAAGCATCAAATATGACTTTATTTTTGCTATTTATATTTAATCGACATTGGTTTTCAATCAATATTTATGTTTTCTTCTCATTTGAACAAATCCACATTGACAATTACTACTATTATATTTTGTCTCTATGGTTTTCTAAAACACTTGGGGTTTCTCTTTGCTCTGACGTAGTCGCGGAACTTGACTCACTAAACTAGATGGGCCAGTTGGAGAAATTTCCTAATTAAACTAGTAAATTTTTTTTTGGTAGGGACCAAATACTTACATATATTTTTTTAAAACTAAAATATAAATACTTACTAAAATTTTTCAATGGGTGGAATTGAAACTAAATGCCTTTTTTCTAGTTACAGTATGAACAAAATTAATGTGTGAGTGATCGGTTATGAATGTAGAAAGTAAATATTTTAATTAATAACAATGGAAGTAATTATTGAAAAAATATAATTTAATACAATTTCATTTTTCTTAATTTGTAGCCTAACTTATTTTTGAAAAGGAGAAAAATGTTTATACTTTAATATTATATCATAATATTAAAAATAATTAATATTTTAGTAATATTATTATAAAATACAGAATAAATTAAGAATCAAAATTCATTTATATTTATATTTTGTTTTCTTATTTTTGGATGAATATGTAAAAACTTATTATATTTGGGGGTTTATTTGGCAATAAAAGTAAAATAAGGGAAAGGTAAGACAAAATAATTGACAGTCGGACGATTTGGTGTCGTTAGTGGGTTAACGGAGAGGGTGAACCGAATGTCATGTTTTGTAACGTTTTCGAAAGGTTTGTGCTGAAAAAACTAATTTTGGAAGGTTTGTGTCGATTTGGGTAACATGGCCAAATGCATGATGAACTTAGCAATTCACTCTATATGAAATGTCCACCCCCAGTTTTCTAACATCTTCTTGCACATCATGAACATTGTAAGATGCATTTGCATCCACATTATCCCTGACTAAACGCGGAAACATTTTGCAGTCAACATTTAGATGATCATGCCCTGTAAGTTTTGGAGTGCATGTGTGTTCAAAGATCTGCTGCGTAATTTTAAAGTGTTGACTTTCTTGCAAGTCGCATGCACACTCCAAGCACATTTCTGGTCATCTTTGTATTTGCATATAACTGTCCAATAGGTTTGAGTAGAATAGAGCACATTGTAATACCTATTAGCTCGGATTGACCACAATTTAACAGTATTTTGAAGTTTCTCTTTCGACGCGAAAATCATTCCCTTTTCAAGATTGGACGACAAATCATCTTCCCAAACCGGGCATATACCATCGTGGAACTGATCAATCATGTGCTGCTCCTCATCCCCAATATCTTGAAAAAAATCTAATGCTAGCTCCAATGTCTTCACGCGGCCTTTCATTAGCAGAAAATTTAGTCAACGACATCGGGCTGTTCTTCAAATCATGTTGACTCTCGTCAGGCCCGGTTCTGGCCATGTTCCACCGGAACATTGTGAGGCCTCCTATATATAGTATAAATTATATTAGATTATGTACGTAATCTATCATTTATACATTTTTTTTTTTATCGATCTAGGTATAAAAAAAAATTTTGTAGTCTTTTATTCTTAATCATTTGCACATTGTTTTCATAATAAATTATATAGATATTTAAAATTTCAGTGTTATTTGATTTACATAAGTTGGAGTTTATCCTAAACTATTTAGTTTATTGATAGTTTAGTTGTGATTTGACTCCAAACAATTTTGTTGTTTATGTGTTACATGACTAGCCGTTGTGGTAAAACAGTAAAACTTTTCATAGTTGTCCAATGTATTTATATATTAAGTGATATTTTTTATGGATAATTTTGCAAAAAAATTAACTCTTAAACTACTGTCGACAATTTAATGAGAAAGGTGTGTGAAAAGTGTTGAAGCAATCAAAATTTAAAGTAGTGACATCATAAAAGTTTTACATCTAAATTTGGTTTCAGGCAATATGATTTTGCATCTAAGTATGCAAGAAAAATGTTAGTTTAAATTTATGTGAACTTTATATTTTATATTATTTTTGGTTGACTATTTTTGTATTTTTTGAAAAAAAAAAGTTATTTGTAAATATTATATATTTTTATTTTAAATTTACAATAATATATAAGAGGCCCAAATTTGTCACATTGAACAGGATTCTTATTTGTATAGGAACAGCCCTGACCCTCGTAACGTGTGCTCAGAAGGATGCAAACACTGAAATGCTTGTGGATAAGATAACAATGTGAGGGGTGGTTGTGTTGAAGGTCCTTCATCTATTCTGTGTTCGGGCACAGACTGACTGGTAAAAATTCCCCGCATTTCCTCTCTAGTTCCACTATTCAATAGTTGTGTGAACGATATTCTAGAGGATCCTATAATGTCAAAGGCATCCGGGTTATCATGGTGGGTTGAATACTCAGTTGCCTCTTTAATTAAACTAGAGAAATTCACGGTGCTAACGCTCCGTGAGTTAGGATTAATTAATTTTTGTTTAATATTTTGCTTCTTCCATTAAAATCGGAATTAAAGTCTTTACCATTGATATGTACTAATTATTTATTAATAAGAAAATGATTTAAACGAGATATTAACCATTAAAAAGAAGCAAGTTTTAAACGAACAAATCATAGAATCATAGTATTTTAATGTCTTCATTCAAGAAAATAGAAATTTTAAATTAAAAAGGATACATAAATCTTCAGCCAACACCAAGGTAAATAAACATGTCCAAACCCAACATTCAAGAAATGAAGGCATGTTAATTATAAACGTGCCTAAATGTTTCCAGTCAAAAGTAAGACATGATAATTATAGTTAACAGTTTGAGTAAATCCAGAAACAAAAAGAAACCAGCCATAACAGAGGGATCATTTCAAGATCCAATGGTAACTATGAACACCACATCTGAATTAAAAGGGCCAATAAGACCAGGGCGGATGGTGAAGCTAAGCAAATTATTCCTCACCTCTGAAATTGATGCGGCAAATTTGTTCCAGCTACCTCGCAACTCAAATTCAGTAAATTTAGCAGTTTAGGGCATGTCCTTCCTCCTCACCTTTAACCCCATCTTAAAATTCAGATAGAAATAACAACATCATTGTATTTGAATGTCTTAATTTGACAGAACAGAATTTCAAAATCCAAAAGAAAATATAAAATCTTCAATTTTTATTAATACAGTTGTAAATGTGAACATCAAAGCTGGCATCAACATTGTTCGAGGGAATATCTCCATGGCAGACGGTGAACTCCAGGATCTTATTATAGGGGGTGGAGTTGTCATCACTGAACTGGGCGCAGTTCTACTTGAGAAAACTCAGAGTCCGGGCGCCTATATCCACAACTCACGAGATGCATAGAGTAAATTTTGTTCAGTGTGTGTACAACTGCCGTGCTAAGGTTGTACAGTTTATGGATTCTAGCAAATTGAGCAGGTATGGTCTGCAAAGATAAGAGAACAAAACAGTTTAAACTCAAAATACTATGTAATCAAGAAATTGAAACTAATCACAGGTATTTAAAAGAGTTAGAATTGCATCCTTACAATTCTTCTTAAACTGCACATCTTCTCAGTGAATTGAATATAAAATTGGGCTGGAAGTTCAATATATGATGGTACTTGATTAACTGTTCAGTTTAAATTCCATTAGACAATCAAGTTAAAACATATTTCACTTATCAGTAGAATCAGTGATCACTAAATTAAGTTATAGCATGAATAATTTTTCACTAATAGCAACTTGCACATATTCTTCTGGCTCATCAATTTGGTAATCACCAATATCTAGAATAGGCAAGTTAATTTCTTCCACAGCTACAGAACATAATAAATGATTAGCTAGTAGTGCTCCAAATATTATTAACAGTTATGTAAAAGATCATACTAGCATGTTGAAATGAGGAAATCTCCTTTCCATTGGGCAGATAGACAGTAATCTCTACATGATTATTCCCACAGTATGTTATAATCAAAATATTCCCTTCAGTCAACTGATGATCATGTGCAAAATGTCTCCAACTCCTCCCATAAAAGTAAACCCGTATGTGCCAATGGATTCACCTGTAGTCCTGTGAAACCAATCTTTGTGTTGACAAAGAGATGGCTGCTATCCTCAAGTTCAATCTTTTCATAAAAGTTCCAATGGATTGCCTATAAAACAAGGGACAATTGGTGATAACAAGTACAACATAAATATAGAAATGACTAACTTCTTGTCCAAGGTATGGAAAAAAAAAGAAGAATGAAAGCACTAACCAGATATTCTAAGCAAGTGGATGGGACTTTCATCATGTACCGTGCCCTGACATGGAAACCATCTG
Organism: Leptodermis oblonga; assembly: GCA_016801395.1. Taxonomy (NCBI): domain Eukaryota; kingdom Viridiplantae; phylum Streptophyta; class Magnoliopsida; order Gentianales; family Rubiaceae; genus Leptodermis; species Leptodermis oblonga. The sequence continues at coordinate 36,060,684 of CM028757.1, read as the reverse complement.
CAAGAAAAGAGTACTTTTGCACACCAATTGGATGAAAAGAATACAAATACAACTGAAGGTTATCCTTAATTTCTAGCTGAAGATAGTCTTTCGTTGTCTCCAAAACAATTTCACAGAGATATTTAAGCTCAGAACCCCAAAGTTCTGCTCCTCCATTGCCAGTTTGTCTGACTAAACAAGGAAACTCTCCTCTAAAAGTCTTCACAATATGGAAGAAACAATAGTCAGAAGAGTGTCTGCATTAAGTTTGGATTAATAACAACTAAAAATGTGGTATTTCTAACCTAGAGAAACCTTAATACCCAAATAATAATGGAAGAAACAATTATAATAGCCAGCAAGATAGGACTTTCATAAATAAGCTCAGAATCTAAGAAGCAAAACTCTTTTGTGCTATTTATAATACTTTAAAAAGTTCCAAATGTAGAAATTGCTCTAATGGCTAGAATGTTAATACTGATTTAGGTTCTAAAAATCTTAAGTTACTAAAATTATAAAACAAATTCACATCAGAAAGAGTCCACAGTAGCCAACGGGGATTCTCTATGCACATTCATGATTCAACAAATCCTTCTAAAGGTTTTCAAACAAAAAAGATCACAATTAAGAGTGAAAATGAAATGAAACATTTTCAAACTCCCGTTGTGGAATACACTTCCTGCTGAGTGATTGAATATGGAAATGAGTCATCAAAAGTGAAATGCCTTCCCCTAAGCCTCTCTAACCTAAGATAATCACTCTCAGTAGCAAATTCAATGAGAAAAACATCCCTTTTATTCACAATTCTCACACAACACCTTGATCCAGCTTCCTTTTCCTTCTTTCCCATTGGCCTTAACCTCACAAAGACAAGAATTCTGCTACCATTTCCATCAATCTCCTGTTTCTTTGAAGGAATCAAATTCAGAATATTAATCACTGATATATTATCTAGATATATGCTGATGTGCCTTCTTAATTTAAAAATCAAAACTCATTCATCATTTTCCAAAGCTAAATTTAGTGTTGTACCTCTAAAGTAGCATTAGCATCACAAATTGCATCATTTGGCTTCTTCAGTTTAACAAAGACACTACCTGAAATACAAGCAGTCATGTTTATCATAAATTCATACCCAAAAGACAAGCCTGAGCTGATTGTCCATGGCCTCATTTAGCTTCCCTGAAAGAAAACACAATTGAGCAATATAACACATTTTTGGTACATAAAATAAGAGAAGATTAATACTGAAATCCACTCTTGTGGGAAGTGCAAGCTGATCTGGTGACAGATAACCGACCAAAGACAGCCTTCTTTCTGTTACAGTCTTTCAATACATGGAAAACCATAAAATTGAAATTAGCAACAGCAAAGAAACAAAGATGCCTTTAGAGACTGCATCCACAGCTTTTGACTTCAATTCTTATACCAAATCTCGACTTTCCTCAGTTACTTCGATTGAAGAATCTCCCATCTGATAAAAAAATATAATAATGAGAAAGAAGGAAATAAAATTGTCAACAGAATAGATGGGAAAAGGAAAGGAAAAAAAGGACTATTCAATGCATTCAGCTAACTGTCTCCATCAATCACCTTTTGTGGAGGATCAGTGTCGGGTGGCACAATGTTACTATCATCTAGATCAACATCAAACTCAACAATTTCTTCATCCAAGCCATCAGCAGTGGATGAAGGCTGTTTGAAACCACTATGCTTTCTAGAATCCGGAATGTCCTCTCCATTGTTCCCCTGCTCATCATTCATTCAAATTAATGTTAAAGAAATGAAGGCAAAAACAGAAAGCAAAGGCATTTCCAGCTTAAATGCAAATTCAGGAAAAAGTATAAAGAGCTAGCATGATGACATTATTAGAGTGCCAGTGGTGCACATAAATGAATAGCTTTAATTTGTCATTGCTACCTTAAAAAGATCAATCGAAGGGACATTACTACCTAACTAATCACAAACATAAAAGTAAATTCGCGATAAATGCATATTACAAGCATTATTGTCTTAGCTGAGCAGAAGAACAGAAAAAAAAAAATGCATATTACAAGTAAATACTACGAAAACTGGAAACATCAGTAAAAGGAATTCTCGGAAATATACAAATCTTAATTAGAAACAAACTTCCCCCAGTCTTGGAAACAACCCGTGAATTCATAGTTCTTTTGCTTTAAATTAAATTTTAGAGATCATCTCCCCCGCCTCCCCAACCCAGAACACAAACCATATTTCTATTAAACCAAAAAAAGAAAAAAATACAGAAAATAGACAAACCATAAAAGAATTCAAAAGCTATTGGTTACGCAAAAAAAACTCAAAGTTCCATCCCAAATTACCAATGCAAGAGAGCTCAATTAAAATAGGCCCTCTTAGAATTTTTGGAAGACAAGTTGCTACAGCAAAGAACAAAAAGTGTATTAATTCCTTACATGTAGCATAGTTTTCACATCTCAAAGACCAAAATGAAATGGTATAAGGCATTGATGCTAGATAAATATGCTTATTATGAAATCACTCTCAACTATAACCTAATGCATTCTGCCAGATCAACAATCAAAAGCAATATACAGCACAAAACAACAGGTCATACACAATCAAAATCATCTTAGAGAAAATAATAGGCAGCTTTTAGTCATAAGAATCCAAAAATCACTAAGAAGCATTTCCAATAGTTTGATATCATCCATGATTTTTCTTTAATTCAAATCCCTATTTCCTGCAAACTTTAGGTAAAGAATCAAAAAACCCCAAAACACCTTAAAACAAGAATTGTATGACTGCAAGAGAGCTGCAAGGATGACTCAAAAAATTACCAGATTGGGGAAGGTTAGATGAAACATATTTTATCAAGGGTTCTGGTTAACGGCACATCAAAAGGTTCATGATGAAATGTGCCACAGAAACAGAACAAGGGTTGTGATAGATAAGAAAGCAAAAAATCTTACCAGCTGGGGGAGCAGCACCAACTTAGAACTAAACACAACCTACCAAAAGCGTCAAGAAGATGATGAAGAAAAGAGAACTCTTCACGCTCACCTCAGATGCAATGCCACTACCAACACTGCAAGCCCCTCAAACTGAGCCTGCCACTTGCCACCACCAAAAAGGAAAAAAAGAAAAATAATCAGCAGAAACGGCAGGAGATGAAAATAATCAGCTGAACCTGCGACTCATGGCTAAAACCAAAATAAAAACATAAAACAAATTAAAAAAGCACCTATAAATACATCAGAAGATGAACATCAACAATATATACATCCAAGGAACAAAAAAAAAACAATGCAAAACCCAGAAACAATAATGCAATTCGTACAGCCCAACTATAAAAGCAATATGAAAGGCACAAGGAGGAGAAAAAAACACCAGCAGAACGGTGAAGAGCTCGTAAACGAAATGAGTAGGGGAAAGAGACTATTTATTAGACCTCCTTACTTCTCCCAACCAATTAAGGAAAAGCAAACCTATGCGAGGAAAACAATTACCTGAACAGCTCTCACCCGAAACTCCTAGAGCAATCCTATTTGCAAGCTTCTTTATGACTGTCAAAGCATCTCTACAATGTTCTCCATTGCTTTAAGTCTATCTACTCCTGAAGATTCCATTACAACAAAACAGCAGGACAAAAAAGAAGTCACTGAAATGAACTATCAGAATCGGTAAATTTTTTAAGGACATATGCAAACTACAAATGACAAAGACCAAATTGAACTAGATTGAAGCATAACATTGCAATGTAAGCAGTCGTGGGATAATAAAAATAAAATCTTTGGACCTCGTGATGTGAAATCCATGTTGAGAATATTGAATTTTAGATGAAACTCCAATGAAGAAGCCAGCAAAATCATTTCTTTCAACCAGCTAATATTCTCTCCTTACCAAAAATCAATCAACTAGACCAGCCATATTCCAATTAGGATCCCAATTACAGTAAAAAAAAAAAAGCATCTTTGTTTCATCAGCTCTATATCTCTAATTGTATGGGGTTGTTGGGTGTAAATACAACTGAAAATTAGAGGTGGTAATTCATTTCAATCTATTTAAACATGTCAATTATTAAAAATAAATAGCAAGCTAACATGGGGATTACAGAAAATATCAAAACAGCTTAACGAATTGCATCCAGATCAGATCAAAGAACAGTGTACATATAATAAAAATGATACATAAAATTGAGGATTCGGTTTATCCTCCTCTCTTGAACCAAAACAAGGAAAACAACCCATTAATCAATCCTCCCCAAAGATCAAATCTTTACCGAAAGCTCTTTCAAATCTTATCCGATGCAGTACTGCAAATCATGTATGTTCCAGAAAAGTATAGAAGGAACAAGCAGCAGCTATGAACAACAATAAACATAGCAGAAGAACATTGCAAACTACAGCAAGAATAATGAGATGAGACAACCATAAGATCAAAGGAATAACCAAAAGCTATAAAACAAGAACAATAAATACAGAATCAGTAAAAATGGCAGAAAAGCCACTACCAACACCGCGAACCCCTCAAACTAAGCCTGCCACTCACCACCACCAAAAAAGAAAAAATAATTAGTAGAAACGGCAGGAGATGAAAAGAGTTCTATCACCGCCGTGACTTTTATCGCTAAAAAAAATAGTAGTAGTCCAATTAGAACTCTACTTTTTCACCATTCAGAAAGAAAGGATAGAGCAACTGAAACTGCGACTCGCGGCTACAACCAAAAAAAGAAAAACATAAAACAAATTGAAATGAAACAACAAATGCCAAAATCAACTTTGATAAAAAAAATATATTTATAAAAAGAAAAAAACAAAAGTAGTCGTACCAGAAGTCTGCCGATCCAAATCTCTGCTTTCTCGCAACTAAACCTGCGAGTCGTGGCTACAACAATAAAAATATAGAACAAATTAAAACAGCACCTATAAATGCATCAGAAGATGAACAACCATAAATACATCCAAGAAACCAGATAAGCAAAGTAGCAACAAGTAGACCCCATCAAGAAGAGCAATAATTACACCAAAACAACAATGCAAAACCCATGAACAATAATGAAAGAACCACAAGATCAATGGAAAAACCACGAATTACAAATAATAATAATTTTAAAAAGGGGAAAAGTAGAAAAGCAACACCAAAACCACAAAAATTGAAATAAACGTGAAATAAATAAAAAAAGAAAGGAAAAACAAAATGAAAAAAGAACAATACCAGAGGAACAGTGATGAAGAGCTCGTCAATGAAATGGGTTGGCGAAAGAGACTATTTATTAGGGCTCCCCTTACTTCTCCCAGCCATGAAATGAGATGAGACGAAGAAGCAGGTAGGTGAGAGCGCGAATCCCACCTCAACAGTTCCAATCGAACGGTGGCGAAGAGTTTATCCATTGGTTTTTGACGTGGACCATGTTTCCGTACCATTGAGTTTCGGAATAAACAGCAGAGCCTTCACAAATCGACAGCTTCGCCGGTGAGAAATTGGCATCACTTCAGCTTCTCCAAACGCCTCCCAACAAGAGGAACCCTATAATCCAGAAGGCAAAAGAGAGGAAAGCCAATTACCAGAAGGCAAAAGAGACCAAAGCCAATTAAAATTCGACACCCCCCACCTGCTGTATCCATGGCCATCACATCAGCAAAACGAAACCGCTGGCAATTGAGACAAGGAAAAAGCAAAATGGAACGGGAAATGACAGGTGAAGAAAATCTCATCCGGTCACTTCCAGGAATACCCCCAGAGCCAAAGCTATCGAAGGAGAAGGTCCTGCGAGCAAAACGACGTCGTTTTGTTCGCTAGACCTTTTCCTTGGCTAGAGAGACCTGCTCAGCTGGTCTCCACGCGAAGAAATTTGGAGCGAGAAGACCAACCCCTCTGCACTTATCGTTTCATCATCATCTATGAGTGTATGCTCAAACATTGTCTGTTCAGGAGCGTTAGCAGGGACGATAACTGGATATCTACAATAAACCTGCAGCTTGTGTTGGGAGGGTGGAGTTTTACTCACTTCGTATAACCTCAGGAAAAGGCTATCGAAACTGACATTCTCAGCAACGAAAATAGTTCGTTTTGCATGAAAACTATACTGTGAACCATTCGGCCCCCTCTCAATATTACCATCCCAATATAACATGAGTCTCACTGAATTTCTTGACATTTCAATGCTCTACAGCTGTACACCCAATTTCTCCTTAATTAAACCAGCATAAACACTAGTTCAGATGTTTACAGTTCCAAATCAGTTGCAAGTAATATCGAAATGCATGCACGACGGGAATTAATGAAAGACCACTCAAAACAACTAACATGTCATCCCATTTTTTTCAATGTAATGTAAACATCATAAATAACTTGAACAATGACATGCATTCAACAATTAATCACATACATGTTTGGCTAATTTTTATAATACTTCAAAATAACAACATACAATGAAAATAATAGTACCTTTGATTTCTTTCTCTACTATATAGAAGGTAAATTATCGGCCAGTCGAAGCTGATAGTATGCAAATGGGACAATTGCACTTTCAGCCACCAATAATAGAATACCACCGGGAATCCCCTATCCAAAATACAAGAGCAATTATTCAAATCCTTAATTGAACAATATCTCTAACAATGTCACAACTTCTAGAGGATTCAAAACACTTTTAGCAGTCATTTAATAGTTATAACATATATATTTGGGTGAAATGCACCAAATACCACAAAACTATTGAGTTTTGCAAAAATACCACTTTTTAAAAAAAAGCCCATTTACAGACACTTTAATTTCAAAACGGGCAAAAACTACCACTCTGTTAGTCAATTTCGTTAACTGGCTAACAGTCATAAAAATACAGGGGCAAAATCATCATTTCACACGTTGTGGCGCTGTTCATCGTCTTCCCCAAAAATTTAAAAAACGGGCACTGTTTATCTTCTCCGATGAACAGTTCTTGCACTGTTCATCGGCATATTTTAAAAATTTTTTATTCTTCTTTTTCTCCATTCATCGCCACTCAGCCATGTATATAGTAAACAACATCCCTTGCTTTTTTTTTTTTTTTTTTCTTTCTTCTCCGGCGAACTTTTCCGGCGAACTAAAACAGGTCATGATTTTTTAAAAATCAATAATGGGTAGTTTCAAATCTTGGTTGAAAAACCTCAAACCCGTAAATGGGTGAGTTTTTGGAACCAAAAGTTTCAAAAAAAGAGTAAACACAAACCGATGAATGGTGAAAAACAGGAATTAAAAAAAAAATGGGCGATGAACAGTGCCCAAACTATTCATCGGAGAAGATGAACAGTCTCGGCACTGCTCATCGATTTTTTAATTTTTTAAAAGATGATGAACAGTGCCGAGACGTGTGAAATGACGATTTTGTCTCTGCCTTTTTTTGACTGTTAGCCACTTAAAGGAATTAACTAATGGAATGGTAGTTTTTTCCCGTTTTGAAAATAGTCTGTAAATGAGTTTTTTAAAGGAAAGTGGTGTTTTTTGCAAAATTCAATAGTTGTGTGGTATTTAATGCATTTCACCCTATATATTTTAACAATCCTTTAACTAGACACATGTTCGGTAGGAAAAATATAAAAGATAGCTTCAGGCCATGGAACTGAAGTTTTGGTATTTAAAGGTGCAAGAATGGACATTTTTAGGAGTTTCATAACAATCATGGGCAGTCTGAACTAGTACTAAACTTGCTCCAAAAGATCCCATTCAGTTTTGGGAATTTTTTGGGGAACCAGTACTAAAAATATAGAACATTCTTTAAACATATACAGAAAGCACAGTGAGCTTTTCTCGTATGGTATTCTAAATGGAAAACACAAATTTCAAACTAAAGCTAGTTACACTTTACCCATAACACAATTACAAGAAATCTGTCCAAAACATACACAGACAACACGAGTTTTTCTCATCAATTTATCTCTATTATATTCTCGTGTTGTCTCATCAATTTATCTCTATTATATTCTTCTCACCAATCGAAGCTCAAGTTTGCCAAGCTCCCCAGTGGAATTTCAGCCAATAATAATAGAATACCAACGAAAAATCACCTATACAAATGAAAGAAATAAAATTATAAGTATAAGTAAGACACTAACAAAACAAATCAAAACAAATTGCAGAAAAACATCAAAACAAACCAGCACAATTATCAAATATCGAAACAGAGCAAATCAAAACTCAAATTGCAGAACCGAGCTAGGGAGTGGTTAAAACCAAACTTTTCTATTGAAAAGAAATTGAATAAAAATTATTCCAACTTTAACACTGATCCTTTTTTTTTTTTTTTTTCTAGAATATTCTTTTCAGCTTCTTGTATCAAAAGAGACAAACACACCTTAAAAGAAAAGCAAAATTCTCGAACATTTTACCCAAACCCCATTAATGTTTACTAAAGTAAAAATTGGTGAGTGGAAAAAAAAGGTTGGTCTAGGTTGCAAAAAGAAGAGAAAGTAGACCAAATATCTTAGACAATTGAAGTAATGCTATATTATCCTATTTGGTAGTAGTCTCCATATGAATCATTCTAAAGGTTTTCAGACCAAATGCATGCGCACTAAGCTAAAGTAAAAAAGCTTCAATTATCTAATTTCTTACTTTTTACTAGTGGTAATTCTCCTAAGATTGACTTAAAATGTTGCTATTTTTTTTGTGTTCATTTTTCAAGCATCCCAATTTGACCAGAAGCATTAGCAGCACTAAACTAACTATGCGAACTCATCTACTCTCATGAATGACTATTCGTTAAAGAAGAACTAGTTATCACCCCCCACCCCACCCCAGAATTTCGCATATCAAACCCGACACAACATGTAGGCAGCAAGCGAGTATAAGGCGCACATAACATATGAATCTCGAGTAATATAAATAGTTGATTTTAAAAAATTCCAACACAGTTGCATCATCCTTTCCCAACAACCACATTTTCTGATTTAATTTAGGATTTAGAATGCATAATTGTTTGATTTTTTAAAAGTAAGGTGGTCCTATAATTCAAAAACTTTGAAAGCTGCCCTCAAAGTACAGTTTTCCTTTTGTCCTATAGTGCTAATAACGATCCTATCTCCCATTTAGGACATTAATTTTCAGATTCTTGTAGCACTTGAGGACAAAATTCCTAAAGAAAGCTACTTTTCAAGTGGAATGAAGTTAAAATTAATAAAGACAATTTTTTCCTTTTTTTTTTTTAAATAATTTCTTTGGTTTGGAATTGAATAAGACAAATTTATAGGAAGATTTGATACTTATCTAAACGTTTTGTCCCCTCGGAGAAAGAAAATATAATAATTATTGGAGTCAAATATGTCATTAATTTGTCTAATCTTTTGTTTTATTATCTAGATAAATAAATAAGGTCATTTGAACATTTATGTTTGTGAGTTTCTAAAGAGAATAATATAATTGAGCGAGATTTCAGTTACGTGTTGTTTATTTGTGAAAAATGTGTAAATACACTCGACCCTTTGTATGTCGAAAGGTTATCAAATCTCAAAACTTACACCTTAATGAGACTTCATGTCTCTTTCAAGAGTACACATCCTCGGCATCCAGTTATAATGTACTACCCCTCGATAAAAGAATTCTAACCGTAAATTTTTTTTACCCCCCTCTAATGACACAACGATCGATGGTACAGTATAATTGGGTTCATTAGATCTCTCCAAACCTCTTTCGAAAGCGCTACCGAATTAAGTCCAATAATTAATGTCATCCTAATTTTATTATGTTTTTTTTTTATCATCATAATGCAATGGAACAATTCTTCTTGATCGGAAAGAGCTTAATTAATTTACAGAAATTAATTATCCAAGCAATCTCCTATACTGCTTGATCAATCATTTGTCTTTTTTGACTTTTTTAAATTTATTTATTAATGCATCCTTATATTTTATAGTTCTGTTATCTATTACATCGAAGGCAAAGGCTGTGGGGAAGAGAAGAGTGAAGTGTGAGTTCTGTCAGCTGCACTCTAAATAAGCAGAATTTGACAGAGGTAAGAATCAAACCCTGACTTCTGGATGACCCGCTATACGTCACAATCCTATAGGAGCTCGTTCCTATTTATGTTGCTTATGTTTTTTTATTCAGTTCTCTTATTGTATGCATGACTTTTTGTGAAGATTGGGATCTCAATTGCTGCATACTTGTGAAATAATATTTATTAAGCTTATGAGCTGCCAAAACTCATCAGGACTCAACCACTATGGTATCATCCACCTTGATATTCTCTTCTATAAAATCATAATCCCTCCAAAAAACAAAAAGAAATCATCAACAGGAGAGATCCCAACAAGCTGGAAACACATAATAAAAAATGCTTCTTCAAATGTTGCATTAACAAGACTTTTGTTCTTTGAACTTTCCTAATTTGCTTCTTCTCTGAAAAAAAGATGGAAGGTGCTTCGTTTAGAGCGAGCAGTGCTCGTTTAAGCAGCTCAAATGTGTGGAGGAACACAGGGTTGGATGTGTTTTCCAGGTCCTCTGTTGAGGTTGATGATGAAGAAGCTCTGAAATGGGCTGCCATTGAGAAACTTCCCACTTATCTTCGCATTCGGAGAGGAATTCTTGCTGAGGAAGGAGGGTCGAAAGAAATCGATGTTGAGAATCTCGGGGAGATTGAGAGGAGGAATCTTGTGGAGAGACTAGTCAAGATTGCTGAGGAAGACAATGAGAAGTTCTTGTTAAAGCTCAAGAAGAGGATAGACAGGTAAAAAAAGAAGAAGTTTAGGCTGCATTTTTGTTAGTCCTTCCCCGTTCCATTGGAAGCATCCACTTTAGAGTTGTACCTCGTGATTCATATGTAGTTGTGAGTTGTTTTTCTTGAATTGAGTTCATTTTGATTGGGATGCAGGGTTGGTATTAGTCTTCCAACGATTGAAGTCCGGTTCGAGCATTTGAACGTTGAAGCACAAGCTCAGGATAGTGGTAGAGCATCGCCAACCATGCTCAACTTCACTGCTAATATGATAGAGGTAACTAGTAAAGCTTGTTTTTAATTTTCTTGGGTAATTCTTTGATATCTTGCTCTAGAAAAAACATAATGTGATTCAGGGTGATTCCGTTTTTCTATGAAGGGCTTCTTGAATTATCTACATATTCTCCCAAGTAGGAAGAAGAAGTTGACAATCCTTCGCTATGTCAGTGGAATCATCAAGCCCGGAAGGTAAGTGTCTGTACATATACGATGGCGAGATATGATATGTATAGCCAATTCACGTAGAGTTGTCATGGTTGTGTTTTTTTTGCAGAATGACCTTACTTTTAGGCCCACCAAGTTCTGGGAAAACTACTTTGCTCTTAGCTTTGGCTGGGAAACCTGATTCAGATCTGAAAGTAAGGAGATGGAATCAGTCTGTTTTGTTATTTTCTAAGTTGTTTAGGTGTAAAATTGGCTCATTTTCCAGTCTTTTTGCAAATTGATCCCCCACAGGTTTCTGGAAGAGTGACATATAATGGTCATGGAATGAATGAGTTTGTACCAGAAAGGACAGCAGCTTACATAAGTCAATATGATCTTCACATGGGAGAACTAACTGTGAGGGAAACTCTTGCATTTTCAGCAAGATGTCAAGGCGTTGGACCGAACTATGGTTAGTTTAATTTTTACGAAGTTTGCTTAAACTCCTTCCCAGGAATCCTGGCTGTGTTAATTTTGTTGTGACTTTTGGCAGATATGCTGGTTGAATTGTCTAGAAGGGAGAAAGAAGCCAATATTAAGCCTGACCCAGATATTGATATTTTCATGAAGGTATAGAAGCGTTGTTTCTAATTTGACTGCTGTGGAAATTAGTATCTAAAGTATTGTTCTTTAACATTGGACCTTATTTTTCAGGCATCTTCACTAGAGGGGCAAGAGGCTAGTGTTGTAACAGATTATATTCTGAAGGTAAGTAAATTAAATTAACCTTAATTCACATGGAGATTGGAAGTCATGCAGACTTTTACTAGTCTAAAATTGCCTGTTTGATCAGGTTTTGGGACTTGAACTTTGTGCTGACATCTTGGTTGGTGATGAAATGGTAAGAGGGATTTCGGGAGGTCAGCGAAAAAGGGTCACAACTGGTAAGAATAACCAAAAATTTGCATTGTGATTTGTGAAGGCCATGAAAATTAACCATGGAGTTTGAAGCCAGTGGTTATATTATTGTGTTGTCTCAAAAACTGATTTTGATGAGGCAGGAGAGATGATGGTTGGACCAGCAAGGGCACTGTTTATGGATGCGATATCAACTGGATTGGACAGTTCAACAACGTTCCAAATTGTGAATTCAATTAGGCAATCCATCCATATTCTTGAAGGAACTACAGTGATTTCACTCTTGCAGCCTGCACCAGAGACTTATGAACTGTTTGATGATATAATCCTTGTATCAGATGGTGAGATAGTGTATCAAGGTCCCCGCGAAAGTGTGCTAGAGTTCTTCGAATACATGGGATTCAAATGTCCAGAGAGGAAAGGAGTTGCTGATTTCTTGCAAGAAGTAATCTAATCATTCATTTCAGAACAAATTCATCATTGTTTTACAGATTCTTTCTGATGAATGGCAGAATCTTATAATTTTCTTGATGATGGGAAAAAACAGGTCACATCAAAGAAAGATCAAGAGCAGTACTGGGCACGCAGAGATGAACCTTACAATTTCATCACTTCTAGAGAATTTTCAGAAGCATTTCAGTCATTCCATGTTGGAAGGAAGCTCGGGGATGAGCTCGGTGTTCCATTCGATAAATCCAAGAGCCATCCTGCTGCTTTAACAACTAAAAGATATGGGGCTAGCAAGAAGGAACTCTTGAAGGCTTGCATAGCAAGAGAGTTCCTGCTTATGAAGAGGAACTCTTTTGTGTACATTTTCAAGATGATACAAGTGAGTTAACTTAATATCCTGTTACTTTGAGATTAGAATATTGTGAGACGGGTAGCCTATATATAAGATGCTACAGACCTATAGACCTATTAGGAATAGGTAACAGACACATACTATGAAAGTGTACTAAATAAGGTAACCGTAATATATATTTCACATTGCAGCTCATCATAATGTCATTCTTAGCTATGACTGTGTTTCTGAGGACTGATATGCACAAGAAAACAGTAGCAGATGGAGGGATCTTCGTCGGCGCCTTATTTTTCACAGTTGTTATGGTTATGTTCAATGGTTTCTCTGAGCTTGTCTTAAGCGTCTTAAAGCTTCCTGTATTTTACAAACAAAGGGACCTTCTCTTCTTCCCAGCTTGGGCATATTCTCTGCCTACATGGATTCTCAAGATCCCAATTACATTTGCAGAAGCTGCTATTTGGCTCTGTATGACTTACTATCCCATTGGATTTGATTCAGACATTCAAAGGTAATAAATATCTTGCAGTTAAAAGTTTCGAGTTTTGTCTCTCTCTTTTAAAGTTTCTATGAATGCAAGCTAATAGAGATGAATAATGGCAGGTTTTTTAAGCACTTCCTACTGCTTGTGCTTATAAACCAAATGGCTTCAGGATTATTCCGGTTCATAGCAGGGTTAGGAAGGAATATCTTAGTTGCAAACACGGCCGGTTCTTGCGCATTAGTCACTGTGTTTGTACTTGGTGGATTCATTTTATCAAAAGGTAGAGCAACAGGGGAAACAAGATTCATTCATACTTTCTATTAATGTGTTCTTCATGTGTTTAAGTGAAATCATTCTAATTTTTTGATTTCCCCTTAATTGGCTAGATGAGATTAAGAAATGGTGGATATGGGGTTACTGGATCTCTCCTCTCACCTATGCACAAAATGCTGTTAGTGTCAATGAGTTTCTTGGTAAAAGCTGGAGCTATGTAAGAGTCTTCTACTTTTCGGTTTCATTCCCTGGAAATTGTGTAGTTTGAGGTTGATTAACCTGGAAATTGTTTTTGTTGTTGTTGTTGTTGATGTCTTACAGATTCCTCCCAATGGCACAGAACCATTAGGTGTGTCGGTCTTGAAGTCCCGCGGTTTATTCACAGATCCCAGATGGTACTGGATTGGAATTGGAGCTTTGGCTGGAGATTTGCTTCTCTTCAATTTCCTATTCACCTTGGCTCTTACTTATCTTAACCGTGAGCACATTGTAGTTTTACTTCATGATTTCAGTTTACTTTTTGAGTTTTGGCACTGGGAACAGGTCAAAGTTACAAACCAATGATTCTTTTCTTGCAGCATTTGGGAAATCTCGCACAGTTGTGCCTCTGGAAAGCGTGGAAGGGAACCGCGATGAGAAAAAGAACAATCAACTTGAGTTATCCTCAAGAAGGAAGAGTCCTTATGGTGCTGCATAAATGAACTATGCTCGATCATATTTTGAGTTGTACCTCATATATGTAGCTAGCTATTAATGTTGAATTTTTCGATGATTTTCAGAAATGGAGAATGAAGATGGAAGAACAGTTTCTTCCAGGTCTATGTCATCAAGAGTAGGAAGTATCAATGAGTCCAGCCTGAACAGGAAAAGAGGGATGGTTCTACCTTTTGAGCCTCTTTCCATCACTTTCGACGATATCCACTATGCAGTGGATATGCCATTGGTAACCTTTCAATTTTGCTGATCTCTTGCTCCATTTTAACGCCTGTTCATTTGGAAGTTTTGCAGTCTGTTTTGGTTGGATTCTTAGTTTCATAAACTGTTTAAAAATCCAAACCTTGTTTGGCACGGGTTTAAAAATTTGTTCTCCAAGATCTGATTTCAAAAACTGTTCTCTTTTGGAATCCAAACCTTGAAAGGAAATTTTGTTTGACGCATACTCCCTTACCAAACAAGATCTTGGAGAAACTATTTCTCAAAATTACCTTACTAAACATAATTTTTGAAAATTTTTTCCCCCACCGCTGGTCGTTTGCGTGTTTTTGACAACATATTCCCCAAAATCTCCCTTAAAATTCTCTACCAAACAGGCCTGAAATGCTGCCCTTATTGGTGTTGAATTTTGTCATGCTTTTATAAACTTGCAGGAAATGAAAGCTCAAGGGATTACCGAGGATCGGCTTGAGCTTCTAAAAGGAGTGAGTGGAGCTTTCAGGCCTGGAGTTTTGACAGCTCTTATGGGTGTCAGTGGAGCTGGAAAGACCACTCTGATGGATGTCTTGGCTGGAAGGAAAACAGGAGGATATATCGAAGGGCGGATTTGCATATCAGGGCACCCGAAAAAGCAAGAAACTTTTGCTCGGATTTCAGGATACTGTGAACAAACAGATATTCATTCTCCCCATGTTACTGTTTATGAGTCCTTAATTTACTCTGCCTGGCTGAGATTGCCACCTGAAGTTGACACTGCTACAAGAGAGGTGATTCTTCGCTGGATCTTGAATATTTGTGTTTGCTACAGCAATCTTGTTTAAGGGCTGTTCGTTATAGTTGTTTTTGAAAACATATTTTTTGAAAAGAATTTTTTGATGTAAAAAAGTGTATTGAAAATGGTGAAAAAATATTATTAATATATAAAAATTTACTGTAGAAACAAAAACAAAGGAAAACGAACAAGGCCTAAGTATTTCTCATTTTGTAAAATGTATGCAGATGTTTGTGGAAGAGGTGATGGAGCTTATTGAGTTAACTCCTTTGAGGCAAACGCTTGTTGGATTGCCTGGAATCAATGGTCTTTCGACCGAGCAGTGCAAAAGGCTTACGGTTGCATTTGAATTAGTAGCAAATCCATCCATAATATTCATGGATGAACCAACCTCAGGCCTGGATGCCAGGGCTGCAGCCATTGTGATGAGAACAGTGAGAAATACTGTGGATACTGGCAGGACTGTGGTTTGCACTATCCATCAACCAAGCATCGACATATTTGATGCTTTTGACGAGGTAATTAACTTTCTAATCTCTCACTTGTAGTTATGCATTCTTGGTGGAAAAAACTTACTAATACAATGTGGAAATGGCAGCTTCTTCTCTTGAAGCGCGGTGGTGAGGAAATATATGCCGGTCCATTAGGCCGGCATTCTTCCAAGCTCATCAACTACTTTAAGGTGAGGATTAATAAATGTATGATTACTGAATCATTATGTTTTTAGCTGATGTTTCACTTATGTGGAGCTTCTCTTCAAGGATATCGACGGAATCAGTCAAATTAAAGATGGTTATAACCCTGCCACTTGGATGTTAGAAGTTACTTCAGCAGCACAAGAAGTAGCCTTAGGCATTAATTTTGCAGAAGTGTTCAAAAACTCAGACCTTTACAGGTATGGGCATGTCAAATTTGAAGTAAATAGCATTGAATATCACTCCCCCGTCTCATTAAAAGAGTCTGTTTTAACAAAAATGTACAACTTATTATAAATGGTAAGGTACAACACCAAAAATAAGTAATTTGACGCCTTATTTTCCATTACTTATGGACCACACATTTTTAACCGAACTCTTTATATGGGACGGAGAGAGTACAATTGACCGGCATTCCACTGAAATTTTCTTTTCTGGAAAATGATTCAGGAGAAACAAAGAATTAATCAGGGAACTAAGTGCACCTGCACCAGGTTCAAAAGATCTTTACTTTCCAACTCAATATTCCCAGTCTTTCTCCATCCAATGCATGGCCTGCCTCTGGAAGCAGCACTGGTCTTACTGGCGAAATCCTGAGTACTCAGCAGTCAGATTCCTGTTTACAAGCTTCATAGCAATCATGTTTGGAACGATTTTCTGGGACATCGGCTCGAAGAGGTAAACTAAACATTAAGG
Source organism: Leptodermis oblonga (assembly GCA_016801395.1). Taxonomy (NCBI): domain Eukaryota; kingdom Viridiplantae; phylum Streptophyta; class Magnoliopsida; order Gentianales; family Rubiaceae; genus Leptodermis; species Leptodermis oblonga. Next base: position 36,044,040 of record CM028757.1, on the reverse strand, counting down.
AAGATTAAAGTTGTATAGGGGTTTTGCTTCCCTTTTTTTTCCTGGAATTTTAAGGTTTCTTCTGAATTATGTAAAATTCAGGAAAACACAGCAAGATATCTTCAATGCAATGGGTTCCATGTACGCTGCGGTATTGTTTCTTGGAGTGCAAAATGCTGGATCAGTACAGCCAGTTGTTGCTATTGAGAGAACAGTTTTCCACAGGGAAAGAGCAGCAGGGATGTATTCAGCTTTGCCATATGCTTTCGGACAGGTAATTTTCATTTCGTGCAGTTTTCTGCAAAGAAAAAAAACATACTCCTTCTGTCCCACTCAAAGAGTCAACTTTCAAAAAAAAATATTGTCTCATTAAAAGAGTCCACTTTGAATTTGTTATACCTCACAACCTATAATAAGTTTTACATTTTTCAAAGAACTTTTTTAGTGGGACGAAGGGAGTACTTATATTTCCTCAAAAAATGGCGATAGTTTGATGATTTCATAATGCAGGTTGTGATAGAGATCCCATATAATCTTGTTCAAACATTGATCTATGGAGTCATAGTGTATGCAATGATTGGATTTGACTGGACTGTGGCCAAGTTCTTTTGGTACATATTCTTCATGTTCTTAACTCTGCTGTACTTCACCTTCTATGGAATGATGATGGTGGGTTTTACCCCGAATGAAAACATCGCCGTCATAGTTTCATCGGCATTCTCTGCAACATGGAACCTTTTCTCAGGATTCATAGTTCCAAAAACTGTAAGTTCCCTCACTCTTTTGCAGTACCAATGCAATGAGTTACTCGAAAACAAAATTTTCATTTCTTCTGTCTGATTTTCCACAGAGGATCCCTGTGTGGTGGAGATGGTACTACTACATTTGCCCAGTTTCTTGGACGCTGTACGGGTTGATTGTTTCGCAGTTCGGGGATTATAAGGATATGCTTGAGGACACAGATGAAACAGTGCAAGAATTCATTCACAGATACTTCGATTTTGAATATGATTTTATTGGATATGTTGCCCTCATTCATGTAGCATTTGCTGTGCTTTTTGGTTTCATCTTTGCTTACTCAATCAACACATTCAACTTCCAGAAAAGATAGTAGAATTGAAAGTATTGAAAATCTGTTATTTTTGTGTTGGAAATATTGAGTATACCTTCAACATGGTTGCCGATGTTCAAGTGCACATATTGTCACTAACATTCAAGTTCAAATCCTCTGTCGCACTAAAATCCCGGATCAAATTTAGTTCCGTTAACTATTGTCATGTGATTTGTATCCAAGATGAATATACAATAACTGAACAACTTTCACAAACTACATCATCTTTCAAATTACAAATTAACATTATACAAACCAAAATTTTAGAACTTACATATTCAATCTAAAATTCTTAGTTTATAAATTGTCTTTAATACAATACAATTATTAATGAACAAATAAACTTTTGTTAAATAGGTCAAACATGTTCACCTATACATGACATGCTTATGTTTGGCTCAATTTTGATTCAAACCTATTAAGGTTACACCTCTATCAGCTAAATGCAATGCTTTGTTTGTGTTGGATCTTCGCGTTATCTCGTATGTGTTATAGATGCAATGTTCTTAAATTCGGATTGAATTGCCCGATTCAACCGCGAACCAATTTGATGTTTAGTCCGAGAGTTTATTAACACAATTTAATGAAAAATGTCGGTAAAAAATCACCTAAAGTCGGTAAAACTGGATCACCCATTGTTTTAAAATTATTTTTTAACGTTTTGCTATTTTTAAAACCACAGGGTTCGTTTTGTATTTTACTTGAAACCTAGGGTTCGTTTCGTATTTATTCAAACCTTAGGGTTTATTTTGTATACTCGTGAAACCTTATGGGGTTGATCTTCCCATTTTTCATTCAATTCGACGATTCTTCTTCTTGATTCGAACCCATGGCTCTTTCCGGTTTCCCTTTTGTTTCGTTTGCTGCAGAGCCTAAACGCAAAAGCAGAAAGCCGCCTCTGCTTCCACAAAGTATGCAGATTTTCCTATTTGATATGAAAGCTGAGAAAAGAAATCGTTCATGTAAGGCTTCTGTTCTTGTAATTTCTTTGAAGATATGCAAATTTTTTTTTTTTTTGCCATTTATTAGTTTATTGTTTATGGGTTCACTCTTATTAATAGAAAAATGTGATTTTTATTTTAGTATTTTAATCATTCTTGGTGTTGGGTATCAATAGACAATTTATCAAAAGTATTTTGATTTGGGGGTATTAAACTCAAATTCTATGGGTACAATGTTGTTGTTGTTTCTTTTTAAATTTTATTTCTTTAAGACTGATTCAAAATGTGAACAATTGCTATGATTATCTTGTTTATAATTTTGATTGGTTGTGGTTAGTTTTATTGTGAAGGAATCTCTATAAACATGCTTGCATGCCTAACAGAACATTGTGCCTATTCAACTGTTATAAGGCCTTACTAACCAAAGAAGAATGAAATTATTTTAGAGTTAACTATAGTTAGGGAGAGTCTAAATTTGCTGTTATGCCAGTTATCTGTTACTCTGTCTCATTGGATACTTCAGGAACCTCAAATTTTTTTAAGGTCATCAAATGACTTCTGGGACATAGTTTCCATGCCACAGTCAATGAACATTTTCTACTGAGAGTCACAGAATCACAGCTATACAATCACATTAATCATTAATGGGAATCAGTACTTAGTTAATTTGTGGATGCAGAACCTAAGTGGAAAACAATTAAAGACATTGATTATTTAGTTTGATGCTCTACTTAACTCAACTACGGAGCTGATTTTGAAATACAGTATATGGTTTAATGGTTATGCTTTTTAGTTTTTTTTTTGTGATGCTACCATTTTGGATCTGATACACGGTTATAATATAGTTTCTATATTATTAGTAGCTTTTATTTTTTCCCCATAAATAAGTTTGCATGTTATATTAATTAGGGGTGATATTTGGATAACCTGAACCTACATCAGATGTTACTACTAGTAGTAGTCAAACAGAAAGTTTTCCTTCCAGCTTTGGGGGTCGTTACCTACCAAAATGTAACTGACTAAACTTGGACTAGCTCTATTGCATCACAAATGACCAAAAGAATACAACAACAACAACTAGGACTTTTGTCCCACTACGTTGGGTCGGCTGCATGGATCATATCTCGCCATCGTGTACTATATGACCAAAAGAATATGTACAAATATTAAACATAAGCACCAAGAAATAGATGTCTTCATCTATGGGAGTTGATTCAGGAGTTGGGATCCTCCTTGCTTGAAGGCAATCAACCAAAGCCTTAGCATCATCTCTACTTCTACTTTTTCCATCTTTTTTGTTGAGGAAAGATTAGAGCAGCTCTACTTCCACTGGATGTTCTAAACCGTCCCTAGTAAACGCCCAGGCTTGTATTAGAGTTCCTCTACAATCTCTTGCAGCAATTCCAATTCCTGCCTTGTCAGATTTCTCATCTACTCTAGAACACACATTCAACTTTATAATCTCCTAGTTTTCGACAATAGAGTTGAGGCGCTTCCATTCTGATAGTTCTTGTTGCTTCTACGGCTTTTTGGCCGTCTCTCATGAATTCCAACCACTCCTCAATGGCTTCATTGATGGTTTCCAATTCTGTCCTCTGAATATTTAGTTGTAGTACCATTCATTCCTTGCTTTCCAAATCTGCCAAAAAATAAAGGCTGTTAAATCTACCCTCTCTTGCATATCATTCCCTAAACCAGCCTTTCGTAATTCTTGTCGCCAATCTTTGACAGTCACTATTTTATCTTGCAGTCCTTCCCACTTGACAGGTGATATGCTCCATATCCTATGAGCTTTTGGGCAATGGAAGAATACGCGTTCTTGTGTTTCTACCTCTTCTCCACACTGTTTGCACCTATCCTCTACTTTTCTCAATTGTGGCTCACAGGAAGGGTGTTATTACAACAACTCCATAGGAAAAAGTGAATTTTACCTTTTATTCTCAACCCCCAAATTCTTATCCACAATTATTTATCAAGTTCTTGGGTTCTGCTATCATTAGTAATAGTTAACGGACGTATTTCTGGGAATTATAGTTTGTGTGAATAGGAATGACTGTGCTTATGATTGGTACAGTACAATAAAATTTTAGTTTATATAAATTATTAATATATTTATTTAAATATTTATGGCATCAAGATGATATCACCAAGCCACCACCCGATCCGACCCTTTGACCCCTAGACCATTAGGCCTTTTATGGTATCATAGTTTGGTTCAAAATTTGGTTAGGATTGTGGTCTGAATTGATTTTAAAAATGTCAAGTGTATTGGGAATGTAAAAATGAGTAATAAGAAGTAGAAAAGTGTATTGAGAATGTTGAAAATTATTATAAAATTTGAAATGAGATTCAAACCATGGTTCCATACAAGGCCTTAACTTGGCCGCGTTGATGTCAGGTTTGGGCTTAAAATCATTGCATAGATAGAAATTAGTAATTCCAATTTTGACGAACAGATGAGCCTACCTTCACAATTTTGGCAATATGGCTATCCTCTGGTTCTCTTGAAATTTTTGGCTCTAATAGCTCTTTTTGCCCCCCTAATTTTTTTGGCATGTATGCTCTATTATTTATCGCTTATGGATGTTTTTCGTGTAAATAAGTCGAGATGCTCCGAGCAATTTGGTCAAAGCTCAGGTCGAGTTCGATTTTGACCAAGCGTTTAATTGTCGAGCCCAGCTGAAGCCCAAATTGTGATGGATCGTTGAGCCTGATTATATATATTTATAATCTAAACCTAATTTCTCTTCTTAACCTAATTCCTCTTCTAAAACCTAATTTATCTTAACCTATTGACACTGTGCAGACGCAGAGTTGCATACAGGCTGCAATCTGAAATTTGGGAAAGGTTCTTGAACATCAAGGTTTGATTTTTTTTTTTTTTTTTTTTTCAATTTGTTAGTATCAATTGCTAGTATTCCCCCCTTTTGTTAGATTCATTTTCTGGTTTTTCTGTTCTGTTCTCTCCTTTTGAGACTGAAGAATCTGGGAAGAGTTGTGATGCCTTTATATTTTTTTTATGCTTTGTAATTGTTGGAGGCTGGAGCTTTATTGTTGTTGGGCTTAAATTTATTGTCTGTTCTCATTTTGTATCTGGATTTGAATGAGTCTTTCCAGTTTTTGAGATTCATTTATATCTTGAAACCTTCTTGTTAAACAATGGGTCTGTTTGCAGCTGCTTTCAGTTGGTGGATTAGGTACTAAATTATGTTTAAGTTTGGTCTCTTTGTAAAAGGAAAAAAGAATTGGATTGAATGAGACCCGATCCAAATAAGCCAAACTGAACTTTGGTAAACTGGATTGGTGTTTGGTTGAAATTATAAATGATCAAAACCTGAATAATCAGAATTGCTGAATTCACGACTGAAAAGATGCAAAGTTGCATAATTTCATTGTCATTTCCTGATTCAGGACATCAAAGGCCGCCTTTGTCTTATAAGACCGTATCCAGGCCACCAAAGAGACAACATGGTCAAACGGGTACGGATTGATTCGGATGGTACTGATATTTTTGCATCAGGACTGCTTGCCCGGCCTGATAATCCGTACTTTGTTACAAAAATCAGGCCAAGAAGAAAGAGTGATTTGGTAAGCTAACTTTCCTGTGCTTGGAATTGCACTGTTAATTGCATGAATTGGTATTTTGGTTTAGACACTGCTTTTTGAATGTATACCATCAGTTGCTCACCAGAAATCCATTGTACAATGTCAATCCAGTTTGTTCCAGCTAAGGTGGTCAGGGAATTCCCCACGAGTCTACCTGAAAAGATACTTCTTCGTGACCCGTCCGGGAAGACTTGGCCGTCACACCTTATCACTTGGAAAGATGGCCGAAAGGTTTACACCGGAGGATGGGGAAGCCTTTGCAGGAGGAATAATATTACCGATGAGGATAAGTGCGTGTGCGAATTTGTGTCAGGACAGGAAGGTGAACCTATCATCCAGATTCGGATAATTCGAGTGCGTATGAGAGTTGAAATTATTATAGAATAGATCCTGCGCGGTCTTAAAAAGTAGTAATTTTTATCATTATCTATCTGAACAAAGCAAAACAAAAAGGTGCACACTGAGAAACAGTTCTAATCATCGCATCTTCTTTCTTCTTTCTTATTCTGCAGTCTGAAAGTATAACTTTCTAGGCAGAAAGTAAGGTCTTTCCTGGTTGTCTCCTGCAATTCAAGCAGAGAATTTGACTAATCTACGAGTTTTCTTGATGAAAGGAAAGAGTTTTCAAAGTTTGTTGCTTAGTTTTACTTTCTCATGCTGTAAGACACTTCCTCTGCTGGTCCTTCTCCCTTGTTATGCATAAGACATGCAGCAGTCCCTGAACAAACGTGTCTTGAAGTTATGGCACATAGCTAGTTGAGGGAAAAATGATAAATGAACGTAAGAACACTCATGTTTTCAAGTTTTGGTTTGGGTTGATACTAAATAAGAAGTGATACATGAGTCTGAACTTCCGGGGCAAGGGCCCTTAAGTCACATGGCAGCAGCATTTTACCACTGCGCCAAAACTCTGCTTCTGAAACTCATTAAAAACAGTGTATCTAGCTGGAGAAACCAGGAGAAGAGAGACATACCGTAGGAAATTCGATACTTGAGCCGGAGAAACCAGGAGTATCTAGCTGGGGTGCCTTTCAAACAGACAATCCCAGTTTCAGAACAATAGCCAAAGATTTTTGCGTGCTTTTCTACATGGTTGGGGTACAAAGAAGCAGCATAAACCCCATCCATGAAAACCATCAGGAATATTGGACCTTCCTGACTTAGTTCTTCACAGCACAAACTTCTGATTTTCAAGGTTTTCACCTCTCCAGGTTTGATTCTGAAGATTTTCTGGTACCGGTCGGGTCGGGCTGGAGGGATATAAACCCGAATCTCCATATCCACATTCGATCTATTCTCGAAAGCAGTCATCTTAGCCCCCATAAGTGTAAACAAAAACATACATAATCACTGTACTTTCCGAAAAGTAAAACTTATACTTCCTCTGTCTTATTAGAAGAGTCGAGAGGTAACTTCAAACAGTACTCTTATAGTGGATGAATGGAGTATTACCGCAAGATGATAATGAGCGGCAAGTTCTGTGAAATTGGATTACTTCAAAGCCTCCAATGATTGGTCAAGAACTCTATCATCAAATGTAGTCTCTTACTGGATGTGAGAAAACCATTTTGTACTATCTTTTTGTCCTCCAAACTACCTTGGTTGTTTTAGATAGATCCAAAGTGAGCATAGGTGGATTGATCATGATTTTCAAGAATCTACAACCTCCTGCGTGGCTGGACCTTGGAATTTGGGTTGGCAATTTTTTTACAGTACGCCCAAACACGACACGATATAAACAAGTTAAGGTTAAACTTTGGCAGGTTCACAGATTAAATGGGTTGACATGAATACCACGGACAATTAAACAGGGTATGATTAAGGTTGAGAATATCCACACGTGAACTTGTCAATCCGAACTCAGTAACTCAGACACGACACGAATTGTCATCCCTACAAGAAATTCCATCAGCAGTGCCATTTTTTTGGCTCATCAAAGGGCGAATTACATTTACCTCCCCAAAGGTTTGGTCACATTGCAATTAATTCCCTGTGATTCTAGAAATTACAAATACATCCTTGAACTATAAAAAAATTTGTTTTGTGATTATTTTTTCACTATGAGTAAGAGTGATAGTTTATTAAATAATTGAGTCTAAAATCCCGTTCACTTTCATTTATTTATTGCATAAATAAACTTGAACTGAACTTTTACCGAGTTGATTTTGAACAAAAGTAAATAAAGTTCGTATTCATTTTCAACCATAACTAAACAGAGATCAATTTTGTAATTAGGACTAAACCACAGGAAAGTACTTGTAATTTCCAAAATCACAAAAACTTATTTGTAATTTGACCATACTTCGAGAGAGGTAAATGTAATTCGCCCTTCATCAAAAGAGGTACTGCAGAAGAAAGATCAAATTTTGGCGCAAACAAAGAGCATTTCCCCACCTGCTACTTTATTTCCTGTGCTACAAATTAGTGACATCTAACCGTGTGATATTGTATAACTAGTCATGGAAAACTCATTTCAAGAGCCTCCAACGTTTCTTATCTTTTGTTTTCCGAACAAGTTCAAGAAAACTGCAAGTTAATTTTCAAAGAATTCTCAGAAATGGCTGAAGTTTCCTGGGTTGGAAAACGCACTGTGGTCAGTACCAAGGCAGTGGAAGCTGGGAAATTTTGTCCCTTATCGGTTCTCGACCGCGCCATGGAACAAAACTATCTCCGGCTCGTGTTCTATTATCATACACCTGAAAAAAGGAAGCTCGGGGAACTAACTGAAATGCTTAGAGAATCGATATGTGAGGTGCTTTGTGCTTATCCTATTGTGACAGGGCGGTTGGTAAAGAACCCTGAAGAGCAATGGATGATCGAGTGCAATGATGCCGGGGTAAGGTTGGTGGAGGCGAGGGCGAAAGGCGGCGTGGAAGAATGGCTGCAGAATGTGGACAGGGAGAAGGAGCTTCAGCTTGTTCATTGGGAGCCAATGTTTCACAAGCCTTATTTCTGGTCTACTTTCTATGTCCAGGTGAGTAAACTAAAGCCGAATTTTTAATTTACTCCATTCATCCCATTAAAAGAGTCGATTTTGTAATACTGAATGAAATACTGTTTTCAGTACTAATATTACAAAGTAGATTCATTTAATGGGACGAAGGGAATACTTTTTGAATTTAATTACTCCATCCGTCCCATTAAAAGAGTCAACTTTCTAATACTGTATAAAATACTGTTTTCAGTATTAGTATTATAAAGTGGACTAAATCAATGGCACGGGATAATACTTTCTGAATTTCATAATACTTATTTCCTTTTGCTTTTTTCCAATGCCAAAGCTGACTGAATTTGAAGAAGGGGGGATTGCAATTGGATTGAGCTGCACTCAGCTTCTTTCTGACCCCATTTGTGCTACCAACTTTGTAAAAGCATGGGCTGATGTGACTCTAAGTGGGAAAATGGTTTCTCCTCCTTTGTTTCATCCCTTAAAACCGGCAAAAACAAGATCGGATAAAGCCTTCAACTGTTGCAAGTCTTCCACTGAATTGATAAAAAAATATGCATCTTATCTTGAAAAGCCAACTTCATCTGTTCAAGAAAATATAACTACTATTTCATTGGCATTCAAAGATGACATGGTCAGATTTTGCGTGTCCATGGCTAGGTCGGCCGGTTCATCTGATCTGCGAAGGCCGACGCCTTTTGAAGCTCTTGCAGGACTGTTTTGGTCATCCATAAGCAAGATCAAGGGAAGAGGAAATGGCTTAAACTTAATCAACATGTCAGTTTGTTTGGACATGAGAAAAGTGCTAGCCTTAGAGAAATGTTTTTTTGGGAATTGCATGGTTTATAACAAGGTACCTGGAGATGGTCTAGGAGTGAATGAATTGTCCAAAGCAGCCGCGGCGATAGCAGAAGCGGTGGATGAAATGGATGCAGAGGGGATCATGGATTTGATGGATTGGTTAGAAGAAAAAGGATGCGAGTTTCCGCCACGGATGAATGGCTGCAATCTCATTTGTGCCAACTTAGAGGATGTGGAGTCATATTCAGCCATCTTTTATGACAAATTTAAGCCAATTCTTGCTTCTTACTATATTGAGCCAACAATTTTTGGAGATCAGGGGAAGATATTAGTCCTTCCAGCACCACCTGGTGATGATCAACACAGTCCCTTTAGTCGCGTCGTTATGATCACACTTCCAGAGGATGAAGCCATTCAACTTCTTGAAGACAGATCAATCCAGCAATTTTCCCCAAAAGTATTGATGAAGATTGCAAGCAAGAGCCATAAAAGTATACATTCTGCTGTTGCTGAACCTTGACTGGAAGGCGCATCACTCTTCCTTCACAGGTTCATGAAACATTATTCAGTACATCCGCTGCATCTTTAAAAATAGCGCTGCAACCTTCCAAGAAAATATCACTTATCCTCCAACTGTATCTGACTACACCATCCTACGTGGTGCAGCGAACACACCCGAATAATCTCTCCATGTTCAGCTATTGTATTTCATCTTGGATAGAAATCAGATGACAATAGTTAATGGAACTAAATTTGATTTGGGATTTTAGCACGACAGAGGATCTGGACTCGAATGTTAGCAACAATATTTGCACATGAACATTGGTATACTTTTGTGTAGTACTCAATATTTCCACTGCAGCCACTACCGGTCAAGAGCCTTTGTGTACATTAATTTTGTATTGACAAAAATAATAGATTTTCAATACTTTCTATTCTACTATCGTTTCTGGAAGTTGAATGTGTTGATTGAGTAAGCGAAGATGAAACCGAAAAGCACAGCAAATGCTACATGAATGAGGGCAACATATCCAATAAAGTCATAGTCAAAATCGAAGTATCTGTGAATGAATTCTTGCACTGTTTCATCGGTGTCCTCAAACTTATCCTTGTAATCCCCGAACTGCGAAACAACCAACCCGTACAACGTCCAAGAAACCGGGCAAATGTAGTAGTACCATCTCCACCACACAGGGATCCTCTGACAAAACCAGAGACAAGAAATGAATTTTTTTTTTTTTTTTCTTTTCTACCAACTCATTTCATTAGTACTTCAAAAGAGTAAGGGAACTTACAGTTTTTGGAACTATGAATCCTGAGAAAAGGTTCCATATTGCATAGAATGCCGATGAAACTATGGCGGCGATGTTTTGATTCGGTGTAAAACCCACCGTCATCATTCCATAGAAGGTGAAGTACAGCAGAGTTAAGAACATGAAGAATATGTACCAAAAGAACTTGGCCACAGTCCAGTCAAATCCAATCATTGCATACACAATGACTCCATAGATTACTGTTTGAACAAAATTATACGGGATCTCAATCACAACCTGCATTATGAAATCATCAAACTTGTTATAGATTATACATATCGATACATACGAGCGTAGCCTTATGTAAGGGTTGTCATACAAGATAAGTATAGCCTAAAATAGGAAACTATACAATAGGATAAGTATAACATAATTACAAATTATACATATCGTAATAAAACTATCGCCATTTTCGAGGGAATATAAGTATGTTTTTTTGGCAGAAAGCTACATGAAATGAAAAATTACCTGTCCGAAAGCGTATGGCAAAGCTGAATACATCCCTGCTGCTCTTTCCCTGTAGAAAACTGTTCTCTCAATAGCAACAACTGGCTGTACTGATGTAGCATTTTGCACTCCAAGAAACAATACAGCAGCATACATGGAACCCATTGCATTGAAGATATCTTGCTGTGTTTTCCTGAATTTTTACATAATTCCGAAGAAACCTTAAAATTCCAGAAAAGAAAAGGGAGGAACCCCTGTACAACCTTAATCTTCCTTAAATGTTTAGTTTACCTCTTCGAGCCGATGTTCCAGAAAATTGTTCCAAACATGATTGCTATGAAGCTTGTGAACAGGAATCTGACTGCTGAGTACGCAGGATTTCGCCAGTAAGACCAGTGCTGCTTCCAGAGGCAGGCCATGCATTGGATGAAGAAAGACTGGGAATATTGAGTTGGAAAGTAAAGATTTTTTGAACCTGGTGCAGGTGAGCTTAGTTCCCCGATTAATTCTTTGTTTCTCCTGAATCATTTTTCAGAGAGGAAATTTCAGTTTAATGTCAGTAAATTGTACTCCCTCCGTCCCATATAAAGAGTTCAGTTAACAATGCGTGGTCCACAATTAATGGAAAATATGGCCTCAAATTATTTATTTTAGGTGTTGTACCTAACCATCTATAATAAGTTATACATTTTTTAAAACACTCTTTTAATGAGACGGGGGAGTGATATTTAGTGCTATTTACTTCATATTTGACATGAACATACCTGTAAAGATCAGAGTTTTTGTACACTTCTGCAAAATTAATGCCCAAGGCTACTTCTTGTGCTGCTGAAGTAACTTCTAACATCCAAGTGGCAGGGTTATAACCATCTTTAATTTGACTGATTCCGTCGATATCCTGGAAGAGAAGCTCCACATAAGTGAGACATCAGCTAAAAGCATAATGATTCAGTAATCATACATTTGTTAATCCTCACCTCAAAGTACTTGATGAGCCGGGAAGAATGCCGGCCTAATGGACCGACATATATTTCCTCACCACCCCGTTTTAAGAGAAGAAGCTGCCATTTCCACATTGTATTAGTGAGTGAAGAAAGCATAACTACAAGTGACAGATTAGACAGTTAATTACCTCATCAAAAGCATCGAATATGTCGATGCTCGGTTGATGGATAGTGCAAACCACAGTCCTGCCAGTATCCACAGTATTTCTCACTGTTCTCATCACAATGGCTGCAGCCCTGGCATCCAGGCCTGAGGTTGGTTCATCCATGAATATTATGGATGGATTTGCTACTAGTTCAACTGCAACCGTAAGCCTTTTGCGCTGCTCGGTCGAAAGACCATTGATTCCAGGCAATCCAACAAGTATTTGCCTCAAAGGAGTCAACTCAATAAGCTCCATCACCTCTTCCACAAACATCTGTATACATTTCACAAATGAGAAATACTTGGGCCCTGTTCGTTTTCCTTGTTTTTGTTACTACAGTAAATTTTATATATTACAACACTTTTTTATCATTTTCAAAACACTTTTTTAATATTCAACTATACATTTTTACATCAAAAAATTATTTTCAAAAAGCATGTTTTTAAAAACAACTCATAACGAACAGGCCCTTAAACAAGATTGCTGCCGCAGCAAACACAAATATTCAAGATCAAGCGAAGAATAACCTTTCTTGTTGCAGTGTCAACTTCAGGTGGCAATCTCAGCCAGGCAGAGTAAATTAAGGACTCATAAACAGTAACATGGGGAGAATGAATATCTGTTTGTTCACAGTATCCTGAAATCCGAGCAAAAGTTTCTTGCTTTTTTGGGTACCCTGATATGCAAATCCGCCCTTCGATATATCCTCCTGTTTTTCTTCCAGCCAAAACATCCATCAGAGTGGTCTTTCCAGCTCCACTGACACCCATAAGAGCTGTCAAAACTCCAGGCCTGAAAGCTCCACTCACACCTTTAAGAAGCTCAAGCCGATCCTCGGTTATCCCTTGAGCTTTCATTTCCTGCATGTTTAGAAAAGCATGATAAAATACAACACCAATAAGGGCAGCATTTCAGGCCTGTTTGGTAGAGAATTTTAAGGGAGATTTTGGGGAATATGTTGTCAAAAACACGCAAACGACCAGCGGTGGGGGAAAAAATTTTCAAAAATTATGTTTAGTAAGGTAATTTTGAGAAATAGTTTCTCCAAGATCTTGTTTGGTAAGGGAGTATGCGTCAAACAAAATTTCCTTTCAAGGTTTGGATTCCAAAAGAGAACAGTTTTTGAAATCAGATCTTGGAGAACAAATTTTTAAACCCGTGCCAAACAAGGTTTGGATTTTTAAACAGTTTATGAAACTAAGAATCCAACCAAAACAGACTGCAAAACTTCCAAATGAACAGGCGTTAAAATGGAGCAAGAGATCAGCAAAATTGAAAGGTTACCAATGGCATATCCACTGCATAGTGGATATCGTCGAAAGTGATGGAAAGAGGCTCAAAAGGTAGAACCATCCCTCTTTTCCTGTTCAGGCTGGACTCATTGATACTTCCTACTCTTGATGACATAGACCTGGAAGAAACTGTTCTTCCATCTTCATTCTCCATTTCTGAAAATCATCGAAAAATTCAACATTAATAGCTAGCTACATATATGAGGTACAACTCAAAATATGATCGAGCATAGTTCATTTATGCAGCACCATAAGGACTCTTCCTTCTTGAGGATAACTCAAGTTGATTGTTCTTTTTCTCATCGCGGTTCCCTTCCACGCTTTCCAGAGGCACAACTGTGCGAGATTTCCCAAATGCTGCAAGAAAAGAATCATTGGTTTGTAACTTTGACCTGTTCCCAGTGCCAAAACTCAAAAAGTAAACTGAAATCATGAAGTAAAACTACAATGTGCTCACGGTTAAGATAAGTAAGAGCCAAGGTGAATAGGAAATTGAAGAGAAGCAAATCTCCAGCCAAAGCTCCAATTCCAATCCAGTACCATCTGGGATCTGTGAATAAACCGCGGGACTTCAAGACCGACACACCTAATGGTTCTGTGCCATTGGGAGGAATCTGTAAGACATCAACAACAACAACAACAAAAACAATTTCCAGGTTAATCAACCTCAAACTACACAATTTCCAGGGAATGAAACCGAAAAGTAGAAGACTCTTACATAGCTCCAGCTTTTACCAAGAAACTCATTGACACTAACAGCATTTTGTGCATAGGTGAGAGGAGAGATCCAGTAACCCCATATCCACCATTTCTTAATCTCATCTAGCCAATTAAGGGGAAATCAAAAAATTAGAATGATTTCACTTAAACACATGAAGAACACATTAATAGAAAGTATGAATGAATCTTGTTTCCCCTGTTGCTCTACCTTTTGATAAAATGAATCCACCAAGTACAAACACAGTGACTAATGCGCAAGAACCGGCCGTGTTTGCAACTAAGATATTCCTTCCTAACCCTGCTATGAACCGGAATAATCCTGAAGCCATTTGGTTTATAAGCACAAGCAGTAGGAAGTGCTTAAAAAACCTGCCATTATTCATCTCTATTAGCTTGCATTCATAGAAACTTTAAAAGAGAGAGACAAAACTCGAAACTTTTAACTGCAAGATATTTATTACCTTTGAATGTCTGAATCAAATCCAATGGGATAGTAAGTCATACAGAGCCAAATAGCAGCTTCTGCAAATGTAATTGGGATCTTGAGAATCCATGTAGGCAGAGAATATGCCCAAGCTGGGAAGAAGAGAAGGTCCCTTTGTTTGTAAAATACAGGAAGCTTTAAGACGCTTAAGACAAGCTCAGAGAAACCATTGAACATAACCATAACAACTGTGAAAAATAAGGCGCCGACGAAGATCCCTCCATCTGCTACTGTTTTCTTGTGCATATCAGTCCTCAGAAACACAGTCATAGCTAAGAATGACATTATGATGAGCTGCAATGTGAAATGTATAATAAGGTAAATATATATTACGGTTACCTTATTTAGTACACTTCCCTAGTATGTGCCTGTTACCTATTCCTAGCAGGTCTGTAGCGTCTTATATATAGGCCACCTGTCTCACAATATTGTAATCTCAAATTAACAGGAAATTAAGTTAACTCACTTGTATCATCTTGAAAATGTACACAAAAGAATTCCTCTTCATAAGCAGGAACTCTCTTGCTGTGCAAGCCTTCAGGAGTTCCTTCTTGCTAGCTCCATATCTTTCGGTGGTTAAAGCAGCAGGATGGCTCTTGGATTTATCGAATGGAACAGCGAGCTCATCGCCGAGCTTCCTTCCAACATGGAATGACTGAAATGCTTCTGAAAATTCCCTAGAAGTGATGAAATTGTAAGGTTCATCTCTGCGTGCCCAGTACTGCTCCTGATCTTTCTTCGATGTGACCTGTTTTTCCATCGTCATCAAGTAAAGTATAAGATTCTGCAATCATTTGACAGAACATGTAATGATGAAATTTGTTCTCAAATGAATGATTAGATTAATTACTTCTTGTAAGAAATCAGCAACTCCTTTTCTCTCTGGACATTTGAATCCCATGTATTCAAAGAACTCTAGCACGCTTTCGCGGGGACCTTGGTACACTATCTCACCATCTGATACAAGGATTATATCATCGAACAGTTCATAAGTCTCTGGTGCAGGCTGCAAGAGTGAAATCACTGCTGTTCCTTCAAGAATATGGATTGATTGCCTAATTGAATTCACAATTTGGAATGTGGTTGAACTGTCCAATCCAGTTGATATCTCATCCATAAACAGCGCCCTCGCCGGTCCAACCATCATCTCTCCTGCATCATTGAAATCAGTTTTTGAGACAACACAGTAATGTAGTCACTGGTTTCAAACTACATGGTTAATTTTCATGTCATTCACAAATCACAGTGCAAATTTTTCGGTTATTCTTACCAGTTGTGACCCTTTTTCGCTGACCTCCCGAAATCCCTCTTATCATTTCATCACCAACCAATGTGTCAGCACAAAGTTCAAGTCCCAAAACCTGATCAAACAGAAATTTTTTAGACTAAAAATAAAAATAAAAATCTGCATGATTTCAAATCTCCATGTGAATTAAGGTTAATTTAATTTACTCACCTTCAGAATATAATCTGTTACAACACTAGCCTCTTGTCCCTCTAGTGAAGATGCCTGAAAAATAAAGTCCAATGTTAAAGAACAATACTTTAGGGCCTGTTCGTTACCAGGTTTTAACGGAGGTTTTGGAAAATAAGTTTTCAAAAACATACAAACGAACAAGAGTTGGAACAATACTTTAGATACTAATTTCCATAGCAGTCAAAATAGAACAACACTTCCGTATACCTTCATGAAAATATCAATATCAGGATCAGGCTTAATATTGGCTTCTTTCTCCCTTCTGGACAATTCAACCAGCATATCTGCCAAAAGTCACAATCAAATTAACACAGAAATTCAGGCCAGGATTCCTGGAAATGAGTTTAAGCAAACTTCGTAAAATTAAACTAACCATAACGCGGTCCAACGCCTTGACATCTTGCTGAAAATGCAAGAGTTTCCCTCACAGTTAGCTCTCCCATGTGAAGATCATATTGACTTATGTAAGCTGATGTCCTTTCTGGTACAAACTCATTCATTCCATGGCCATTATATGTCACTCTTCCAGAAACCTGTGGGGATCAATTTACAAAAGGACAAGAAAATGAGCCAATTTTACAACATAACCAACTAGTCCCTCCGTTCCATTAGAAGAGTACACTTTAACCAATGTATAACTTATTATGAATGTCAAGGTACAACACATAAAATAACTAATTTGACACCCGTTATTCCATATATATCCTTACTTATTAAGTATGGGCTAATCGTAGACCACACATGATTATATTATTAAGGGTAGGAAAAGTAAAAAATTTGAAAATGGACTTTCGATTGGAACAAAAAACATTTTTCAAAGTTGTCTCTTCTAATGGAACAGAGGGAGTATATAGTATAACAAAACAGATTGATTCAATTTCCTTACTTTCAGATCTGAATCAGGTTTCCCAGCCAAAGCTAAGAGCAAAGTAGTTTTCCCAGAACTTGGTGGGCCTAAAAGTAAGGTCATTCTGCAAAAAAACACAACGATTACAACACTAGGTGAATCGTCTCAGCTATATGCATCATATCTTGCCATCATGTATGTACAGACACTTACCTTCCGGGCTTGATGATTCCACTGACATCGCGAAGGATTGTCAACTTCTTCTTCCTACTTGGGAGAATATGTAGATAATTCAAGAAGCCCTTCATAGAAAAACAGAGTCACCCTGAATCACATTATGTTTTTTCTAGAGCAAGAAATCAAAGAATTCCCAAGAAAATTAAAAACAAGCTTTAATTACCTCTATCATATTAGCAGTGAAGTTGAACATGGTTGGCAATGCTCTACCACTATCCTGAGCTTGTGCTTCAATGTTCAAATGCTCGAACCGGACTTCGATGGTTGGAAGACTAATGCCAACTCTGCATCCCAATCAAAATGAACTCAATTCAGGAAAAACAACTCAGAAGTACTTATGAATCACGAGGTACAGTTCTAAAGTGGAAGTTTCTAATGAAACAAGGAAGGACTAACAAAAATGCAGCTTAAACTTCTTCTTTTTTTACCTGTCTATCCTCTTCTTAAGCTTTAACAAGAACTTCTCATTGTCTTCCTCAGCAATCTTGACCAGTCTCTCCACAAGATTCCTCCTTTCAATCTCCCCGAGATTCTCGACATCGATTTCCTTCGACCCTTCTTCCTCAGCAAGAATGCCCCTCCGAATGCGAAGATAAGTGGGAAGTTTCTCAATGGCAGCCCATGTTAGAGCTTCTTCATCATCAACCTCAACAGAGGACCTGGAAAACACATCCAACCCTGTGTTCCTCCATACATTTGAGCTGCTTAAACGCGCACTGCTTGCTCTAAACGAAGCACCTTCCATCTTTTTCTCAACACACTCAGAGAAGAAGCAAACTAGGAAAGTTCAAAGAACAAAAGTCTTGTTAATGCAACATTTTAAGAAGCATTTTATTATGTGTTTCCAGTTTGTTGGGATCTCTCCGGTTCATTTTTTTTTTTTGGAGGGATTATGATTTTATAGAAGAGAATATCAAGGTGGATGATGCCTCTTCACACAGTTTATATGGGCATTTTGAAGTCTGATGATTCTGAAGTGTGCAGTGCAATGCAAAAAATTACAAAAAGTTTTGGTCAACTTTGAAGATACCATAGTGGTTGAGTCCTGATGAGTTTTGGCAGCACATAGGCTTAATAAAATATTACTACTACACAATCACAAGTATGCAGCAATTGAGATGCCAATCTGCTTTATTACTTGTAAACTAACTTTGTAGTAATTCTTTAATTGAGCACTGGTTCAGTGGTTAATCACAAGTTCGAAACTTATCCAGAATAAAGTAAATTTAGGGACGAGACCCCTAGAGACCTAAATTCCAAAAACAAAAAATAAAAAAATTATCCATCCAAAGCTTGATGAACCTTGCTTGATTAGGGAAAATTTGAACCACATTAGAGTGCAAAAGTTTTGAAAAAAAAAAATTGACAAATTTGTGCTATAAGAGATAATTCCACTTTTGGAAATTTAGTTGTTGTTACACTTTATTTTTAAAATATTGTTGTAACTCCTTTATTTTATAATATTCTTAATTGTGGGGTTACATGATTTTTATTTTTAATTTGAGACTGGGGGTTACATGATTTTTATGTTTCTAGACAAGGGGTTATAACTAGGGTAGATATTGAGTCGAGGCGAGTCGAGTTTAGAAGTGTTCAACATCTGTTTGTTTGACGGTCATTAATGTGATTAAACAAACAGAGCAGTTTATTGATCAAGCCCTAAAATCTTGAAACAAATTTGAGTTTTTCATCCTCATATAGCCCATCGTTCAAATTTTGACCAAAACCAATCCAACACCGACAAAAAACGTATTGAACTGAACCCCCAATATTTTGAAATCTAAAACAATAATGTAGGCGGTGACGAAATTGTGAGAAAAAAAATTTACAAATTGAAAATCCCTATTTTGCCATCATTGGGCTGATTTTGATCGAAATTTAGACAATAAACTACATGAAAATGAAAAACTCAAATTCGAGGACTAAAGATTAAAAAAATTTCAAGTTCAAAAATGTCATACAACAAAAGGTCAAGTTTAAGAATCAATAGAGTTATTGTGTCATGCCTGCTAGTACATTCTTAATTAGTGTTATACTCTTCTCCATCATTTTTAATAGTTGACCAAGACTATACACTCTCCTTTTTATTAGGAGGGTCGAGTTTCAAAACTTTTTTTTGGTCCATTAGAAAAGTTAGAAAAAACAACAGTAAATTATTTATTTTAAGTATTACATCTTGCAACCTATAAAAAAATTATACATTTTCTAAACTGAACTCTTTTAATTGAACGAAAGAAATACATAATTTGATAGGATGCCTTGCGAAAAAAAAAATATGGCAAAAGGGAATTCTATTTTTGTCTTTCTAGAAGTTGAAAGTAGAATAATTGCATTCATCACTAGAGATTCCTAGTTAACTGCTTTTGACCACTTCTTGTTAGAAATGTTCAAAAAGTGTAGCTGAATATTAATGTGTAATATTTTATATAATATTCGTTAGATAAGAAAGAGAAAAAAAATGTCCCAATTAAGGAGTACTCATTTTATTTTATTTTTTCTATTTATAATCTCTTTACTATGATTATGTGTGATTCATAACTAATCAATACTTAAAAAATTATAATGATGTAAATTAAAAGATAATATTTTAATGGGACATAGAGAGTATTATTCAAAACATACGTTAGTATTTTCTTAGTTATTTAAATTCTTTTAAAAAGGAAAAATCTGAATTTGGTAACCTTAACAAAGCATTAGTGAATTTCTAAATTTAAGGGTGGCATAAATAAAATTCAATGGATGATTTTTCAAAAGCAATGAAATACAGTACATAAATAAATAAATAAACCAATTTATTTTAACAACATTTTATAATCATAAAGTCTATCTATTTTTTATTTTTAATTTTCGGTTTGGGATCCACTGAACTTCACTCCTATTACATTTTTCCACTCTGAGTGAATTTCAAATCCACAACATGCGCAAATAGCATGCGGTACTAACAGTTAGGACGTGTCTTTTAACCCAAAATCTATCTAGGTTTTTTGTCCAAATGCTCTTACTATTATTAATGCCTATTCTACCTAGTTTTGACTATTTTCGGCTACACTTTACTCTTGGTTTTTGTGTTTGCCAAATCCAAAATAATTAATTCTCTTAGGATTGCCCCTCAATGCATGGTTCCAAGGCCTAATCTAGAACGCCCCATTGACCGACCTAGTATAGGGCCTGTTCTTTTTCATCGTTTTGAAAACGATTTTGAAAACAAGTTTTGGAAAATAATTTTATAATATAAAAAGTAGATGTTGAATAGTAAAAAGTTGTATTGAAAATGATGAAATATGATTAAAATATATTAAATTTACTGTTAAAATCAAAACCGTTTTCAAAACAGAACAAAAAGAACAGGCCCTATGTAGAGGGAGTTTTTCAGGCCGTCTAACGGTACGATATTTCTTTAAAAAAATTAATATGTGTTTTTTCTTCAAAATTAATCGTGGAATTGGTTATCTTCTTTGTTATAATAAAATACAATTACAAATCAAACCATTCCGGCATACAATTAACGATATTTGGTATAATTTACAGGCTGCTTTCGCCTAAGGTAATGCTCATAATAAGTGTTTGGAGTATCATTCTTCTTCATCCGTTTCTCAATGGCCATATTCATTTTTCTCATCACCCTCTTCCTTGTCACTGCAATCAATTGGTGTGCTTACTCTCCTCTTCCTTAATATGCGTGTTTTTATAAATAAATAGTAGTACTACATTAGACATTAAAATTGATACTTCTATCTTTTTTATCGTAGTCGATATTTCTGCCCTTAAATCGAATAGCGCATTACAAACAATACTTGTTGTTTTAATATGCCGACGATATATCAACAGTTAAAAGTGATACATCTGAGATGAAATCAATATACGCATGATACATCAAAAGTTAAAAGTGATACATCTGAGATGAAATCAATATACGCATGATACATCAAAAGTTAAGAGAAATACATGTGTTTTCATAATACAAATATTACGATAATAGTAGCAAGAATCCTCATCGGGCGAACAAAAATATTGGCAAATGGAAACTTGCATCGTGGCCAAAATTAATATTGACTTCTTCACAAAAAGTCATGGATACAATAAGAGAACTGACTAAAAAAAACATAAGCAACATAAAAAGGCGGCAATAAGTGAGCTTCAAAGTCAAAAAAGGCAAATGATTGATCAAATAATATTGCTTGGATAATTAATTTCTCTAAATTAATTAAGCCCTTTCTAATCAAGATTAAATTGTTAAAAACAATTAATTAGGATGACATTAATTATTGAAGTTAACTCGGTAGCGTCATCGAAAGAGGTCTGGAGAGATCTAATGGACACAATTACAATGCACTATCGATCGTAGTGTTATATTAGAGGGGATAAAAAAATTTACAGCTAAATTCTTTTATCCACTCTACTGGACAGCGAAGATGTGTACTCTTGAAAGAGATATAAAGTCATGTTAAAGCGTAAGTTTTGAGATTTAATAACCTTTCGACATACTCAATATGCACTATTTCAATGATTTTAAGAGTTGCATATAAAGGGTCGAGTGTCTTTGTACATTTTTTTGACAAACAAATAACACATGACAAAAATCTCGCTCGACTATAACACTCTCCAGAAATTCGCAAACCTCAATAGAAAGAAATGACTTACATGACATAAATGTTCAATCAAACCTTAATAAGACATGAGTTTCAAAAAACCTTAATAAGACAAATGATTAGACAAACTAGTGACATATTTGACTCCAATAATAAATATATTTTCTTTCTCCGAGGGGACAAAACGTTGAGATAAAGACTAATCTTCCTATAAAACTGTCTTATTCATTTCCAAACCAAAAAATAGAAAAAAAAATTTGAAAAAAAATTGTCTTATTCATTTTGTTTGGAGCATATATTCTTGATCAGACTGAAACTGTTGACGAATTTTAACTTAATCCCACTTGAAAAGTAGCTTTCTTTTGGAATATCGTCCTCAAGTGCTATAAGAATCTGAAAAATTCATGTCCTAAATGGGAGATAGGATCATTGTAAGCACTATAGGACAAAGGAAACACTGTACTTTGATAGGCGGCAGCTTCCTAGTTGGAAGGCATACAACACTAAGCCTGATCAGCTTAGGTAATAAATAACGAGTCAGTGTCTCAACGATTGTAAGTATAAACATACTTCAAAAGTTGGAGGTCGATTCTTACTTTTCTGTCTATTTAGAGTGTAGACTGATAGAACTCTATCCAACTTCATTCTTTTCTCTCTACAGGTTCTACCTGCTTTTTATGTAATAGATTTGTAATAGTATCGATTTTTAAAAGACAAAACCCTAAATTTCTTGAATATAGGACCATCTTAATTTTAAAAGTCAAACTATTGGGCAGGCTAAAACCCTAAATTTAATCAGAAAATTGTGGTTGTTGGGAAATGGTGATGCAACTGTGTTGGCTTTTAAGAAATAAAAAGAAATACTAGTAACTATTTTTATTGCGCGAAATCTATGATAATTAAGGGAGTGCCATACTAGAAAGACTACCGTGCGCTTTGTGCTCGCCTAATGCCTACTTGCTGGGTGGGCTTGATATGTGAAATTGTGAAGGGTAATTAATTCTTATCTGGCAAATTGTCCTTTCACGAGATCTCACGAATTCACATAGTTTTAATTATAGAAGATCGAGTATTCCTTACGTCGATCTTTTATCATTTTCTTTAAAATCAAGAAAATTTTCATCATCTAACATGATGTGGTCATCCAAATTGATATATATATATATATATATAATAGTATATATATCTTTTTATAAATTGATATATTCTATATATACTCCCTCCTGCTTAAAAAAGTAAAAGAAATATCTAACATTAAAAACAATATTAAATAAGATTTTTATTTTCTTTTTTGAGTCAGAAAGTATATCCTCTGGTATATCCATTTAGCATTTTTCCTCGTAATGCATTAGGTTAAAAAATTTTCCCATTATTTAACATTTTTTTTAAGCTATCCAGCATTGATGACTCTACAAAAATAAAAATAAAAAAAAAGAAAACAGGGAAGAAAAAGAATAAAGAAGAAGAATGTATATAACAAGTGGTGAATTTATATATTACAAGCAAAGACCTGTGTTTTTCTAAGGAAATTCAGATTTAAAAGGGATAATAATATATATATATTTTGTTTTTTGATGTTTGTGAAACTCTCCAAATTCAATGATGATTGAGAGCCTATTTTTATACTAACAAAATCAGTACTTTAATATACGGCCTGTCGGTTGTATGCATCTAGAAGTACGTACGAACTTATAATTTAATTAATTAATTTTTGTATTTGTATGGTTTTGGGAATCATAAAAAGATTTCAATTTTTTTCAACAAATTTCCGTAAGCATGAATGGTAGTGGTGGAGTTGTTTTGGGTTGATCGTCATGCCATTTCTTTAAATGGAATTACTACTTGTACGTTTGAGCTTACCTCACAATAAGGTTTAAATTTCTTCGACAATTTTCAATTTTTTCTTTTAATAAATATTTATGGTTGTATATATATATAATCTACGGTTTCCGGATCGGAGATACATGGATTACAGACGGTTTCTACCCGTGGCCTTTCGCGGTCTGAAAGTGTCCTTCCTTCTCAATGCCCGGGTATCCATCTAATACATTCTTTTTTATCTTCTAGTTATGGAATGGTACAGTACACTAAGAACAGAAAATTCTCGGCTTTTTAAATTAAGTAGAAGCAAGTACATACTTAACGGCTTCTATTTCTGACGTGAACGGCCGCTTTCTTGGAAGTCATTCATAAGTCCTTTCAATTAGTTAGGATATAAGGAAATAGTTTCAATATGCGAGAATTTGAATGAGTAGTGATTTTTCAATAAGTTGTGTGATCACTGTTTATTAAATACATCTGTTGTATCATTAATGTGCGGCAAGCGTATCATAACATCAATTCAGATTTGTATTGATCCATGAGTCCCCTGCATGTACATCACTTTACTCTTTTTTTTAATTTTTTTTCAAAAATAGCATCATATCACCTGAATGTATCTGATAATACCATTCTAAGTGGTGCATCGGATACAAACAATAATCTCTCTGCGGGCCGTGGTTTTACTTTAAAAGTTTCCGGTTCGGATCACTCCACGACATCTCTCCCCGTGCTATTCGACAATATTACCAATGTACAAAGCAATATCGATATTCTGTGAAATTAAATATTGTTTCAATATGTGATTTTATTATTTTCTTAATAAAATGGTTTTTTTTCTCTGAACTCTTTTTTTTTAAAGAAATATAAGAGTTCTAATCTAGAACATCGAAGGCGGGACTATGGGGAGGGGAAGAACAAAGTGGAGAGGCGTCTGCAGAGTCCTGTCAGTTTTGCTCTATAAATAGGCAAGACAAATGTATGAATCGAACCCCCAACATTTGAGTGGCCCGCCCTGCACACTAACTGTTGGGGCACAAGCTCGTTCCTATTTCTCTTAATGTACGAACTCAGATTCATACCACCTTAGTACCTCCCTTTCCATTGTCTTTACGTTTATTTTTCGATTTTCAGTAGTTTGGGTAATATGGTAATTTACTGATCATTTTAATTTCCATAATTAATTATCCCCAATGTGTAATTCTTTTTGCACTATATATAATTAATTAATAAACTGCTCTTTTGTACTACAACTTTATTTTTGGGATTTTAATTTTCTTATACATATGAAATTGTTCTATTAAAAAGTGTAAATTATATGGATCAAAAACGTAAATTTCATTTGTAAAATCCGCACGTACAAATACTTTCTTGTACCTTTTGGTGAGGGTAATAAGCTAGTTTAACAGTTTTAATCATTTTAGTTTTTGTTTTGACAATTTCGTCCTTTACGTTTATAAGTTTGGCACTTTTAGTCTTTTTATCGAAAATATATAGTTAAACAAGTGATTAAACTGCGAATAGACAGTCAAACATGTAATAGCATGTAATTAATTACTTGATTGGCTGTATATTTCTGGTAAAATGACCAATGATACAAAAAGTTCAAACTTAAATGGCAAAATTGTTAGTGTAAAGATAAAAAAAGGCTAAAACTGTCACGTAATTAAATCTAAGAGACCAAAACGGTCATTTTTTTCGTTTTAAATTTATCTTCCTAATTTTTAAAAAATATATTGGGCCCAGGCATTGTTGTACGTTCAATTGTTGTACTATCGGTTGGAGGACACATGGACTACCCAACGAAGTACCTCTCAATTTATCTTGAGATTATGGAATTACTGCTGTCGTATAAGAGTGTCTTCTGGATTAGCATGTCTTTGAACAATGTATCGCATGAGTTAGCTAGTTATGCGAAATCCATGGCAAACCCTTTAATGGTTGGGATTCACTGCCCGATATCATTGTTCATTTGTGGTTGGACGATTTCCAACAATTCAATAGAAGCACATTTGGTTTCAAAAAAATAAAAAAAGAAGACATTTATTGGCTCGATTATCAATAAAGGTAAAAACAAAAATATTGATCATTTTACAATAAACAATAACAATACAAAAATAAGAAGTGGCGGAAGATAGAAGCCAATGAAGTAAGTCAGACTCTAAAAAAAAAATTGGGTGAAATGCACCAAATATCACTTCACTATCGAGTTTTGCAAAAAATACCACTTTCCTTTAAAAACTCCAAATAAAAGCACTTTACTTTCAAAACGTGCGCCTAGTACCATTTTCGCCCTAACGGCCGTTAACTCGATGACGGGACGAAAAATGCAGGGGTAAAACCGTCTTTTCACTGTTCATCTTCCCCAAAAAAAATTTAAAACAAAAAAATTGAAGAATATCGTAAACCAAGAGAAAAAAAAATGAAATCGTTTTCTTCATAAACCAGAAGAAATCAGAAACTAGAAGAAAAAAAATATGAAGAAAACTGTCGTTCACAACCAACCTGAATTGGTTTTTGAAGACTATTTCTGGTTTTTGAAGAAAACGATTTTCGGAAAATCGTTTTCTGCAAAACTCAAAACCCATTTTTTTTTTCTTCTGGTTTATGAAGAAAACGATTTCCTGGAAATCGTTTTCTTCAAAAAGCAGAAAATGTCTTTAGAAACCAATTCGGGTTGGTTGTGAACGACGGTAGAGACAGACCCATTTACAGAAACATGCTCAATTCACCAAAATGTGCTCGGAAGAGTACTCGGAGGGCATTGGAAGAAGAAGAAGTAGTAGAAGAAGAAGAAGCGGAAGAAGAATCGAAAGAAGAAGAAGAAGACCCGATTTTCAGTCCTCGGGGGCATCGGAAGAAGAAGAAGAAGACTTGATTTCCAGTCCTCGGTGGGCATCAGAAGAAGAAGAAGAAGAAGCTCGATTTCCACCCTTCTTCTTCTCTGCAAATTCGTTTTTAACTTTTTCTGGTTTCTGAAGATTCTTCATTTTTTTTTTTCCTTCTGGTTTCTAAAATTCATATTTTTTTTCCTCCTGGTTTCTAATTTTCTTCAGTTTTTTTGTTTAAATTTTTTTTTTTTGGGAATATGAACAGTGAAAAGAAGATTTTGCCCCTGCGTTTTTCGTCCCATCATCGAGTTAATGGCCGTTAGGGCGAAAATGGTATTGGGCGCATGTTTTGAAAGTAAAGTTCTTGTATTTGGAGTTTTTAAAAAAAAGTGGTATTTTTTGCAAAACTGATAGTTAAGTGGTATTTGGTGCATTTCACCCAAAAAAAATTTATTAATAAATATGTATATTCCAGAACAAAATAAAATTATATAATAATTTGGTCCATACAAAAAAAATTTTATTGCTTTTCGCTCTTTCAATTTTGTAACTCAAGTTTCACCACTGAAAATAAGTATCACAAACTATGTACAACAACATGGTAAACTATGCCTTGTTGTATGCATATACTCTTATTTCAAATTTATTTTTGTTTCAACTGAAGAGTCATATTTTATTTTATTTTATTTTTTCACTTCATATACTTTTGCTCTCAATTAATGCAGCACAACTTTTGCATAACAACTTATGTGGCACAAATTCATTAGTCGATTATGTGATATAAATAATTATTTCATAAAAATATAACCAATAAATATATGTCACATAAGTTACTATGAAAAAGTTATGATATATAATTAGTTAAAATTTCTATCATTACTCGTTATTTTATATGTTATCCATTCAAACTCGTAAAAGAACGTGTATTTTCGAAACATGACTCTCCCCGTGTCGGAACGGGAAGGGATAGGCTAGCATTGAACGGGTTTTGCGGAGTGTTCCCGGAGATGAATAAATATAGAAGCAAAAAACACCCAAAGAATTCAGAAAATACAACTAATTTCTCTCTGACATGGGCGGAGATAGACAAAAGGGATCTAAGATCATATGGGGCATGTGTACAAAATCCTCATTGAATATCCCAGCAAGATTTGTCGGTCCTTTTTCTATTTCTATGAGATTACCTAAGTGGCGTTCATGCAAACTACATGCATGCATTATCATCCAATTAATTTTTTTTTTTTTTTTAATTAGAGTTTCCTTTTTCAACACGTACGATCGATCCATCGATCGATATATATATAAGGCTATTTAAGCCAACCCATTTTTGCTCAATCATCCACCAATAGCCGCGTTTAGGGTTTGAGTTGGGGTTACAACCAAGTAGAATATGAATGACGTCGTAAACGCGCATATTTTTATAATCTATTTGTGCTTGTTTTCTAAGTTTATGATCATATGAATAACGCGTAAAGCAATTATATTATTTAGGTATGAATTATTGAAATTAACCCTACTAAGTGACATTATACATTTTATTTTATTTTTTTGGGATATTATTTTGAAGAAAAAAGAAGATAAAATTGTAGATTGCGGTTAATTTTGATATTTTACGCACAAATAAATTTTTTTTTAAAAATGTCAAACATTAGGGTTAATTTAGGTATTTCACGCATCTTAATATTAAACATCATTATTTATAGCAATGACTGTTTAGTCAATAAATACATAAGATAACTGTGTATTTTCACGATATAAGAAGACAAATGTCACAGAAAATATTATATAGGAAATAATTGCCATTTTCCCTTTATTTAATTGCTAAGTATCATGCATTCATATCTATTCAGTTAACGGAACATGAAAACCCTAATATTTAGAGCTAGTAAAACAAATAATTTCAATATATCTATTTTTAATTTAATTTTGCAGGGCCATACGTCATTCTTATTAATGCAACCTACCCATATAAATACAAAATTTTAGTTTTCTTTGTTTGTTTATTTAGAGAATAACCGATTAAATGATCGGAGAGTTTGGAGAACCTTTATTAAAATTTAAAAGTCAAAAAAATCGATTACAGATCGAGTTGAACATAATTAATGAGATAAGGCCTTACCTCAGTATAAAGTCGTGTCATATCCTTACTATTTTAATTTGTTGTGAGACAAAGGATTTATTAATCTAGTGGAGCAAAGTTAATAAAAGAGATATTTATATTTCCAAATTGCAATTTTTAATTTCATTAATCCTATGTACGTATATTAATTAAAACTTTCATCATTAATTTAATTAAGAATACTATTAATGGGTATGGAAATTAACGTGTGCTATGACTCAAATGTTAATCCAGATTCGAGAAGGTATAATCCACATGTGTAGTCGGTGTGTTTAAACTTATTAATTCTCTATATATATTAATTAATTAATTAATTCTATCGCAGTGAATTAAATATAATTATTTAGAGGCAGATTCTTGATCTTCTCTGCAAGCCAAATCCCAGATTTTCACTGTTGTTTTAATTAATTAATTTAATGTTGCCAGAACGGTACTTTAAAACAGACCATCGTACCCAACAAATAATTAAGACTAATTACTTCTGTTTCTGTATGTCTTCCTTAATTAACCTCTGTAGGCTGACATATGCCTATGAAAATTAATCCAGCATTAGCCAATCAATGAGTGCCACCTTTTTTTTTGCAATATTAATTAATCCATAATTTATTTTAAGGGGTTTAATTAATTAATTTCTTAATTAAGTGTGAAGGATTTTTTTTTTTCTTTTTTTCAAGAACCTAAAATTCACCATGTTCTTGAGGGAACCAGTTTTACTCTCGTTTCTTGTTATCTGTTAGTTATTTTTCTCTATATTGGGAGTGTTTCTTTCAATGTATCGTTGTTTATTGTGCCTTTCTTCATGTTTATGGTGTTTTCTTTTTTGGCTATGGAGATTTTCTTTCTGGCTATAGTGATTTTTTCTTCCTAGCTATCGTGATTCTATTCATCATGGCTATGGTGTATGAGTATCTGGTTATGATTCTATTCATGACCGTGGTTTATGAAGACTTGGTTAAAGATTTAGTCGCGAAACTTTCATCAGTAATTAGTGACAGATTAGATCCTTAACTGATCTGCACCTTTTAGGTGTATTATTTTAGCACTTGTTATGGCAGTTCTCACGGGCTTTTGCCGAAGGTTTTAATGTTTATTTGCAATTTTAGAGATCAAGCCCAATTGCAGAAGAGAAGTAAAAAAAAGAGGAATTTTGAAGCATAAAGAAGCCCACACAACTTGAAGAAGGAAGAAAAGCCCATGAGGCCGGAGCCAATTTCCAGACAAATCGCAAGAGGAAGTTGGGCGCATGAAGTTGAATCCAATTGATAATTGGCTTCCAAGTAAATCCGAGTGGGCCGAATTTAATTCCAATCCAATTATAATTGGATTCCAATTAATTGTGAATGGGCCGAAACCAATTGGAGTCCAATTATCCAATTGGTTTGAATTGGCTTGAATGGGATTGGAATTGAATCGCAATTGAATTGATTTGGTGAGCGGCCACGCGCAGGTCTGATGGAATATGCGGAAAAGTTTAAAAGAGAAGCAATGAAGTTTTGGGCAATTACCAATCCAAGAAGAAATTAAAGAGAGAAGTGGGGAGTTACCAAATTTGAAGAAACTCCATGTGCTTAATTAATTCTCTTTCCAAGTAGAAGAAGGTTTCCTTATTCCATTAGTAGATCGGTTAATTGCTGATTTGTATCCCTATATATATGGGATTATTCCTGCACTTTTAGGGATAAGCTTTTAGATACAAGTTTTGAGACTCAAGTTTTTAGATTGAAGTTTTCTATATAAGTTTTATAGAGAATAGTTTCTTAGTTTAAAAATAATTATCGCGCAAGATACATTTTCGCATTAGTATATTTTTCCTCTGTTTTTCTCTGTTCTGTTCTGTTTTGCTCTGTTTCGATCGCAACTTTGGATTTTTCCGACGGGCAGTCTACCGTTTCGCCAAACCGGCGGTTGTCAGATCGCGACTTCTTAAATTCCAGTACAGTATTCTCTTTTCTCTTTTAATGTCTTCTTTTATATTTATGTGTTTTTCGTATTTTATGATGAGTAGCTATTTTATTAGTTATGGTATTATGTAAGAAGCCATAAATGAAACCCAAGAATTAATCTAAGGTCTAATGAATTATGTTTCTAAATTGCCTGTGTTTATATATCTAATTACTAAGATTCTATTAAGTCTGATCAACTTAGTTTAATTTGGTAGAGTCAGTGAGTGGCACAACTACCGCCCGAGTAGTACAGGATTAATTGGGTAATAATTTCTAATGCATCGTCAGTAGGAATTATTAGTTTCTGGTTCTTATTGTTCTTAATGCTTCTATTTGTTAATTAATAAGGTTTGCGGGAACTCGCGGTCTGTTATTTAATGTAGTTAGAGAATAATTCCTTTGCGGGGACTCGCGGGGGATTATCGAGAATCTATGGGAGAATTGGGATTATTTGAGGGATTTGCGGTAATACTATAACTGAAACGACATAAGTAATTAGACAAGTTAAGGGGTTTATGATTGCATGCATGAGATTAAGGTGGATTTACATAATACCGAAATTTTCTCTCATTAATTGATATCTGTTTAAGTCTTTTATTTAATTATTAGTTTAATTGTTATTTTGCTAAACTTAAGTGACAACTCTAATGTCTCTTGGGAGACATAAATGTGACTACTAGTCATAGTTTGATTTTATTTGCACGTTAATTGGAATTTGAATTAAATTGCCGTCTCTGTGGATCGACCTTGTCTACTACTGTGCTATATTTTATTAGCATCTTAATTGCAGATTTTAAACAGTACTTTTGCTGTATTTGGTAGACCCACGACAAGTCCTATCATTAACCATCAGTACGCGATTTGTTCGGTTTTATATTTGTAATATGTTTAGATCTATATAGATTTACAGTTTAGTAGAGTAGATACACTGCGGTGGTTCAGATATGATAAAAATCAGATCAATTTGTAGTCAGTTGTATTGATTGTTTCTTGACCTCTATTGTCAATCGTCGTTGGACAATTTTCAACACCATTAATGAAAATTTTATTTTCCAAAGGTTCCCCCGCCCACCCTCCCCCCCCCCCCCCCCACCCCGCCCCCGTTTTTTCTTCTTCCCTACACTGACTTGGAATTCTAATATCGTCCTACTCAATTTTTTTACACACTTAAAAAAATACAAGTAAATCTTAAATGTAACATAACCGACTAGAGAATTTTAGCATACTTAGAGATGTCGTCAATGTCCACACCACATAAGGCGAAGTTGCATCTTCCTGAAAATACCTACCTAGCTATCACCAATGATGAATTTAGTTGGCCTTCGCCTCCCGAGGAAGGCGTAAAACCTTCTTAAAAGGTAGGTTTTGAGTTCGAAATCCAAAACCTATACTTTTGAGGAGCTATGTATAAAATGTGCCATTTTATTTGTTGGTTTCAGCTAAATTCACGCTAGGTGTAATGTCGAAAGTTTTTATCAGGTTGTGTAATGCACAATGCATAGTGATTGATTCAAAAAAGGAAAGAAAAAAAAAAGAAAGAAAGAAAAAATAACCACTAATTTATGAGCTGAGCTCTTAGAAGACTTAGCTGGGTCTGGATTGGGAAGCTTGTGCAAATTTTTATATACATAATTGGGCTTGACAATTTTCTGGGCTGGGCATAAATAAATAGGATAGCCCAAACAGTGACAAAAATATTGAATCTATCAGCCCAACTAAAGACATGTTCTTTTTGTTTTTGTTTTAATTTCAACAATAAATTTAATATATTATAATAAATTTTCATTATTTCTAATACAATTTTTTACTTTTCAGTTATACAATTTTACATTTCTAATATGCCTTTTACATTATAAAATTATTTTCCAAAAATATATTTTTAAAACCGTTTTTAAAACATCACAAATGACACACATTAAAAGTGACTGATAAAAATGTCTCCGACAAATAAGGCAGCATGCTGAAATCAGTAGACAAACCATGCGAATTCAAACTCAAACAACCCAAGTTTTATTTATTTTATTTTTTTCTTCTTTTTGTTTTTAAATGAAACAACTTAACATGACCCGATTCAACAATTCAGCGTAACATAAATAGACACTTAATATAACGTAAACAAAACTATAAATGATAAAGGATCCGCAAACTTTGTTGTCGGTGCTATTCGAACCTATAATCTTTCGTGTGATCAACAATGACTCTTATCATTATAAAAACCGAAATTACGCGTGATCCAACTATTTGTTGGGCATATATCCAGCTCTACCATACTATAACATAACATATGCTATTTGCTTAGGGGCATACTATTCACTGGAACAAAATTACTATTTACAGGAACATTTTTCTGTGAATAGTCTATTTTGTCCCTTATGTATATATAAATAAAAAATTATTTTCACTCAATAATAAAATGGCTGTCCAAGCAAAAATCATTCAACAATCTCGTAACTCTCTATCCATTTACACTCCATCCACTTTTCACTCATAAGTGTATCTAATTATGGCCGATAGTCACTAGGACGATCCATATTACACGGTAAGTAAATAATCTATACATTTGTTTACGTAAAGTTGGTTTTTTAACAAAAAAAAAACCCTGTCTGGAGAAAAATCTCATTTGGCTCGGGTGAGATTTTTGCCAGAATCTCGCCGGGCGGTATTTTCGGGAAAAATACCACTGTCCTGTGGCGATATATTCGAGCAAAATACTGCCAGGTATTTTGGGGAAAAATACCGCCCAGCGGGATTTACACTCTTTCCATTTTTTTTCTAGACCTAAGGGGTATTATAGACTATTCACAGAAAAATATTACTGTAAATAGTAAAAATGTTCTTGCATATAAAAATTCCGGTTGCTTATTATGCAGGTAGTTCCCTAGCAGTACAGCTATCTTCAAGAAAGATTGCGTGCAAAATGTACATGATGATGGCTCGAAATTTGAAGCTTCCAAATCCCTTTATTTAGATTTGTTTTAGGAGAAAATTGTACTTTTTAGTTCCTATTTTCTGCCATCGGGCACTTTTAGTGACTTTTTTTTTTTTTTTTTTTCTTTGTCGTGGCAATTGTGGTCCATATTCTTTACATTTATAGTTATTTTAGCCTTTTACTGGCCGTCGGTGGTTTCACCAGTCATTTGGAGTTGGAATGCAATTTTTTTCCATTTTACAAATCTGCATTCTGACCTCAAATGTCGATAAAATCGTTAACTGCCAGTGATAAAAGGGATCAAAATCGCCAAAAATTTAAAGAACAGATACCCCAATTAATTGGAGAATTAGAGTTGTAATTGAAATTGGTGATGTTGTTTCTCATGACGCTCGTGATTGGACATTTGACTAGACCATTGCCAACCTTTTTTTTGGTACACACACACTCTTCTTTATTTTACGCAACATGAGCCTATCATCAGGTTTCCTATCATACCAAATGGGATTACCCGTTGGGTTGCCGATAAATCCTCTTTAGTCCATTCACATTAAAAAGGAGTAAAAATGAAATTTCTATTTTATTCCGTTTTTACTCCTTCGTGTTGAATTCTTATTGGTTTATCACTCATATTACTGCTTTCAAAGTACGAATTAATTGTGAACCCACATTATTATTTTCGCAAATATATGTAATGTAAGAAAATAGAGACAATAAGCTTTTATTAAAATAAAAAGAAGTTTTTAGAGACATACAAGATTCTTTTAAAGAAACGGAAGTAGCAGTGAAAATGTAAAACAAGACGAGAATAACATACAAACTTAGTCTTAAGATTACCAATGAGTTTCCATTTCAGAAATTTTATAGTAATCCTATAATTAAAGTAGAACTCCGTTATCATTTCACAAGACAATAATTTTTAATGAGCCATCTCCAATATAATCTAACAATGACAAAAAATTGTATATGACGCGTCAGACTATTTGATCACATGTATATCGATTTTAGTTCGAAATGTATGTAATATAAACAAACGTATCGATTTTAACTTTTAAACAATTTGTAATATAAAATGTATTGAAATCAACTATTTATGTATCACGATTATGAGTTTAGCTTCTGATGCATCGTTATGAGAAAATATGTGCATTACGTCCCCTTTCTTTGAGCGTAATTTTTTCATTTCGAGATTAATAAGAGAATAGCCAAACCCGCTAGCCACTTAATCAGTTGTTCCTTTAATAATAAAAAAAGGAAAAAAAAAAAGAAGAAAAAATGCGCATATTAATTTTAACCTATATTATTTATAAATAAAAATATGTATATCAAATTTAGCTACTGAAATAGATTAATAGACAATCGAACGGTCTAACAGGAGACAGGTTCTTTGAGAAAAAAAACATGAGCTTGCTATATTTATCATCCCTTAGGCTTTGGCTAATGTGTGGTTTGAGAGAATTTTGATTTTTTTTAAAATATGTTTTTTTTTTTAAATAATTGACGCAAGTGAACACGTATGCATGCGTCATGCATGTATATATTTGCATTCAATATTGATTATTTCAAGAGAAAAATTCTTGCTTTAATTTCTAATTCATTTAACATTTCATTTCAATTAATGGCGTTTGATTTTTTTTCTTTTCTTTGACCAAATATTTTGTCTATTTATCATGAATTTAACTCACGTGCTAAATTATTTATTTTAAAAGAATTATCAAATCATTAAAGTTTTTGCTCATTACTACTCAATCTCCCAGAAAAATTTTCTTCCGAAAAAATTCTCTATTTGAGTTACGATCTAATTATAGCTAAAGTGTTTTTTATTTTATTTTTTTAAAAGTGATATTTAAAAAATACATTACAAGTATTGTTCACAAGTATTTATTTTTTTTGGTTTGTGTATCATTTTTAAAGGCGAAAAAAAGAGCGCATGCAGTATTCATGTGAACAATGTCAATACCGATATTGTTCACGTAAATAGTGATCATATGCATGAACCTGTAACCCTTACCCCTTTGAAATCAAATCACATTATTCATGTAGCTAAAAAGTAGGATTTATTTATTAATTGTTGGTTAGAATGAAAAATGAGTTTGACAACCATAACTAAACAACTGGATGTTGAGTGGTCAACCTGTTTATCAAAGGGAAGCCAAACTCAAACCCAAGTCTATTTTCTTCTTCCCCGTTTGACTTGCTTTCCTTCTCCTTTATTTGCATGGTGTCAAGCCTTACATCAAAAGCTCTTACAAATTGCTCGACAAATTATTCCATACACCCGTTACATAAATTGATGCTATACAACATGTATTATTTAAGATAAAAATGTATATTTCTTGCCAAAGTGATAACAAAAATTAGGGGGTCGTATTTATCATCTTCATTCTGATTGGTCTGTTAAAAATAGATGTAACGGTTATATGAAATAATTTTTCCGTTTGCTGACAATTCTTTTGCAGAATCCCACTTCATCAATGTCAACAGATATAGGTATATATAGCCTTTAATACCCTTCCAATTCTAACCAAAAGTCCCTCTCCTTTTTTAAGCTTTTTGTTACAATGGACAGCAGCGAAATTTACAGCATTAGCAACTTGCACTTGAATAATTCTTCCAACATATGGAGGAACAGCGGAAACGACGTCTTCTCGAAATCTTCTCGCGAAGAAGAAGAAGACGATGAAGAATCCTTGAAATGGGCCGCCATTGAAAGGCTCCCCACGTATCTTCGTCTGAGGAGAGGGATTTTCACGGAGGAGAAAGGGCAGCTGCCGCCGAGGGAAGTCGATGTCAAACATCTTGGCCCGGCGGAGCGGAAGATTGTTCTGGAGAGGCAGCTTAAATTTGCAGAGGAAGATCATGAGCGGTTCTTGTTGGGCATGAAGCGGAGAATTGACAGGCAAGTTTTTATATATTGAATGACACATTAATTTGGTACGTTATAACGCTTTTAGTTGTTTTTGGGGCGAATTACATTTACTGTCTGACAAAGGATAACTACAAAATTATTTCTGTTATTTTAAAAGTGATGAGATGGTTCTCTCGATTGATTGAGGTAGTTCAAAATAAAACAGACAGAAACACGCAAGAAAATTCAGCTCTTATGACCGTATAACGGTCATGTTTGCCGTCCGGTCAGTGTCCAAGGAGTTGTTTGTAATTTTCTAAACAATAGGGATGATTTCGTAACTATATCATAAGTTTAGGGAGTTAAATGCAATTCACCATTGTTTTTGTTTTAGTCTCCAGTTATAGGAGATTTTCAGGTTACTTGGGTATTTTATACAAAATTGAAAAAGATCGATTCCAATCTAATTGTCAAAACTTGTAGACAATTAAAATTGAGATGCATTACACATTTTGTTGTGAAAATATGATTTTATAAGTTTCATTTTAGATTTTCAATGGAGGATAAGTTTTAATAATTAAAATTAGACCTAAACATTTTATAAAATTTTTCAATAGATGATCAAAAGGGTCTAAAAACCTCCTAAAGCATGTTAAAGGGCCAAAATTTCAAACAAAGCCAAACATAAGGGACCAAAATGCTATTTTTCTGTTCAAAAGTTTAAAACTTGCCAGTTCTCTATTTTTGGTTTCAAACTAAATTTGAAAACAAGTTTTAAAAAATAGTTTTATAATGTAAAAAGTGTATTGAAAATGTAAAAAATAGATGCTAAATAGTAAAAGTTATATTAGAAATGATGGAATATGATTAAAATATATTAAATTTACTGTTGAAACCAAAACCGTTTTCAAAACAAAACAAAAAGAACAGCCCTTTGAACCGAGTTTTGAAACTTGTGAATGTTAATTTGTTTGTTGGAAAATTTTTTGAAACAGAGTTGGTATTGATCTTTCAACTGTTGAAGTTCGGTTTGAGCATCTAAGTGTGGAAGCAGAAGCTTATGTTGGCAGCAGAGCTCTTCCTACATTGCTTAACTTTTTGGCTAATATTATAGAGGTAAGGCAGCTTTTTTTGCACCATTCTTTCTTCTATTCTCTTCCTCATTGGTTAGAGATGAAATTTTACTTACTTTTTGCCGTGTTTGTGAACTCTGTTTGAAGGGTTTGTTGAGTTATGTTCATGTTCTTCCAAATAAGAAGAAACCCTTTCCTGTTCTTCATGATGTCAGTGGAATTATCAAGCCAGGAAGGTTCGTTTTCATTGATTTTGTTTTTGGTTTCTGTACTTTTTCATGGTCCCAATACAGTCTTTTACTATTCAACTACTTCATTTTCTACATTTTCAATACACTTTCTATTTCAGAAAATTATTTTCTAAAAACGGATTTTCAAAACCATCTTTTAAAATTTGCTAACGAAGAATGTAGATGATATATATGCTTCAAATCCAATCCAATTGTAGCCTGATCTGTTTTTCTTGCAGAATGACCTTGCTTCTAGGCCCTCCAAGCTCAGGGAAAACAACTTTACTCTTAGCTTTGGCTGGAAAACTTGATTCTGATCTTAAAGTGAGGAAACTCCCTTTTGTTTGTGCTTTACAATGTAGGAATTTTGTGGTAAAACTGAGCTAATGATCAGTTAAATCTTGTTTCCGAGGTAACAGGTTTCCGGCAACATTACATACAATGGCCACAGACTAAATGAGTTTGTTCCACAAAGGACATCTGCTTATATAAGTCAGCATGATCTTCACTTGGGAGAATTAACAGTCAGAGAAACCTTGGCTTTCTCCTCGAGATGCCAAGGAGTCGGGGCTCGCCCTGGTCAGTATAGATAATTTTCTGAAGTCCTAAGCTCGATAAAATTGTAATTAACTGCTTGATTCTGATAACTACCTGCAGACATGATGGAAGAATTGGCAAGGAGAGAAAAGGAGGCTAATATTAAGCCAGATCCTGACATTGACATTTTAATGAAGGTTAGATAATATTTGATTAATTAATGTAGGAAAACATCAGTTTGCCGCTGCATTTTTGATCCAGTGATTAATTACTAGCATTTGATCTCTGATCTTTATTTGCTTGTAGTCTATCGCGCTTAAAGGTCAGAAGAGCAATGTTAAAACTGACTACATCATGAAGGTAATGAGTAATTAATGATGCCTCTCTTTAGTAACAGAAATGCCTGGTACTAATTACCCTTTCCTGTTTGTAGATTTTGGGACTAGAAGTATGCGCTGACACGCTGGTCGGGAATGAAATGATACGCGGGATTTCTGGAGGACAGAAAAAGAGAGTAACAACTGGTAAATCCATGAAGATTTCCCCTCCTCTCAACATTTAGTTAACTGCATTTTCATGTTCCATAAGATACTAATCCCTCTGTTCCATCAGAACAGCCCACTTTCAACATTTTTTTAATCTTTCTACCCTTAGTAATATAATAACGTGTGATCCATAATTAACCTACATTTAAAAATGTAAGGACATTAGTGGAATAAAAGGTGGCAAATTAGCTATATATTTTAGTTGTGGTACCTTGAAAACCATAATAAGTTGTATATTTTCAAAACCCGACTCTTCTAATGGAATTGAGGGAGTACTAAGCATTGGGAACTGCTGAATCCCTGGTTTGTTTAGAATTTTCATCTTTTCACTTTTGTTAATCCAAAACATTTACATGAGATGATAATCATGCCCCAAATGCATGAAGTTGTATATTAATAATCCTGCTTTGAAATCATATGATACAGGAGAAATGATGGTTGGAGCATCCAAAGTTTTTATGATGGATGAGATATCTACCGGTCTCGACAGCTCAACAACTTATCAGATTGTGAACTCTCTCAAGCAATCCATTCACATACTGCAAGGAACAGCTCTGATATCACTCCTGCAACCCGCGCCCGAAACTTATGATTTGTTTGATGACATAATTCTATTGTCTGATGGTCAAATCGTGTATCAAGGGCCTAGAGAACATGTCTTGGAGTTTTTTGAAACCATGGGTTTCAAGTGTCCGGCTAGGAAAGGAGTTGCTGACTTCCTACAAGAAGTACATACATTTGCATTACACTGAGTTAGTCCTTCCCTTTTCAATTCTGGATTACATATTTGCTAAATTTGTTCCTTCTGGACTATTTCAGGTGACATCAAGGAAAGATCAAGAGCAGTATTGGGCACACCGTGACGAGCCCTATAGTTTTGTTTCTGTGAAGAAATTTGCTGAGGCTTTCCAATCATTTCATGTTGGAAAGAAACTAGGAGATGAACTAGCTGTTCCTTTTGACAAATCCAAGGCTCATCCTGCTGCTTTAAGCACTAAGAAGTATGGCATCAGCAAAATGGAGCTCTTGAAAGCCTGCATGTCTAGAGAGTTTCTGCTCATGAGGAGGAATTCTTTTGTCTATGCATTTGCAATGACAAAAGTACGTGAAATTTCTCATTACCTTTTTACTTTTCAACTACACCTTTTTATATGCCAGTACGCTTTTCATATTTAAAAATCATTTCCAAAACTTTCCAAAACGAACAGAGCTTTATGGATCATCTAATCATTGTGCTTCATATTTCAGATTTTCATGATGTCAGTGATAGCAATGACTTTGTTTCTGAGAACCAAAATGCATAAAGATAATGTGACTGATGGGGGGCTTCTCATGGGAGCTCTCTTTTTCACTCTCATTATGATCATGTTCAACGGGTTGTCTGAGCTTTCCCTCACCATTATGAAGCTTCCTGTCTTCTATAAGCAGCGTGATCTTCTTTTTTTCCCTGCTTGGGCATATGCTCTGCCTACTTGGATTCTCAAGATACCAATCACACTCATAGAAACTGCTGTTTGGGTGGGGTTGACTTACTATGTCATTGGATTTGATCCAAATGTGGGCAGGTAGCATCATATATATTGTGATTAAGATTTCTTGCAACCGAAAATTTGGATTTCAGTAACACATTGTTGCATTAATGCAGATTTTTCAAGCAGTATCTTCTGCTTGTATGCATTAGTCAGATGGCTTCCGGGCTGTTTCGGCTCATGGGATCATTAGGAAGGAATATGATCATTGCAAACACATTTGGATCATTTGCATTGCTTATAGTTCTCCTGTTGGGTGGATTCGTTTTATCACATGGTAAAAAGAATTCGTTTTGATTTGCTTCTGTCTTATTCTCTTGGTTTATAAGTGACAAATTCGACTCTTAACAACCACATCTTTCGATTTAGATAACATAAGGAAATGGTGGATATGGGGTTACTGGATCTCTCCTCTGATGTATGGGCAGAATGCCATTGCTGTAAATGAATTTTTAGGGAAGAGTTGGAGCAAGGTAATATTTCCTTACTGATATCTCCTTATTAGCGAGAACCATTGGCAGTGGCAGAACCAGAAAAAAATGCCCTGAGGGGTCCAACATATGATTTGTTTATTTTTTAACAGTTGCATGCATACATAACTTTTTTTGACAGTTAAATATATATTGTTAACAAGGGTGGAAGAGGGGGTTGAAGGGGTCTGGGGGATCATTGGCTGACACAATGGTTTAAGTGTTCTTGGAATGTATCATGTATGTATATATAACCAGCATTTGCCCATTGCTGCTGAATATGTTTCCAGGTTCCTGATGGATCATCAGAACCATTAGGGATATCGGTCTTGAAATCTCGCGGCATTTTCACAGAAGCAAAATGGTATTGGATTGGAGTTGGAACACTGGTTGGTTACATGTTTCTTTTCAATCTCCTATACACTTTGGCTCTTACCTATCTTAAACGTAAGTGTTTGCTTGCTTGGTTATCTTTTTTTTGTTCTGTACTTTTCTTTTCTGTTCCAACAGAAAAAGTAAAAGAATCCAACCTAAAGATGTGTAAACTTGATGCAGCAATAGATAAAACTCAGCCAATTTTGTCTGAAAAAAGTCTAGCAGAGAGAAATGCTAGC
This sequence comes from Leptodermis oblonga, assembly GCA_016801395.1. Taxonomy (NCBI): domain Eukaryota; kingdom Viridiplantae; phylum Streptophyta; class Magnoliopsida; order Gentianales; family Rubiaceae; genus Leptodermis; species Leptodermis oblonga. The sequence continues at coordinate 36,002,613 of CM028757.1, read as the reverse complement.
AAGACAGGTGAACTAGTTGAAATATCATCAAGGGGGAAGAACATCAACACAGGTGAGCCATTAGCATGCCTTTTCCATTGACATTGTTAAGGTGATTATATTACAATTATATTTCGTAGTGTCATTTTTCCTATTTTAAGTCTGTTACCTATTCTTATAGGTCTGTATGTATGTAGCCTCTGATATAAAGGCGAACCTACCCGTCTCATAATATTGTATCTCATTCATTATTCCTGTTAACGGATCTCAAAACACGCTTTGCAGACCGAAGAAATGATGGAAGAACATTTTCATCCAGATCGGTGTCATCTAGAGTAGGCAGTGGTAGTGAGGCTGAACCAGGGAGGAAAAGGGGAATGCTTTTACCTTTTGAGCCTCTTTCACTGACTTTTGATGATATCAAATATTCGGTTGACATGCCTCAGGTCAGTTTTTCGAGAAATTGTAAAGGTTTTATAGGCACATTGCCTCATTACTCTGCAATCTAAGGCACATTTCCAACTTCTTGCAGGAAATGAAAGTTCAAGGCCTTACTGAGGACCGGCTTGAGCTTCTAAAAGGCGTAAGTGGTGCTTTTAGGCCGGGGGTTCTGACAGCTTTGATGGGCGTTAGTGGCGCGGGTAAGACAACTTTAATGGATGTCTTGGCTGGTAGAAAAACTGGAGGCTACATTGAAGGAACCATCAAGATATCCGGGTACCCGAAGAAGCAAGAAACTTTTGCTCGCATAGCAGGATACTGTGAGCAAAATGATATTCATTCTCCTCATGTAACTGTCTATGAATCTTTGCTTTACTCGGCGTGGCTCAGGCTACCTAATGAAGTGGATGCTGGAACCAGAAAGGTAGTTCACAAACATGTTTTTGCAATTTTGAATCTTATACTAATGTCTTATCATTCCCAATACAACTATACATTTTTATATTTCCAACACACTTTTCACATTTAAAAATAATTTCAAAGCAGAATTTTGAAAAGATGTTTTCAAAACTGTCCAAAACGAACAGGCTGATTTTCTGATCAATGATGCATAATCCTAAATTTCAGCATTTTTCAGATTTTCTTGAGTGTTGTAAAATGAACCATACATTTTTCAGGTGTTCGTTGAAGAGGTGATGGAGCTTGTGGAGCTCAGCTCATTGAGAGAGGCACTTGTTGGATTGCCCGGAGTAAATGGACTTTCAACTGAACAGCGCAAAAGACTAACCATCGCAGTCGAGCTTGTTGCCAATCCATCGATAATTTTCATGGATGAACCAACCTCAGGGCTTGATGCCAGGGCAGCTGCAATAGTGATGAGAACTGTGAGGAACACGGTAAACACTGGCCGGACTGTAGTCTGTACCATTCATCAGCCAAGCATCGACATATTCGAGTCTTTTGATGAGGTGAGGTGATTGATTGCTTCTGCTGTGAATAAACATTCTCAAACATAACTGGATACTAAACACTACTACAATAATTCCCCTGCAGCTTGTGCTCCTTAAGCATGGAGGCGAAGAAATATATGTCGGTCCATTAGGCCACCATTCCTCTGAGCTGATTCAGTATTTTGAGGTTAGAATCCAAAATGCAGCTAAAAAATTCACTTTTCAGGTATTTTCAGCTACCCGACCGACCCGACCCGAACTTATATGTGATCCTCAGGGTATTGAAGGAGTCAGCAAAATTAAAGATGGTTACAACCCTGCAACATGGATGTTGGAAGTGACTTCATTATCACAAGAATCAACTCTAGGTGTTAATTTCACAGAGCTATACAAGAATTCGGAACTCTATAGGTACTCTCTTGAGCTGGTTTGATTGCATGTTCTTGCATTATACCCCCTCCCCTCCCCGTCCCATTAAAAGAGTCCGGTTTGAAAAAGATATAACTTATTATGGATGGTAAGGTACAACACATAAAATAAGTAATTGGCACCATATTTTCCATTTATATCGTTAGTTTGTAAATAAGGGTTAATTGTGGATCACATTGCCAAAACTGCAAAGGCTGTAGCTTTTTCTTTCTTCCTTCATCCCTGCCTAATAATGCCGTGGATATATTTGTGAAAATCAGGAGAAATAAGGCCTTGATCAAGGAGATGAGTACACCTGTTCCAGGCTCAAAAGATTTGCAGTTCGCCACTCGTTATTCGCAGCCATTTTTCGCTCAGTTCAGGGCTTGCCTGTGGAAGCAGCATTTATCATACTGGCGAAACCCCAAGTACACTGCAGTGAGGCTAATATTTACAACATTTATCGCTTTGTTGTTCGGAACAGTGTTCTGGAATCTAGGCTCCAAAAGGTAATTTGAACTCACAAGCTACAGATCATGTCTTTTTAGGATATATATATACGCGATAGCAATAACGAAACCATCCATTTTGAACCTCAGGACAAAGAGGCAGGATCTCTTTAATGCCATGGGATCAATGTATTCAGCAGTTATTTTCACAGGTGTACAGAATTCAACAGCTGTGCAGCCTATTGTTTCCGTGGAAAGGACAGTCTTCTACCGCGAAAGAGCAGCCGGGATGTATTCTGCGCTCTCCTATGCATTTGCTCAGGTACGATTGGCCATATTTTGAGCCAGCCATTAACAAGGGAATGCAAAGATTTTCACTTTCTGCAATCAAATTTTTGTCGGAAAAAAATCGAATTATTTCTCCAGTGTTACTATTTTAGGCCTCATATATACAACAATTTTGAGTTCCATTTTGTGTTGGAATGCAGATTGTGATTGAGATCCCCTATATACTAGTTCAAACAATCGTATACGGCGTGTTAGTGTATGCAATGATAGGATTTGAATGGACAGCTGCAAAGTTCTTTTGGTACATATTCTTCATGTACTTCACCTTGTTGTACTACACAACTTATGGCATGATGGCTGTGGCTGTTACTCCTAACCAACAAGTTGCTGCAATCGGGTCGTCGGGTTTTTTCATCATCTGGAACCTTTTTTCAGGATACATTATCCCAAAAAAGGTCAGTTCTAGAGCACGATTCATTCAAGCAATGCAAATTATGCAGTAATACATCTTTTTTCATGATTTTTTCTTTTTTCTTTTTTGTGACAGAGAATTCCTGTGTGGTGGAGGTGGTACTATTACATTTGCCCTGTGGCTTGGACATTGTATGGTTTAGTAGCTTCACAGTTTGGAGACATTAAGGAACCAATGCAGGACACAAATGAGACAGTTGAAGAGTTCCTAAGGAGTTACTTCGGATTCCGGCACGATTTCGTGGGATATGCAGCCATCATAATCGTTGGAATAGCCACACTTTTTGCCTTCATTTTTGCCTTCTCAATCAGAACATTCAACTTCCAGAAAAGATAGATTTCTTGAAGACAAGAAGGGTTCTTTTGTTAGTTAGTGTATTGTTTGTATACGAATGATTAATAAAGTTGTACCGCTTATTTTGTACCAATCATGTACCATAACTTCAAGACACGTGTATTTTTTCATTCATTTATTATTTTACCTTCATAACACTCGTGCCTTGAAGTGATTTAAGATTCACCTTTAAGAATCTTATTGGGAGATTAGGACAAAGCATTTAGCTTGGAAATAGAGTAGACTTTCCTTGAGGAGGGAAAGTTGAACCACTATAATTATTGTGTGTTCTTAAAAAGTGCTTTCTTAATTGTTTTACACTTAAACTCACACACAAATCACAAAAACATTTTTGTTTGCTTAGTTTATTTCAAACCCAATTCACCCCTCCCCTCTTAGGTTTGCTTTAGTTGTATTTTTCAATTCGTATCAGAGCAAGGACCTCACATAAGGCTAAAAACCTTGAGGTAGCTCCATGGGAACTAAGGAAACTCCATTCTGAAGGAAATCCACCACTAGGCCTCCACTCTTTTGTGAAACCGATTTTAGTGGTTGGAAGGACCGGATGTAAACCTTTCTTATCTCACTTGACTATGATTTGTGGAGTATAGTGGAGGAAGCTTCTATACATATTACTATCACAAATCAAGGTGGAATCACAAGAGATAAAAACAAGTAGTGAGCTTACGGGTGAAGATAAGAAAAATCTTTCTTTGAATGTTAAAGCACTCAATGTTCTATACAATACTTTGAACATTCAAGAGTCTAGTAGCATCAAAGGTTGCAAAAATGCTCACACCCTATGGCTTAAGCTACAAGAATACCATGAAGGAAGTCCTAGTATTAAAAAGGATAGGAAGTCCATAATTGTATCTCAATACGAAGCCTTTAAGATGGATACAAATGAAACTATATTTGGGATGTTTTGTAGATTCAATGGGCTTGTAATAGACCTTGAGGATCTTGGTAAAACCTAACCTCTAAATGAAATGAATTGTAAGATTCTTCATGGTCTTTCTAAAAACTATAACACTAGAGCTTTAGTCATTGAAATTTCAAAAGACTTAGAGACTCTATCTCTTTAAGAGCTTATGTCAATACTTAAAATTCAAGAGATAAGATGTCATAATGAAGTTAGCTCTAAAAGAAACAATCTTGCTCTCAAAAATATTCAAAAATTGAGAGTGAAGATGAAGACGAAGTAAGTGAAGAGGAGTTATCCCTTGCTGAGATGAACCTCTTAGCTAAAAACTTCAAAAGATTTTTCAAGAAAAATAATTTTCAAAAAGGAAAAAATGTTGAGAAAAAGAGGAATGGTCCTAGATGCTATGAATATCAACAAGTTGTTCAGTTCATGAGTGAGTGTCCAAAGAAGAAGAAAGAACTTCAAAAGAAGAAAGCTAAGAAGCCAATGTTAATGGCCAAATATGGGATAAAGCTAATTCCAAAAATGAAGCTTCAAGTGATGATGATGAAGCACAAATGTGTTTTATGGGGTTGAATGAAGAGGTTAGTATCCATAGTCTCCCTTCTAGTGATAATGAGTATCTTGATGTTGAAAATGAGTTAAGCATGAAAAAATGTGATATTATTGCTTATGTTCAAACTCTTATTTTGAATCTAGACAAATGTGCTAAGCTTTGCATGAATTTGAAAAAGGAGAATGAAAATTTGATTAATCTTGTTGAAGAAAAGAATATAGAAAATAAAAAGTTGAAGGTAAAACTTCAAAATGTTCAACTTGAGAAAAATGCATTTCATGAAAATGTAAAGATTGAGCATATTACCTTGAACAAGAGAATTAATAAATTAAGTGAAACTATAAACAAATTTACCAAGGGTAAAAATAGCTTATATACGATACTTAATTCTCAAAGATCATATAGTGATAAAAGTGGACTAGGATATCACACTTATGCACAAGCATCCACTAGTTCTTCTACTTTGAACTTTAAAAAGCATGCTTCTCTTAATACTTGGACTCATTCCTTAAAGAATGCTCATATTTCTTGTCATTCTTGTGGTACTTTTGGTCATATTTCACCTAGATGCCATGCTAGAAAATTGGCGCTTATTGGTAGAAAGAAATGGGTAATCAAAACTAACTCCCAAGGACCCAAAACCAAAAGGGGACCAATTACATTCTTCCTTCTCTTATAGGTGCATGATACACCCTTAAAAACCATAAAGCTATCCAAGTGGTATATGGGTAGTGGGTGTTCAAGAAACATGACTGGAGACAAATCACTACTAGGTTATGTCAAGAAAAAGGAAGGACGTGTAACTTTTGGTGACAACAAACAAGGGAAAATAATTGGTATAGGTAACATTTCCTCCAAAGGACATAACTTGTTTGAAAATATGTTGCTTATTGATAACTTGAAAGTTAACCTTTTAAGTGTTAGTCAAATTTGTGAGAAAAATCTTGGTGTTCACTTCAAAAATGATACTTGCTATGTGGTAGATCCCTCTTTAAATGATAAAGTAATTTGTAGTGCTAGTAGAAATGGCAATGTGTACATTTTGGACATAGAAACTTTACTTGAACCTTGTAATGATAGTTGGATATGGCATAGAAGACTAGCTCATGTTAGCATGGATCACTTGCACGGACTTTCAAAGAAAGAATTAGTAAGAGTTTGCCTAAATTAAAATTTGAAAAAAAATAAATTATGTGATGCATATCAATTTGGTAAACATAAGAAATGTTCTTTTGAAACTAAAAATCATGTGAGTACTACAAAACCTTTAGAATTAATTCACATGGATTTATTTGGCCCTACTCAACATGCTAGTTTAGGTGGTAAAAGATATGCATATGTACTTGTTGATGATTATTCTAGATACACTTGGGTAATATTTTTGTCGCATAAGTATGAAACATTTCATGAATTTGAAAATTGGGCAAGAAAAATTCAAAATAAATTTAATTTGAATATTTTCAAATTGATAAGTGATAATGGAATGGAATTTGTTAATGCAAACTTTATAGATTTTTGCAATTCTTTTGGAATAACTCACAACTTTTCAATTGCTAAAACCCCGCAACAAAACGGGGTAGTAGAAAGAAAAAATAAGACTTTACAAGAAATGGTAAGAACAATGCTTTGTGAAAATAATTTGCCAAAATATTTTGGGCCGAATCGGTTAATACTTCTTGTTATGTGATGAATAGTGTTCTTTTAAGACCAATTTTGAAAAAGACTCCATTTGAGCTTATTTTTGGAAGAACTCCCAACATTGAGTACTTTAAAGTTTTTGGGTACAAATGTTTCATTTTGAAAACAAATGAGCATCTTGAAAGTTGTAATAGTAAATACAGTGAAGGGATTTTTCTAGGATATTCTTCAAATAGGAAAGCATATAAAGTTTTCAATAAAAATACTATGAAAGTTAAAGAAAACATGCATGTTGAATTTGATGAAACTTATGTTTCCAAAAATCAAAATGAAGATGATGAACTTATTGATACTTTGCTAACTAATTTTGAAAAAAGTGTCTCATTTAAATATGAAGTTGAATCTACTTTTACTTCTAACCCACTTCCTAATTCAAGAAAGTTTCTTAGAAATCATCCTCAAGAGTTAATCACTGGGGATCCCTATAATGGGGTTAAAACTAGAAATAGAGTACTTGTTCTTGAAAATAAAGTTTTTGAAAACAATGTTGTTTTTCTTTCAAAAATTGAGCCTAAAAATGTAAAAGAAGTTTTACTTGATGAAAATTGGATTTTGGCTATGCAATATGAGCTAGCCCAATTTGAAATAAACAAAGTTTAGAATCTTGTTGAAAGACGAAAAAATCAATCTATAATTGGCATTAACTGGATTTTTAGAAACAAGTTGAATGAATTAGGGGAAGTAACTATAAACAATGCTAGATTAGTTGCACATGGTTATAGACAAGAAGAAGGAATTGATTATGATGAAGCCTTTGCCCCCATTGGTAGACTTGAATCTATAAGAATGTTATTTGCTATGCTTTAAAGGCTTTAAATTATATCAAATGGATGTTAAAAGTGTATTTTTAAATGGTTTCTTACATGAAGAAGTTTATGTGGAACAACCTCTAGGTTTTGAAGATGTTAAATTTTCAAATCATGTGTATAAACTTGTTAAAGCATTATATGATTTGAAACGAGCTACTAGAGGTTGGTATGAAAGATTGACATCATCCTTGCTTGCTAATAACTTTAAAAGGGGCCAACTTGACACCACTTTGTGTACTGAAGTTGATTAGCATAGCAATTTCCTCATTGTTCAAATCTATGTTGATGACATTATCTTTGGTGCTACTAAGCATGATTTATGTGATGAATTTGCTAATATTATGCATAGTAAATTTGAAATGAGCATGATGGGTGAGTTAAATTTGGAAAATAGGATGTGCGAGTTGTCATCTGAGTCGAACAGGAACTCGGACAGCACAAAAACGGAAACAAAATCCGTAAATATGGAATTGAAAATTGAGATCAATTCGATATTAGGAAACTATCGGATTTATGTTTAGCTTAATTAAGGATGTTTCTGCATCATCCTAAACCTAATGGTTGCTTATAAATACAACCTTAAATCGTGAATTAAAAGTTTGAATTTCTAAAGAGAAAAAGCTAGAAAAGAGAGAGAGGTTCGTGATAGAGAAATGGGAGCCACCGCCGTGAACCGCCGCCACTTTTGTCACCTCCATTGAAGTTCTGTGAGTTCGTGGTAATCTTAGGACCTCACGGTGAGTCTTATTTGTGGTTTAGATTGAGTTTGGAATTAAAAAAGTTTGAATCTTTATGAAACTTGAAGAACAAGTAATTCACTTCGTATGTAATAATTTTGTAGAAAGCATGTTTTTAGGATGTTATTAACTTTATTGAATGTTAAACATGTTTAAGATTGATGCCTATAGCGTTTAAATTATCCATAGTAACTAAGTCGAAAAGTCAAAACCAAAAAATATGCATGTTGAGAAACAGTGTTCCGAGCCTATTCAGAGCAAGATTTAAGTACGTTAGAGTAATCCGTTATGTAAAGTAAAATCTTCTGAGTATTGCCTGTATGCTAGGCTTTGATTCTATACCTTTAGTTTGGTTAAAAACGATCTGGAACAGTGTTAAAAACGTAGCCCGAAAGTAGTATCTGGAACCAGAAGTTTCTGGAAAACTTCACCAGTCATGCGAGTTAGTATATTTGTTGGACAGGAACTCGGACAAGCCTCTAAAAATGATTTTCTGAACTTTCAAAATCTAAAACCCGAAGAACATGAAAACCTCTGTACGAGTTGTCATCCGAGTCGGAAAGTTACTCGTACAGAACTCTGAAAATGATTTTTCTGAACCTTTTAGAACCTGAAAATTGAAGAACATGAAAACCTCTGTGCGAGTTTTCATGCGAGTTGGACAGAAACTCGGACGTAGTCCATAACCGAATTCTACTTTATTTTTGAAATTGCTCTTTATCCCTAAAGTTTACCTTAATCCTGAAGTGACCCAAAAAGTATTTAATGATACTAGACTTAGGGAACTTGACCATTGACCCTTGACCTAGTTGACTAAAAATCAAAGTCAACCCCAGTTGACTGTAAAGTCAAATCAAGAGTAAAACGTAAAGTCAAACCTTAAAGTTAAAACATAGTTGACTTATAATAGAACGCTCCTAATGCAGAAGTTGACTGTTGACCGAGAAGTGAACCCGTCAACCGTTGACCACTTAAGTCTTAATAAAGGTGAGGGATTTACTCGATATTTTCGTAAAAGTTTAATTGAACTATATATAGTATGGGTGAAATATAAACTCGATTGATCAGCTAAACTAAGAGGTTGCCCACGTCTCACTTGCATATAAATGGAATTGAATTGCTACATATGATATGTATGCCATGATTGATTGTTTGAATTGCTATGCCATACACGAGATGTATGCTTTGAATTGCCTACTTGCTTAATATGAGTACAAGCAAGTAGTGTACAAGCATGTATGCCTATTGAATGATTATTGATCGCATTAATTGTTATTGATTGAGAGCATGATTGATTGTACACTATAGAGAAGCATGATGTACTTCTAGCTGTAAATAGGAAATGCCTAATACATATGCCATAACTAAGTTATTGCATTGCATATTGACATGTTTAGAAATCATGAAAGCATGCTAAAGATGCCATGTTTGTATTATAAGAGAAAATGTATGACACCTTTAAACCAGATAAAAGACTGTGCGCATCTAGTCTTAATTGATCGATTGTAATCACCTGCATGTATTGCCGTGCACGGTGAAACCGCATTGCAGTTAGTCGACGCCTCCCTAAATGGGAAACTAAGGGTTGCAAGTATACAACCAGGGATCCAAAACTCCCTTGTTGTCGGGCACTCCGGCTACTGCTGGTACTGTCACCGCTTGGGTATCGAGGTGTTTGCAAACTACCACCTATCGCTAGATCGTATTCTGGATTATCGCCTTAGTTTTAGCTGAGAAAGCTATATAAAAATCAGATGGATTGAATACCTGAGGCTGAATTGATATATCGATTGTTGCATATGGTTAAGAGCAATCCATGTTGCCATATATATCTCTGCTACATGATTGTAGAGATCATTGATTGATTGATTGATTGACTGTTTGATTGATTGATTACTTCTACATTGACGCATAAATTATGCTAGGAATACTATGAATATTGATGCATAAATTGTAATGTCATGTGTATATGATTTCTTTGATATCGAGACCTTGTTGTCTAAGTACCACTGTAGAAATTTTATATAGAAACCGAGGTCTCTCACTGAGTTTAGTGAAACTCACCCCTTTTATAAACTTTTTTTTTGCAGGTGCTTAATTATGTATTTCTTATTGTTCGTTAGATATGAGGCCGACGTCCGCTGCAGCAGTGCTGAGCGTTTATTTTGTAATAAGTAGGTCTAGACAATGATTGTTTTAGTTAAGGGATAATTTGGTCATTGATCGTCCCGAATAATCTTTTAGCTTATGCATTGGACACGTTTGCTTTAAGAACTATTGATTGAATTATTTTCAGATAAAGCTAATATTATATTTTTATTGATATATGTATTGACTTGTTGGGCGAGAGCCCTAAATGAAGCTAACCCCGAACCGACCCGAACTCCTTCGCAGGAACTGCTCCTCGGGAGATGGGGTCGGGAAGGGGCGTCACACACCTCGCTTGTTTTGGTAACCATGGAATTCGAGGTGAGTATCCATGATAAATCTGATAACTGAAAACTAGAATAAAGTGAGTAATGCTTCGTTTGATAACAATGATTCAACACTTAAAATTAAATATTAATGATTAAGTGTGTTTGATAACAAAAATCACCCGAATAACTTAATTAATTAAGTGTGTCTGAAAAACAAGTATAATTTCGGCCTAAAAAATAAGTGATCAGTGAATCACTGATCACTGAATCTGAATTGAATAAATATTTTTTCTCTTCCAATTTTCTTATTTTTTGTATCATTATTTAATTTTATTTTGAGTAATGATAGACTCAACAATAAATCACCGTAACTTCTTGATAGCAACTCATGTTGCATGCATTCATTGGTTACAATTTTATTAATATCACATAATTGGCCAATGAATACATGCCACATGAGTTGCTATCAAAAAATTACTATTATTTGTTGTTGAGTTTATCATCACTCTTTTATTTTATTCTTTTAATATTTTTTAAATTTTATCAATTCAGAAGGAATTTTTTTATATAACTATAATAAATTTAAAAATATATTATCATCGATTTTTTAACTTGATTAATAATATAAGTAATTCAATGATTAAAATAAAACAATTTTTTTATTTTTAATAATGTAATAAGATTCAGACTTCAATTTTTAGATTTCAGACTTCAGTCTTCAAATTTCAGATTTCAGTCATAATTTAAGATCTTAAATTTTATATTTTATCAAACAAACTAACTTAATGAATTCAAATTTCAGACTTCAACTTCAGACTACAGGCATAAGTATTATCAAACGAAGCCTAAGTGACCCGAAATCGACAGAAAACAGAGAAGAAAGGAAAATTGTACAAAAAGAATAACAATGATTCGGGAAATAAGTTAGGGGTACTTTGGGAAAATAGGTAAAATGCTCAGACAATAACAACAACCACTCTTTTTATCCAACTTTCTTAATCCATTTCAATATTTGATCAGATTTAGAGATATATTTTTAAGTTGAATAACCAATTAGAGTTCAAGGTTCAAAATTAACCTTGACTAATGGGCCACATTTTTGGGCTATTTTTCTCGGAGAGAGTCTTGGGCCTTATTTCCATCTAGTCAGCAAAACCCTAAAAGAAAAAACCCTAGTCTAAGTTTCCGCAGTATATAAGTAGTGCCCTCACATGTTTGTATGAAAGCAGGTATCTCATTCGCAGAAAATCAAACTTTCTTTTCCTTTATTGATTCAATGTTTGTTTGATGAAGGTTTGCTATACTTTAGGATTAGATTTTCCTTGTTGGTTTCTTGTTTCGTGTGATTTCACAGATTGTGGAAGTTGAAAACACTGAGGGTCAATTTTGAGAATTTGAATTGTTCTTTATCTTGGTTTTGGGGTGTTCTACTTTACACTAATTTGGTTAGTGATGACAAATCCAAAGGCTTGTTTCTCAAAACATTCGCAGTGGCCGCCTAAGAGCTTTCGCCTTCGCCAGGCTTGAGAGTATATGCTGCTTCTTTCCTTCCTTGGATGTCTGAAACATTAGACTTTTGATTTCTCTAGTGTCGTGTTTGGCGTGCAAATCATGTCTTTCGTTATTGCTTGTTGTCGGGTAAGTTTCAATTTACATTTCAGTTGCAGGTGTATTTTTAGAAATTTAAAGTATAATTGCGTTTGCTTTAGTTGCTATATGTTTTAAAGAATTATATTTGTGATGGTTTGCGATATTCTTGTAAGACGGTATCGCTGGGCTTTTGCTTGATGGGGCTTTAAATGTTTACCCCTCTTGCATGAATGTAAGTTGCTTCAGGGATGAATAAGTCCCTTATAACCGTTGTTGTCCATCTTTTACTTAATCTGCATTTACGGTATATGGTCTGTAGATTATACGTGGATGGAACACCTTTTTTCATGCTGTCTTAATTGTTTTTAGTTTTGCTTATATATAATTACTGTTGCACGAAGTTATATATCCTTTATTGACGATTTTCCTTATTGGGGCAAGCCCTTTAAATGCTAGCAAAACCCAAAGGTTTCAATTAAATCGTCAGACATTAAGCACCTTAATTGCGGTTGAGGCTTCTTAGGAAGAATCCTGCAGCTAGGTAGCGTTCTCATATCCTATCGCCCTGGGAAGCGGAGTCTCCGCCATTATCTCTTGGGAATGGCCATGAGAGAAACAGTCCACTATCTTGCAATGCTTCACTTCACGGCATTTTAAATTTATTTTCGTTTAATAATGGATGGAATGTTGATTACTTCTTTCTTCCATTTCATTCCCTTTGTGAATATCTTTGTCGAAAGAATATAGTTAAAGTGATGTAACTTGATTTTGCCCATGTTTGTGTTGGATTCCGTTGTTTTAACAGTGAACAGTCCCTTCATTTTATATTAACTATTAAATCAAGATTTCCCAAATTTATTAACTACATTGTTTATTCTTTTCATTTATTTTTATTTGTATTGTAAAGGTTGGCAAGTTGTCACCTTTCGTTGATGATTTCCCTTATTGGGGCAAGCCCTTTAATTGCTTGCAAAACCCAAAGGTTTCAATTAAATTGTCAGACATTAAGCACTTTTGTTGCGGTTGAGGCTTCTTAGGAAGAATCCTGCAATTAGGTAGCGTTCTCATATCCTATCGCCCTGGGCAGCAGAGTTTCTGCCATTATCTCTTGGGAATGGCCATGAGAGAAATATTCCACTATTTTAATTATTTGTCCATCGATTTCTTCTCTCTTTATTTTCCATCTTTCGGGACTGAATGGCTATTTTTTAGTTCCTTTTGTATTTAAGAGAGAGTTTTTAAAAATTTTATTCTTGTCAGGGATTTCTGGTCTTTAATCTTGTAGCAATGTAGTTAGTGATGACAAATCCAAAGGCTTGTTTCTCAAAACATTCGCAGTGGCCGCCTAAGAGCTTTCGCCTTCGCCAGGCTTGAGAGCTAATGCTGCTTTTCTCCTTCCTTGGATGTCTGAAACATTTTTATTGTTTTAATTTTGCTTGTTGATTTGTGATTCTAGAGATTGTTGTAGTTGAATACCATGAGGATCGGTTTCAATATTAGTATTATTCTTGAACATGTTTTGGGTGTTTAATCTTGAACAAATCGAAAGGCTGTTTCTAACATTCGCAGTGGCTGCCTAAGAGCTTTCGCTTTTGCCAGGCTTGAGATCTTATGCTGCTTCTTTCCTTCCTTGGATGTCTGAAACTTCTTTAATGTTTCTTTGGCATGAATTGTGTTTTTTCTTTTCTCTTTATTTTGGGAGTGGCCATGGGAGAAATATTCCACCATTTTAATTATTTGTCCATCGATTTATTTTCCTTCAATTTAGTATTGAAACTTTTTGCCAATGATGAGAATTCTCTAAACATACCATCTTTCGGGACTGAATGGCTATTTTTTATAGCCTTGTTGTCATTCTGCAATTCTGAGGCATCGGTTATTTGCTTAGTTATTATTAGGTTATTGTTATTCCGTATCTTATCCCACCAACATTTTATGGTGCTCTCCCTTAGGTCTTGTGCTTATGGACGGTCTAGTGCTGTTTTGTTTTCTCACTACAGTACTTAACATATTCATAAGCTAAATTTAGTAAAGCCACCATGACTTTCAAGTTTTATTCTCAAGTCCCAAGAGAAAGGCTATCCATTGGGTGGTTTATATTTATGTATGTGTTTGCTTATATACTTAAAGAACTTTTTTGGTTTGAAATTAATCTGCATAAATGGGTCTAATTCATTGAAAATAAGCAGTTACATAGATCAAAGTTTTTATTGTGACTAGCTACTCATCTTTCTTAAGATATCTTTGCAATATCAGGATCCATCCATTTTTTAATGCAAGACTAATCCTTTCTTGTTCTGTTGAAGTATTATATATTTTGGTTTTGAATGTTGCACTGGCATTCAGCAAGCAGGAAGAGACAGAGGTCTTCTTCCTTTAAGCTGAACTAACCTTTGAGGTGTGGCGCATTCTCAATTAATGATGTGTTTGTATTGAAATATGCTATCTTGCTTTTACAATTTATTAGTTCTTGGAGTTGGAGAGTGCCGGATGTCTTTTGTTCGACTCTATTATTAGTTCTGATCCAATTTATGTTCTTATGTTGATTAGCTGGATTGTGGTTTTGGTAATATTTTTTAATTTAGTTTGTTGATGCCAGATATCTGTGTTTATTTTTTCGTTGGTTGGACCAAGAAAACTTGTATTCTAGCATCTTATTTTCTACTGCTTTTCTCTGGTTGGAGGAGGGACTTGTAATGGAAGCCCTTTAGCATTGAAATTTGTCAATAAATTGTTTCGGGGCCAATCAAGTCTCACATATGGAATTATCTTCCAACTATTGCTTGGTCAGCAGTTCGTAATAACTTTGAAATGTTGACCACTCATGGGTGGATATAAGTTTTTGGTTCTCAATTCCCATAGTCCATTTTGAGAAAACAAAACAGTGACAAACCTAACGGTGATTGGTTAACCTCTTTGAAATTGGATTTGTGTTAATATTAGTAGTGTGAACAGATATGTTCGAAAGTCGTGTCGTGTATCTTTTTAATTGCTTCTTAAGTGCTTCTACCTATTTCTTACCTGAGATGTTTGTCACTGGTTTGTTCTTTATTTCACCCGATTTTCTTTGGTGACTTCATTGTACATATTTGTGTTTTTGGTTTCTCTTGAGAATTGCAGTCTTTTTAGCTTAGGGACTGTTTTCATTTCCCCTTTAGCATTATGAATGAATTGCTTCAGGGATGGACAAGTCCCTGAAATGCAGCTTCATCCATCCATCACTTTATCAGCAAATGCTTTTTTATTTTAACCTTTGCTGGTCATTTAAGGTTGGAACAATCAATGTTCCTTTTGTATTTAAGAGAGAGTTTTCAAAAATTTTATTCTTGCAGGGATTTCTGGTCTTTAATCTTGTAGCAATGTAGTTCGTGATGACAAATCCAAAGGCTTGTTTCTCAAAACATTTGCAGTGGCCGCCTAAGAGCTTTTGCCTTCGCCAGGCTTGAGAGCTAATGCTGCTTTTCTCCTTCCTTGGATGTCTGAAACATTTTTATTGTTTTAATTTTGCTTGTTGATTTGTGATTCTAGAGATTGTTGTAGTTGAATACCATGAGGATCGGTTTCAATATTAGTATTATTCTTGAACATGTTTTGGGTGTTTAATCTTGAACAAATCGAAAGGCTTGTTTCTAACATTCGCAGTGGCTGCCTAAGAGCTTTCGCTTTTGCCAGGCTTGAGAGCTTATGCTGCTTCTTTCCTTCCTTGGATGTCTGAAACTTCTTTAATGCTTCTTTGGCATGAATTGAGTTTTTTCTGTGAAGTACCTTGTAATTGTAACCAATGTTATCCATCTTATACTTGAATCTTAAATTCTGGTGGAACTCAATGGACTGTGACGAGTATTGTTTAATAATACCATCGTTGGGGACTGAATGGCTTGTTAAAAGACTTGTTATTTTGCAATTCTGAGGCATCATTCCATAATATGTATATTTTTTATTAGGTCGAATTTATTCCCTAACTATTCAAGGTTAAAGGATCTTTTTGGTTCATTAGAATTATCGTTCGGGGCTGTATGGTTGTCTCAATAGTAGTTAGCATATAATCTAAATTTAGTTCTCCTGCCAAGTCTTTCAAGCTTTTAGACTTTGGGGCGGCTGATATTTTATATAATTCAATCGTTATGTAACTCCAGCCAACTTCTGAAAACAGCAAAATTTGGTTACATTACTATAGTAGATTGAAACTGCAGGTTTTGATAGGAGATGTTTTATTTTGTTTCGAGATGATCACAATTGCAGGTTTTCTTCATATTTCCTATTGGGCAAGTGGATGAAGTTGGGCTGCTGAAGAAGATGGACTCTCTCGGGTTAGAACTTGAGAAATTGTGTAGAAGTTTCTGATAATTCTAAACTATTGTACCCAGGGATGGGCACGGTTCCGGAGCCGTCGATTATAGTTTCAAAACTGCCTGTTAAGATTTATGAATCAGCGAAATCGGAACTGGAATCTTGGAGGGAGTTGCGTGCCGGTTCTAGAATCACTGGTTTTGGTTTCGATTTTGGTTCTAGTCTAACACGGTTTTGGTTTTGTCACGGTTCTCGTTTTGATTCCAGTATTTTTCGTTTATTTAACAATTTTTTCGTTTATTTTTTCGTTTATTTAACAACTTATAAATGTTATTTTATTTTAACTCAATTAATAACTCAATTAATAACTGAAGAAGCGGTTAACTACGGCACTTGTATTAGCTTTGCCTGAAGAAAAAGGTGAGTTCGTCGTCTATACCGATGCCTCAAAGGAAGGTTTAGGCTGCGTGCTAATGCAATGAGGACGAGTACCCATTCCGTAAGAGTGTTTGGTAACTCTCTCAATGACCTAAATGACATCGTTTTTCTAATGTTAATTAAGACAGCCTCAATCCCTTAATCAGAGGCATGGCCTCCCTGGAAACATAGTTTCTTCAAAGCTACACACTTCCCAACTATATGAGAAATCTCAGCATCCCCACTTGTCTCACTCCACAAGATGCCAATCTTCTCAACTTCTTACAATTGTATACAATGGGAGATATATTTACTGAACTAGGATTCAAACCAATAAGAACAAATTGTTGAAGATTCACATAGCTCTTAGCAATTGACATCAATCCTTCATCTCCAATCTTAATTAACCTGGACCCGTCAATGTGAAGCTTCCCCAAAAGCTTACAATGCTCAACTACAGCCACAGCACAATTCCAGTCATTTTGCTCAACTTCTTGCAGACTTTTGGTGCCTCCTTTGAATATAGTGATAGACTCATCCCAAGATTTTGGATGCTTTTGTCTTCAAGATAGATGATCAAACCCAACAAGTGCAGCTCCACGTTGCCTTTCAAGTGCTTCAAACCTCATAATCTTTCCATGAGGGTACCACCTCATCATTCCTCCTTTAACATTAAGAACTATGCCCGCCATTTAGAATAATTTCAGTACTAACATCAATATGAGTCTGCCAAAAGTTCTGCTTGTAGCTCTATATGAACACCAAGCAACCCAAATAAGAAATCGATTTATCGGTGCACCAATATCCTTAAACTAAAAAATTCCATGGTAACCCTTATATAGAAACTTAGTTCCTCCATAGTAAACCTTTCCATCCAAACTTTTAGAGCTTCCATGTCCTGTTTACTTCTGTCGCCATTCTTTGGCCACCATTCAAGAATTATTTCCTTAAATGACAGTGTGCTGCTCACACTCTGTTGTCGCTATTAAGGATTGCAGTAGCAACCAGTAGAATACCCCCGGGATCTTTCATAATACTCAAAGCGAATTTAGAACTAATAGAAATCCAATTGAAAACATTCAACCAGAATTTCAAACTTTCTACAATGCCTTCTCGTGTCTCCTTTGCAATCCCACTATGCTGAAACTTAAAACTCCATATAGTAACGAACATTAACGAGCTTTCAACACTTTGTTCGCGTTTGTGTTCGTTTATTATCGAGCCAAAAAATCTTATTTGTGAACATTTTTTATCGAGCCGAACTCGAGTTTGTTCGTGTTCATTCTCAACCCTAGTTCGGTAGATATACTGCTTTGGATTTGAGGACAGCTACTGTTATTTTTCACTATGTTGTTTATGATATTATTTTGAGCGGTCGGCCCGCGACCCGGAGGCCTTGCTGGGCCAAACAACAAGGGAGACCAGGAAGTGAAGAAAACCGGTCAACAACCAGGTAACCGAGACCCGGCTTGACCCAAATTTTCTTCATTTTTTAAAAATGATCAAATAGTGAGCCTTCAATGAGCATGGGCCTTTCTTAGCCCAAGAATTTGGCCGCTTCTCATAATTTTTAGAATTTGTATAGGTTCATTTTGTTATATTCTTCCTATGTGGGATTGCTTTGTTGCCTTTCACTCATTTGTTTTGCTGCCCTTGGCTACTCTCTATTTTTTTTTCCAAGTTACATTCTTAACTTTTTATTCTTCTTTTTTTTTTTTTTTTTTTTTTATCCAGATGCTCTAATATTTTTTTTTCCCTTTATTTGTTTGTGGTTGAAAACAAGTAGTATATTTTAATGTTTTTAAATATTCAAACAAACAAACAAAAGTATAAGTTAAAAAACTATATTTTTAAACAAATTTATTGAAACCTTTTATATTTATTTTTTGTTATAAATTTTGATATAACTTTGATATTTAAGTTAGTTGTTAAATATGACAAATATATGTAATTAACTTAAAAATATTTTTTTAAAGGTTGAAATATGAAAAATATAATATATATATATGTAAATTATTAATACATTATTATTTAAATATCTATTTATTACGTCATCCGGGTCGTGCGACCCTTGGACCTCGCCGGGTCGGCGTCCGAGCCGGGTCAAACAACATTGATTTTGAGGGGGAGAAAAAAGATATCACATATTAGCATTAATTGAAAAATGAATAAATGGTAATATTTGGTTTTTCACATATTAGTTTTTGTGTTTTCCTATCAAAATGTATTTTAATAAATGAAGACAACTCTCTGTGTTAAAGAGTAACTAGTCATTTGTACTATACCAACAATTTTTTTTGGTTTTGTTGGGGGAGTTTTGTTATTTGGACAATTTTGTGCATGCACGAAAGAAAAGTGGCAGGACCCAAATGAAAATTATCTATATTGTCCTCAATGAAATCCAACTGGTATTTCACATATATACTACTTTCTCTATCTTACGTGTATCCTACTTAAACTTTCTTCATCCTCTACAATAAGTTCCTCTCTGTTTCCCTCCAATCAGCTGACCAGTCTCTTCTTCTTACCGCCGCCGTCGACTAATGACTTCAATAACACTTTCTCCTGTCGTGCCAGTGATGATCTCATCTTACTTGGACTTTCTTCAGCCTCTGTACGTGCTCAGTCCCTCTTTCTTTCCCTTTACTGAGTTCACCAGCTTCACCCGCTTACCGTTGCTTCTGGCGAAGGACTATGATTTTCGTCACCATAGCGAAACCACAGAAGAAAAAAAATAAAATAAAAATGATACAATTACGACTAATTCGTGAATAAAGAAGACAAAAGTAATTGATCAACATATTAATATCAAAAGGATATTGCTTATTAGATGTAAGTGATCAACTAATTCTTTGTCTGGTTGTTTAAGATCAAGTTTTTCATGCACTATATTTGACTCGCATTAATATTAGCATGAACAACTTAATTCTGCAGCAAAATACATGATGAGGTAGAAACGGAAGGATCAAAATATTTGTAAATTAGCTTAAACTTGCATAAATGATTCATAATAATACCAAATCAAAGATATGGTATTAACTAAAAAGATCAAAGCACTTGAGCCTCACATACTGACAGGATCTTCGAAATGAAGAATTACTAAAATGGTCACAATGGACTGTAAATTCTTCACACCTGAAGAGTTGTAAGCTCCATTTAAAAGCTATTTAATTGATACAGATGTCTTATAAGATTACATAATTCATTAATTAACACAAACAACTATGGATAAAGCATTCTTTGCAAGTTCCTCTCCTGCCCCTGTAATATAGAGGAATACATTTAAATCATTGGAAAGGCCACCACTAGTTTTAGCAATGGACAATTTTAAGATAAAAAAGAAAATTTTATAATGAACCCTTACCTAAAGAATGGGCTGGAGTGGATTTTTCCTCAGGCCAACCACACCCTCAAACCTTCATCACAAAAAAATTCAGGGGTCGTTCAAAATATTTTAAAAAAAGGATTAGTTTTAAACCATAATAAACCTAATAAATTTATCACTTCTCTTCCATTTTCACTCTAGATTGGTAGTCAAACAGGTAAGAAAGAATTTTCCTATCCTAAATGCATATCATATTAGTGCTTGTAAGTTCAACATCACATAAATGGTACTACAAAAACAATTGGGAGTACCAAAAACTTTTTAAAAATTGTTTTTAGAGGTAAACCAAAGATGTGTAGCAGAATAAAAAGAAAATTTCTCTTCCAAAAATGTGAAAATGAAAGCTCTGTTGCTCCAAGCAAACATAAATGAGACTAGTTATTCTCCAGTGAATTAAAAAGAGAAAACTTTTAGTCTTTGTCTGTTCAATTAATTAAGAGGAAAAGTAGTTACCAGTCAAATTGAAAAAGGACAAAGGGGCTTCTAAACTTGAGAAATGCAAAAAAATTAATATATTATTATTATAAAGCACATAATTCATATTAAAATATAAGTTAAAATGCTATTTTTCACAAAAGTAATCAAATAAGTCATAGTGAGTTAGTGGTATGTACTCTTATTGTTTATATTAGAGATCAAGGTTCAATCACTACTAAAGCTAAAATTTTTAAAAAGTCCCTTAATTAAAATAAAAAATAAAAAAGGGAAAATCGGATCTGGCAGGTTGACCCGATTCCCGGTCCGCCCTGGGTCTTGACTGGGTCTCCACACATCTGGGTTTCCCTTATAATTTGGCCCGACAAGGCCAGTGGACTGACCCGACCTGGCCGGGCCAAACAAAAATTACTGAGAATGAACACGAACATTCACGAACAAGCTCAAGCTCGGCTTGATAAAAACATTCATGAACATGATTTTTAGTCTCGATAATAAACTAACAAGGTATTGAATGCTCGTTAATATTCGTGAACAGCTCGATTAAAATATTAACTACATAATATAAATAAAATAAGTATATATAATATTAAAATTTTAAATAATACAAATAATTAAATCTTTATATATATTCATATGTATATAAATATCAATATATGAGTCTAAATTGAATTTTAATTTTTATGTAAATTGATATAATATATTAAATTAACTAAATATTATAATTTTTTTTTAGTTAATGCGAGATATAACATACACAAATGTTCACGAACAAGCTCGGTTTGGCTCGATTAATAAATAAACGAACACAAATAAGATTTTAGACTCGATAAATAAATGAACACGTCAAATCTCGACTCGGCTCGTTACGTTATGAGCCCTAGTAGGGAATATCATCGAACCATTGGGTATCATTTAACCGTTAGTAGACAGCCATTTTTGTACAGTTAATATTATTTATCAGCATAGCCTTCAGTTGGCTTATTCTTTTTTTTCTTGTTAATATTATAATATATTTCTCATGTTGTGGAAAATTTCTATGCATTCATCATTTCGTTGGAAGTCCATTATTATCGATTGTACTGTTTTCTCTTTGCTACTGTTGATTGCTGCCATCGCCCTTGGCACTTTGACTGATTCTCCCTCCAATTTTTTTTTTTGTAAATTTGGGACCTTCTCAGCCCCACTCTATTACATTTCTTTTCACCCCTGGTGGATTTCAAGCCTGTGACATGCAGAAAACCAGCTTGCAGTATTAACCTCTAAGCTATGGCTTCGAACCCATTCTCCTTCAACTAAAAAGGGAAATTGTTGAAAAAGACTTCAGTTTGCTGTTGAGTATGAAATGAGAGAGAATTCTGAACAACAAACTAATGGGAAATAAAAACTAGGACGTTGAACAACCATATTTCATTGAAGCGTTGCTAGTCTGAGCAACGTTTTTTCATCGTAGGGCGTTAGTCGTAGGAGCATGCTTATATTAGATTATATGAGAAGGAATCACAACTGTAGGATCAAAAAAAATCGTCCCAAAATAATATGAACCCTCAGATTATAAAATAAGGAAATGTATATCATTTGTTTGATAAAAACACCACTGGCCCTTGTATGAAAACACCACTGAATTGAGTCAATTGACACAAATGTCATACTACAATTTAAATCAGCGCTAGGAATTTTCAAAGAAAAGAATCATCACTGGGATCCAATAAAACCCATCAAATTTAAACAGTGACCAGCTGCTAAACACAATGAACACAAAAGAGCAGAAAACCGAAGTTTAAAAAGCTACATAAAATAAAAGGCTATGGAGCATCCGGATATAGTTGCCATTAAAGTTCCAGGAGGTGTTCAAGAGGCATTTTCCATGGAGCATTCTTCAGATGTATAATTTTAACTTCACCTCTAAAGCTGTAAGAGAATAGCATCACCTTACATGACCGACAAAGAGGACAGCCACGGCGAGGACTGAGGAAAATTCTGCAGCAACAAAAAGGAAAATACTGAGTACAGCAATGATGTTTACCTTGCAGGTTCTTTTTGCTGTGACTAACATGTCAACTTTTTTGTTTACAAAACTCACTGCAGTTACCTTCCATTTTGTACCTTGGTTTATGCATGGTGCCCAGTGGACCATCTTTTCAACAACACTTGGTGTAGCATCTATACAAATGCTATTTCGATACCTTTATCTGCTTGTAGAGTTAGATATTACACAGCAAACATGGAAAGGCGGAGATTAGAAGGTTCTAAAAGCTACATGGAATAGGAAGCTACATAAGCAAATTCTGAAACATACCACTAAAGTCATCATCTCAATCGAATTCGATTTGATTCGATTCGACATGCGGGAGAAGATCTGGGGAACATTGATATCTTCTCAAGAATTTCGGATTTATTCTCCAAGTCATCAACCAACCCAAGACAGTAGTTTCAATCTTTTCATCATTACACCGTGCATTAGAATATACCTTATCATGGCAGTCTCACCTTCTCGGCCTGCAAAAAAGCCATATGATACTTCTACGAGAGACCATAACAACCATATCGGAACCACCTCGGGCTCCCTCCAACTTTCCTTATGAGCGTCTGGACCACAAGAACAATACATTTGAATGTCAAGGACTTCTAACTTGACTAAGCATCCAAGCACAGCATTCAGAGAGCTCCAGTGACAACACCCACATTTGACTTCCAATTTGGTTAATCTGTCAAAGCTTGCTGCCAATGGGGAAGTGGCATAGCTAAGAGCCTTCATGGTTGTTCCGTTCAATTCCAGGTGGTTGACACAGTCCATAGCTTGAATCAGCTCCACAATCGAATTGCATCGATCAATATAACACTCATCATCATCACCAAGATCATCTTCAAGATAAAGCTTAACTTCTTTCAATGCAGCTGGCTTAACTATGAATTCCTTCGAAATGTGATCATGCAAAAAGAGAGATTCAAGGGCAGGCGCATCTATTTCAAGCTTCCCATCAATTACGAAGCAGTCATAAAAATTATAAGATACGTCAAGATATCTCAGTGAGGGGGACGAAATTTTAAGAGATCCATCATGAATTTTTACGATTGTGAGAGAATGGAGCACCGGACAACCAGATATAAGATCATGAACACACTCATCCGATTCATAGTCAATTGAATCAAGAATCAAAACTTCCAGTTTGGGAAGGAAAACCACGCAAGGGACTTTAACCATAAAAGATCCAAATAATCTGAGAAATTCTAGTGTCCCGGAAGTGAAAAGGGTACCTGGTAGTGGTAGGTCAATCCCCTCATACTCAGAATATTCAGAATCAAGCTCAAGACTAAGAACTCGAACGTTCCGAGCGAGTGCATAGCTGACCCATTTATCAACATAAACTGCTTCCAATCCTTCCAACCATTGGAGCCGAAACTTCTCCAAGCGTCCAGCATTGTGGTGAAGTAAAACCTTGTTAACAACTTGCACAAAATTAATCCTTTCACCTTCTTCTCCATCGTTTCCACTATAATTGCCATCCTCAAAGTCAAGGGTGGGTACTTGAGTCCAGAGAAGTTTCCATCTTCTCGATAAAATGCTCATTGAAACAACTACCCGTGTGGGGAGAAAGGAAAGAATATAGATAAGTACCGAATCGGGCAAGTCGCTGATTCTATCAATGGGACTCACAACACTAGAGCGATTTTGGAGCTTTTCCATTAGTGAACCCCTTCTCACTGCAGCAATCCCTGGAGAAATTTGAAGTTTTGCAGCAACTAAGCCCTCAGTAAACACTAATATAAGCCTCTTCAAGTTCAAGAAAGGGCTCTGGTAAGTCTATTATTTTGTTTTTCTTGAATCCCGGGTCCGTCTTTTCACTTTTATCTTGTGAATAAAGAGCAACTGAAAGCAAATCAAAGCAAAGAATTCACTAATACTGCAAGTCAACAGCTTAATTTAAAACAAAACTTCAACATTAAGTATCTAGTGTGATATACAGATTCTATAATATTCCAGGAAAGCTACAAACTGCACATAAAAACTTGGCAAGCATTAACTTAAAAATGAAAAATTAAATGTTAGTCCAAGGTATCTCATATTATGCTTCTCTTCCTTTTCTGTATGCCATAAGATGCCAATTATTCTTTTCCTTAGCCAATCCATCAAATGATGGAACATACTAAGCCCTTCTATAGAAAACATCAAGTTGACAATATTGTTGCTAGGAAATATACAGGAAACTTAAAATAAGAAAGATTACATATTTACATTGTCTTCCTCGCAACAAGTGCTACCATCACAAATATGGCATTCCCTCATTAAATAATCAATTCAAAGTATGTTTGATTCAAGAAGAAATTTCCAGCTAGAAATCAGTCAGTAAGCTCACCTTCACCTCCACCTCGCAGACAGCTAGCCTCGCAGCAATTGAATCAATTTTTTTTCAGAATGCTCGTTCAAAATAGCTTCCAAAATCCTGTTCAACAAGACAATGTAAACAAAAATCTCAAGAGAACAGCTAATATTTTCATTAAAACGTGTTTTCACCATGAAAGAAAGAACTTAGGATTTTAGAAATCCTTTGTTATAGAATAAAGAGAAGAGTTAAAAGAAAACTCTTGTTCGATGACAAGGAAAAGTTAAAATAAAAATCTTTTCTTCGATAGGAGTATCCACTCAGCCCATGAACCTACAAAGATCCAGCAACAAAAGGGTTAGGGCTAGGTCACCGGCAATCCACCATTAAACTGGGATTCTCACAGTATTCAGTCTATATGTTGATATGTTTTTGAAGTCTTCCTCTACTATAAATGTACTCCAGTGCAGCCCAACTCAAGAAAATTATCAAAAGAACCAAAGGGAACTATGAAAATTAACAACAGGAAGCCCCAAGGCTAGTTGTCAGAAGTCCAAATATTGAGAAGAATAAAATAATACTATGGTGATAGAGCAATTAGAAGGCCATTTTTTAAGAGTGAAATCTATAGAACAAATAACAATCTGAAGAGCTAACAATTATGCCAATTAAAACACCTAAAGCTGCCAGTCCCATTAATGTTTTGGGACCCCTTCACCATGTTAAGGGGTCTCTATTTCATAAGCACTTGTCACAATAGTGTCTCATTATCATCCTGAGAAGATATTGTTTCAACTCAACTAGTTTTGAACTTGGATTTGATTATCAGTTATTCTTATTGAAAATAAAATTGACTTGGCACCTAAGTTTTGCAGATTGCAGCCCTTTCTATAACAGTGGAATCCCTCCAGCTCACATTTCACAGAAAATTCGGCAGCTGAAAATACAAGTATATATAGAAAAAGTAAAGAAACAACAAAATGGCATGATCTAGGATTACCTGTACACGACGACGGCGACAAGAGGAAGGGAGACACCGTTGGTAGCGATGGGAGTGAAAAACGGGCGTAATGAGTTTCTTAATTTGGGATTTTAATTATATTTGAAAGTTTTACTGGTCGTCAAATCGAACCGTGTTGTGATGGCGGGCGCTATCAGCTCCTCAGTTCATCTTCATATTTCATACACACTTTTTGACAAATTGTGAACGCCGACCGGTTTATAGTTTTATACTCCCTCTTCCACTCCACTTATTATAAATTATGAGTTACAATTATGGGTGACAAAAAAATTCACTAAGCCAAAAATCGTCCAAACTCATTGGGTATTAACCCAATAAAATCTACTTTAAAAAATAATGGGCTTGGTAGGCTTGGGGCCTTGGGCTAAATATGTAATGGGCGGATTTAGGGTAGCCCATTGGGTACCTTAAAACCCGCCCATCATGGGTATCAAAAATACCCATTCACAATTACCCTTAAAAATATAAATAAAAAAAAATTAAAAAAAAAACCAACAACTCACATACTTTAGTGTGCCCATTTTATTTTTTTCTTCAAACTTATTTTTTCTTTTTTTTTTATTTTTCGTGTCTTACAATTACTTTACGTTTTTTTTCCATTTATTTTTTTATAATATTTTTAAATTACCTACTTATAATACTAATTCAAAATTCGTTCGGGTTTAGGGCCGGGTTTGGGTTTGGGCCGGGCCAGGCCTGCCCAGTTCGGGCCCAATTTTTGACTGATTTCGAGGCAGGCCCAGTTTCAGCCTGGGCCCAATTTTGGGCATCGGGATCAGTTTTGGGCCTCGAGCCCAATTTTGGCCCGGGCCCAGTTTCGGTGTCGGGGCATGCACGAGTTTATATAAATATAAAAAAATTAAAAATTGTGTTTCGACAAAAAAATTACATACAATTAAATATAAAAATATATAAAATTTAATATTTCAAATTTTAGAATATATTCAAAGAATTAAAATTCACTTTAAAAAAAATTAAAATGAAATTAAAAAAAAAATTTAATTTTTTTTATTAATAAACTATTAAATAAGCCTTACATTTTTATATAATGGGTATTATGGGTACCCATGGGTACCCATAGCTACCCATTAACCATTTGAGTTAAAACCATTAATTGAGTGGATAATGGGTACCCTTTACCCATTAACTTAACACCCATTTAATACCCGCCCAACCCGCCCGTTTGACACCCCTAGGTACAATATCTAAAATATGTAATTTATCACCATATTTTTCACATATATCTTTACTTTTAAAGTAAGAGTTAATTATGAAACACAAATTATTATATTAGTAAGGGCATGTAATATAAATAAATTTAAAGTAGACATTTAAGATTTTTTTTTTAATTTTTAAAGTGGACTCTTTGAATGAGACTGAGAGAGTACTATCTTTATTATAATTCTTTTAAAATATTTTCTAATACAATCCTTTCTGTTTTTCTAAATACACTCTTTCTTATTATTTAAAATAGGCTTAATCACTATTTACCCCATGTGTTATTAACTTTTGACTATTTGTCTCCCGTGTTTTTAAAACTAATTAGTTGCCCTCCGTGTTTATAAAACTAACTGTTTGCCCCCTCTTACCAGTCAATCCATAAAAATTTATGATAAGACAAAAATACACATCTGAAATGCTGACATTGCACTCTCAAGTTTAAGTAAAAAACTTCAGACGAATATACCCCAAGTATTAACTGCATATTACTTAAAAAAGAAAAAAAAAAATGGGCGTAGGTTTCTCCGATACACAATCATCGCTGCACTTTTCCAACTCCAAACCGCTGCAGCTGTTGTTTTTCCGGAGTGGAGCTGCAAACTCCATTCTCAACGACGCTGTACTTTTCCTGCTCCAATCGCAGTTTCACAAAGAACCCGCTGCCATTGCCGTTTCTCTGAAGTCGAGCGTTTTTCTCAGAGGAAAATTTATCGCCGACTGTTTTTCCCAATGCTTGGGGTATATTGAAATTTTTACTTAAACTTGAGAGTGTAATGTCAGCATTTCAAAAGGGTATTTTTGTATTTTCATGAATTTTTATGGTTTAACTGGTAAGAGGGGGAGCAAACAGTTAGTTTTAGAAACACGGGGTGCAACCAGTTAGTTTTAAAAATATGGGGAGCAAATAGTTAAAGGCCAATAACACGGGAGGTAAATAGTGATTAAGCCTTCAAAATATAAATATAATAGCAAGAACACATATGAATTGGGTTTATACATGCAACGTGGTTTATAGATACAACTGCACGTTATTCATGGACATCTATTTTTCCTTTTCTTTTTTGCAAACTCACGTATCACTTAATGTTTAATGTTGACGAAGTAGCCATTAAAATTAACTCATAGTTGATTATTAGAACTCATCTATGACTTTGTCATTGACTAAATAGAAGTTAGAGCTAACTCGTACTGCATGAAGAGAACTAGAGTATCACTGTTACTCTTCTCAAGTAGCACTTTTAGCTTTTTTCTTTTTTTTTTTCCACCAACTGACAGATATAGGAATTGAAGCCCCGACCTTTGGGTGACTTTTTACGCGTCACAACCGTTGCGGCACTAGCTTGTTCCTATACAATAGCATTGTTCACAAGCATTAGTTTTTTCTTCAAAGAGATAATTAAAAATAATATTACTGATACTATTACTCGTACTGATACAAGTATCAATTTATTATTGTTTAAGTATCAAAAAAAAATTTTAAATAGAAAAATGGTTGCATACATAAACCGTTTGACACTTAACTAACTCAAATATCAGGACTAAAAAGGACCAAAGCTAATATTAAAATGGACACGTTTTGCTTTTGGGCCAATATGTTCATTAAAATTTAAGAACTTTTTAGGTATATGTTCCTCACTTCAAATAAAAAAGTTTGAGCACACAAATAAAGTAAGTAAACGAATTCGTTTTTTGACATAATCTGAATTTGAAAATGAATTTGACATAATCCGGGAGTGGCGGAGGAGCGAGGAGAAAAGGCACCGGTGACAAAGGCACTTGGTTGATGTCGACGCCTTTTTCCAGGAAGGTTCGTTGGCAGTACTCCAAAAGTTCCTGCAAACGAATAGAGGAACAATGACGAACGCAATGAGAAAAGCAAAGAGAGAGAGCACGAGGAAGAAACAAAGTGTACATGAAGAGGGGACCGCGGGGCAACGCTCAGCCCAGCCCACTTCAACCCCGGCTCCAAAGGGTCCGGGTGCCCATCAAATGACGTTCTCACCCTCAACAAACATCGACATCAAGTGTGACGATCCGAACTTTTGATCCGAAATATAGAATATAAAATTATGCAAAATAACTCGTAAATATAAAAGGGAAAAAAATTTGAATTTGATTCCTTTAGTAAATGATGTAATTAAGTATGGATTAACTTTGTGAAATATAAGTTAGAATCATTTGTATAAGTGTAATAATTAATTTTAATTAAAATCCTTTTAAAAACAATAACATGTACAATTTATATTCTCCTTAATAAATTTATTAACTGTAAATCACGGTTATATTTACACATGTTAAATTTTAAAGATATAAAGAAAATCTCACAATTTATATACTTTAAAATAATATTGCAACACTTATATAGGTGGCAAATGGTAGATGAAATATATATGTAATACAAATAAATAAAAATGCATAAATGAGAGAGAAATGACTCCACACGTGTACATCATCTAGGGAGCCAACAAATCTAAAATTTTTTAATTAGGAATAAGCTTTACCTTTGAAATTACTAATTTGGCCTTAATCAAATCCTTTCACTTTTATTTATATATGTATATAATACAAATAAATAAAAATGCATAAATGGGAGAGAAAGGACTCCACACGTGTACATCTTCTAGGGAGCCAACAAATCTGAAATTTTTTAATTAGGAATAAGTTTTACCTTTGAAATTACTAATTTGGCCTTAATCAAAATCTTTCACTTAGAGATGGCCACGGACAGCCGGTTTTGGAATCGGAACAGGAACCGTGGTCTCCGGTTCCAGAACCGGAACCAGACCCTCCTCTGGCGGTTAAAGTTTCGGTTTCTCCTATCTGAGAACCGGGAACCGGCGGGTCAGAACCGCCAGTTCTAACCCTCCGGTTCCAAAGGGTCCAACCCACCGGTTCTAATGTGATAACCATAAAAATAATAATTTTTTCATTATTTTTGCACAGATTTGTACATGCTATGATGCTACCCTTTGCTAGAATTGAAAGGCTTTAAGCAAAGTTGATTAACCACTTCAACTATTTGTTTTTTTTGAACTTCTTTCTTATAATTATAATTATATTATAGTTTAACATATATATATATAAACTATTTTTAAATATATATTATAATAATATATAAACTAATAGTATACTTTTTATATATATTATTAATAATATAAATAAGCATTAAATTAAATTAAAATTAATTAATTATTAAATTAAATTAGTTACATCCGCAACTTCAACAAATGATGAAGATGAATTAGATTGAATATTCAAGACGTATTTATTTTGTAAAAGTTTCAATGCTTCAAAGTTCAAACTCTAATTTCTCACGATTTATAACAAGGCATGACTCTCTTGAATTTTTTAAAAATAATATATTAAGGTATTATTCGTCTATATATATATTTTTTCACAATTTATTTTTGTATCTTTTATTACATAAATCATTTAATTGTTTAAATGTATGCACCGTTGCTACATATTTTATTTCATTTTGTAATTTTAATTATTTATAAATAATTACATTATTAATTGAGTCAAAATAAAATAAGATTTATAAGTTAAAGTTGTTAAATAAACGAAAAAAATTGTTAAATAAACGAAAAAGATTGGAATCGGAAAGAGAACCATGACAGACTGAAAGTGGAACCGTGACAGAACCAGAATTGGAACCGGAACCGGCAGTTTTGGAACCGGCACGGAACCGTCCCCCCAAGGTTCCGGTTTCACTAATTCATGAACCGTAACCGGCGGTTCTAAAACCGTGGCCATCTCTACTTTCACTTATATATATATATATATATATATATATATATATATATAAATGCATAAATGAGAGAGAAATGACTCCACACGTGTACATCTTCTAGGAAGCCAACAAATCTGAAATTTTTTAATTAGGAATATGCTTTACCTTTGAAATTACTAATTTGCCCTTAATCAAATCCTTTCACTTATCTTAAGCCATTGATTGAAGGGTAAAATTGTCCAAATAAAATAAAGATTACTCAGCTGAATTCAGGAAAATTCCATCACCACCCAGCCACTCAAAAGAGCAAATGAGAGTTCATGTATGCAAACATGATCATGAACTCGGTGTGTTCTCTTAGTACTATAGATAGGAAATTTTATAGTTAGGGAAGAATTTTGTTTTGGAGGGAATTTCTTTTGGGAATTTGTGTAAGAAAGAGAAAAAAAAGTGTAATAATTATGTTTTTTTTGAATTTATGTGAATGAGTTTTTAGAGGGAATTTTTAAATTTGAATTGTGAATTTTATAAAAATAATGTTGTTTCTTTGTGTAATATTTTTGAGAAAAAAATGATACTTTTCCTACGGAAAAGAACAGAGCCTTAAACAACCTAACTTACAACCACAACTCAAGAAAATCCCTTAGCATTCTCCTATTTCTCTCGGTCAAATCATCCCAAAGTCCTCATCCATTCTATTCTACACATCTGACAAATCACCAGCAACATCTATTCTCTCTCACAACCCCCCAAACTTAAAGAAAAACTCAAGAAACTCAAAAAAAAAAAAAAAAAAAAAAACCCATCAGCCAAAACAGAGCAGTTTGAAAGAATGGCATAGATTCTCCCTACTCCGATCATTCCTGCTCGTGGTTTAGGTGTCCATGAACTCGCCTTTGAGTGTAGATTCATCTCCATTTAGTTTCACAAATTTGGATTTTTCTGTAGAGAGATGTGACCAGAAAACCGAAGGCATGTCAGTGCCTTGAACCTTCATCTGCTAGAAACAGAACAGTCTAAAAGATTAGCTCATAACTTTCTACCCCAGACCTTCCTAATCATGGGTAAGGTGTCTATGGACTCCTCTATGAGTTTAGTTTCATATTCAAATGGTTTCATGATTTTTAGAATTTTTTGTAGGAAATTATAGCTAAAAAACTGAAAGATGGCAGATTCTGGATTTTCTGGAGACTCACCTTTGGGAGCTCAAAATAGGTATTTTTGGAGGCTTCTTAATCTGAAACTCATAACCCTAAGATAGATCTTGATGTATAGAACATGTTATAGGCTTTGGATAATTTTTTGGATGGGTTTAAAATGAAGTTTAAGGTTGAAAAGCAAAATTGATGCATCTGAAAATATGCAAGGCAGCCACTGTTTTTAGTTTTAAAATGGTATTAAAGATCTATAGAAAATTATGAAAAAATTACATGATCTATTAAAAATTATGATGAATATTATTGAAGTGTTAGATTAATTTAGAATGATCTTGATAGGAAGAATAGCCCTAGAACTCTCCATAGGGGTGGAGAACAAAAATCTTAGAAAAATAATTTCTTGCATGATTATATATTTTTGTGGGTTAATATTGATGTTGTAAATGTTATGTTTGATGATGTTCTATGTTTCTATGACTATGAGATTCTGAAAATAAATTGTTATGCTTAGATAGATGGTAAAAGAAAACTAGAACAATGGCATGCATGAAATTATCTTGTTGATTTAGGTACTAAAAATTAGTAGGTTGCTTTATATATTGTAAAGGATGTATGAATGATTCAAAATACTACAGTCAAATTATTTTGAGGTGTTGAATTCATATTTAACAAAATAATAATGAAGGAAAATAATATCAAACTTAAAATACTAAAGAAAATACAAGAGAGAAATGTGCAATTTACAAATTTTCATGTCCTTAACAAGAATAATAATACCTGAAAATTTGATAAAATGCGAAAAAAAAGCCTACTGGACAATATTTTACAGAAATTGTAATTTGGGAGAATTTTGATAATTATTGAAAAATCAAAAGTTCCAAATAAATTATTTTTTTTTTCTAAGGAAAATAAAAATACATTTAACTTCTTGTAAGCCATGATTATAATGGAAAGATATTAAACAATATTTTCAGTATTTAAAATATAAAAAGTAATTTTGATTTAGCAACACTGTAAAATCAAAAGAAGAAATGAAAAATCTTTCTAATTGGACAAAATAAGAAAATTGTAAACACCATTGAAAATAAGATATAATATGAAAGAGATATTTAAATAAAGCATATAACAATATTCTAAGAATTTTGATATTAAATTTGACAAGTTATATTTTGAATTATGATTTTAGAATTGAAGAAGCTAAAATACAATAATTAAAATAGGAGGGACTTATATGCAATTTTCATAAACTTCACAATTAAGTTCAAATCAAACTAATAATAACACCTAGATAGTTAATGAC
Source organism: Leptodermis oblonga (assembly GCA_016801395.1). Classification (NCBI taxonomy): domain Eukaryota; kingdom Viridiplantae; phylum Streptophyta; class Magnoliopsida; order Gentianales; family Rubiaceae; genus Leptodermis; species Leptodermis oblonga. The sequence goes on along the minus strand of CM028757.1, from coordinate 35,969,277 downwards.
ATAAATTTTAATCTTAAGTACATGGAAGACATGAAAGTGAGATCTCCTAAACCTTAAGGACCAAAATGTAAATATTGAAATGTTTAGGGACTTGAATGCAATTTATAAAATATATAAGTGAAACCTAAAATACACTTTATCAACTGAATTTATAAAATAAATGTTAATCATGAAATGAAACACCTCAAAAAATGATCTTTTGTACCTTAGGGACTAAAATGCAAATTTTACAAAGTTAAAGGACTTAATTAAAATTCATAAGTTAAGGTAACCAAGATGAATGATATCATAAAACTTAAGTTTATTGTTAAAATCATGTATAGATTCAAATAATAAAAAGGTAAACTTAATATTCACAGGGACTAAATTATAATTTTACAAAATACAAGAACTTAATACAAATTTCTTGGATATTGATTGCAGACCCATCGTTAACTGAGTTGGACTCGTAAGGTGAATGTTCTTACTAAACCTACATTCGCTCAACCTATTTTCACAAAAATAAGTGCTATGTGAAATTGTGTTTAAGTTACATATATATATATATATATATATATATATACTTGTGCATCATTCAGTAGTTATTTCTGGAAATCTTGAAATGAAAATAAGGAGCGAGTGACTACTTTCCACTTGACTCGGGTAAATTTGAATATGCGATATGTGAAACTTGACATTGATGAATAGAATGCTAATATGCGAAATGTGATACGAATTGTTGACTATGATGATGCATGAAACACGAAGTATTAAGATACATGAATTACTATGAGATATGAAATTAAGTGCTTGATGATGACAGTGTACTTTAATATCCTGACTTGAGTTATTTGGTTAATTGGACTTGTTATGCATGGATTTGCTTTGTCCTTACTATTTTGATGGCCTTGTTATGCATGGATTTGCCCTGGCCTTAAAAGCCTTGTTATGTATGGATTTGCCTTGGCTCTTCATTCGGAGATCTCCAAAACTTTCCAAACCTATCTACTCCACCGGGCCAGTATCGGGCGTGGGCGGTTAAAGAGATAGGGTTGAGAGTCGGGTTTACTTGAGCACCTGCAGCCCGAAATACTTTATAATACGGGTGCGTTATTGACGAAGTCACCAATGTGGGTGTAGTACAAGGGATCTGATAAAGTCATTACAGATGTAAAAAGTGTTCATTTCTTGCCGGGGGAAGGAGCACATATGCAAGAAGTGAAGAACAATTTCTGATTACATATAACTGATAAACATGCAAGAACAAAGATCAGAAACCCTCTGCCTCTGTGATAAAATATAAATATTCATTTCACATAAATTGTTGGTTTAGGCTCTGTTCTCTTGTCGCTTTGGTAGAGGAAATTTTATTAGAGGGAAGTTTTTTTTTTTGAGGGAAGTTTTTTTTGGGAAATTGTGTAGGTGAGAGATAAAAAAGTGTAATGATTGTGTTTTTTTTTTTTGAATTTATGTGAGTAGGTATTTAGAGGGAATTTTAAAATTTTAATTTTAAATTGTTGAAAAAGTAAAGTTGTTTCTTTGTGTAAAATTTTTGAAAAAAAAAGTGATAATTCTCTACCAAAGCCACAAGAGAACAGAGCCTTAGGATCTCAAAAAGGCAATTTTGGTATGTATATATTTTTATAGGAATATATTTTTCCATTATTCTTATTTCTTTTAATACTTTGATTCCTTGATGTATTCGGATTTTTGCCATTTCCTCCCCTCTATTTTCGAGTTCTTCTTTTTTTTCTTTTTTTTCTTTTTTTTTTTTCTATTTTCAAGTTTGGATGATTTTTTTATGTAAAAGGCACAGTGGTGGAACTTGACTCACTAAACTGGAGGGCTCATTGGAGAAACCTCCTAATTAAATTAGTAAATTTTTTTGTAGGGGTCAAATACTGATGTGCATAAAATTGAAATCCCCATTGGGCCTGGCCCAATGTACTAAAACAAAGAAACAGTAAAGGATAAAGAGACTAATATAAAGCCCAGAGTAATGCTCAGATCGAAAATATGTACAAATCTGTGTTACAACTTTGGATCGGTTATGAAGGCTTAGATCGGTCATAAAGACTTACAAGACTCATGAAGGCTTAGGTCAGAAAGTGTTATAAACCAACTTGTGAATCTTAGATCGGTATAAACTCAGCTTGGTAAAAAGTATTACTCTAGAAGCCCAGGTCGGTAAAAGCTTAAGAAAGTTAGATCGGTCGACTGTGTTAAAGCTCATGTCGGTAAGTAAATAAAACACAGGAAAGCTTAGGTCGGTAAAGAGTAAACCGGTCTGAGATAAAGATAATATTGTCAAAACTTTTAGATATCATGGTAGGGCCACAAATTTAATATATATGCAGGAACAATGATGATAAAGAAGCCCAGTTAAAGCCATTATTCCAGGAACGGCTAAAGTTACCATAAAAAGAGGAATAAGTGGGAGCGTATGTCGTTATGATCCAAAAAGCTATCAAAAGTGAGCTTATAAATACTCAGGCAACAGCCTCATTCAGGTAGGTTCTCCATAAGTAATTTCTGGCAATTCTCACAAGCATTTCTTAAAGCTATTTTCTCTCATTTACAATTTCTCTGAAAGCTCTTGTTCATTATTATTCTTCTCTTACATATTACTGACTTGATCGTCGGAGCCTATACAGGGGGGAAAGCCCTGCTCCTTTTCTGATTATCCACCGTATTGTCACTGTAACAGTACCATTATCAGTCTCCTCCATCTTTTCCGATCTAGGCTGTCCAGATTATCCACAGCTTGTTCATTTCCCTTCACAGCACAGCTTTATTCAGATTGGGCCAGTACTTTACACAAGAATTTGTTGGGCCGAAGGAGCATCATTCCAGCAGCACAATTTTTGCGTCACATCAACTGGCGCCGTCTGTGGGGAACGTTTGATCAAATTATTTCATCAAATTTTCCTCAGTTAAATAAATTTGTTGAAACCATGACGCAAACTCGCTCAGGAAAGGGTGCTTCTTCTTCTGACAACACCAACGTACTCATCGCTACAACCGCCCTGGTTCCTACCGTTACAGCCACTAGTTCTATTCCTCCCTCTGATCCACCAACTACTACCACCCTTGTTGAAACTCTTACCCCCGAGCAGGAACAGGCAGAAAAAGATAGGTTTTTCTGTTTATTTCCGGAACTGTTTCACTTAATAAACCATGTTGCTCCGATCATCTCTACTCTTAATATAGAACTTCCCATTACAACCACCACCTCAGATGTAGTTAACACAGAACACCCCTATGGCATACAGTGGTCCCCAACTGCTCCCCCACCCAGGGCTGTATTCAACCCCGTTTTCGACCCCTCTGCTGTTTTAATATCTAGTTTTTCCCCACAATCCACCATGGTATGTCCTCCACAACCTGGGGGAGTTAATTTTTCTTCTAGAATCGGTCATATGGCTGGTCTTCCTAACCTTTCTGGAGCACCTCCTGTTTATACCACCGTAGCCCATACTCATGTTAATCCTACTTTTCCGGGCCCCTTTGCGGTTCCCAACGTTCAACTTAACAATAGTTCTTTTATGTCTGGCCTACCATTTCCCACTTTAGGACAACAAATGAGTCAATTGAATCAGCCTGGCCCTGGCCTACAAATCAATCAAGTGAGTCAACCCGGTTATTACCCTGGATACCCAACTACATCCAACCCTGCACTATTTCAACATTATGGTTTAGGCAATAGTCGAGTCATGCAGCCGCCCCTAGGAAACTCTCCCTTACTTAACCCAAATTATTACCCCGGGCCCGGCTTAGGGAATTATTACCCCGGAATGGGAGGGCACCCCTTAGGTCAGTCTGGATATCCTCAACTCGGTCAAACCATCCTCCCCGGATCCGGGTATGCTCAGCACGGACGCACTGCCCCCACATCTCGCGTGTCTCATCCTTTTGGATGGGAGATTCAAATGGCACAATTTCCCCCGGGATACAGAGGATTAGGTAAGGTTGACACATATGACGGTACCACCAACCCCACGGCTCACTGGATGCAATGCATGAGTGTCATGGATGCCGCCAACCTGTCCGACGCTAACCGATGCATGACATTCCATCTGACTCTTAAAGGCCAGGCCATAAATTGGTATTGTACTCTGCCCCGAAATTCCATTCATTCGTTAGATCAGTTTGGTGACCTGTTTTTAGCCAATTTTATGGGTAACAAGATATTGTCTAAACCAATTTCACATTTAATGAACATAACTCAAAAAATGGGAGAGGGATTACAGGCTTACATAGATCGGTTTAACGTAGAGTCTAGGCAATGCCACGAAAAAGATGATAGGATAATGATGAGATCATTTATTAATGGGTTACGGTCAGGACCTTTAGCTACCGAATTGGCCATCCGACCCCCACATTCTTATTTTGAAATGATGGTTACTGCCGTTAATTTTGCTGTTGTTGAAGATGCTACACCTATAAAACAGGAACGGGAAAGAAGTTTTTCCGATTTATACGGTAAGAGAAAAGCTTCTTCCCCAATTCTTACACCAGGAAGAAGTAAGAAATTAAACTTTGCAAATACTACTAATCCTATCCCAAAGACCGGGGTAAGTGTAAATGCTGTGCAGGTAGCCGAGCCATTCTCCGTCCCCCGAGCCGACATATATGCGGCCATTCAGCATCAAGGGCTGCTGCCCCCAGCTCGACCCATGACGGGTCCCACGGATCAGCTCAATCCAGGCAGGTATTGTAATTACCATAAACACATTGGTCATAACACTAATGACTGTCGTGACTTAGCTGCAGAAATAGCTAAATTGATTCAAGCTGGAAAACTACCTCAATATACACAAGTGGCGCCTCTGCTTAAACCGGTGGCTTCGGCAACCCGTGAACGACCTAATGGATGCTACCGGTGTGGGGAGACCGGTCATTTCGCTCGCGAATATCCTCAGCCCGACCCCCGAGCCCTAAATACTGGGAATGGAACCGACCTTAATATAGCAGGGATAGTAAATACCATTGCAGGAGGACCCACCCAGGGCGATTCCAATCGCCAAAGGAAACAGCTATACCGACAAAGGAACACCGTTTTAGGTAAACGTAAATCAGAAACCATGACACTAGGAATTACTTTTGATGATACAGATATATTTTTACCTTACAATTGTGACGATCCACTAGTGATCGATTGCTACATTTCAAATTATCAAGTACGTAGGACATTGCTAGACACGAGTAGTTCTAGCAATATAATTACAACCAAGGCACTGGCTGGTTGTCAATTACACAAGGCACAGTTAAGTCCAGTTCGGACACCACTGATTGGCTTCGGCAATCACCATGTTATACCTGTGGGACATTTGAGCATTCCGGTCACGTTACTTGCGGGGCAGCTAAAACGTACGGAAACCATAGATTTTGTGGTCATCGATGAGCCATCACCATACAATGTATACCTAGGTCGGCCTGGGTTAAATCAATTTCAGGCCATAGCTTATACTATACACATGCTTTTAAAATTCCCCACCATAGGTGGGTAGCTACCATTCGTTGTGATGTTTTGCAGGCTAAGCAGTGTTACATGGCTTCCTTGAAGGAACCAATTCTAGTAGACCAGAAATCAAAAGCTCCTCCAACAGTTATTCCGACCTCCGTTAACATTACCAACCTAACAGGTGGCTCGGACCTGTCCATTGAAGCAGGGGCCGAGGTAAGAATCATTCCCCTCGCAGCCGATCCAGACAAGGTAATAAAAATTGGGGCTGATTTGCCCCCTCAATTATAATGTGATTTGCTTAACCTTTTGCGTGAGTTTGCGGAAGTTTTTGCTTGGGGACCGGAGGACATGCCTGGCATTTCTCGAAATATCATTGAACACAGGTTACCCATTGATCCCAATCATAGGCCGATTCGACAACGAAAGCGTAACCTCGGGGGAGAACGTAGCAAATACGTGGAAATCGAAGTCAACGCCCTGTTGGAAGTACGTATCATCCGAGAAGTGGATTATCCGGAATGGTTAGCTAACCCTGTGTTAGTTCCTAAGCCCGATGGCTCGTGGCATGTGCATAGACTTCACTGACCTAAACAAAGCATGCCCTAAAGACTGGTTTCCCCTACCTTTGATCGACGTGTTAGTCGACGCCATAGCTGGATTCCGTTTCCTTAACTTCTTGGATGCATACAAGGGTTATCACCAGATCTTCATGGCCAAGGAAGACGAGGAAAAAACGTCTTTTATCACGGATAAATGTACTTATTGCTTTATTACCATGCCTTTTGGGTTAAAGAATGCTAGGGCTACTTTTCAACGTTTGGTAAATAAAATTTTCAAAAAACAATTAGGTCGAAACATGGAAGCATATATAGATGATTTGCTTGTTAAAAGTAAAAATGAATCTGCTTATTTATTTGATTTACGTGAAACCCTTGAAACTTTAGTCCAATATAAATTAAGACTAAATCCAAAAAAATGTGTCTTTGGGGCTACTTCGGGAAAATTCTTAGGATACATGGTTTCTGAGAGGGGTATCTCGGTTAATCCTAAAAAAGTAGAAGCTGTATTACAAATGCACCCACCTAGATCTATCCGTGAAGTACAACAATTAACAGGTAGACTAGCGGCCTTAAATCGGTTTTTAGCTCGGTCAGTTGAACGAGCCTTACCATTTTTCAATATTTTAAAGAAAACAGATAAGTTCTCGTGGACTTCGGAATGTCAAAATGCTTTTGACCAATTAAAAACATACTTAGCCTCTTTGCCATCTTTGACCATGCCTATTCATGGAGAACAATTATACATGTACATAGCTACTACCGAATCTGTAATTAGCTCGGTTTTACTTAGAGAAGATAACCGGGTTCAAAGACCCATCTATTTTGTTAGCAAAGTTTTGCAGGCAGCTGAAAAGAACTACTCTAGCCTGGAAAAGCTGGTCTTGGCTTTAGTTCATTCCACACGGCGTCTCCGACCTTATTTCAATTCTCATGGAGTCACCGTTTATACCGATGCACCCCTTAAAGCCATCTTACAAAAGGCAAGAGTTTCGGGTCGACTTACCAAACTGGGCCATCGAATTAGGGGAGTATGACATCACCTTTGCCCCACGCACAATAGTCAAAGGACAGGTGTTGGCAGATTTCATAGCTGAAGGAGTACCAGACAACCAAGAGAGCATATTTAGCCCGTCAGAAGAAACCGATCTGCTTTTAACTATAGCAGAAGGTGACGACGCGTGGACCCTCTACGTGGATGGTGCCTCAAGCCAGTCCGGATCGGGTGCGGGGATCATCCTAGCCCAGGAGGAAAAATTCACACTTACGCTCTGCGATTCTGCTTCACAACCACAAATAATGAAGCCGAATACGAAGCCATGATAGCTGGCCTGAAGTTAGCTCGGAAATTCGGGGTCGAAAATCTAAAAATTTGTTCAGACTCCCAACTTGTAGTTAAACAAATTTTGGGGGAGTATAAGGCTAAGGATCGACAAATGGAGGAATATTTAGCACTGGTACAGCAGCAACTAAAATTTTTCCGAAATGGGCTATAGAGCGGGTCCCACGAAATAAGAATACAAATGCAGATGCCTTGTCCAAATTGGCTTCTTCGATTTTTTCTCACCTGACTAAAACCGTTCTAGTAGAAGAAGTACATACCAGGAGTACAGCCGAACCAGCAATCTTGTCTGTAAGTGAAGGTCGGGATTGGAGATTTCCTATATGGCGATACCTACAAGATGGCACTTTGCCAGATTCCCAGAAGGAAGCACAACGAATACAAAGGAAGGCTGAACGCTATCAGATAATTGGAGAGGACCTATATAAAAAGGGTTTCTTTATGCCTTTACTAAAGTGTTTGGGCTTGGGAGAAGCGGAGGCCATGCTGAAGGAAGTACATGAAGGAGATCGCGGGTCTCACATTGGGGCTCAGAATTTGGCCAAGAAAATAATTGGGGCTGGGTTTTATTGGCCCCGATTATTCCAAGAAGCAGTAGAGTATGTCCAACGGTGTTCCAGTTGCCAACACAATGCAACAATTTACAAGTTGCCGGCCTCCAGCTTTATTGGGATAATTGCCCCATGGCCTTTCGCGGAATGGGAAATAGATCTCATGGGTCCATTTCCTAAGATCGGTTCATGCCACTATCTTGTTGTGGCCATAGATTATTTCACAAAGTGGGTGGAAGCCGAGACACTGACAAATATTACTGGGCGAACCGTAGCTCGGTTTATTTGGAGGCAAGTCATCTGTTGTTTCGGTGTGCCCAGATCGGTTATTTCGGACAATGGAACTCAGTTCGAATCTAAGAAGTTCACAGCCTTGTGTTCAAAACTTGGTATCAGCCAACGTTTCGCATCGGTAGCTCATCCTCCAGCAAATGGACAAGTAGAACTCACAAACCGAACTTTGTTGCACGGGCTGAAATCCAGACTAGAAGATAAAGGTAAAAATTGGGTAGAACAGCTGCCCCATGTGCTTTGGTGCCACCGGACTACGCCCAAATCGGCCATAGGGAAGACCCCTTTCGAGTTGGCCTTCGGGGTCAACGCTGTCATCCCCCCAGAAATACAAAGTGGAGCCCCGCGAGTTATGCACTTCGAAAGGGATCAAAACCAGAAAAACTTGGAGCTCAGCTTGGATTTGATAGAAGAAGTTCGAGACTCAGCCTATGTACATCAACTAAATTACAAAAATATAGTTCGGCAACACTATGATGCTCGGGTCAAACATCGAGCCTTTGTACCAGGAGACTTAGTCTTACGAAACTGATCTATCAGCAAACCACAAGAACAAGGCAAGTTATTTTCTAATTGGGAAGGGCCTTATCGGGTAATCGAAGTCCGACCTACAGGAAGTTATATTTTGGAAGATTTGCAAGGACGTATAGTTCCCCGGGCTTGGAATGCAGCACACTTAAGAAAATATTATCAATGAAGCAGAGAGTTAAAAGTTGGAAAAAACATCAAATTACAGACAACAAAAGAAGAAAAAAAGGAGTTCTATTCCATAAGAAAATTCAAAGGTACACATCCAATCTAAGAAAATTACAAAAAATTTCTTCAAAAATACAAAGGAGAATTGAACTGCCTGGCAATGGCATCAAGAAGGAGGCGCTTGGGAGGTCGCTTCATCCGCTGTCTCCTGAGGATCGGCTTCCGGTTCAACATTATTTTCCGGAATTGGAACACCGCTGGCTCGGCATTCCTGTTTGATCTCCTCAACCAGATCAAACGGGTCGCGACCTTGAGGAAGCAAAGTAGTTGGGGCCATGGAATCTTCAGTGACACCCTCTGCCGATCTGGAGCTTTTTAGCTCGTCCCAGCACAGGGTATACCCGCACTGGATTAGCTCGAAAAAACGCCGATTCATCAGCTCCAATAGAGGCCCTTCCTTAAAAGTTTTCAGCTCGGCCTGGCGAGCTGCCTCAACCTCATCCGAGCTAACCATCTCAGCAGCCTTCTTTGTAGCCTCTTCTGCAGCTTTCTCCAGGTCAGCTTTTTCCTTCACCCATTTGGATTTTTCTTCCATCAGGGCGGCCTCACTTTTCTTTAGGATGCCCACATCGGCTTCCAGGCCCTGGATCTTGGTCTCCAGCTGGCTCGATTTCGAAAGCAGATCCTGGTTTTGCTTCATTAGCCCGATTTTTTCAACTTCAAGCTCTGAACTCTTGCTGCGTTCAAGCCCCAACTGTAGCTGCAAATCCTCAACGGCCTCGGTCGGTTTCTTCGACCTTTCCAGCTCGTAACTTTGGGCCAAGATGTCCAAAGCTGTTGCCCTTTTTGACGTAGCAGCATAATTATAAGCTACCTGCAAAAAATCCGATCCAGGAGTGTCATACGAGGTAATCATTATTTTTAGACAAATTAATTAAGTTTCGATGCTCACCCTTTTTATGTGCGAAGCAAGAAAGGTCTCCTGCTGCACCATCAGCTCCATATTGAAAACCCAATTATCAATAAGCAACCTAAGATGAACCTAAGAGGGGGAGGGGGTGAATTAGGTTCTTGACACTTTTAAAAATATTTCTTCTACAATGAAGAACAACTTTGAAAAATCATTTTCAAAGCAAGTGTAAAAACAAAGTTTACAAATTAAGTGAGGTGTGTGATTAGTGTTTTGCAAATCATAAAAGCAAAGTAAAGGAAGACAAAACACAACCGATTTAGAGTGGTTTGGATTCCCCTTGAATCTTAGTCCACTACCCAAGTTCTACAACTTGGGATTTTCTAACCCTCTCAAATGAATCACTTAAAGGTGTAATTCAAACCTTTACAAATGCCAAAATTCTACCTCTAGAATTTAGGACTTTTTGCTTAATCTAACTCTAGACTAAGACTCCTTTGCCTAATGGCTAACAATGAATCTTTTGCCCCCGCTCCTTCCTCAAGGACTTAGGGTCTTACTCAAGACTTCATTGCCTAGCTACTAGGACTTTTGCTCAATCAACCTCTTGATCAAGACTTTCTCCCCTTTGCCTAATTTAACTCTAAACTAGGACTTTTACAATTGCCTCAACCAAACTCTTGGTTAGGACTTTTACAATTGCCTAAACTCAACCTCTTGAGCTAGGACTCTCCTTTCTACTTGCTCCCCCTTTCTTCTTGCCTAACTCTTTACTCAAGAGTTGGAATTTCCCTATATACAAATTGCCTACACTCAAACTCTTGAGTTAGGACTTTTCTAGACGTGTTTATAATGATGAAATACTCCAGAAATGGAGTTTACAATTTGACACAAAAACAGGACACAAATGCCTCTTGACAATCCTACCTTAACAAGCTATTTTGACATATAAAAGATTGAAATGAAGCTTGAAAGTGTTGTTAAAGTGTAGGAGATGTTGGGGAGTCATTAGTCTTCATTTTGCAGCTTGGGGGGTATTTATAGGAAAAAGACGGCTCTTGAAATGATTTAAAAACGGACAAGAAATGGCAAACCCGAAGCTCTCGCGACAGCCTCTGCGACAGCAGCGACAGTCGCAGGCTGCTGTCGCAGGCACGTGGCTGCTGCGCGCTGTCGCAGGCACGTGGCTGCTGCGCGCTGTCGCAGGCGTGCGGCATGGGGCTGCTCTGCGCGAGGTCTGCGCGCGGCGTGGGGCTGCTCTGCGCGAGGTCTGCGCGCGGCATGGGCGTCTGGGCGTGCCTCTGCGCGCGGCTGTCAGCGCATGTGCGCGAGGTCCAGGCATGCGCACGTGACTGTCAGCCCTTGTCGGCCAGATTTGTCATCTTTTTCATTTGCTTCCCGTTTCTTCGTTTTAGCTCCGTTTTCTTCGCCGTTTTTTGCGTTGGTTCACCCGTGAACTCTTCTATTCATTTTATGACTTAGAAACACTGTGGGTCCCACTTTGGGACGTACTCGGGTCGTATTTTTCTTCTTTCTTCATTTCCTTTCCGTTTCTACATTTTTCACTTAGAAGAACCGTTAAATTAATTCTCATATTTGTTAACTCATCAATCAAAATAAGGATTAAGACCAACCGGGTCTAACACATATTCTTCCGGAGCTGGTTGCCCACTTGAACGATCTCCTCAAAGGATCTCTCAGTTTCAGCCTCCAACTCCTGGTAAGGCCTTACGTCCTCAGGCAGAGGTTCTGGTAAATGCACTTGAAGTATGGGCCGAGCCAGGGAGATCGGTCTATCCCTCTTATCTTTCAGCAGCAGGACCCTTTCTTTTGTTGACGGATCCACGGGTCCCCAAAGATCATTAGGCTTCGGCAACTCGGGATCATGTGTGGGGCCCGTCAGCATTTGTGGAGCTTTGGCAGCCTTAGCTGCCTGGATTTCTTCCGGGGTCGGCCTGCTCTTTTTCGCGACCCGGGTCATCAATGCCGAGCTGGGAGGATCGACAACCTCGACCTCTTCCGTAAGATCGATCTCAGCCGATCTCTTGGAAGACCCTGAAGCTGCAGCAGGTTTGTTGGCTTTTTTCTTCCTGCCAAATCCACCGAGGCCACCTGAAATCAGACAACCGAGGTCAAAAATACCGATCTATGAAGGATGCGAAGACAACAAATAAAAAGATAAAAGAGGCAGGTATTTACTTTCTCCTTCTACATCGGGGGCTTGGCTCAGCCCGGCCCAAACCAGAAGATCCTCTGAAGGAAATTTAGCCGAATACTTAACCGAGCTGGTATAGTTTTTTAGCACCTTATAGTCCGATTGAATTATGGGGTCGGACTTGTCCCGGGTTTGGTTGACTGGTAAAATAAACGGGGACCAACGATAAGGTAGATTTGCTTGTTCGGCCTTCACCATAAAAAACCTAGCCCTCCATTGTTTATTAGTATCTGGGGAATCGGTAATAATTATAGGGCTGTTCCTACGTTTTTGGAATGTTACCCACCATTTACCATAAGGATATTTGCGGGCTGTATAGAATTGGAAAAACAAGTCTACCGTAGGTCGAACCCTAGCCCCAAAACATACATACATAAACCCTATCAAAAACCTAAGGGCATTAGGTACTAGTTGACTTAGCCCAATATGAAGGAAATCGCACATCTCATTCAACAAATCTAGGGTCGGAAACCTCAGCCCAAAATTTATATGATACTCATAAACCCCGACCCAACCCTCAGAAACATCATTTATCCTCTCTTCAGGCCTGGGTAAATGAATCGGGACAGAGGAATCTATATAATGGGCCAACCTAAGTTTTTCTAAGTCTGCCCTAGTCATTTCTGAGGCTATCTCTTCGGGTTTAAATTCATGAGTGGCGGCCGGATCTACAGGAATCAGTACAAATATCACTATAAACATAAATAAACAATCCTACAAAGTGCTTAAACATGCCATAAATCTGAAAAAATAAATCAACAGAAAAGAAAAGGAAAAGAAGAACACTAACCGCAGCCGGAACCTGACGCGATGCTCCGGTATCTGAACTTCTTTCGGAGGCCATTGCAGACAGATGAACAGGGGGAAAGGCGCGGCAACGAAACGGCGATGACGGTGGGACAAAGTTGCGGGCAAAAAATTGCAAAGAACTAGGGCACGATGGTCAGCTTCCAGCAAATCACGAAAACTCCGGCAAAGGAAAATGAAGGCGAGGAAGAATTTTCTCTCTTTTTTTAGGAAAGCAAATAATGGAGGGAGTCAAATGCTTGCTCTCACGATTTTAATAGTGGAGCCTCGGGGAGATCGAAAGGACGTGGGCAGGCAAAAAGCTGTAGTCATTAATGACACCTCGAAGACATAAATGGCCTTGGAAGTCGTATCGGTTGCTATAATAAACGTGAAGGCGTGTCCAGACAAGTCCGCCTCTTCGAAATCCCGACCTAGGGTAACGCAAAGGTACATCTTTATGGTTGTATTTATTTGTCCAAAAACTGTTCAAATTCTTTAGATCGGTACTATAATTATCCATACATCGGATGACACTATTATCTGTAGATCGGTTTTCATTGCCATATTTTTTAACAGTAATCTGTAAATTATAGGTCGGATGAACACTGGAAAAATGTCTTAAGTCACAAAATTCGGCTTAGTAAAATATGATACCTTGCTTAGCTCGGAAAGATGGTTCGGATTGATATTTAGAAATTCATGATAAGTTCTTTATGATAAGTCTTAGCTCGGAAAACCCAAAGAGTATTAAGTTTTAGATCGGTAAAACCTAATACTGGGGGGGCTTGTTGATGTGCATAAAATTGAAATCCCCATTGGGCCTGGCCCAATATACTAAAACAAAGAAACAGTAAAGGATAAAGAGACTAATATAAAGCCCAGAGTAATGCTTAGATCGGAAATATCGTACAAATCTGTGTTACAACTTTGGATCGGTTATAAGGCTTAGATTGGTCATAAAGACTTACAAGACTCATGAAGGCTTAGGTCGGAAAGTGTTATAAACCAACTTGTGAATCTTAGATCGGTATAAACTCAGCTTGGTAAAAAGTATTACTCTAGAAGCCCAGGTCGGTAAAAGCTTAAGAAAAGTTAGATCGGTCGACTGTGTTAAAGCTCATGTCGGTAAGTAAATAAAACACAGGAAAGCTTAGGTCGGTAAAGAGTAAACCGGTCTGAGATAAATATAATATTGTCAAAACTGTTAGATATCATGGTAGGGCCACAAATTTAATATATATGCAGGAACAATGATGATAAAGAAGCCCAGTTAAAGTCATTATTCCAGGAACGGCTAAAGTTACCATAAAAAGAGGAATAAGTGGGAGCGTATGTCGTCATGATCCAAAAAGCTATCAAAAGTGAGCTTATAAATACTCAGGCAACAGCCTCATTCAGGTAGGTTCTCCATAAGCAATTTCTGGCAATTCTCACAAGCATTTCTTAAAGCTATTCTCTCTCATTTACAATTTCTCTGAAAGCTCTTGTTCATTATTATTCTTCTCTTACATATTACTGACTTGATCGTCGGAGCCTATACAGGGGGGAAAGCCCCGCTCCTTTTCTGATTATCCACCGTATTGTCACTGTAACAGTACCATTATCAGTCTCCTCCACCTTTTCCGATCTGGGCTGTCCAGATTATCCACAGCTTGTTCATTTCCCTTCACATCACAGCTTTATTCAGATTGGGCCAGTTCTTTACACAAGAATTTGTTGGGCCGAAGGAGCATCATTCCAGCAGCACAATTTTTGCGTCACATCAAATACTTACATAAATTTTTTTTGGACTAAAATATAAATACTAACTAATTTTTTTTTCTTGTGGGGACCAGGGTAGGATGCCCTGGTCCCCACAATCTTCCGCCACTGAAAAGGCTTATCATCTATTGTAATAATTAGTTTTTGTTGAATAACTTTCGAGTTTAGTAATTTTTATTCCAAATTTTTGACAATTCCTGTGGGGATTCAACGGATGTTTATTGCCTAATTGATTGGCAGTCCTGCGCGATACTTTTTGAAGGATTCTTATAATTTACTACAAAATCTTTCTTATAATAAGCTTCCGCTACTTTACTTAAGTTTACATTCTTTTCACCCCCTTCGCTCAACTCCTCCTATCTATAGGCTACTCGCGCTGAACTAGAAGTTTTCAGCCTTAAAACCGAAACAAAGAAAATGTTGCATTAGGTTGAAAAATAGCAGAATTATACAAGAAATTGACACAAAAACGATATCCTATCCATACAAGTGATAAGGGCCGGTCCTGTTGGTGTCTCACAGGAGCCACCGTGCAGGGTCCCCAATTTTTTGGGGCCTATACATTATTATTATTAGTTTATATATATATATATTATTATTAATTTATTAAATATATGTATTATAATATTTACTTTAATTACTCTTGTTAACCGAATGTCAATTTGCCGTCATTCACTCGCCTTTATTTTCTGTGAGATTATATATATATATATATATAAATTATTTAGAGTTGTATTTGTGACTTAATTATTTATATTTTTTTGTTGTTGAAATATTTTAATTTTGAAAGCTTATTAATGAACTCGCTCATGGGGTGAAAGTTTTTTAGGAGTTGTGTCGTACCCAAACTCTATCAAGTAAGCATTCTATCAGAAAAATTCGGTCTCAAAATGTACAGCATATTAATGGAGCTCATGATAAATGAGCTAAAATAGTTAATTTGCCACATTTTATTCTAATTATGTCTTTACTTTTTATGCGTGAGTTAATTATAGTACATATTATTATATTAGTATGGGCAAGAAGAGTAAAAATTCGTAAGTAGACTCTTCATGATGGTATACCTGCTTCACCTTCATTTACTTTGAATTGACCTTTGATTCAGACAAGTAAACGAATTTTTTTTTAGGAGGTGGACCTCGTGTCAGTGTGATTTTGGTTATTTGGCATATAATGCATGAGAGACTATTGCAATAGATGAATGACTAAATTTATAACTGCGATATATCAGCAGCTAAATTTAATACGTCATACATCAGAGGAGTCTAAACTATATACACTATTGGCTAAACTGATCAATATGAGATACATCATATGCTACACTCCATACGTGATACTTTAGTCCATCAGAGCTTAAACTCAATATTGTGTACATTAACGACGAAACTTGATACGCAATTATTCAATAACTAAACTCATAATTGAAATATATCTAATAACACTAGAGGCTAAAATGTCTTAATATAGTAATTCAATTTCAATACTCCAACTATCCTAATTAATAAAAAAAAAAAATTTACGTTAAAATTTATGACAACTGTATATTTTCTAACGTGATAGAGGAAGTATCTAATTTATGTAATCCAACAGAAAATAATTATAACTAATAAATAATATATTAGTTGTTTAAAAAAATTTTTTTTTTTTTAATGATCAAACAGCTAATTCAAGATTTGTCCCTCTTAAAATGTACGAGTAATTTTTTTCCCCCAAAATTTGTCCGAACTCAAAAAATCTGAGAACAAAATGGTGGAATGAAAATCCAAAATAGAAAAAAAAACAAATGAGAAGAATCGACTGTTATGACATATATATGAGGTCAGTCCATGCGTATTGTGTGCGTAAGCTATTTAATATAATAAAATATAAATTATTTCATGACACAGCCGCCTTTAATTATGTTGGAACTACAATGGAATCTCAGAGTCAAAGCAATCAATTGTTGTATTTATTTATTTATAAGAAATTAAAAATCAAATTGTTCATTGGATTTGAAATTATTCCGTGACTATGGTTAGTTTTTTTTTAATAATTACCTCTTGTATCAGTTTTTTTTCGTATAAGCCATAGATGTGGATTCGTGTGTTCAGCGTAGTGGTAAAATTGACAAGTAGACATTCACGAGGAAGTGAACTCAAAACCCATGCATGTCTGTGACGGTGTCCCACTTACGCTCGTCATCCCAATATGTTTCCTCACTTACACTCGTCATTTGAAAGTAGACTTTTTAACCGGGACAAAGGAAGTAGTAATTATATTAACCTTATTAATGAATAGGAGTGATTAGTTATTGAGAAAGTGAAATTAGAAAAAGCAGAGGGATTAGTTATTGAATGTGGACATGAATCATGGTTATTAAAGTGCTAATTGCAATTATAAAGATGTTGATCATTACTTACTGTTTTAATTATTTGTGGGAAATGAGGATTGCCATTACGTCATCAATGCAACATACTATTATTTTGACAAAAGTGAAAACTCTGACCCGGATGTTGGATCCCTATATACCATATGTCAGCCACGGTCGTCTTTTGAGTATAGTTTATAAAATCGAGATTTCACGTCAGATTGATTTGGGTATGAAATTGAAATCGATAAAATTAAGATCGTAAGATTTTACCCACAATGTGTAAGTGTAAAATTATTGATAAATTATAAACACTATTCTTATTTAAACTATTTTAACAAATTTATATAAGATTAAAATTGAATAGAATCAGAGGTATGATTGATCTGATATTTTTATATTGTAAAATCATATTATATGAGATTTTGAGTTCGTGAGTTTGGCCGTCATAATTGATGAATTCGTTATGATTCATATATTTGTTACATGGACGCATACGTATTCTTGTAACCTATCAACTTGAATATACCAAAAAATACACGTGTAATTTGAAAACTAATAATTAACCCTAAAAATCTGGCAAAAATTATACTTATTTGACCAAATTAAAAACATATAACATATGTGTAACCTGGAAAAAGACCTGTAAAATCTAATCAAATAAATTCATAAAATTGATTACAAATGCATTTATACTGACTTTTTTTTAACAAGTTGACCCGAAATTAACATGTTTATTTTTGTATTATTTAGATTCGATCTAGATTACGAGTTAAAAAGGTAAGACAGGTTGGCCCAAAATTAACGTATTTATTTTCATGTTGTTTAAGTTCGATCCAGGTCACGTGTTAGAAAGGTAACACAAGAGATTTTTTTTTTAGATTGAATTGTTTTTGGGACATTTTGCCTGAAATAATTAATGATAAAGTTATTTTTAAAATAATGTGAATATAGTTTTAGAGAAAAATTTGATTTTCATGAAAAATGAAAGTGTTTGGTCGTAAAAAATTTGTTTTCTTAAAAAAGTGAAGTTTTTCACAAAAAAAAAAAAAAAAAAAAAAAAAGGAATGAAAACAAACAGAGCCATAGGTTCGACCCGGACATTTCGTGGCGGGTTGTACATGTTCAAATTGGCGCCTTCATTTTCAGTTGCTATAAAAAGCTTTCTCAACGTTCAGAAATCCATCAAAAACTTCAAACTCATCTCTAAGAATTCCTCTGTTTGATCAGTGGAGTTAAACATGGAGAGTTCCAATGCGTACAGGCTCGGTAGTTTACGGTTCAGCAATTCCAACGTGTGGAGCAACACTTCCATGGAGATTTTCTCGAAATCTACTCGTGATCACGACGACGAAGAAGCCCTGAAATGGGCCGCCATTGAAAGACTTCCAACTTACCTTCGCATCAGAAGGGGAGTACTCACTGAAGAAGAAGCTCCTCCGAGAGAAGTTGACATCAAACATCTTGGATTAGCTGAGCGGAAATATATTTTGAACCGAGTAATGCATGAAGATGAAGATAATGAGGAGTTCTTGTTGAAGCTCAAAGAACGCATTGCCAGGTGAGTTAGCTCTTTCCCCCTAAAATTATGGGTTAATTGATGAATTCCCTTTTACGATTCTTAAATTGAACTTCGTTTTTACAAATTGAGTAGAGTTGGGATTGAATTTCCGAGCATTGAAGTCCGATTTGAGAATCTGAACGTGGAAGCAGAAGCTTACGTTGGAAGCAGGGGATTGCCTACAATCTTCAATTTCTCTTTCAATATAGTTGAGGTAGTACTGTGTTTTCAAGGGTATAATTAAGCCAGATGATTTTATATGGGACTACCTCTAACGTTACTATGAATTCCTTTTTGAAGGGTTTCTTGAATTCTCTTCGTATTCTTCCTAATAAGAAGAAACCCTTCCCAATTCTTCATGATGTTAGTGGAATCATCAAGCCTGCAAGGTTAGGATAAAGTTTATTCTGGTTCATGAAAATGATCAATCTGAAATTCTGCTTCGTATTTACTTTAATTAGTTTTGCAGATTGACATTGCTTTTAGGGCCTCCGGGTTCCGGCAAAACTACGCTGATGTTAGCTTTAGCTGGAAGGCTTGATTCAGATCTTAAGGTATGGACTTAATGAGAAAAATTCCCAGAATTCCCATTTGTTTAGGCAAAGTAATAACTGTAGCTGCTACTAAATGGTGAATACATACATGCTTATTGTGAGGATAGGTTTCTGGGAGAATTACATATAATGGCCATGAGATGAACGAATTCGTACCACAAAGGTCATCATCTTATATTAGTCAACATGATCTTCATCTGGGTGAACTCACTGTGAGAGAAACATTAGCCTTTTCAGCCAGATGTCAAGGTGTTGGAGCTCGACACGGTCAGATGAATTCTCCTGTTTTTTGTGTTTCTTCCCCACAATTTATTAACATTTCTCAATTGTCTTTCTGTGGGATTCATGTAGTTCCTTCGAGTTTACAGATCTGCTAGAGGAATTGGCTAGGAGGGAGAAGGAAGCAAACATAATGCCAGACCCTGCTCTTGATACTCTTATGAAGGTGAAAACACCTAAAGACAGAATTTTACTCTGGTTCCAGCTTTATAAAAGAATGCTGTTAGCATTTAAACAAAGATTTTCAGTTATTTCATGTCTCATTATTTATTTCAATGTGCAGGCCCTGGGAGTCAAAGGACAGGAGACAAATGTCATGACAGATTACATAATTAAGGTGATGGGATCGAGGAAATTACAGGAAGCTAATGGTGGACCTGAATTTCGGATTGCAAATGTCTAACTAACTGCTGTGATATCTTTTCTGTAGATTTTAGGACTGGAAGTCTGTGCTGATACCTTGGTTGGGGATGAAATGATAAGAGGTATTTCAGGAGGACAGAAAAAGCGTGTGACAACTGGTAAGGACATATGAATTGTTCAATCCACGGGTGTCAAATGGGCCGGTATTAAATGAGTATTAAGTTAATGGGTAATGGTAGGGGTATCAAACGGGCGGGTTGGACGGGTATTAAGTTAATGGGTACTCATTACCTATTCAATTAATGGTCTTAATTCAAATGGGCAATGGGTAACTATGGGTACCCATAATACCTATTATACAAAAATATAAGGCTTATTTAATGGTTTATTAATAATTTTTTTTCAAAGTTTTTTAATTTCATTTTAATTCCTTTCTTTTTTAAGCGGATTATAGTTTTTTGAATCTATTCTAAAATTTGAAATATTATATATTATATACTTTTATATTTAATCGTATGTAGTTTTTTTTGTCCAAACACAATTTTTAATTTCTTTTATATTTATATAAACCCGTGCATGCCCTGACCCAGACCCGAAATTGGGCCCGGCCCAAAACTAGACCCGGCCAAAAACTGGCCCAGAACCATGGGCCCGAATTGGGCCCAAAATTGGCCCGGCCGGAAACTGGGCCCAGCCCGAAACTGGATCCGGCCAGAAACTGGCCCAGAACCATGGGCCCGAGCTGAACCGGCCTGCCCGGCTCGAACCCAAACCCATCCCGAAACTAGAGTCTGAACTCGATTTGGAACCCGAACGAATTTTGAATTAGTATTTATAAGTGGATAATTTAAAAATATTATAAAAGAATAAAATAAATAGGGAAAAATGCAAAGTAATTGTAGGTCTCGAAAAATAAAGAAAAAGAAAAAAATAAGTTTGAAGAAAAAAAATAAAATGGGCCCACTAAAATAGATGAGTTGTTGGATTTTTGTTTATACTTTTAATGGTAGTTTTGGATAGGTATTTTTGGTATTCATGATGGGCGGGTTTTAGGGTACCCAATGAGCTACTCTAAACCAGCCTATTACATATTTAACCCAAGTCCACTCAGCCCATTAAAACCCAATGAATTTGGGCGGTTTTTGGGTTAATGGTTTTTTTTTGCCACGCCTAATTCAATTATTACAAAAGATGCACTTTACCAACAAATTAGAAAGGGCACGTTCTAGCTTATCCAACACATATATGTTTAGATTCATCTGATATTCACTGTTGAGATTGTACATGTTACAGGGGAAATGATGGTTGGAGCATCAAGGGTGTTTCTTATGGACGAGATATCAACTGGATTGGACAGTTCAACAACATTCCAGATTGTTAATTCGATCAAACACTCAATCCACATACTCCCTGGGACTGGTGTTATCTCACTGTTACAACCTGCCCCAGAAACTTATGAATTATTTGATGACATAATTCTTCTGTCAGATGGCCACATAGTGTATCAAGGTCCCCGACAAAATGTACTGGAATTCTTTGAGTTTATGGGTTTCAAATGTCCAGAAAGAAAAGGAGTTGCAGATTTCTTACAAGAGGTAATCTACACCTGAATGATTTACTCCTACAACACATTAGTTACATCCTGGAAATTCAAATAACTCTTGTTTGGGGCTTAACTGTTAGGTGACATCAAAAAAAGATCAAGAACAGTACTGGGCACGCAGGGATGAACCGTATACTTTTATTCCTGTCATCAAGTTTTCTGATGCTTTCCAATCATTTCACATTGGAAAGAATCTCGGAGCAGAGCTTGCTGTTCCCTTCAACAAATCAAATGGTCATCCTGCTGCTTTAACCACAGAGAAGTATGGAGTCAGCAAAAAGGAACTTTTCAAAGCCTGCTTATCCAGAGAATTTCTGCTTATGAAAAGAAATTCATTTGTCTATGCTTTTGGATTGACAAAAGTGAGTAAACTATCCAAGTACTAAGCTCATGTTATTGAAATCTTGGAATTAAAAAAGTTGAAAGATTTTAGATGCCCAAACAAATCTAAATGTCGTGTGTCACAATGCAGATCATACTGATGGCTTTGATAGCAATGACAGTGTTTCTACGAACTAAGATGCACAAGGACACCCCTAATGATGGTCAGATTTTCATGGGGGCTTTGTTTTTCACCACTGTCATGATTATGTTCAATGGATTCTCAGAGCTTGCATTTACAATTCTGAAGCTTCCTGTCTTCTACAAACAACGCGACCTTCTCTTCTTCCCAGCATGGGCGTATGCTCTGCCAACCTGGATTTTAAAGATCCCAGTCACACTTTTAGAAACTGGCGTTTGGAGTGCTATGACCTATTATGTCATAGGATATGATTCAAATGCTGGCAGGTAATATATCTGATGAATTGTTAGCTTCTTGAAACTCCGGATGTCAGCTTCTTGAAACTAAAGTTATTGCTGATGCAGGTTTTTCAGACAATACCTTGTCCTCATACTTATTAGCCAGATGGCTTCAGGATTATTTCGCCTTATGGCCTCCTTGGGAAGGAATATGGTTATTGCAAATACATTTGGATCGTTCGCATTGGTTGGACTTCTGTCTTTGGGAGGCTTTGTACTATCTCATGGTAATATATCTGTACGTTAAATGTACTAGATATAGGATCTCTAATTATTTCTGAGTCAACTCTGATGTCAATGACAAGTCTAAAATGATAACTGTACTGCTTGTTTCAGATAATATCAAGAAATGGTGGATTTGGGGTTACTGGATTTCTCCCATGATGTATGCACAGAATGCTATATCTGTGAATGAATTTCTAGGACACAGTTGGAGACATGTAAGCTTCCCCTTATGTTATGAGGTTCTACTCCGGGAACAAGGAATATAACACTAAGAAAGCATGAATGTGACTAACTTCTCTTGCCTTGAATAATCTGAATTCTGTCTAATTTTTGCAGATTTTCCCTCGATCAGAAAGTCCATTAGGAGCTTTTGTCTTGAAGTCTCGTGGTGTTTTTGTAGAGGCTCGCTGGTATTGGATTGGAGTCGCTGCTCTAATTGGATATATATTCCTTTTCAATTTCTTGTACACTTTGGCTCTAACATACCTGAAACGTAAGTTTCAACATAGTTCATCATTTTCATTGATAAAAAATGCTAAAAATCCTTTTTAACTGATCTTGTAAATTGATGAACTTGGTGCAGCATTTGAGAAGGCTCAGGCAGTCATATCTGAAGAAACTTTATCAGAAAAGATTAACAGCAAGACTGCTGAGCTTGTTGACTTATCAACAAGTGGGAAAGCCTTGTCTGGTGAGTTATTGAACACTCCGTAATCTTGTCCTGGAAGCGTGCATATGCTGAGAAGCTGTATATAAAACTATGCAGGAAGTAGAGACGATCCCCAGATAAGTGCATCGTCCAGATCAATGTCAGCTAGAGTTGCTAGTCTCAATGAAGATGAGCCAAATAGTAAAAAGGGAATGGTCTTGCCCTTTGAACCATTTGCAATCACCTTTGAGGATATAAGATATGCAGTAGATATGCCACAGGTTAGTTCAAAATTTTAGAAACTGTTTGCTTTTCTAATTGTTGTAGAAAATATCGGTAGCTTTTCAAAAGCTTTTCATTCACTTCAATTCACATTCTTGTTTCTAATGATGCAGCATAAATTTCTCCTGGACTTATCTAGCATCATAGTCATGATATTTACTCACAGAGTAATAACAATGAGGAAGTTTTCGATTTCAGGAAATGAAAGCTCAGGGACTTCCTGATGACAAGCTTGAGCTTTTGAAAGGTGTAAGTGGTTCTTTTAGGCCAGGGGTTTTGACCGCACTGATGGGTGTTAGTGGGGCTGGTAAGACAACTCTGATGGATGTCTTGGCTGGTAGAAAAACAGGCGGTTACATAGAAGGAACCATCACCATATCAGGATACCCAAAGAAACAAGAAACTTTTGCTCGGATTGCAGGATATTGTGAACAAAACGATATTCATTCTCCTCATTTGACTGTATACGAGTCTTTGCAGTATTCGTCTTGGCTTCGCCTGCCTGCTGAAGTGGATGCTGCAACCAGAAAGGTAATTTCTAGTTACATAAATTAATCATGTGGCCAAAGATTACATGGTTTCTGCTCTTTTTGGACTAGCTCACATCTGATAATGAAATGCATAAATTGTAGATGTTTGTGAAAGAAGTCATGGAGCTCGTGGAGCTGGATGAGTTGAGGGATGCACTTGTTGGATTGCCAGGGGTAAACGGGCTTTCAACTCAGCAGCGCAAGAGGCTAACGATTGCTGTTGAGCTCGTAGCTAACCCCTCAATCATATTCATGGATGAACCTACCTCTGGTCTTGATGCCAGGGCTGCTGCCATAGTGATGAGAACAGTAAGAAAAACAGTGGACACCGGTCGAACTGTTGTGTGCACCATCCATCAACCAAGCATTGACATCTTTGATGCTTTTGATGAGGTGAACCATGATTCTTTTTCTTAGCGTTCAATACGTCTAATAGTTGGATAGAAGCTAAACCTAACTAATTACAATCAAGTGCAGTTGGTTCTTTTAAAACGAGGAGGGGAAGAGATATTTGTTGGCCCTCTAGGCCTCCATTGCATTGAACTAATAAACTATTTTGAGGTAATGTTTCTAGTAGTGTTCATCAGTTCTAGATTTTGCATATATGTGGAAAATTGTTAACCTGGAGCACTTCATTTTTCTAATTTTCCTTTTTTTCAGGGAATTAATGGAGTAGATAAAATTAGGGATGGTTACAACCCGGCCACTTGGATGTTGGAAGTGTCCTCAATTGCTCAAGAAACAGCAATGGGAGTCAGTTTCCCTGAATTGTATAAAAGCTCAGACTTGTATAGGTATGCTCTTATTCATAAAAAAGTCTGTCGTAAACTCAGAGAGCAAATACTAATTCTAGAAATTCATTCGCTGGTAATGTTGTTCACCTTTTATGGCATACTTTGGTTGATTCTCAGGAGAAACAAATCATTGATTAAAGAGCTCAGCACTCCTGCTCCAGGCTCCACGGAATTGCACTTTCAAACTCGCTACTCCCAGCCTTTCTTCACACAGTTCAGGGCTTGCCTGTGGAAGCAGCATTTGTCCTATTGGCGAAATCCTCATTATACTGCGGTAAGGCTATGGTTTACAACAGTCGTAGCTTTGATGTTCGGAACCATATTTTGGAAACTTGGATCCAAAAGGTAAATTCATGTTTGAAAATAATAGAACAAGAAATTTCCTGTTTTGCTAGCTAGTTTCCCAGCCCTGATATAAAGTTCCAGTTCTAAATTCAGTTTCCTGCGTTCTATGTCAGGCAAAAGCTCCAGGATCTTCTTAATGCAATGGGTTCTATGTATTCTGCTGTTTTGTTTATGGGAATACAAAATGCGACGTCAGTTCAGCCTGTTGTTTCCATTGAGAGGACAGTTTTCTACAGGGAAAGAGCTGCTGGAATGTATGCAGCTTTAGCATATGCTTTTGGACAGGTATGAATTCCAATTTTAGAACCCAAATTAGAAACATGATTCTTTTAGTGGGACGGATGAGGGAGTATCAATTTCGCCCGGCACCTTGTTCCTACTGTTCTTCCACTAAGAAGATTTTGCCATCTCATGCAGGTTGTTATTGAGCTACCACACCTTCTTGTTCAAACAGTCATATATGGGGTCCTAGTGTACTCGATGATCGGATTTGAATGGACAGCAGCCAAATTCTTTTGGTACTTATTCTTCATGTATTTCACCTTGCTATACTTCACAGCTTATGGAATGATGACAGTGGCTGTCACTCCCAACCAAAACATAGCCGCCATCGTTTCATCCTCCTTTTATGCAATCTGGAACCTTTTTTCGGGTTTCATTGTTCCAAAACCTGTAAGTTCTTTCTACATATCTGGTGCAGAGTGAGAGAAGACTGATGAAATGAAATAATGTACACATGATCATCTCTTTTTTTTGCATACAGAGAATTCCGGTCTGGTGGCGTTGGTACTACTACATCTCCCCTGTTGCTTGGACATTGTATGGTTTGGTTGCTTCACAGTTTGGAGACATAAAAGAGAAGATGGTTGACACAGATCAAACTGTGGAAGAATTCATCAGAAGTTACTTTGGGTTTAAGCATGATTTTCTTGGATATGTTGCCCTCATTATTGTTGCATTTGCTGCTGTTTTCACCTTCATCTTTGCTTTCTCAATTAGAATGTTTAACTTCCAGAAAAGATAAGAGTAGACAGCTTTAATCTATAATGAAAGGTAGCTAGGATGACGGCTACTTGTATATAGCTAGATGGACCATCTCCCATGTACTCTTCTTGCTATGTCTAAGTGCCTAACTGTTTCCCTTGTAAATA
This sequence comes from Leptodermis oblonga, assembly GCA_016801395.1. Taxonomy (NCBI): domain Eukaryota; kingdom Viridiplantae; phylum Streptophyta; class Magnoliopsida; order Gentianales; family Rubiaceae; genus Leptodermis; species Leptodermis oblonga. Next base: position 35,943,235 of record CM028757.1, on the reverse strand, counting down.
AATAGCCTTCAGATCACTTGTACGACGCGATTGACTATGTACCAATTGTGTACCGCACCTTCAAAACATGAGTGTTATAAAAATAAAGAATAAATGAATGTGAAAAAAAACGTTATTGTCTTAATAAATGATAAGTGGTACAGATGACTTGAACTCTTGTAAACAGTAAATATATATTCCCATTTGGATTCATTTGTAAATAGATATTTGAGTGAATTACATTTTCTAGAAAAAAAAAGAAAAAGAAAAAAAAAGCTGGGTGAGTGGGTGGGTGCGAGGAGTAAACTACTCTATTCAAACTTAGTACAATACAATTAAGGATAAACAGTTTTTCTTGATATGTACGAATTCTCCCCGAGCAACTCTGTTTAGAGAACATGGGGAGTAATTATTATTAGAGTAAGACATCCTAACTAATTCATCACAACTTTTGTATAGCAACTCATGTGGCATGCATTCATTGGTTAATTGTGTGATATTAATAGTTATTTCGTGAAAATGATGCCACAAGAGTTGTGATGAATATCAAATTATTAACGGAATTCAACATAGTTGCTATGAAAAGTTACGATGAATTAGTTAAGATGAAACAAGTATCCATACAAAATAATGCCATTAATTAATTTAATATGTGATTCACTAGCAATACGCCATAAATGTAACCGAACATTAATTAAATACAGTCAGTCAAACTAATTGCACAATGAGTTGGATGATAAAAAATAAATAATAAAAGAATTTAATCAACATTAATTAATTTAAAATGTGATTCACTCGCTATACGCCATAAATGTACCCGAACATTAATTAAATACAGTCAGTCAAACTATTGTACGGTGACATCGTTGGATGATAAAAAAAGTAAAAAATATTTAATCAACATTAATTAATTTAAAATGTGATTCACTCGCTATACGCCATAAATGTAACCGAATATTAATTAAATACAGTCAGTCAAACTATTGTACTGTAACATCTCCAACTAGAAACCAGAAGCATAACATAAAAAACATAACTTAATATCAATCAATGCAGTCGGTGAAACTATTAATTGTTCGAGAAACCATTTCAAAATATGCAGAATGACATGAAAATGGAAGGATCAAACCTTGAGAATAACGAAGAAGAAGAAGAAGAATTGAAATATTGGGGTTCCATGGAGAGACTTCCCCTTCATCTTCGCCTCCGAAGAGGCTTTCTTATCCGTACTCCTCAAGAACATGGCGGCTTCCAATCTTCAAGAGAAGAAGTTGATGTAAAGCATCTCGGAGTTGCAGAGACGAAAATGGTTTTGGAGAGGTTGATGAAGAACAATGCTACTTCACAACACAGTAATTACATTGACAATTTCTTGTTCAAGCTTAACGAACGGATTCAAAGGTGATGATAATGTTTAAAGTTTTTTATTTTATTTTATTTGTATAATTAATTTTTCTAGGACGTTAAAAAACTATCAGAATTTTAGTTCGACACGAAAACAGGAAAAAATTAGAAATGTGAGATTTTGTGTTTTACAGCTATGGTGACTCTATAAGTCTAGAGAAATAAAAGGGAATTTCTTAAGATGGGCACTACTAACATTCATTCGAAAAAATATATCGGGTTAACGTTGGCTTCTTTTCGTAAAATGTTAATTTTTCTAATAAAAATAATTTCAATTTTCTTAATTTTTGGCTAGAAATAAATTTACATCAACGCTCAACAATTTATATGAATTTTCAATATATAGGGCCTGTTCTTTTTGGGCGTTTTGAAAACGATTTTGAAAATAGGTTTTGGAAAATAGTTTTATAATGTAAAAAGTGTATTGAAAATGTAAAAAGTAGATGTTGAATAGTAAAAAGTTGTATTGAAAATGATGAAATATAATTAAAATATATTAAATTTACTATTCAAACTAAAATCGTTTTCAAAACGAAACAAGAAGAACATGTCCATAATAATAATTATTATTATTGAAATTGAATGGTTCGGTAGAGTGGGGGTTGAATTTCCAAGCATGAAGTTCGATTCGAGAATTTAGAAGTGGAAGCGGAAGCCCACGTTGGCAGCAAAGCAACGCCTTCCATGTTCAATTTCTACGCCAATGCTTTTCAGGTAATTAATTAATTAATATTCCTCAAATTCTCTTTTTTTTCTTTTATATATATATATATATTTATTTATTTATTTTAAGGTTCGCACCATTATCTCACGGTTATAAGGCTCTTCCATTGTCCACCCCCCAACTCTCTGCAACTCAAATTCTTTTGTTTTTTAATTCCATTGTAATTAGTAATTCTTTTAGGTAATTAGTGAGGAGATTAGTTATATATTTCTAATAACTATATTTTATTGCTTAATTATTTTTTGCTCCCTATATTTATAAGGTTCTTTGACTTTTTCTCATTACAAATTTTTAGAATACAATTCTTTATCCCGTGAATTGTCACTATTTTACAAAAACTGACTCTATTCTTACAGAAATTGACATTATTATAATAATATTGTTGTTAAAAGGTTTTTTTTTTCCTTTTCTTTTTGGTAATTAGTGAGGATATTATTTATATATTTCTAATAACTACATATAACTTGTAGTATTATTACCTATTAATATGATAAATAAAATACATTTATTTTATAAATAAGGTAATATTGCTTAATTACTTTTTTTCTCCTGTATTTATAAGATTTTTTGACTTTTGCTCAATGTAGTTTTTTAAAATACAATTCTTTGTCCCCTGATTTGTTATTATTTAACAAAAGTTGACTCCATTCTCACAAAAATTGACACTATTATCATAATTGCCCTTAAAAGATAGTATTGTTGACGACAATAGCAAAAAGTGGAATTTATAATGTCAACTTTTGTCAAATTGTATAAATACAAGGGGCAAAAAGTAATTAAGCCAAAAACTATATAGAACATTTTTTCACAATCAAAATCGCCGCTTCTGAAAGAAGACACTGAACAGAATACAAAGCTCTAATCTCTCCATGTTTTTGTTGCCATGGCGGACCTTTTGTTGCAAAGGGATTCTTGAGTTATCTTGGCATTATTTCAAACACAAAGAGGCAGTTCCCAGTTCTTCAAAAAGTCACAGGAATCGCCAAGCCGGGAAGGTTAAAAACAATGGCTACTTTCAAGGAATTGTTCACCAGACATTTCAAAATTATTGCTCCATTGTCACATTCACATTCACATTCCATTTTTTTGCAGGTTGACGCTACTTTTGGGACCTCCAAATTCTGGGAAAACAACTTTGCTTTTAGCTTTGGCTGGAAGACTTCCATCTGGGCTCAAAGTGAGGAAATTTAAACTTTAATGCCTTTCAACATTTGGGATTTTTTTTTTTTCCCGTCAGAATTTCTCAACTTGTGGGTCCTACTATTGGGAGAACCAGGTTTCAGGGAAAGTCACCTACAATGGGTATGAGACGAGTGAATTTGTGCCGCAAAGGTCATCAGCTTATATTAGTCAAGATGATCTTCATATTGGGGAAATGACAGTAAGAGAAACCTTGGCATTTTCAACAAGATGCCAAGGTGTCGGAGCTTTTCATGGTCAGTAATTTCATTGCATTCTTTCTCAGATTATGCATTTTTTGAGAAACCCTTGTAATTTATTCTATGGAATTTGGGAATTCCTAGATATAATTGTGGAGTTGCTAAGAAAGGAGGAGGAAGCAAACATTAGGCCAGACCCTGATCTTGATATTATAATGAAGGTAAAATTCATGTTTTAAGTATTTCTACTTGCAGCAGTATTATTGTCTGATTAGCATAAACTTTTTAAGTGGATGATTCTCAATCTGTAGGCTATGGCCATCACAGGAGAGGAGAACAATGTTCTTACAGATTACATTATCAAGGTAGTATACATCGATCATTCAGAAGTTAATCGAATGGTTAGCATCCAGAAATAGGAATGTCCGATATCAAGCTGTTAGTCTTTTGTAGGTTTTAGGACTCGAAGGATGTGCCGATACCATGGTTGGGGATGAAATCATACGAGGGATTTCTGGAGGAGAGAAAAAGAGACTAACTACAGGTAACAACATGATGATTTTTTCCTATCTTGAGAATAAATGTTTCCCTCCTTTTGTTTCTCAATTATTTTTCTGCCATTTTTTACTTCAAATAAAGAAATAAGAGTTCCATTAGAAATGAGCATTGTGATTGCTTAATTATCTGTGAAAATCTCAATGAAGGTGAGCTGATGGTTGGGCCAGCAAGGGTACTCCTCATGGATGAGATATCAACTGGTTTGGACAGTTCAACAACTTTTCAGATCATGAATTCAATCAAGCAGTCTATCCACTTCCTTCAGAAAACTGCTGTCATTTCACTACTGCAGCTGGCATCAGAAACCTATGAATTGTTTGATGACATAATTCTTCTGTCAGATGGGAAGATTGTTTATCAAGGTCCCCGAGAACATGTATTGGAATTTTTTGAATCCATGGGATTTGAATGTCCAGAAAGAAAAGGAGTTGCTGACTTCTTGCAAGAAGTAAAATATCATCATATTCTAGATTTTATTTTATTTTTTCTTCCATATATACACATTTAGTAAAAGTTGGGCATCACTCGACCTCTCTTTTCTTATGGTGAAATTGAAGGTGACATCGGAGAAAGATCAGGAGCAATATTGGACCCGAAGGGATGAACCTTACACATTTGTTTCGGGGAAACGGTTTTCTGATGCATTTCAATCATTTCACATTGGAAATGATCTAGCTGCTGAACTTGCAGTTCCTTTTGACAAATCTAATAATCATCCTGCTGCATTAACCACTGAGAAGTATGGTGTCAGCCAAAAAGAACTTCTAAGAGCTTGCTTTTCCAGAGAACTCCTGCTTATGAAAAGGAATTCACTGGTGTATGCTTTTCGACTGGCAAATGTGAGTTGTATTTCTAAAGTTGAGCTTATTTAACTTGGAATGCGGAAAAGCTTTTAATAGTCTTAATAAACATGAATTATACACATTTCCTACTCTTTAATGTGATAAATTGTCTCATTTGCTGCATGTAACAATACAGCTATTGTTACTAGCTCTGATAGCAATGACAGTATTTCCCAAAATGAAGATGAACAAGGACTCAACAATTGATGGTCAAATATTTATGGCGGCATTGTTTCTCACGGTGTCTACAGTTATGTTCAATGGTTTCGCTGAGCTTGCATTATCAATTCTGAAGCTTCCTGTGTTTTACAAGCAACGTGAACTTCTCTTCTTCCCTGCTTGGGCATATGCTCTGCCAAATTGGATTCTGAAAATCCCATATACAGTTTTAGAATCTGGGGTTTGGCTGGTTGTCACATACTACGCCATTGGATTTGATCCACCTGCAGGCAGGTAAACCTTGGGATTGAAATTATTCATGAATAGTTTAGGCCTCGTACGTTAGCTCATGCTTTGATTCTGTTTGGGGTTTTTTTTTTTTTTTTTTTTTTTTTTTTCTATAGTACATTTTATATGTTGCAATAATTTTTTAATCATTCCCAATAGACCATTTTACTATTTAAATATACATTTTTACATTTAAAAATTCTTTCCAAAAACATGTTTTAGAAAACTTCGAGCTATGTGCCCTTAGCCTCTTCAGCTAAATTAATAGTCATTATCACAGGTTTTGGAGACAGTTTCTGTTGCTCATATTCGTTAGCCAAACGTCTTCAGGATTATTTCGTCTGATTGCGGTATTGGGAAGGGATTTGACAGTTGCCAACACATACGGATCTTTTGTATTGGTTGCCATTCTTGTATTGGGTGGATTCATATTACCTTATGGTAAAAACGTGGTGAATATTTAGCTATATATGAGCTCAGGAGTCATCTTTTTTCCTTACATTAACTCCATGTAGCTGGATTGCAATTCTGATGTTTTTGCAGATGACATAAACAAATGGTCAGTTTTGGGATACTGGATTTCCCCGCTAATGTATGCTCAAAATGCTATCGCGGTTAATGAATTTCTTGGACATAGTTGGAGTCAAGTGAGTATTCTCTATGGTTTTTGGAATTTCTCTAAGAAGAAACAAAAGAATCTGAACTGCTTCTTCACGTTTGTCTTACAGTTAATACCTGGATCAAAAGATCCATTAGGAGTTTTAGTCTTGAAGTCTCATGGTATCTTTGCCAAGGCTCAATGGTATTGGATTGGTACAACTGCTTTGGTTGCATTCACAATTCTACTAAACCTGATTTATACAATTGCTCTAACATATCTTAAGCGTAAGTGTAAGACAGTGCATTCTTTTTTGTGATCTGAGTTTTGAAGTTTTACATATCCGAATCGTTTCCTGGGATCTTATTTTTATTTCGCAGCACTGAAGAAGGGACAACCAGCTTTATCAGAAGAAACTTTAGCAGAGAGGGCTTCCAGCAAGATGGGAGAGGCTGTTATATTGTCATCAAGAGGGAAGGACTTATCTGGTATGTTTCTAACTTCTACTATTCTCCACATGGAAATCTAAATGATGTCGATACCTGAAATGTGAAAATTTTCAGACAGTGGACTTGATGATCACCAAACAAGTATAGCATCTAGAGTGGCAAGCATCAGCAAAAATGAGGGAAACAGGAAAGGAAGAATGGTTTTACCATTTAAGCCTCTTTCAATGACCTTTAATGAAATAAGATATGCAATTGAAATGCCCCAAGTTAGTACCTACTATTGATGCTTCTAAGTATTTCTCTTTCTCAAATCACAAATATAATTTCAGTTATATTTTCTCACGCATAATGATTCTCTCTGGATGGTTTACAAACATTGATGATGATCACGATGTAAAATGCTTACTGTTTTAGTACTTTGCAGAATCCAACATCAAGTTCACAGCTAGAACTCCTTCCATTATGAATTTATTCTGGATAATCATACTCGCTGTAATCTTAATAATGTATATCTTATATGAAAATTTTCTAAAATGCGCATTTTAAGATAACTCTACCTCCAGGAAATGAAAGCTGGAAGACTCATCAATGACAAATTTGAGCTTTTGAAAGGTGTAAGTGGCTCGTTCAAACCAGGAGTTTTGACTGCTCTTATGGGTGTCAGTGGAGCTGGCAAGACAACTTTGATGGATGTCTTGGCCGGAAGAAAAACAGGAGGTTATATTGAAGGAACCATCACCATATCTGGTTACCCAAAAAAGCAAGAGACTTTCGCTCGTATTGCAGGATATTGTGAGCAAAATGATATTCACTCCCCTCATGTTACAGTGTATGAGTCGCTGCAATATTCTGCGTGGCTTCGACTGCCTGCAGAAGTAGACACGGTGACAAGAAAGGTAATAACAAGACATTACAAGACATGGCTTTCATAGTTAAAAATAAGCCCGCATCTTCTGGACCACTAAAATGTGACTGATACTATGAATCACAGATATTTGTCGAAGAAGTTATGGAGCTCGTTGAGTTGACCAAGATAAAGGAAGTCTTAGTTGGATTGCCAGGAATTCATGGCCTTTCAAATGAGCAACGCAAGAGGCTAACAATTGCAGTTGAGCTTGTAGCTAACCCCTCAATTATATTAATGGATGAACCTACCACAGGGCTTGATGCCAGGGCTGCTGCAATAGTAATGAGAACAGTGAGAAATACTGTAAATACAGGTAGAACTATGGTTTGCACTATCCATCAACCTAGTGTCGAAATATTTGATGCTTTTGATGAGGTATTCCGTAGTTATTTGCTACTGTATAATTGTCTTTATTGGCCTATGTGTAATTAGGAAACCAATTACTAATTAGAAATCAATTGCAGCTTCTGCTTTTGAAACTAGGAGGCGAGGAAATATATGCTGGTCCGTTAGGCTGCCATTGTTCTGAACTAATCAAGTACTTTGAGGTGAGCATCCAAATAGTACGGGCTTATTTAAAGTTGTCAATGTGTTTCCAACTTTGAACTGGCTTTTTCTTTTAGTTATTTGTCCTTTTTCCTTATGCTTAGGGAATCAACGGAGTGCCAAAATTTGTAGCCGGTCAGAATCCTGCTGCTTGGATGCTGGAAGTGTCTTCAGTTGCACAAGAAGCAGCGCTTAAAGTTGATTTTGCTGCACTATACAAAGGCTCGGAATCTTATAGGTACGACATTATTTTAGTTTTTTAGTTTGGAGCATCCTTTTCATTGTGCTATATGTGGACTCTTTGAGTACCTTTCCCCTGGATCAAATTTCTAACCCCAAATGCTGGACCATTATTGTTTAAACAGGACAAATAAAGCACTAATCAAGGAACTAAGCACCCCTTCAACAGGCTCTCGAGATCTCTACTTCCCTACTCCTTACTCGCAGCCATTTGCTATTCAGTTCATGGCTTGCCTATGGAAGCATAATTTGTCATACTGGCGAAACACAGAATATACTGCCGTAAGACTGTTATTTACAACAGCCATAGCTATGATATCTGGCCTAATATTCTGGCAACTTGGCTCCAAATGGTAAGTGTTAAGCAGTTTTACAGAAAATTAAGGAATATTGAAAAACTTGATTGAATTTTCCTCAATTTCTTCCCCGAATATATCAATTTCCTACATTTTATTGTAGGAGGAGGCTCCAGGATCTGCTTAATGCAATGGGTTCCATGTATGCTACTATTCTATTCATCGGTTTTGCAAATGCAAGCACAGTTCAGCCTGGAGTTGCCATTGAGAGGACTGTTTTCTACAGGGAAAGAGCATCTGGAATGTATACTGCTTTACCATATGCATTTGGACAGGTATGAAACTGCGAAACAAAGCGATGCAATTGCTGCAATTCTCCTCCCGAGTCTTTGTGTCTAATAATATTCGAACATTTGACAACTTTCTCGTCCATCAAATAAAACAGTTTCTACATGTCACACTGCAGGTTGCCATTGAGCTGCCATACATTCTTGTTCAAACATTGATCTATGGAGTCATCGTATATGTGATGATCGGGTTTGAATGGAGTGCTGCCAAGTTCTTTTGGTTTTTGTTCATCGTGTATTTTACCTTGCTGTACTTCACTGCTTACGGGATGATGGCAGTTGCAATTACTCCAAACCAAACAATTGCTGCTATCTTGTCATCCTCGTTTTATTCATTGTGGAATCTCTTTACCGGATTCATTGTTCCAAAATCGGTTGGTTCTTTTCTTCATCTAGTCCAGCTTGAGTTGTATATCCTGTGAAGCAACACTACTCATCGAAAACTCATTCCCTTTTTCTTTCTTGATCCTTTGGCAGAGAATTCCACCTTGGTGGCGGTGGTTCTACTATTGCTGCCCTTTCGCTTGGACATTACATGCTTTACTTGCCATGCAGTTTGGAGACATCAAAGAAGTGATGGTTGACACGAATGAAACAGTGGAAGACTTCATAAGAAACTACTTTGGTTTCAGACATGGCTTTCTAGGGTACGTGGCGCTCATTATCGTTGGAACATCTGCTGTTTTCACCTTCATCTTCGCCTTGGCAATCAAGACTTTAAACTACCAGAAAAGATAGATAGTATGCTTCAGATACACAATCCTTCTCCAAAAGCTCTCACCGGAGACTTATTTGGCTCCTTTTTTTTACCAGTTGTATTTTTGTGGTAGTTTTATTTATGTATTAGACCAACCTCTTTTTTTTTTTTTTTTTTTTTTTTTTCTCTAACTTGGTATAATATAAACTGTTTTCGTTTTCTCCATCATCTGCACTTTCAAATTGGATGCAGCAATCATTCAACAGTCACTACAACAAAAAATAAAATAGATTTTAAGACATTGACAAATATATTATTACCGTACCTTTTGAGACATTTGATTTATCCCTACATTAACTTTAGGCGTGTGCTAAAGTCGTATCCTAATAGAGTATATAAAAGGTTTGTTAAGACATAATAAAATGTATTAATAAATAACTGGTTAAGACCTTTTCAATTGCTTATAAGGCATAATGAAATGTAAAGATAAATAATTTTTTAAGACATTTTTAATTGATAAAATAAATCATATATTATGGCAAATGTCATTTTATATTAATTGCTGATATTTTATATTGTATTAATATGTAGAATTTAATTATTTAATTATATTAATAAAATGACTTTTTATGACAGTTGATAAGGTTATATTTGGTGATTTAATTAGTTGTAAATTTTGGGACTATTGAGGTAATTTCTGCACTTAATTGGTTTATTTTATTGTAGGAATTAATGAAGTGGCAATTGAGCACGTGAGAGCAGTTTGGATGAGAATTGGTTTCTTTAAATGGCAAAATGTAATTCGCCCAAGGCAAAATCAGAATGAAAGTGGGAGTCTATCTCTCACTCGGAGGAGATTAAAGAGCAGTTGCTAAGGAGCGGTTCAAGAAACGATCAAAGAGATTTTGGATCGTTGATGAGAAGTTGAATCTCGGTGAGGATGAAGGAACGACTTGGAGACTGTAGAAGAAACTTCCGTCGGTTGAAGAGAAGTTGGAGATGCAATCGGTTATCGGACGGAGTTAGAGATGCAGTTCTGGATGAAGTTGACGAATGCAGTTTTCACTTCTGCGGTTTTTCTTCTTTTTCTTATAAATATTAGAATAGGAGAGAGCAAGGGGGTGTGCTGGACGGGGCTGAAAGTCTTAAGCGTTTGGTTTCGTCCATGCCCGTAGAGTAGTTTTCTTTCACTTCTGAATAGTAGGGAATGCATATTTTTTCTATTTTCTTTGCCTTGTATTTGATTCAATTCCATTTCGGTTTCTTTTAATTCCCTTTCTTTTAATTATGTTTAGTAGATAGTTATTTCTTCCGGCAATAATATGATGCAACTCTGGTTTAAGTTTGTTCGAGAGACCGAACTGTTCTTTAGTTTAATAAATGGAAGTTCTTCTTATTCTCTATGATAGTTCAAGCATTGTGTAGGTTTTCTTAGGTATTGATCATACTTAAGTTAAACTACAATAATGGGAAGCCAATCGGGTAAATTGAGGCGTCCTCTTTGAGTCCGATCAGTGGTAAGACTACCTTCAGGTAGGGAGAATAATAGGGTATTCGAATGGCCCTGCGTCAGAGTCTTTTGGCTACAATCAGGTTCCCTTCTTTCTTAATGCTGTTAGTTGGTTAATCTAGTAGAGCGTCTCTCTAGGTTGCTGGTTAATTAGGAGATTAGTTAGAGATGCGTCATCCTAACTCTCCAGAAAATAAGAGGGAATGAGGTTATGCATGGCGCGTCGCCGGTAACCATAATTGGTTGATTTTTATTTGTTAAACATATCCTTGCGTCGATGAAAGAAGTTCTTGAACTAATGTGAATTCATGTGCTTGCCGGAGCCCTTTTATATTTGTTTTAGTTATTATTATTATTTTAGTTTCTTTAGTTTTCCTCATTTTAATCCTGAATAAATTCTCTCCCAAACTTGTGTGCAATTAACTGAAGGAAGGAGTAATCCCGTTCCCTGAGGAGACTACCTTACTCTCCACTATGCTGAATTGAGTAGGTTTATTTTGGTGTAAAAATGACACACCAACAGTACTTTTAGATGTCATATTATAATAATTTCTGGTATTACAATGTTGAAATAAAAATAATTTCATAATTTAATATTGAAATGTAACTCACGGTGTCACCTAAATGTAAAAATGAAATGTAAGAAATTGATATTGAAACGTTAGCTTTAACAAATAAGTAAATTTATATTAAAAAAATAATACATTACATACAAAATTCCATGGCCAAGAAACCATTTTATCAACAGCATCTCCAAGTATTTGACAATGATCATGAGGTCAAACCAATGAATCTTCAAATTGAAGGACTACTTTTATATGTATTTCGCACCAATACTTCTCTCCCAACTATTCTATTTGGATCAATATACTAGAGTGAAGACATCCTTCAACAACTATTTTTTTTAGATCTATAGAACTTTTGAGAGCAATAGAACCTCCAATCTGAAAATATTTAATCCAGTTAAAATCGTATTGATGACTTAAACAAAATCACAAAGAAAATATTGCATTGACAAAAGAGCTAAAAGAAATTCAAGATGGAGATGTATTACCTAAGTCCCAGTTAAAGACAATATGTAACCAATGTTACTCTGAACAAATTTATTTAAGTCAAACCAAATTGGATTGCACGAAAACAGAGAAAGGAACTCAATTTGATTAAAATCAAAATAACACAATGCATAACCAAAATTAATTAGATTGCTCTGTACACCGAAAGGCTATATATGGCTTAATTAATTAACAGAAGTGAGAAAGGAGACAAATCAATTTTGTTGGCACAAGTCAATCTGTTTATCTTTTCCATCTTTTTTTTAGTTTGAAAAAATTATCTTCATGGATGGTAGTAGAAGATCAACTTCATGATATAACCGAAGGGGAGGTTGAAGATTATTGCTACGGACAAACCAAAGATTCGTCCTTCACACAAGTTTATGGATGAATTTACGGAAGTAAAAATTAAAATAAAAATAAAAAGGAGAAAGAAAAAAAATTGATAGCAGAACCAGCGCCAGTTAGCTGTTGGGAGTTCGGGTCATGTGAGTCGTTGTACAATGTTGGGAGTTCTCAAACTTGTTGATATTGAGATATTTTTTTTAGTGTGATACACTACTACAAAATGAACTTTTAACGGCTGTGCTTTAACGGCGGAAAGACCAAAACCGCTATTAAAAAGAAAGTACGGACTTTCTACGGCGGTTCTATATAGACCCGCAGTAGAAAGACATTATCTACGGCGTTTATTTGATAACCGCCGTAGTAAGTAACTTTCTACGGCGGTTATTCGAAAGCGGTTGTAAGAAAACCGCCATAGAAAGTCCCCTACTTTCTACGGCGGTTTCTTACAACTGCCGTAGAAAGTCCCTTTCTACGGCGGTTTTCGAATAACCGCCGTAGAAAGTTACTTACTACGGCGGTTTTATTTCTAACCGCCGTAGAAAGTATGTTTCTACGGCGATTTTAAAAAAAACCGCCGTAGAAAGTGTGTTTCAAAAATCTTATTAGTAATTCAATGAAAATTGCTATTTTTGAAGTTTTCTATAATTATTATGTAACAATACTTCAAAAGTTTTCTTATAATTATTATGTAACAATACTTGAAATTTATTTTTTGTTTACCATAACATAAAGGCATGAGTTTGTATATAATAATAAATATGATGAATTTTACTATAAAAATTGGTAAATAGTAAATTACATATTTGTTATTAAATTTAAAAAAATTTGGGGGTTATTTACAACAAAAAAAAAAAACTAGAAATTAATAGGAATAGAGGAACGGGCGGGAATTCACAATTACGGGCTTTCTACTGCGGTTGTAATTAAAACCGCCGTAGAAAGTTACTTTCTATGGCGGTTTCTTAATAGCCGCCATAGAAAGTAACTTTCTACAGCGATTTCTTATAACCGCCATAGAAATCAAGTTTCTATGGCGGTTGAAATTAACGTCAATTTCTACGGCAGTTTTTATTAAAACCACCATAGAAACTTAATTTTGTTTGAATTTTAAGGGTTTCCATCTCCAGCCAACCGCGGCTTCCCCCTGTTTCCATCTCTAGCAAACCAAAGCCGTTCTCTCATTGCCGGCGCCCATCCTCTCGCCGCTGGTTTTTTCTCTTGTCTTCCCCCGAAGCCGTTCTTCCGGCGACGTTGATAACAAGATCCGCCGTCACCCAACTCCGGAGATGGTTTCTTAATCAGCCATCACCCACCACTTGGAGTTAATCCCCCATCATAATTTCACCACAATCGGTCCTTGTTGTGGGCTTCAAATCATAAAAAATGTTATATCGAATAGTTTCAACTTTATTTAAGCTTTACAAATTTGATTGTTACTTGATTGTTGCGATTGGCCTACGGTTTATTATTAGTGTTAAATTTGGGTTTGGTGAGATGATGAATGATTAAACTCGGGTTTGATTAGTGTGGAATCGGTGGTTTATTGTATGTTCCATTTTATAATTTTCCTACTAATTTTGGTTTGATTTATTCTCAAAATTTATTAGGTTGAGATTGGATTTTTGTATATATATCTATTGGTTGTTTACTTCAGGATTATGTTGTTATTGTATTGTTCTTGCTGTTAATGATGAAATTAATTAGAATTTGATGGATACACGCAAAAATTTTGTGAAGTTTGGTGGTTGTTCGGTTTATTAGCATGGAAGTTTTTGATACATATATTTTTTGAATAATGTTGAAATATATATATCAAAAACTTTCTACGGCTGTTCTTGCTGTTTTTGATATGTATATTTTGAATACAGAAATAAAAAAAATGAAATATTAATTTTTTTTTTTTTACAAATTTGGTACTTTCTACGGCGGTTTTTTTCAAAACCGCCATAGAAAGTTAGCTTAGGAACCGCCGTAGACGGCTGCCGAATAGATGGCGGTTCAAAATGGACGAAAACCGCCTTTAAATGTGCTAAATAACCGCCATTAAAACCCCTTTTTGTAGTAGTGATAATAGGATTATAATTATGGGTGAGAATGAGCCGAGCTGTTCATGAGCCACTCACGAGCATCTCGGTCGAATGGTCAAAGCTCGACTCGAGCTCGATGTTGACCGAGTTCTAGCCGACTCGATTAACAAACGAGCCGAATTCGAGCTCATCTAATTCTGGCTCGTTGGCTTGTCCAGCCAAACGAGCCAGTGAAAGATATTATATTATTTTTATTTTTATTTAGTAGGTCATATGTTTTATTTTTAAAAAATTTTCAAAATTGGCTCAAACTTGAGCCCGAACTCGATAATTTTTGAGCTCAACTCGAGCTTGTCACTAAACAAACGAGCCGAGTTCGAGCTCAAAATTTTGAGCTCGAGCGAGCCGAAAATTTTGAGCTCGAGCGAGCCGAGGTCTCTTAATTTTCTTCAAATCGAGCTCGAGCTGACCTATGTTCTAGCTTGGCTCGGCTCGTTTACACCCATAGTTATAATACTCAGTAAGCGTTTTTATGTCATAATATGTACTTGTTTGCTAATGTCACAATAGCTGGTTAGAAAGGTAGTAATAGAATAGAGATTTAATAAAGGTTTTTTTTTTTTTTTTTACCAAATAGTGTCGTAAAAAAATAAATTTCAAGGCATTTGTTTTATTATGTCCTAATCTCTTTAAGTGATAGTACAGTAATATTTATAAACAAAAAGTCACTAATTTAGCAAAGCCCAAGAACAGTGGTAATAAATTAAACCTAAGCAATCCGAATAAACCTTAATGCATAAGTTACCAACTACAAAAACACATTAGATAGAGGTGATGGTCAAGGAGCATGATCACTGTGGCGACGGCGGCGGCGGCGGATCAGTACCTAGCTGAGCATCAAATTGATGTTGGGGATATGGATAAGGAGTTGGCTGAGCATCGGATGGAGGTTGGGGATATGGATGAGGAGTGAGCAGTGGGGGATAAGGATAGGTATGGTATCCATGGTACTGATGATACATTGCTGGTGGAGAACCAAGTGCATATCTTGGTAAGGGTGATAGACTGCCAGTGGAGGACCAGGTGCATATCCTGGTAAGGAGCATGATACATCGGCGGTGGAGGAACAGCCTATGAATATGCATAACACCCCTGGAAGATATACAGTCAGGTGCAGCAAAAAAATAGCACTCAATTATCATTTGCTACATTCAGTATAACTCATACCTACTTACAAAACAATATTTTCAAAAGTAACCAAAACACATATCTTCAATGTTTAGGACCAAAAATATAGGCAATCAAACAGATTTATAAGACAAGTAAAATAGGCATTGAATTCACAAAAAAAATTTCATCATGCAACCATAGTAAGAAAAGAAAAAAAAAAATTGTAAGAAAAAAAAAAAAGGCGTCTTCAATTTTCAGCGAAAAAAAATTATAGGAAATCAAAGAGGGTTTTCATATCAGATAATAGGCACTTGAATCCTCAATTAAACAGTGATATTGAGCCACAAAAATCCTCCATACTAAGTTGTGTAACCCTCAACAACAAAACAAAATATAAATAGATAAATGTTGAAGGAACATTAAAAATAATTTGTTTGTTTGTTAGAGAGGATACCATAGCTTACTGGGTGGTGGGAGTGAGAACTTCCAGGATAGTGGGGGTGTAAACTTGCAGTGTGGTGGTCAGAGTCAGAACTTGAACTTGCGGTGTGGTGGTCGGAGTCGGAACTTAAACAGTGGTGGTCGGAACAGTCGGCTGAGGGGGAGTGGCAAAGTATGAACAAAATAAAAAAATGATAAAAGAAGAGCAAAAAGAAAAATTGTTTTGTCATAGCATTTAACTCCTCATTAGGGTTAGAACCATTATCTTTCCCCTCCTCCTTCTCAGAAACAGTTGAATGAACAACTAGCGATGAAGCCAGCAGGGCAGTATCAACTGCCGTTGTCGACAAAGAAAGGGAAGTAGGAGGCATCTAGGACTGTTCAAGCTGTTCTTCAAGGGTCACAAAACCCCCCAACAACAACACATTGAATCTGGGTTGGGAGGATTCTCCAACATCGGGTTTCAACACTTCTTTAATGGGTACTCCAAAGACTGAACATACTCTTTGTACCAGCTACATATCACGAATGAAGGGATATTTGGAGCAAAGTGACGTGGCCTCCGCCGGAGTTTCAATACGTCCTCCACCAAAATTTTAGAGAAGAGTCATAAGGAGGAGGCAAATCTCTGTAATTGAGATATGGGGGAATTGCTTCGCCCACAAGTCTAATGATATTCTTTTAGATGTCAGGTTTAAATTTGGTTTTTTGTTATGAATGTGTTTTATTAATATCATACTCCCATTTTTGTTCAATCCTTTTACTAATATTTATTGATATCAGTCTTTAAAGTTTGATCACTGGCTGTCAACTTTTGTTTTCTACTAAACGGGTTAGAGATGAACCTTGGCGGATGTATGTCGACCCTAATAATTAAACATGTTAGGTTAGGCTTGAAAATTTTTACAAGCAAACACATTGACCCAAGTTATTATTAATACCACGATACAAAAATCCAACATGAACGTTAGGGTTGAGGATTGTCGGCCAATTAATTTTTTTAATCTCTTACGGTTTCTTTTGAGAGATAATAACTTTGTGAGCACCCAAATTTGATCTTATGTCACACTTTTGTCCCTAAACTTGATTTTATATCGCAATTTCATTCCCGAACTTGAGCGATGGTTGGGGTGGGAACTTGCAGAGTGGTGGTTGGAGTGAGAACTTGAACTTACGGAACGGTGTGAGTGGGAACTTACCGAGTGGTGGTCAGAGTGGGAACTTGAACTTGCGGGATGGTGGTGGTTGGAGTCGGAACTTGAACTTGCAGTGTGGTGGTCGGAACTTGAACTTGAACTGTGGTGGTCGGAACAGTCGACTGAAGGGGAGTGGCAAAGTAGGAACAAAATCAGAAAAAGATAAAAGAAGAGCAAAAAGAAAAATTGTTTTGTTATAGCATTTAACTCCTCATTTGGGTTAGAACCATCTTCTTTCCCCTCCTCCTTCTCAGAAACAGTTGAATGAACAACTAATGATGAACTCGGCAGGGCAGTATCAACTGCCGTTATCGACAAAGAAAGGGTAGAAAGAGGCATCCAGGACTATTCAGGCTGTTCTTCGAGGGTCACAAAACCCCCCAACAGCAACACATTGGATCTGGGTTGTCATGATTCTCCAACATTGGGTTACAACATTTCTCTAATGGGTACTCCAAAGACGGAACATACTCTTTGTACAAGCTACATATCCCGAAAGAAGGGATATTTGGAGCAAAGTGACGTGGCCTCCGTCGGAGTTTCAATACATCCTCCGGCCACCAAAACTTTGGAGAAGAGTCATAAGGAGGAGGCAAATCTCTGTAATTTGGATATAGGGAATTGCTTCGCCGACAAGTCTAATGATACTTTTTTAGATATCAAGTTTAACTTTGGTTTTTGTTATGAATGAGTTTTATTAATCTCATACTCCCATTTTTGTTCAATCTTTTTACTAATATTTATTCATATTAGTCTTTCAAGTTTGGTCACTAGCTTTCAACTTTTGTTTTCTACTAAACGGGTTAGGATTGAACCTTGGCGTATGTGTGTCGACCCGAATAATTAAACAGGTTAGGTTAGACTTGAAAATTTTGACAAGCGAACACGTTGACCCGAGTAATTATTTATACCACAATACAAAAATCCAACATGAACTCAAAGTGAACGTTAGGGTTGTGGATTGTCGGCCAATTAATTTTTTTAATCTCTTACGGTTTCTTTTGAGAGATAATAACTTTGTGAGCACCCAAATTTGATCTTATGTCACACTTTTGCCCCTAACCTTGATTTTATATCGCAATTTCATTCCCGAACTTGAGGGATGGTTGGGGTGGGAAATTGCAGAGTGGTGGTCGGAGTGAGAACTTGAACTTGCGGAACGGTGTGAGTGGGAACTTACAGAGTGGTGGTCAGAGTGGGAACTTGAACTAGCGGGATGGTGGTGGTCGGAGTCGGAACTTGAACTTGCAGTGTGGTGGTCGGAACTTGAACTTGAACTGTGGTGGTCGAAACAGTCGGCTGAGGGGGAGTGGCAAACTATGAACAAAATCAGAAAATGATAAAAGAAGAACAAAAAGAAATATTATTTTGTTATAGCATTTAACTCCTCATTTGGGTTAGAACCATCTTCTTTCCCCTCCTCCTCCTTCTCAAAAACAGTTGAATGAACAACTACCGATGAAGCCGGTAGGGTAGTATCAACTGCCATTGTCGACAAAGAAAGGGTAGCATGAGGCATCCAGGACTGTTCAAGCTTTTCTTCAATGGTCACAAAACCCCCCAACAGCAACACATTGGATCTGGGTTGGGAGGATTCTCCAACATCGGGTTTCAACACTTCTCTAATGGGTACTCCAAAGACTGAACATACTCTTTGTACTAGCTGCATATCGCGAAAGAAGGGATATTTGGAGTAAAATGACGTGGCCTCCGCCGGAGTTTCAATACGTCCTCCGCCAAAATTTTGGAGAAGAGTCATAAGGAGGAGGCAAATCTCTGTAATTTGGATATGGGGAATTGCTTCGCCGATAAGTCTAATGATACTTTTTTAGATGTCAGGTTTAACTTTGGTTTTTGTTATGAATGTGTTTTATTAATCTCATACTCCCAGTTTTGTTCAATATTTTTACTAATATTTATTCATATTAGTCTTTCAAGTTTTGTCACTAGCTGTCAACTTTTGTTTTCTACTAAACGGGTTAGGGTTGAACCTTGACGGATGTGTGTCGACTCGAATAATTAAACATGTTAGGTTAGACATGAAATTTTTGACAAGCGAACACATTGACTCGAGTCATTATTTATACAATGATACAAAAATCCAACATGAACGTTAGGGTTGAGGATTGTAGGCCAATTAATTTTTTTAATCTTTTACAGTTTCTTTTGAGAGATAATAACTTCGTGAGCACCCAAATTTGATCTTATGTCACTTTCGTCCCTAAACTTGATTTTATATCGCAATTTCATTCCCGAACTTGAGGAATGGTGGGGGTGGGAACTTACAGAGTGGTGGTCGGAGTGGGAACTTGAACTTGTGCAACGGTGGGAGTGGGAACTTACAGAGTGGTGGTCAGAGTGGGAACTTGAACTTGCGGGATGGTGGTGGTCGGAGTCGGAACTTTAACTTGCAGTGTGATGGTCGGAACTTGAACTTGAACTGTGGTGGTCGGAACAGTCGGCTGAGGGGGAGTGGCAAACTATGAACAAAATCAGAAAATGATAAAAGAAGAACAAAAAGAAATATTATTTTGTTATAACATTTAACTCCTCATTAGGGTTAGAACCATCATCTTTCCCCTCCTCCTCCTTCTCAAAAACAGTTGAATGAACAACTACCGATGAAGCCGGTAGGGTAGTATCAACTGTCATTGTCGACAAAGAAAGGGTAGCAGGAGGCATCCAGGACTGTTCAAGCTTTTCTTCAATGGTCACAAAACCCCCCAACAGCAACACATTGGATCTGCGTTAGGAGGATTCTCCAACATCGGGTTTCAACACTTCTCTAATGGGTACTCCAAAGACTGAACATACTCTTTGTACCAGCTACATATCGCGAAAGAAGGGATATTTGGAGTAAAATGACGTGGCCTCCGCCGGAGTTTCAATACGTCCTCCACCAAAATTTTGGAGAAGAGTCATAAGGAGGAGGCAAATCTCTGTAATTTGGATATGGGGAATTGCTTCGCCGATAAGTCTAATGATACTTTTTTAGATGTCAGGTTTAACTTTGGTTTTTGTTATGAATGTGTTTTATTAATCTCATACTCTCATTTTTGTTTAATCTTTTTACTAATATTTATTCATATTAGTCTTTCAAGTTTGGTCACTGGCTGTCAACTTTTGTTGTCTACTAGACAGGCTAGGGTTTACCTTGGCGAATGTGTGTCGACCTGAATAATTAAACCGATTAGGTTAGGCTTGAAAATTTTGACAAGCGAACACATTAACCTGAGTAATTATTTATACAATGATACAAAAATCCAACATGAACTCAAAATGTTCGCGTGTTAAACGTTAGGGTTGAGAAGTGTCGACATGTTCCCAGCCAATTAAATTTTTTAATCTCTTACATTGCACCATTCCGTGTTTCTTTTGCGAGGTAATAACTTCGTGAGCACCCAAATTTGATCTTATGCCGGCACTTTCGTCTCTAAACTTGAAATTATTTCTCTTTCGACCCTAAACTTGGCTTTATATCGCAATTTTGTTCCCGAACTTGAAACTATTTATCTTTAGACCCCCGAAACCTAGTTATAATTAATTTTTACCCGTTAATTGATATTTCATAAGTTATTATTATCGATTTTCAATCAGAATTAACTTGACCTTTTTCTTTTTCCTTTTCCTTTTGCATTCTGAACACATATATTAATCGACATTTCAATTTCAGTTATATTAGAATACAAACTATTTTTATAATTCTGTTGTATGACTCAATTTCTCAAGGTAAAGTTTATTTTAGTACATATTTCCGTTTGTTTTCTGTTTTCTTTAGTACAAATACATTGGTTTTTGTTATGAATGTGCTTTATTGGTTTGTTTTAGGGCAAATGACATTATTGGCCACTTAACTACTCGCAATGTAAACATTTTTTTTTTTTTTTGTAATGCCATTTTAGTTATTCAACTTTAAAAAACGTGTCGTTTCACCAATCCTGTTAACTTTTAGAGGGTTTTTTTCTTAGTCAATTATGCCCATTGGACTATATGAAAAGTAAAATTTTACCTATTTTGATCTCATAAGCTGAAAATTTGTTTCAGTATAGTCTAAATCCAAATTCTGACAATATTTGAACTATTTTGGGCTAACTTGTAAGATTTAACTTGTTCATTAATACAAACAAAAAATATATATGTTAAATTATTTTGTTTCTCTTAATTTAAATTGAAACAACTCATGTATTAGTCGAAAATAGATAACATTATTAGAATTTGGATTTGGGATCATTTTGTTATAAGTTAAGAAGCCAAAACGAAACAATGTTCAAATTAAATAGATACAATACCCTAATTTAAGAAGTGATTTAATTAACCTTTTAATATATATTTTTTGAGGAAAAAATAAAATATTATAAATTAAAAAGATTTGAACAAAACTGAAAATTAAGGAAACAACAGAAGCCCATGTGGCTTCTGCTTCAGCTTCTGCCACGTTCGGCCGTTCAGCCAAAAATGAACGCTTTTTGTTCTCTTAATTACGTCAGCTTTCATGATCATCATTACTTCTTCTTTTTCGTCGGTACTAAAAGCATGCTATTTACAAAATTTCAAGATTCCCAAAGGGAAAAATACCTTAGCACAACTACCGCATAGAAACACAAGCAAGGAATACACCACACTAATCCAAAATTGCACGACACATGAGAATATTGAGAATATTGACATGTGAATCTGTCAATTATTACCATATCTTATTTCATTAAAGGTCATTGGAAGAGGCTTAAATGGTAATTAAAACCATTCTTTCTTTCTTGTTCCCCAAATTTTTTATGATGCTTGCCACTCTAGATGATATACTTGTTTGGTGAACATCATGTCATGTCTACTGTCTGCAAATTTTCACATTTCAGGTATCGACCGTCATTCAGATTCCATGTGGAGCATAGTAGAAGTCCATACCTCTTGTCTTGATGACAATATAACAGCCTCTCCCATCTTGCTGGAAGTCCTCTCGATCTGCTTAAGTTTCTTCTAATAAATTAAGCTGCTTGTCCCTTCTTCAGTGCTGCGAAAGAAAAATAAGATCCCAAGAATCGATTCAGATATGTAAAACTTCAAAACTCAGATCATAATATATAAAGAATGTACTGTCTTGACACTTAGGCTTAAGATAAGTTAGCAACTGTAAAAAGGAGGTTTGAGTAGAATTGTGAATGTAACCACAATCCAATACCATTTAGCTTTGGCAAAGATACCGGCCATGAGACTTCCAGACTAACACTCCTAATGGTTCTTTGGGTCCAGGTATTAACTGTAAGACAAACATGAAGAAACAGTTCAGATTCTTTTTGTTTCTCCTTTCCGAAATTCCAAAAAACATAGAGATTACTCACTTGACTCCAACTACAGCATTTTGAGCATACATTAGGGGGGAAATCCAGTATCCCAAAACTGACCATTTGTCTATGTCATCTGCAAAAACATCAGAGTACATAGCTAGTTTAACTGAAGAGGCTAACGGCATGTACGTCAGCTCTATTTAAGGGACATTTTTTAAAACGTGTTTTGAAAAAGAATATTTAAATGTAAGGATGTATATTTGAATAGTAAAAAGGTGTATGGAAATGATAAAAAATTATTATAACATTAAAATATAATGTAGAAAACAAACACACAACCAAAGCATGAGCCAACGTACCAGCCAAACCCCAGTTTCTAAAACTGTATATGGAATTTTCAGAATCCAATTTGGCAAAGCATAAGCCCCAAGCAAGGAAGAAGAGAAGTTCACGTACGTTGCTTGAAAAACACAGGAAGCTTCAGAATTGATAATGCAAGCAAGCTCTGTGAAACCATTGAACATAACTGTTAGAAACAATAACTCACATTTGCTAATTAACAATTTCAGAATGATTAACAAAAAGAAGAAGGAAAAAAAAAAATTAATAATTCTTTTATCAAACGTATGATAATCAAGTAATATGAATAAGAAGTTGAAAATATCAAAACTCACAAGGCCCAAGTAAAACTGAAACTTGTCCGTAAAATGCATGATTCAAATACATAAGAGATTATTCAACGTTATTCGAGCATAAGAAAGAAAAATTCAATACGTTACAATAACCAGAGAATTATATGTAGTCGCCATTCAACATATATATGGGGCTAAAGAAGCACCAATTCAACATGTGAAGGTACTAATGGTGGAAGTTGTTGTTTGGCAAGATCTCTAAATATTTCAGGGTTATCAAGAGGATAATCCTCATTTAGACCATGAATGGGCTGATTACGAGGGTCAATGATTATTTTCTCGAGGACAACGCCATTTTCCACAAAGTACCTAACAAGCTCCACTTCCCTCAATTCATGTCCATTGTATCCGCATATCTCAACAACTTTAAGATTTCGAAGTGGAAAATGCGCCCATTTTGGTGCCCACCAATTAGGATGATAGTTCATGCCTCTCCATCGATCAGTCTGAAAAGAAGAAAATGCAATTAAGTGCTAGAATTGAAAACCAAAATCTTAACTCAAAAACAACATAAACATTTGATACCTTGAGTACAAACTTCTCCAAGTTGGGGGATGCGTTTATTAAAGAAGTAAATGGAATCAGGCTAGCATTCACAGGTATGAATTGAAAAAATGTTAATTGCTTCAATCTAGTGAATTGAGGAAGGCTATTGTTATTTACAGATCTATTTTTAGCAACCAGAGCAAAATTTTATTAAATTTCCGTAATTGCCCTTAATTGTTCGTACTTTCAAATCACCCCTACTGAACCTACCGAATTTCTCTTTTTCCTGCAATTGGCGAGTTCCTCCTTCTCTACTTCACTGCAAGTTCACATGATTAATACCAAAGCTAATGCAATGAAATATTCTCTCGACAATTCTTTCAACATAAAAAGCATCTGCAATCCCAAAATTCTCGATTAAAAAATAGTCCTGCACAGTTTTGGATTGAATCAATCTAGACAGATCCATGGCCACACCTCTACTTCAACTACAGAGCTCTTTACTCCTTCCCCACCTCAAATTTTACCTCTTCTAATTCATGTCTCAGCTTTAAAATCAGAACCATAAGGAGAAAACCCAATAAATCAAGACTCCTGCTTCGCTTCGCATAAGAAATTATCAAAAAGCAGCACAAACACTGAACTTCTTGGATTTTAGTACTAGAGAGTATTTGTGGTGGGGCCGTTGAATGCCAGGTTTGTGGCAAAAGAGATGCAATGGGTTGGTGAAGGGGTTTGTGAACGCGGAGGGGTCGGAGAAGTGGATTAGAGAGTTTATGAAAGAAAAATAAAGGGCAAACATGGCTAGGAGATTTCGTGTTGGACCTAGGCGAGTGCAGATGAATGGGTATTTCAATCGTCGGTGGCAGATCTAATACAGCAGCAGCAGCAGCAGCAGCAATGACTGAAGGAGAAAGAAAGAGAAGGGTGGCGGCACCACCTTTGAACAAGGCCAAGTGGCGGCGCTTCTGGAACTAGATCCCGGCGGCAGCCGCAGCGACGCGACGACGACGATGGTTGGGAAGACCCAGTGGGAAATGGATTTGGGCAACGACGAAAAACACCGAAGGAGGTCACTGTTGCAGCGACTGAAGTCCGATTGAGAACAGTCGCGACAGATCTGAATCTGATTTGTTCGCTGCCTAGACTGCAGCTAAAAAGAACCCAGCTTGCGAAACCAAGGAAGAAGAAGATAGATGCGGCCGGAAATTTTTTAACAGCGGCGGCATGGAGATTCTTGGTCGGAGGGAAGGAAAGGCAGAGATCTGAACTCCAGCAACCACAAAGAAAGGAAAAGTTGTTTTCCTTGCTTTACTGCGGTAGATGTGCTGCCCATTTGGAAGAGGACCACCATATCTCATAATCTTCTACACATGACTTGTATATTAAAGGGCACCTTGAGGACTCTTCAGCAATGACTGGAGAGATAGGAGGGAAGGATAGGCATGGTTGACCAATAAAGGGCAATTTAGGAATAAAAACAAAATATTGCTCTGGCTGCTAATTATTGCTCTGGCAATAACAGCAGCCATTGAGGAATTGCAATTGGTGTCTCCTGAGATGATCATCAAACCATGGCATGCATTAGTTTATAATTATATTTGACTGGCACGTACTCCCTCCGTTCTATTAGAAGAGTTCGCTTTGTATTGTGCTATTTTAATGGAAAAAAGGGAGTACTACAAAAAGAAAATTCCAAATTGACCAGTTTAGACTAACATCTCGCTGTTGAAAGAAGCAGATCCGTCTAAGGTAAGAGACTCCAGTTTTGACAGGCAGCAGGAAAGCCAGGAAACAACACTGCGGACATAGTTTCCTAAACATTTCCTGTAGCCAAGATTTACATCCACAAGCTTAGGAACATTCTTAATCGTCAGCGACGCCGTCCCCACCTGCATAACTGTCAGCGAAATGATATTTGTATCGCATACCGTGAGGGAAAGCAAACCGTGACAGTAAAATATCTCCAGATGTTTCAGTGCAAGAGATGGACCCGAAACTGTCAACCTTTCCAGGTATCTAGTCTCTCCCACCACTAGATGTTCGAGAAAATGGCAATCATGCAAGAAAAATTCGAGAACTGATCCAGACACATTTACACCTCTAAACGTCAGAGCCCTGAGGGACTTAAACCCACAGGGAGAGACACCAAGGAGGTGAGAGAAAAATGATAAGACATTTCTCTAAAAAACTCCCATTCACCATATGGTAACAAGTCCAAAACTAGGGAGTGCACTTGCCTTGCAAATGTTATCGATATCATTTTTTGAGGAATTGTCCAAATCAAAGCGGATTCTGAACACATCCAAAGAAGCAGATTTGTGTGATCGGAGAATCTTGTTCACCAATTTAACATACTTTTGACGATTGCTTGGTAGTAACCTATTATACTTACGAAAACTGCCCGTGCAATCTTTTTGCCCTTGCAAGCTTTTTGAACCGTCAAAATTAAGAGCAGCAACATACATCCAAGGACCTATATCCAACGTTTTGACAAAACACTTGTGGTGGCAGCACCTTTAAGCGTCAAAAAGGAAAGGATACACACAAGAATATCATCGGGGAACTGACTAATTCGATCCTCATTACTCGCACGCTCTTTGGGGAGTAAACACATGAGTTATAATCTATCAGTAGTTTACTGTAATCTAGTTCAAAACCATCAAAGAATGTTGTTTACCTTTCTGAGTTGAAAATCAGAGGCCATCAAGATTCAGCAATTATAACTCTCTTGTTGAATCCCTAAAAAATCAAACATCAAATCCCTAAACAAATGAATCAAGATATATAAACACTATGATGCATACCTTACAACAGTAGTATATATCTATGTTTTAAATTGTTTCGATAGTAAAAGTGACTAAAAATTTGATCTTGGAAGGAATTCTAAGCTATATATAGAGAAACTTTGCATCTGTTTCCTAAATTGTTCATATGAAGTCAAACGAGAACAACAGGTAAAGCATATATCACTGAATTGAATCAAAAAATAATAATAATAAATAATCTTGGAAGGAATTGAATGTATCAGAGAAACATTGAGAACGTGGGTCAATTACAATTGATTGAGAAGAAGGAAGATAATGGCCTCAATCATAGTCTGCAAAATCGCGATTCTACCTATAATTGATTTGGGTACAGGGTATCGATAAGATCAAACGTAGATGGTAAGATTCCATACAAAATGTGCAAATGTAAAATTATTGATAAATTATAAAAATTTGAATTTCATTTTAACAAATTTTAATAGGATCGAATATAATAGAAGTATGATCGATTTGATATTTTGAAATCATAAAGTCGTACCTATGGTACAACAAATGTTGGAGGTTGAGTTCATTATTAATAGTATCATTTCAGTCCATGGCTATGTGAAAAGACAATTGCGTCCTTACCAATTTGGAAAATTCACAAATCACAATTAAAGGTTTTTAGTTGTAGAAGGGCTTATTTGTCTTTTTGTTCCTTGTGGTTCTCTGTTCTTTTCTATTCCATTCCTGAAAAATTATCAGTTTTTCCTCCAAAATTTTACATAAAGAAACGACATCATTTTTTACTAAATTCAAATTTTAAAATTTCCTCTAAATCTTCACTCACATAAATTTAAAATTAACATAATCATTACACTTTTTATTCTCTTTCCTACACAAATTCCCAAAAGAAATTTCCTCCAACAAAATATTCATTCCCTAAACCAAATATTTTCCAATTGAGTCACTAAAAGAACAGAGCCTTAGAGTACTTTGACTTTTGACCCTTGAATTAATAAAATTGGTCTTTTGTCCCATTTGACCAAGGTCAAGGGGTAAGAAAATGTTCGCTTTGTATTGTGATCCCCAAATTATCATTAAAATATGTATGTGAGAAAATGCAATTTACCCAAAATACCTCTGTGCGGCCTCTATGCATTATAACTGTTTGGGGCACTGAATTGTTCCTCGCCGACGCTTACTTGAGAAGAAGTTACGTTTGGCTCAATTAATAAATTATTTTCCACTGTCTAACACAATATACATTACTATGGGAAACTAAAATCACTCTCTCACCAGTCACATCATTAAACAGCATTAAATACTTTCCATCTCGTTATATTTTAATTTATCACATTCCTATTCCTTATATGGTATGTGCACAAAATCATGCACAGTACAATCAACATTTTCCTTTTGAGAATTATAGGAATTGAAGCAATATCCTTCCCAATCAATTAATTGAGTGACCCACTTTCTCAAAGTTTCTAAAATTAATACATTCAATTCTTTCCAAGAATTTTTTTTTTCTTTCTTTTTCTTTCATTCAATTCAATGATATATACGTTTATAACCTGTTGTTCTTGTTTGACCTCATATGATTTGGAGCTTGGAAGAGCATTGAACGACGACAAATAATTTTCAATAAGACAAGTTGGATGGGGATTGGGGACAATAATTTTCAACCTCTTCTTAATGTTACTTCTTTTTACAAAAAATTGACTTATATTAAATAGATGAGGTCGAGTAATTAGGGGAAATATAAGATGGGGGTTATTCCCAGAATTAGGAGATAAGGTGATTGAGTTTGCTGTGTTTGGCTAAGCTATGGGCGATAGTGTTTTGGCCCCAACAGATCCAGCTTATCTGAGTAAGGGAAAGGCGGGCTAGGAGGGTCCGGATGTTGGTGAAGGTTGCTCCGAGGTCCGATCGGTCCTCTTCCTGGCCATTGATTATGTACGTGGATGATGGCTTGGGCGTCGCCTGCCATAGCCGTGGCCCCTGCATGGAGGTGCTCGGCGAGGAGGAGTACTTCCCTGGCGGCAAGGGATTCGGCTGTCAGCTCTGAGACAATTGCTTGACGAATCCGAAACGCCACCCTTGCGGAGCTGGAGATACTCATTCGGAATGTTACTCGATTATGATCCGTTTAACAAAAGAATTATTAATTTTTTTTTCTTCTTCTTCTTTTTGCTAATAATTCTGAAATTATTAATTAGAAAATGCGAGGTATTGTTTCTCACAGATGCTTGCATTATCAAATTTTGAAGCTTTCTGTGTTTTACAAGCAACGTGAACTTCTCTTATTCCTTGCTTGGGCATATGCTTTTTTTTCGACGTTAGCTCATGTTTTTATTCTGTACTGATTTTGTTTTTGTCTTTTATCGTATATTTGATGTGTTAGAACGATTTCTTATTATTCTCAATACACCTTCTATCTATATATAATATGTATATTTATCAGATCCGGCTTGATGTATCGCATCATATATTTTTCTTTTGAAAGTGTACTGTGGATACGAGAAAGATAATTTCATTTTCATCTCCTTTTTTTTTCTTAATTTCGAAATTAAGTAAAAATATAAATTCTCTCTTTTTCTTCCTTTTTTTTTTTTTTTGTGTGGATTGAAGTGGTTTTAGATTTATCTGAAGGAAAGATAAATAGAAGCAACAAAGAAGACAATAGAGAAACTGAAAAAATAATGAGTGAAATATCACAGTGCATTTTACAGAGCTTAGTGGGCAAAATGACAAATTTAACAAAATGGATAGAAAGACACATTTTTTATAGCTAAGCGGCTAAAGTGACTCAAAAAAAATGACAAAAAGTTTCACATAGTCGAAAATTAGGTAGCCAACAATGTCATTTGCCCTTAAGTATATACTACCTCTGTTCCATTAGAACGGTCCACTTTGAGAAATATTTTTTGTTCCATTAGAAGAGTTTCACTTTTAATTTTTTTACACCTCCTACCCTTACGAATATAATCATGTGGTCTACAATTAGCCTATACCTAAAAAGTAAGGATATAATATGGAACAAATGATGTCAAATTAGATATTTTAGGTATTGTACATTGATATTCATAATAAGTTATACATGTGTCAAGATGAACTCTTCTAGTGGAACGCAAATAGTATATATATTTAGGTACATGAAATTGCAATTTCTTGGTGGCAAAAAGCAGAAATAAAGGGGGCTTTTATGTATTTATACTATTCTATTGTTATGATTCAAAAAAGCGACAAAAATAAAGACAGCGCAATGTTTTCCACTAATAAATTATTCGTATTATGTCCCTCTTCCTTCTCTCTCTAAACAAAGTTTGTCCTCCTTCTCTCTAGAAACTTCCCAAAACCCATTTCCCTCTTCCCCCCTTCTTCCCTTCGGGAGAAGGGGGGACTAAAAACTTTTCATCTATTTTATCTTATTTTCCTGTTTTGTTTTCGTTTTATCTTTCTGTTTTGTTTCTTTCGATTTTAGTTTGTTTCCTTCTTGTAAGGGTTTGTTCCCTTCCTTGTAAGGTTTTTTGGACTCTCTTTTAGAGAGGTTTTGGGACTCTTTTTTTAGAGAGGTTTTTTGGAGAAATGCCTGTTCGTAGGTATCGGAGAAGGATGGAGATGGAGATGGACTGGAGTTTTTGGGGACTGTTTGGGCAAAAGTTAGAGTTCTTGCGGTGGAAGTGGAGGTGGAGTTGGCGTTGGAGTTGGACGGCACGGAGGTGGGTGAGGGGGACAAGAAAGTGTTTTTGGGGAAGCATGAAATTAAAAAATGGGTAAATGGGCAAGCATGGGCAAGACAACATGCGCAAGGAAGCAAGGGCAAGTTTTTGGAGAAGCATGGGCAGCATGGGCAAGGAAGCATGGGCAAGTTTTTGGGGAAGCATGGACAAAAGCTGTATTGGTGGCTTATGCCACCCACTCTTGTATTTCAAACGTTACTGGACGATTTCCAGTATTATTAATATAAAAGTTTTTTTTGTTTACAAAAAAAAATAAATAAATTATTCGTATTGGTGGGAACCAACCAAATTCTTCCACAAGTTAAAGCAGGAATTTTATGCACTTAAATAAAGAACTAAACGACAGCCACAAGTTTACGTTAATTTTCCATTTTCACATGAACCCACCCTTGTTTATATATGGTTCCGATTTCTAAAAATAAATGTATATAAAAAGTGAAATATAGTTTTGTTTAGCAATAATTCTATCTGAGTTAACTTTATTTTGTTGATTCGTTAACTTAGAACGTCGGCTCGCTTTGATCTCTCAACTTGAAATTTTTTTTTATCTCTGTCTTTCAATTTCAAAAAATAATTTTCAAATGGTTTGAGTTATTTTTTTTTATCTATGTCTTTCAATTTCAAAAAATAGTTTTGAAATGGTTTCAAACTCAAATTCTAACATCGTCTAGTTGCTTTCTGACTAATATTATGTGATGAAATTCACATGCATTAATCAGTCAGCAAATAAACATCCGAAGTAAAAATGTTAAATAATTTTATTCGTCTGAAACATTTTGTAGGCAAAAACCGTTTGAGACTATATCCCTTGTGCCCATGATTGCTTACTTACCATGTGACACTTTCATAACGATATTGTTAATTTTATACCAAAACAATATCGTATTGATAATTGCACGTGCATATATGGTAAGTAAATCAATATTGGGTATATCTCAGTGATCTCATGTCAACTCGAGTACTGTCTGAATTTAAATTTAAAATCATTAAGGAACTAATTTAAAAGTTCATAGATGAAAATAAAACTTTTCCATTCGAAAAATCAAAGTAAAACAACCGTTCAAATTAAACGACCAATGGAGTACTGTCTCCTGAGATGATCATCAAACCATGGCATGCATTAGTTTATAATTATATTTGACTGGCACGTACTCCCTCCGTTACATTAGAAGAGTTCACTTTGTGTTGTGCTATTTTAATGGAAAAAAGGGAGTACTACAAAAAGAAAATTCCAAATTGACCGGTTTAGACTAACATCTCGCTGTTGAAAGAAGCAGATGTCTAAGGTAAGAGACTCCAGTTTTGACAGGCAGCAGGAAAGCCAGGAAACAACACTGCGGACATAGTTTCCTAAACATTTCCTGTAGCCAAGATTTACATCCACAAGCTTAGGAACATTCTTAATCGTCAGCGACGCCGTCCCCACCTGCATAACTGTCAGCGAAATGATATTTGTATCGCATACCGTGAGGGAAAGCAAACCGTGACAGTAAAATATCTCCAGATGTTTCAGTGCAAGAGATGGACCCGAAACTGTCAACCTTTCCAGGTATCTAGTCTCTCCCACCACTAGATGTTCGAGAAAATGGCAATCATGCAAGAAAAATTCGAGAACTGATCCAGACACATTTACACCTCTAAACGTCAGAGCCCTGAGGGACTTAAACCCACAGGGAGAGACACCAAGGAGGTTGAGAGAAAAATGATAAGACATTTCTCTAAAAAACTCCCATTCACCATATGGTAACAAGTCCAAAACTAGGGAGTGCACTTGCCTTGCAAATGTTATCGATATCATTTTTTGAGGAATTGTCCAAATCAAAGCGGATTCTGAACACATCCAAAGAAGCAGATTTGTGTGATCGGAGAATCTTGTTCACCAATTTAACATACTTTTGACGATTGCTTGGTAGTAACCTATTATACTTACGAAAACTGCCCGTGCAATCTTTTTGCCCTTGCAAGCTTTTTGAACCGTCAAAATTAAGAGCAGCAACATACATCCAAGGACCTATATCCAACGTTTTGACAAAACACTTGTGGAAAAAATGCAAAAGTAGTCCACAATCTTTACCCTTGTTGCAAATGTAGTCCACAATCTTTAGTAAGTAGCAAATGTAGTCCATAATGTATCCATTTTGTTACAATTTTAGTCCAAAAACGAAAATTTGACCTTGACTAACGGTCAACGGGTTTGACCGTCAGTCAAACCCCGGTTTGACCATCCTAAAACCACTTCACCTTCGCAATATATTTTCTGGGCGAGGGCGCTGCACGCATGGCTGGCTTGGGAGTCTCTGAGGCATATGGTCGAGCAGGTTCTGTGCTTCTCTGTAGTTCAAAGGTTGCTGCAATTTCAGCAATTGGAGAGGCTCCAACACTCTTAAAAGCTTGAAGCTGTGAAACACAAATGACATGCTTGAAAATTCTCGTCGACGGCGGCTGGAGTTGAAAAGTAGAGAACGCGCACGAGGACAAAACAACCCTGACTGCCTAAAATGCTCAGCCTCAGAATGAATACATAACCTGCGCAGATTGCAGGGCTCATTAAAATTTAAAAGCTCATCATGTCCTCTTAGAAGATGGAAGAAATGTTCTTCTTTGGCTTTTTGGAAGAAATGTCCTCTTAGAAGATGGAAGAAATGTTCTTCATGCAGTGTTCTGTGCTGGTTACATTGCTGATGCTTAAGCCATTCACAATTTCATTCCAATCCTCTTGCTTGGTGGCAGATAGAAGTCCAGCTACAATGACAATTGATAGAGGTAATCCCTTACATTTTTCAACAATCTGCAACCCAAGATCACGTAATGCAGGAGGCCAATTATTTCCACGGAATAACTTCATTTGCAATAAATTCAAGCTCTCTTCTTCATTGAGTTTACGAAGTTCATGAGGTTCTCCAAGGTCGAGCATATTACGAGGAAATACATCCTTAGAACGACTTGTCGACATAATTCTGCTTCCACAAGAATCATTAGGGAATGAGGCATTCAAGCTATTCCATGCATTAATATCCCATATATCATCCAAAAGGATGAGATCTCTCTTTCCTTTCAAACTCGCTGTTTGTTTCGCTGCCATTTTGTTCATGCGCGAAGTTCCATCGTCATCGTCCCCTGAAGAACAAGAACAAGAACAAGAAGAAGAGGGAAGATATTTAGGAATCATTAACATCCTCTCTGTTATTGTTGCGGTTTATCTTCTGGCTTATGATATCTTAGGAAGTGAAAATTGGTCTAGTCTTTCTTGGTCTTGCCGGCGTTCACTGCGGAGAATCTAAGGAAAAGTTTGGTATATTGCTGGGCACCCAATGCGGGTCTTCAAGTGGTCACCCTCCTTTGAAAGACGAGTTAACTGAGTTGGTTGAAGCCTCTCCAATTGCTGAAATTGCAGCAACCTTTGAACTACAGAGAAGCACAGAACGTGCTCGACCATATGCCTCAGAGACGGTTGTCCCAAGCCAACCCTGCGTGCAGCGCCCTCGCCCAGAAAATATATTGCGAAGGTGAAGTGGTTTTAGGATGGTCAAACCCGGGTTTGACTGACGGTCAAACCCGTTGACCGTTAGTCAAGGTCAAATTTCCGTTTTTGAACTAAAATTGCAACAAAATAGATACATTGTGGACTACATTTGCTACTTACTAAAGATTGTGGACTACATTTGCAACAGGAGTAAAGATTGTGGACCACTTTTGCATTTTTTCCAAACACTTGTGGTGGCAGCACCTTTAAGCGTCAAAAAGGAAAGGATACACACAAGAATATCATCGGGGAACTGACTAATTCGATCCTCATTACTCGCACGCTCTTTGGGGAGTAAACACATGAGTTATAATCTATCAGTAGTTTACTGTAATCTAGTTCAAAACCATCAAAGAATGTTGTTTACCTTTCTGAGTTGAAAATCAGAGGCCATCAAGATTCAGCAATTATAACTCTCTTGTTGAATCCCTAAAAAATCAAACATCAAATCCCTAAACAAATGAATCAAGATATATAAACACTATGATGCATACCTTACAACAGTAGTATATATCTATGTTTTAAATTGTTTCGATAGTAAAAGTGACTAAAAATTTGATCTTGGAAGGAATTCTAAGCTATATATGGAGAAACTTTGCATCTGTTTCCTAAATTGTTCATATGAAGTCAAACGAGAACAACAGGTAAAGCATATATCACTGAATTGAATCAAAAAATAATAATAATAAATAATCTTGGAAGGAATTGAATGTATCAGAGAAACATTGAGAACGTGGGTCAATTACAATTGATTGAGAAGAAGGAAGATAATGGCCTCAATCATAGTCTGCAAAATCGCGATTCTACGTATAATCGATTTGGGTGCAAGGTATCGATAAGATCAAATCGTAGATGGTAAGATTCCATACAAAATATGCAAATGTAAAATTATTGATAAATTATAAAACTTTGAATTTCATTTTAACAAATTTTAATAGGATCGAATATAATAGAAGTATGATCGATTTGATATTTTGAAATCATAAAGTCGTACCTATGGTACAACAAATGTTGGAGGTTGAGTTCATTATTAATAGTATCATTTCAGTCCATGGCTATGTGAAAAGACAGTTGCGTCCTTACCAATTTGGAAAATTCACAAATCACAATTAAAGGTTTTTAGTTGTAGAAGGGCTTATTTGTCTTTTTGTTCCTTGTGGTTCTCTATTCTTTTTTATTCCATTCCTGAAAAATTATCAGTTTTTCCTCCAAAATTTTACATAAAGAAACGACATCATTTTTTACTAAATTCAAAATTTAAAATTTCCTCTAAATCTTCACTCACATAAATTTAAAATTAACATAATCATTACACTTTTTATTCTCTTTCCTACACAAATTCCCAAAAGAAATTTCCTCTAACAAAATATTCATTCCCTAAACCAAATATTTTCTAATTGAGTCACTAAAAGAATAGAGCCTTAGAGTACTTTGACTTTTGACCCTTGAATTAATAAAATTGGTCTTTTGTCCCATTTGACCAAGGTCAAAGGGGTAAGAAAATGTTCATTTTGTATTGTGATCCCCAAATTATCATTAAAATATGTATGTGAGAAAATGCAATTTACCCAAAATACCTCTATGCGGCCTCTATGCATTATAACTGTTTGGGGGCACTTCCTAGCCGATGCTTACTTGAGAAGAAGTTACGTTTGGCTCAATTAATAAATTATTTTCCACTGTCTAACACAATATACATTACTATGGGAAACTAAAATCACTCTCTCACCAGTCACATCATTAAACAGCATTAAATACTTTCCATCTCGTTATATTTTAATTTATCACATTCCTATTCCTTATATGGTATGTGCACAAAATCATGCACAGTAAAATCAACATTTTCCTTTTGAGAATTTAGGAATTGAAGCAATATCCTTCCCAATCAATTGTAATTGAGTGACCCACTTTCTCAAAGTTTCTAAAATTAATACATTCAATTCTTTCCAAGAATTTTTTTTTCTTTTTCTTTTTCTTTCATTCAATTCAATGATATATACGTTTATAACCTGTTGTTCTTGTTTGACCTCATATGATTTGGAGCTTGGAAGAGCATTGAACGACGACAAATAATTTTCAATAAGACAAGTTGGATGGGGATTGGGGACAATAATTTTCAACCTCTTCTTAATGTTACTTCTTTTTACGAAAAATTGACTTATATTAAATAGATGAGGTCGAGTAATTAGGGGAAATATAAGATGGGGGTTGTTCCCAGAATTAGGAGATAAGGTGATTGAGTTTGCCGTGTTTGGCTAAGCTATGGGCGATAGTGTTTTGGCCCCGACAGATCCAGCTTATCTGAGTAAGGGAAAGGCGGGCTAGGAGGGTTCGGATGTCGGTGAAGATTGCTCCGAGGTCCGATCGGTCCTCTTCCTGGCCATTGATTATGTACGTGGATGATGGCTTCGGCGTCGCCTGGCGCCTGCCATAGCCGTGGCCCCTGCATGGAGGTGCTCGGCGAGGAGGAGTACTTCCCTAGCGGCAAGGGATTCGGCTGTCGGCTCTGAGACAATTGCTTGACGAATCCGAAACGCCACCCTTGCGGAGCTGGAGATACTCATTCGGAATGTTACTCGATTATGATCCGTTTAACAAAAGAATTATTATTTTTTTTTTCTTCTTCTTCTTTTTGCTAATAATTCTGAAATTATTAATTAGAAAATGCGAGGTATTGTTTCTCACAGATGCTTGCATTATCAAATTTTGTAGCTTTCTGTGTTTTACAAGCAACGTGAACTTCTCTTATTCCTTGCTTGGGCATATGCTTTTTTTTCGACGTTAGCTCATGTTTTTATTCTGTACTGATTTTGTTTTTGTCTTTTATCGTATATTTGATATCTTAGAACGATTTCTTATTATTCTCAATACACCTTCTATCTATATATAATATGTATATTTATCAGATCCAGCTTGATGTATCGCATCATATATTTTTCTTTTGAAAGTGTACTGGATACGAGAAAGATAATTTCATTTTCATCTCCTTTTTTTTTTCTTAATTTCGAAATTAAGTAAAAATATAAATTCTCTCTTTTTCTTCCTTTTTTTTTTTTTTTTTTTGTGGATTGAAGTGGTTTTAGATTTATCTGAAGGAAAGATAAATAGAAGCAACAAAGAAGACAATAGAGAAACTGAAAAAATAATGAGTGAAATATCACAGTACATTTTACAGAGCTTAGTGGGCAAAATGACAAATTTAACAAAATGGATAGAAAGACACATTTTTTATAGTTCAGCGGCTAAAGTGACACAAAAAAAAAAGTTTAGTGACAAAAAGTTTCACATTCGAAAATTAGGTAGCCAACAATGTCATTTGCCCTTAAGTATATATTCTCTCTGTTCCATTAGAACGGTCCACTTTGAGAAATATTTTTTGTTCCATTAAAAGAGTTTCAATTTTAATTTTTGTACACCTCCTACCCTTACAAATATAATCATGTGGTCTACAATTAGCCTATACTTAAAAAGTAAGGATATAAAATGAAACAAATGATGTCAAATTAGATATTTTAGGTATTGTACCTTGATATTCATAATAAGTTGTACATGTGTCAAGATAAACTTTTCTAGTGGAACGCAAATAGTATATATATTTAGGTACATGAAATTGCAATTTCTTGGTGGCAAAAAGCAGAAATAAAGGGGGCTTTTATGTATTTATACTATTCTATTGTTATGATTCAAAAAAGCGACAAAAATAAAGACAGCGCAATGTTTTCCACTAATAAATTATTCGTATTGGTGGGAACCAACCAAATTCTTCCACAAGTAAAGCAGGAATTTTATGCACTTAAATAAAGAACTAAACGACAGCCACAAGTTTACGTTAATTTTCCTTTTTCACATGAACCCTCCCTTGTTTATATATGGTTCCGATTTCTAAATATAAATGTATATAAAGTGAAATATAGTTTTGTTTAGCAATAATTCTATCTGAGTTAACTTTATTTTGTTGATTCGTTAACTTAGAACGTCGGCTCGCTTTGATCTCTTAACTTGAAATTTTTTTTTATCTATGTCTTTCAATTTCAAAAAATAATTTTCAAATGGTTTGAGTTATTTTTTTTTATCTATGTCTTTCAATTTCAAAAAATAGTTTTGAAATGGTTTCAAACTCAAATTCTAACATCGTCTAGTTGCTTTCTGACTAATATTATGTGATGAAATTCACATGCATTAATCAGTCAGCAAATAAACATCCGAAGTAAAAATGTTAAATAATTTTATTCGTCTGAAACATTTTGTAGGCAAAAACCGTTTGAGACTATATCCCTTGTGCCCATGATTGCTTACTTACCATGTGACACTTTCATAACGATATTGTTAATTTTATACCAAAACAATATCGTATTGATAATTGCACGTGCATATATGGTAAGTAAATCAATATTGGGTATATCTCAGTGATCTCATGCCAACTCGAGTACTGTCTGAATTTAAATTTAAAATCATTAAGGAACTAATTTAAAAGTTCATAGATGAAAATAAAACTTTTCCATTCGAAAAATCAAAGTAAAACAACCGTTCAAATTAAACGACCAATGGAGCAATTTTACCCTCATGTATATCAATAATTTCTTGTTTGTGTGGAATCAAAACTTTGAGGATAACTTTAGCATTTACACGAGAAACATGTGTGAAGGTCAAGTGACAAGACAAGGAGCACTTTTGTCGGAAACTTTCCGGCCAACTGGTGGTGGAGCAGCTGCAGGCTAGGACCACCGTATTGGATATGGTTTCTATCTTAACCTCCGCCGTCCACATCATTCATCTCCACCGCACGTGAATTCCCGGCGGAAACCCTAGGGACAGATAGTGATGACAAATTATTGTTTAAATAAATATGTTGATATATATATATATATATTGGTGTGATAATTAAATTAAGTGAATAATAAAAATGAAATTGTACTAATTTATGAATAGTAATTTTAATGAACTATAACTGTTTTAAATGGGGTGTTAAATCTATAATAATCTTTTGAAATATATAGGACAAAGATGTCTATGCGTTGATAGTTTTCATAAATGAACTATATAAGCCTCGACATAATGACTCGGGAAATAGTCAACTTGAATACTACTTAAATGTCGAGGTTTAAACTTATAAAATGTTGTGAGTCGCATAATCAATGAACTAAATGGCTTCTCATAAATAACACGAATGTTTGACTTCAACAAATGTGGATCAAACGTAACCCTAGTACTCGCATGAAATTTTTTCTGAAAAAAAATTAATAATATTGTTACGCATGTAATTCTTTAGATGGGAGATTTCCTTTTTCTTCTTGGAGGTTTATGTTGCATAGTTTATACTTATTTCGTCCCACTACAATAGTTATTTTTAGATTTGTACCTTACGATTTATAAACAATTACACCACTGAATTTTTTTACCGAGTAGGAAGAAGTGTATGATTTTCATATGTGAAACAGCTACTATTTTCTTTATTCCTTCTAATTATTATCCAAAGTATCTTGGAAGTAGAATTAATGCTGTCAAAAGAATCACATTTGGGCAATGACATATATACGAAGCTAGGGACCCTCTCAAAGATATTTTATATATAGATGTTGCTCATCTGTGATCTTTCATCATCATGGAACATGGCTCAATAAATTTATAAAAACCATAAATATTTTAAAAAATTTTAACCAATAATTTGAATTGAATGTTACTTTAACAATTATAAAAACCATAGATATTTGACAAAAATTTAAGCAATAATTGAATTCAATGTTACTTTTCAGAAAGAAAAAGAATGTGCCCATCACATCAATTAGTTTTTGTGAATATCATCACTCTCTAACAATTATATCAACGAAAAATACTATAATCTCGTTAATCATTTAGTCACTGAATAATAGTTCCAGCATTTATATTGTCAGTGGCTAATTATATTCTCATTAACCATTTAATCACATGATAATAATCTTAAATACATTTATAATGTCAGTGACTGAAGGGGGTGGTTCCTTGTAGGAACTATAGTGGAGCACTTTTACGTCGAAGCAAATACTTTACATTATGCCATTATAAAACCACTGGTGCAGAATCATTGCTCCATCTTCATGGTGTTGAAAGCACTTTCAAAATCCCAGAAACATGGATTGATTTTCCGAATTCCAATCTGAATGCTCTGCCATTTTCAGTAAATTCTGCTGCTTTTGCTTCGAAGTTCTGCAATGGAGACTGCCGAATTGCACAGGCTCAACAGCATAAGGCTGACGAATTCAAATGTGTGGACAAACACCGCCGTCAGCCGCATATTTTCCCGGTCTTCTAAGGATCTCGGAGAAGAAGAAGACGAAGAAGCAGCGTTGAAATGGGCTGCTCTGGAGAAGCTTCCCACATTCAAACGCATTCAAACGTCCATTCTTAAAGATCAAGAAGAAGGCCTTCATAAACAAATTGATGTCAAGAAACTTGGACCCTTTGAGAAAAAGAATGTTGTAGACAAGTTGCTGAGAACTGCAGAGGAAGATAATGAAAGATTTCTTCTCAAGCTCAGAGAACGCATTGACAGGTAATTGGTAGGTGTTAAGTATTTCACGTCGGAATCTGAGAGTGCTATAAAATACTTAATAAGTTGAGTTCAACACTTACCTACTTAAGTTTTCGGGTCAAGTTGGATTTCGATTTACTTATTAGACTCGATGGTGGGATTTGTTGTATTTTCCTGATGATAATTGGTATGGTTTTAGAGTTGGTGTTGAGCTTCCAACGATTGAAGTTCGATTTGAGCATTTGAAAGTTGAAGCAGAGGCTTACGTTGGAAGTAGAGCTCTGCCAACAATATTTAACTTCTCTATAAACATTCTAGAGGTAATAAATGCATTGAGAAAACATTTATTCTATTACTTCCATTAGAAGATCCATTAGAAGAGTACACTTTATAATAGTGTTTTCAGTATTAAAAATGGACTTTTCAGTGTTCGTATCATTTGTTTATGTCCTTTTAATCTTCTTCCTCTGTTTTCTCTGCTTCTTTTGTGTGAAGGGATTCTTCAATTGTCTCCATATTCTTCCGAAGAAAAAGAAACCTTTTTTAATCCTGCATGATGTCAGTGGGATTATCAAGCCTGGCAGGTAAAATTGGTAGTGTAAGAAGGGATTTTCTAGAATTTTCAGTGAAATTTGCTACTGATGTTCATCGAAAATTTGCAGATTGACACTGCTTCTTGGCCCTCCAAGTTCTGGGAA
Organism: Leptodermis oblonga; assembly: GCA_016801395.1. Taxonomy (NCBI): domain Eukaryota; kingdom Viridiplantae; phylum Streptophyta; class Magnoliopsida; order Gentianales; family Rubiaceae; genus Leptodermis; species Leptodermis oblonga. Next base: position 35,902,396 of record CM028757.1, on the reverse strand, counting down.
ATCCACATTATTGCTAGCTTTGTCTGGAAAACTTCAATCTGACCTCCAGGTAATGAAATAGAATTCATATTATACTTCTTTTTTTTTTTTTTTCCTTTGTTTTTTTTCTGTAATGCACATTCATCTCATACATTATTCCATTATTCTAATATTACAACATATTAGTTTTATCTGATGCCCCGTTGTTGTGGGAAACAGGTGTCAGGGAATGTAACATACAATGGCCACAAAATGGATGAATTTGTTCCTCAAAGATCATCTGCATATATTAGCCAATATGATCTTCATATAGGGGAATTGACTGTGAGAGAAACAATAGCCTTTTCAGCAAGATGTCAAGGAGTTGGTGCTAATCATGGTGAGAATCTTTAGTCATGAATAATTGAACATTTTCAAAGATAATATGGTTAGTTATAAAGCTTCAAATGGTTCTTTTTACTTGGAAATTGGCAGAAATCATGGCGGAATTGTTGAGGAGAGAAAAGCAAGCAAATATTAAACCCGACCCGGATATTGATGTATTCATGAAGGTAAAATCATTTCAACTTGAACTTCAATCCTTTGGCATTAGCTGAAAATCAATGTTTCTGAGATAGGCTTTCTTGAGTTTCTTCATTCTCTTAAATTGATCTGATATGGTTGATTTGATGATGCAGTCATTAGCCATTGAAGGGCAAAAGTCCCATGCTGCTACCGATTATGTTCTCAAGGTATTCGATTGAATTCCTCCCTGAAACCCTTTTCATTTTCGTGGCATTGCGTAAATTCTGTTTTTTTTCATATGTGAATGTGGAGAGATTATTCAGTGCATCCGTTGCACCATGTGGTGCAGCCAGATACACAGGGGTAATAAGTGATATTTCTCCTGAGAGTGATGATTTGTAGGGGGCCTAGGAATAAGAATGAATTTTAGTTCATGTTTTACTAGTGGCTTGTTGCGCTATTTTTAAGGATGTAGCAGATGTACTGAAAAACTTTTTGATGTTCAGATACTGGGGCTTGACATATGCGCTGATACTCTTGTGGGGGATGCAATGATACGTGGGATTTCTGGAGGCCAGAGAAAGCGTGTCACAACTGGTAAGAAAAGCTTAATGCTTGAACATGAGATTGTGTGCAAACTCATTAACGATTACAATAACAACAAATTAAGTCTTTATCTCACTACATGGAGTCAGCTATATGGATCATATCTCGCCATCAGTGTATACTTGAATTTCCTCCTTTTTCATTTTGTTTGTGTAATGACAGGGGAAATGCTGGTTGGACCATCAAGGGCACTTTTTATGGATGAGATATCTACTGGCTTGGATAGTTCGACAACCTTTCAGATAGTTAACGCGATGAAACAATCCATCCACATTCTCCAGGGAACTGCTGTAATCTCCCTGCTGCAACCTCCACCTGAGACTTATGACTTATTTGATGACATAATTCTCTTATCAGATGGCCAGATAGTGTATCAAGGTCCCCGTGAGAATGTACTCGAATTTTTCGAGACCATGGGATTCAAATGCCCCGAGAGAAAAGGAGTTGCTGATTTCCTCCAAGAAGTAATCTTTTGGCTTCTATTTCATGTGCATTGTATACCTTTTGCTCAACACTAACCTTGAATTATGCTGATAAATGAAGGTCACTTCAAAGAAAGATCAAGAGCAGTACTGGTTTCGTAGAGATGAACCTTACGAGTTCATTTCTGCTAGAGAATTTTCAGAAGCATTTCAGTCATTCCACGTTGGGCGTAAACTCAGCGATGAACTTTCTGTTCCTTTCGACAAATCCAAAGGACATCCCTCTGCTCTGACAACTAAGAAGTATGGCATTGGCAAGATGGAGCTTCTGAAAGCTTGTACATCCAGAGAATGGCTACTTATGAAAAGGAATTCAGTAGTCCACATATTCAGGATTACACAAGTGAGTTGAATGTCACAAAATTTTGCTTTTTTCTGTTTGACACTGTAAAAGAAGACAGCATTGATTGTGTTTTTTTTTTTTTATGTATCAGCTCATTTTCATGGCGACCATTGTCATGACTATGTTTCTTCGAACTGAGATGCACAAAAAAACAGTGACAGATGGAGAAATTTACATGGGAGTTCTCTATTTTGCTTCCATTTCACTTATGTTCTCTGGAATATCACATATGTCACTCAGTATCCTGAAACTTCCCGTCTTCTACAAGCAACGCGACCTTCTCTTTTTCCCTGCGTGGGCATATTCTCTTCCCACATGGATACTCAAGATCCCTATCGCTGTTATTGAAGCTTCCATTTGGGTAGGCTTGATTTATTACGTTGTTGGATTTGATCCTGAGATAGGAAGGTAAGATATGAAATAAATTATCTCTATATTGCTCTAAACAGATTGAAAAAATACCAGGATGAATCAAGAAAAGTTAATTCATGATGGATGTGATTGCAGGTTCTTCAGACAAGTGCTCCTTCTCATCTGTGTCCATCAGATGGCGTCAGGACTGTTTCGCTTCATGGCTGCAATAGGGAGAGACATGATAATAACTAACACATTTGGATCGTTTGCATTACTTGCAGTTCTTGTTCTAGGTGGATTCATTTTGTCAAGAGGTAGAAAAGCATTTTTTTTAACCATGTCATTAATCTTTAGTGTGCTATTAACTCTATTATTCTTTTGTAGCTAAGATTCCCTAACCAAAAAGTGATACTTTTTGGCCAGATGACATTAAACCTTGGTGGATATGGGGTTACTGGATTTCACCTTTGATGTATGGGCAGAATGCTATTGCTGTAAATGAGTTTCTGGGGAAGAGTTGGAGACATGTAAAAGTTATTTTTACCAATCTGCTTTCCAATAAGGTTCAATTCAGTGGTTCTGAGAATTATGAAGCATACTGTTTTGCAGGTTCCTACTGGTGCTACAGAGCCAATTGGAGTATTGGTCTTAAGGTCTCGCGGCATTTTCCCAGAAGCCCGTTGGTATTGGATAGGAGTTGGAGCTCTCCTAGGATTTATTCTTCTTTTCAATTTACTGAATGTTTTGGCTCTGACATACCTCAAATGTTAGTATTGCATTAAATCGTCTTCCAATTTACTCTTTCCCTGACATAAATTGTTTTCGGATTTATCCCCGATCTCAATGGTCCTAAAGGTTAGTTTCTCATGCAGCTCTAGGAAGAAATGAGGTTTTTCTCCCTGAAGAAATGTTAAAAGATGACAGTTCAGGAAAGGCTAGTGAGCTTAATATAATGGGATCAGCAGGTAGGTAGACTGAGTTAGTATTGTACTTATTTTGCTCCTACTTTTGGTTTGCTTATAGTACTTTTCATTTCAAACCTGCAGGAGGTGGTAAGGATGATAGGGAATCTTTGTCATCCAGATCTGTGTCGCTGAAAATAAGGGACACTGATAGGTCTACTTCCATCAGAAAGAAGGGAATGGTTCTTCCTTTCGAACCCCTCTGTATGACCTATGAAGATTTGAAATATTCAGTAGATATGCCAAAGGTATATATCTGGAATTGGGAAGCGTAGTCTATTTCTGTATCGCGTATTAAATTTAGCCATTGATGTTGCAAATTTAACTACTGAAGTATCGTAGTTATATTAAAACAATAAGTATTGTGATTTCAGGAAATGAAAGCACAAGGTATTCCTGAAGACCGGCTGGAGCTTTTGAAAGGCGTAAGTGGTGCTTTCAGACCAGGAGTACTAACAGCTTTAATGGGGGTCAGTGGGGCAGGAAAGACTACTCTGATGGATGTCTTGGCTGGTAGAAAAACAGGTGGATATATTGAAGGAACAATAACCATATCGGGTTATCCAAAGAAGCAAGAAACATTTGCTCGAATAGCTGGTTATTGCGAGCAATTTGACATTCACTCTCCTCAAGTTACTGTCTATGAGTCCTTGGTGTATTCTGCTTGGCTTAGGCTGCCTCCAGAAGTCAGTGCTGACACCAGAAAGGTTATTCATGATCTGAAACTTTGTTCTTGAAGATTTTCTACACGGTCTTCGCTTAGTCTCCATGTTAATCCGTTTTAAATCCCTGAAAAACTGCAGATGTTTGTTGATGAAATCATGGAGCTTGTGGAGCTCACCCCACTGAAAGAAGCACTAGTTGGATTGCCTGGTGTAAATGGTCTTTCAACAGAGCAAAGAAAGAGGTTGACAATCGCAGTTGAACTCGTGGCGAATCCATCCATAATTTTCATGGATGAGCCAACATCAGGGCTGGATGCTAGAGCAGCTGCAATAGTTATGAGAACGGTAAGAAACACGGTGGACACAGGCCGAACTGTTGTGTGCACAATCCATCAGCCTAGTCTTGACATCTTTGATGCTTTTGATGAAGTGAGTGCCTGTTTTTGGCTCCTGTAATTTGATCTCATTCCTAAGAAAACACGAATCACTCATACAAGCAATGTTGCAGTTAGTACTCTTAAAGCGAGGAGGAGAAGAAATTTATGTCGGTCCATTAGGCCGACACTCTTCTCAGCTCATCGAGTACTTTGAGGTAAGGACGACATCCTATAAGACACTTAGAAAAGTTCTTCTGCAGCCAAGTTCTTAACTTTGCCTTTGTGTCTTCTCTTAAGGCGATCGATGGAGTCAGTAAACTAAAAGATGGTTATAACCCTGCAACATGGATGCTGGAGGTGACTTCTGTTGCACAAGAAGCAACTCTTGGAATTGATTTTGCTGATTGGTACCAAATGTCTGAATTATACAGGTGGGGTACTCACAAATTTTAAGGATTACCATGTCATGGCTGACGTGATGGTTATTAATCCACTCAAATTCTGCCATATGACAGTTTTTACTAAGTCAGCAATGACGTAATGATTATTAACAATCTACTATTTTCTCATTACAAAAATGGTGATTGTGAGATCATTCATGTACAGAAAGAAACTGATTAAATTCATATGGTGATACAGGAGAAATAAAGCTTTGATTGAGGAGCTCAGCAAACCTGCACCAGATTCCAAGGAGTTATACTTCCCTACGCGGTATTCCCAGTCTTATTCCATCCAATTTCTTGCTTGCCTGTGGAAACAGCATTGGTCATATTGGCGAAATCCGCGATACTCAGCAGTGAGACTCTTTTACGCCACCTTCATCGCTTTGATGTTTGGAACAATGTTCTGGGATTTAGGCACCAAGAGGTGACTTTCTGCATCTCACCTTTACCAAATAACTTGCCTGTTGAGTATCTATCTCCTCGGTGCTGAACATTTCCAGCTTTTCCCCATTTCAGGAGGAAGCAACAAGACCTTTTCAATGCAATGGGATCCATGTATACAGCTGTCCTGTTCTTGGGAGTACAAAACTCGACAACAGTCCAACCTGTCGTCGCCATTGAGAGAACAGTCTTCTATAGGGAAAAAGCTGCTGGAATGTATTCAGGTTTGCCATATGCCTTTGCACAGGTAATGACATTTGTTTTGTTCTTTCTATAGAGTTTTACTGTCAATACTGAAAGATTGTGCTGCATAGTTTTTGTCAAGAAAACGCCTGTTCGTTTTCATTTGGTTTTGGAAATGATTTTTAAATGTGAAAGGTGTACTCAAATATAAGAATATTTAATGGAAAGGTAGAACAGTACTGGGAATGATTTGAAATTAGTATAATATTTGAAACTTCAAAAACATGTTTCTGAAAACATTGCAACGAACATATTCCCAATTCGTTTTCTGATTCGAAATCCTTCTTCAAAATGCAGATAGCAATCGAGATTCCTTACATTTTTATTCAAGCAGTGAGCTATGGTACAATAGTTTATGCCATGATTGGATTTGAATGGACAGCAGAAAAGTTCTTCTGGTACCTGTTCTTCATGTACATCACCTTGTTGTACTACACACTTTATGGAATGATGGCAGTGGCACTAACACCCAACCCCAACATTGCCGCCATAGCTTCCTCAGCTTTCTATGCCATCTGGAACCTTTTCTCTGGATTCGTGGTCCCTCGAACGGTAAGCGCCTCCTCACTCATTCACTGTTAAGGTCCGTGAAAACAGGACTCTTTTAGTGGGACGGAGGCAGCAGCATAGAAGGGAAAATGGCAGTTTTGGTCTCCTGTGTTTGGCCGTGCAGCATTTTTAGTCATTTATTGTTTCACGTTAGCAATTTTTTCTCCCTGCGTTTGAAAGTTTGGCACTTTTGATCTGGAGTAAGTGGTCAATCAAGTGATTAAACCCGAAATAGGCGATCAAACATAAATAACTAAAAATACCCCCTAGCTAAATATAAGCGACCAAAAGTATCATTTTTCGAGTGGCTAGATGAATGCTTACTATTCCATCCTTTTTTCATTGCAGAGAATTCCAGTGTGGTGGAGGTGGTACTATTACCTTTGCCCTGTTTCATGGACACTATATGGATTAGTTACTTCCCAGTTCGGAGATGTTAAGGAAGAGCTCGAAACACATGAGACAGTGGAACACTTCATAAGGAGTTACTTCGGATTCAGATATGAACTGTTGGGATATGTGGCTCTAATCGTCACTGGATTTGTACTTCTTTTTGGGTTCACTTTTGCCTATTCAATCAGGCAATTTAACTTCCAGAAAAGGTAAAATAGAGTCCTCAACTTTCTAGCCTTTTTAAGGACCAATTATGTAACACCACAAAATATTTTATTTCATTTGAGCTGTCTTATGTAGCAATCAACATTTGATTGTTTTAGATTTAGATTATCAAAAAACCTAAAAATTATAGAAAGCTAATTAAGAACAGGAACAGACTACAGTCCATTACAAAACCATTCATTGCTTCGATAATTGCCATAAATGCATTACTAATGTCATTGCCTTTGGAGGGTTCTTACAACTACCAATAATAGTTGCTAAAAACATCAAACAGAAATTGACTAAATATAGAAGCATCAAAGGTATCAACTGACCTAACTAAAACTCAAAATAATGTCATTTGATGGGGATCTAAACAACAAAACTTGTGTTTCCTGCCGCATATGTTACAGTTGGTCATTACATCCTCTCCTAGGCTCCTAAAAAGTACAAGAAATAAATTGAAAATCCCAAACAAGCGGGAAAAAGAGAGGAAATAAAGCCAAAAAGACTACATAAGGATCAAATTTATGGAAATAGAGGGGTAAGAATTAGAATACTTCGTCATTATCTCTCATTCAGCCAACTTATCCAAGAAGCCCTGCAACTCCTTGAGACCTTCAGCCGATACACTTCTATGGACCCGCCCTCGAGGAACAACCAAATTAGGTGGCGGTTGTGGCTGGAAACACACCACAACTACAGATAAATTGTCCCCACTTTTTCTCTTCAGAGCCTCGTCGACCAGGTCCTTGCAGCACATCTCTGGATCATTGTGCTCTTGAAGCTTTCTCCGAGCAAAGTCGACGGCATTTTGACTCATGAAGACATCCCATATTCCGTCGCACCCGACGATAAGAAACTCATCCTGTTCTGTCAGTCTAGTGGTCATAAATTCAGGCTCTGCACTGAGAGGGCCACCATCACCGTGTTTCAACCCTTCCATGTGCCAGTCCCCCAGAGCACGTGCGACATTCAGTTGGCCATTCAGGTAACCATCAAATACGTATCCTCCACAATCTTCTATTCGCTGTTTCTCTGTGAAGGAACCAGGCTTGTGGTCCCTTGACATCTCAATTGCTTTACCCCGACGACAGAGAACTGCCCTACAATCTCCAGCATTTGCCACGACCAATGAACTACACAGAAATGCAATGAACAAACAACAAAAAGTAAGGCACAACTGCTGCAGAGGAGCCTCTCAGAACAGAAAGCATTTCACAGATGCTCATGTATGCTCGGGGAAAAAAAAAAAAAAAACAAAGTGTATACTTCACATAAACACTAGCTATCAGCAAAAACAGAGCAAATAACCAAAAAAAAAAAATTGGTGCTGTTACTGCATAATCACATTCATGTAAGTCAAGATCAGAGAATATTCTCATTTCCGGAAGCTGCTGGTCAAATAAATAATATTAAGCCAAATTCACTACAAGCTAACCAAGATATAAACTAAATAAACATCAGGTAAAATTTACACAAAAATCAAAGATCAACAAACTTGCCAACATTTTTCTGACTGAACTCCAGAGCAGTACTAAAAATTCAAACTTCTCTTTACATTCCCTTTGTTTTAATACTCCATAAGTTAAATGTCTATCTTCGTCTTGAAGATTAAGAACAAGAATGGATTAAACATCATTATTAAGATCCATGCAGTGGAATGAAGGATACTGTCCCAAATAATCACTAAATAAAATGTATTGACGCACATACTACATGATTCCATGACCGGCATCACCTAAATCCAAAGAAAATATAATTTACAACCTGTAAGTAGGTAAAGTATTGATGGTAACACCATGATTAATGGGAATAACTTTAGAATTATATACTTGCAAATTTTAAAGATAATCATTCGTGGTTGGCCTTTAGATAATTAGACAACCTTCTAGTCTTCAGGACCCAATTATTTTCTTTTCCATTAGTATCCCACAATGACCCGTAAAATGATCAATTTACATAAACTCTAACCTCCCAATAACAAGAGCTGCCAAAGCAGTTGTACCAGAGGCAAGATCATCATCCAAGGTGCATGCTTCTGCAAAAGCAGTATCAGTTTGCAGAAATGCAGATGAAATAACCCTCTCAATCTCCCGAGGAAAGTCTTCATCCTCAGCAATGAATCTAGGTAAATGATGGCATGCGAAATCAGCAGCATGCTTTCCTCCATGGCCATCAAAAACCTTAACCAAGCAAAAGAATAATATTACAAAAGCAACCCAAAATAACTCTGCAATCCATACAACTAATATAAAATCCCTAATAGCAATGTCCAATGTTCAACTGAATATGAATAATATTTCGGTTAAACACTTGCCTTTAGAGATATAATCAGCTACCTAACTCGAACCTCTTTTTCATGAAGTCCAAAAAATTAAAAAATAATCTCTCCCAGAAGCCACCCCCCTCTCCCTAAAATAAAATAAAAACAAAAGAAAGCAATCCCCAAAGAAAAGACAACCAATCATTCTTAAATAAAAACCAATAAAATCTTCAAAAATGAAAGGGGATTACACAGCATTCCTTTGTTAGGACACAAAGTAAAGAACATTTTTACCCACAAATGCTTGTCACCAGAACAAGGAAAAAACATACCACTAAGTAAAAGCAATTCTCATATATTCTAACACAATGGCTAAGCATGCCAAACACATTACTATCAAAAGGAAGAAAGTTACCCCATAAAAGGCACTAGGTCCTTCAATAGAATTCTTCAAACCATAATGATTCACAAAATCATCAGCACAAACAAACACATCCTCCATCACTGAGCGACCACCAATGTCTGCCCAAGCTCCTGAGCGAAGACTAGGTACAAACACAGCCTCACAATCATTTACACTCAATCCTTCTACAGATAACCCCTTGGTCCTGGTTTTCACCTGCAACAGTTCCACAAAGAACATTTTTAATGCAAAAATAATATACTCATATATATACATATATATAAGGTCAACCACTATACATCAAAGTTAGATAGCATTGAAACACACAGTTTAAGTTAATCAGAAAACAGAGCTCAGTTTCAAGCAACCTAATAACATAGCCAGGGGGAAATGGAACCTTATAAGTGAAGGAACGAATCCACTGTGCATCAGGGAATGCTTTAACCAACCAATCACATTACACACATTCAATTGTGGAGAACATAAATCAGAAAAGCAGCAACTTGATGTCGTACAAACATGGCAGAAGAACAGCCCCAAAATAAATAATTAAAATTAATATAATGATGAGGGAACGTAGTGAAAATATAGTTAGTGAAGTAAATATCAAGTCTTCCTTGCAAAGAAAAAGCCAAAGATATGATAAAACTCATAATTAAAGCATCAAAGACCTTTAAAGTAAGAATTCAACTTCCAAATAAATTGCATCGATTTCCAGATCTAGTCACTTCAAAACCCCAGCCCCACCACAACTTCAAAACAAAAAACGAACCTTTCTTTATCAGCCAGAATACTTCATATACATTATTGAACTTCATAATTTTTCCTAGCTCAAATTTATCAACCAATAACCCCAAAAACAAGAAACGCACACACATACACAAGGCATAAATTTACTATTCAACTAAAATAGAAAAGCCAAAAAATTTAAATATGCAGATGAAGATAGGATTTTTCTTTAAAAAAAAGATAAAATAAAAATTGAATTCTTTGTCTATTATCTTTACCAATGAATGATGTCGAGCCAGGGACTTCTTACAAGAAGCGGCGCTGAGTGAGCGTTCCGTAGTGAGGCACTGGCGGTAAACAGCGAGTGGCTTAGGTGGGAGGCCGCCGTCGTTGCCGCCGCCGCCCGAGATCACATTGATGCTGCTCTTACCACCACAATTATCAATGACAACAACCTTATCTCCCTCCTCCATTTTGATTCTGAACCATTGCCAAGAACCCTAAATCGGCAGAAGAAAAATCGAGAATTACAAACTTCAGCAGTTCAAGGAAACTCCAGATTTCGGCCTCCTGGATGAATTTTTTCTGGGGAATTCGGAGAGTGTCGAATTTGCAATCGAAGGGCCTAGGGTTTTAGAGTGGTGCATACAATGTATGTAAGTGTGGAAGAAAAGGGGAAGATCGGGATCGTTTATAGTTTTTTCTAGAAATAAATAATTAATTAAATTAAATTAAAATTAAAGATTGAATTTGGATTTTGTGAAAAGGGGAATGTGCCGTTGGCAGTTGTATTGCATGGACTATGGAGTCGTGTAAAATGTGAAGTAGAGGGAGGGAGTGACGTGGCCAAACGTTTCAAGACTTCAATCTTAAGGCTTAGGATCTCTAAGCCTGGTGCGAAGCCACAGCATAGCAGTTAGTACTATATGCTGATTTTCGTATGTTTTGGGTTTGAAACTTACCTAGAGTGAAAAAATTACCCGAATAAAAAAAATTATAATAAGGGTGGGACTGAGTGGTCCCCAAACTCAGAAAAAGATCTCTAGGCCTTTTATTTATTTGGACGAGTTAAATTTATTTTTGAAATTTGAGTATAATTACGAAACTAAAGACGTTATTTTATGAAATTATATAATATTTCTTTCATTTCTAAATGGATGATGTTTTACCTTGTTACACACATATTAAGAAAATTGATAAAATTACTTTGTTAACTATATTAAATTATTTGATTATCCTAAAATATTATGAATTGTGTAATTATTATAACCTTATTAATTATAAAACTAACACATTCTATATTGAACATAGAGCTTTATAACCTTATTTAATAATAAAATGAACATGATACACATTTTTTTGATGTAAATTGTAGTTTCAATGAGTTTAGTCTTGAAAATCTACAACATAAATTAATTATAAAATTACAATAAATAATGGCAAATATGGAACAGAATGCACTAATTGCTCTTTAATTCCTAAAACGTAATACATTTAGGATCAAATTTAAAAGGTTAAAATTAATGTCCGCACATGAGTTGGCACAGTACGCCAAAATTAACGTAACTGTTAACTTAGTGTGGAACAGCCCCCGGATTTCTTATCTTTCAGTGTTGGAATTCCCAGCTAATTTATAAAAGCTTCCGTTCAAAAAAAAAAATTTTAAAAGTTAAAACATCATACATTTAGGAACGGATGGAGTACTTTTTAAGTTTAAAATTATTATTGAGAAAACAATTAAACATAGCACAGTTTATATGTCTTCCAAGTTCTATCTTGTAATTTCGATTCACAATATTTGTCTTGCAATTTATTTGTTTCGCAGTCATCGTTTGTATATGAACAACTTTTAAAAAAGGTATAGATGTAAATATTTAAAAAAATAGGGTTAATTTTATAATTAAACCCAAACTTCAGGGTATATGTTTTATTTTTGTATGTGAACTTTTTTTTTGGTTCAAATGGCAAGGAAGCTTTCGATCCTCCAAGGTGTAAATTTGCGTCTTGGAAGTAATTTTTAATATTTAAAAATAATTTTAAAAATGAGTTTTAGAAATATAGGAATTTCATACCTAGTTTATAATGTAAAGATAAACTTATATTTGCAGTCAAGCTTGATAATTTAATTGGTGAAAGATTATAATAAATTATTATGAGGTTTTTGTATGATTAGTGTAGTCATCACTTAACAATGGTAAGGTAGGTTTAAAGGAGGTTGGAGAAAATATTTTTTTCAAAAACAAACAAACGGACAGATGGGAAAACTGCTTTAAAAATTATGTTTAGTAAAAGAAATTTTGAGATATAGTATTTTTTCAAAATCTTGTTTGGTAAAGTAGTAGGCATTAAACAAGATTTTTCCTCAAGTTTTGAGTTTAGAGAAAAATAATTTTTAGATATTCAAAAAAGAATAATTTTTTCTGAGATAAGGTTTTGGAAATTAAAATTTGGAACTCGTGCCAAACGAATTATTGGAGGGGCCAAAATTATTAACACTAATATATATATATATATATATACTAAAATATATATATATGTAGTATTTTCCTAAAAATAAAATTGTAGGGGCCTAACCTACCAAGCCCCAATGATTTTTCGTCACTAGATACATTAGCAGTTACACTCAATACATTAAAAGATAAACTTGATACACATCATATTACAGACTAAAATTTTAATATACGTTATTTTCATAATATAACAGCAATATACATCATAAGCAAAATTCGATACGCTCACCCTCGCCCTACAACCGATCGAGTTCCCATGCTTTCCCAAAGCCTCTTCGCTCCTCTTGGTAGCTCCTAACTCTTCTTTCAGTCTAACTCTTACCATCTTGGCTCCAAACAAGGGGTTAAGGCTCTGTTCTTTTCCATTCCATTCCAAAAAAATCATCACTTTTTCTTAAAAAATTTTACAAAAATAAATAACATCATTTTTTACTAAATTCAAATTTTGAAAAATTTCATCTAAATTTTCACTCACATAAATTCAAAAAATAACATAACCATTACATTTTTTTTTCTTCTCTTTCTACACAAATCTCCAGAAGAAATTTCTTCCAAAAAAAATTCCTTCTCTAAACTAAAAATTTATCATTTGAGTAATTAAAAGAACAGAGCCTCATAATCTTTCTTGCAGCAATATTTTCTTCTTTGTAATAATCTGCATCTTCTGTTGCTGTAAAGAAAGAGAGAAGCTTTATCGGGCATTAAAATTAAGTATAAAAGTCGATACTTCTAATTTTTATTTTTATAAGAAATATAATTATAATATTTATATAAATTTATTAAAGGACTTAACAAAGCATTGCTCACAATGGTGTAACAGATCCAATATAAAGTTGACTTAACTTTATAATGTATATCTACCTTTTATTAATAGCTACCATTTCCCAACAGTAATTTACAAAACGGTACAAATTTAATATTTATATATCATATCATATCTACCCTATATAATAGAAAGTAATATAAGTTTCACCTCAATTTGCCACTTGGATGCCACATAAGTCTAGCATTTAATGTAATATACCTTATCACTACGTAACTTACCTCTAAATAATGCCACATGGCTACCACATTAGCACATAATTTAATAAACTTTCCATATAAAGGCAATATAAGAGGAACATTTAATAGTTGTTTATTAAAAACATAAATTTTATTTTCTCTATTTTAATTGGATAACATTTTCTTTTGTATGTTTAGCTTCTTTAAGTTAATTTTCAAATTTCTACATTAAAATTAACGTTCATATTTAACCCTCCGTATTCAACTTATTTAAATATAAATATAAACATAAATATATATATAATATATGCATATATCTTTCATATTTTATCAATATGATTTAATGTAGAATATTAATTAGTCATATTTGTAAAATATTAACCATTTATCATGATAAATAAGTTGATTTTGTTACAAATAAATATATTATGTACTTTTTATTATTTTCATTTACTCTTTTCTTTTTTGATTTTTCATATACTATAAGATTTAAATATCTGTAAAGGCTATTAATTATATTATGGTTATTTACATTGTTCACTAAATTTTCTTTATTTTTTTCACATCAAATTTGTTTATTTTTTTCACTTAAACTCCTTTATTTAATATGCCATTATTACTTTCTATTAATTATAAGAAGACTCTTGGTAATCCATAAAAAAATATGAATAGACACTCACAATCTATATATATCTTCCGTCTATTCAAAAGAAAATTAACTTTTTATTGTTTATAATCCTTATGTGCATGCCTAATTCACGCTAATAGTGCAACTTTTCGTAATATATACGTCCATTAAGAACATATTTTTTGCTTAGAGAAATTTAAAAAAAAAAATTTATTATTGATTTTTCTCAATCTCTTCTTCAAATTTGCAGGTTTATGCTGGTTCAACTCCAATGAAAAACAAAGTTCCTCTATTCAGAGCTAGAAAATATGTCTTTAGGTTCACCTCATCTGACAATAGAGTTTCTCATGCCGTCGACGTCTACTTACAACGCGAATCATATTCATTCAACAACTTTGTTAATTTTTAGAAGAAGACTAAAGAAGTTGACAAGAGAAAATATGAAAAGGTGAGGAAAGGGAAGAGAATAGGCATGCCAATTCTATATTTGACGAAAAGTCACAAGTATTTGTGTTATAGTTAACCAATGTTTCTTGTTTTTAACTATATATTTATAATAAACTAATTATTATTTATAATTCTAATTTTTATATTATCACATAATAATATTATTGGGCATTCACCGTGCAAACGCACGGTGTTCACACCTAGTCTCATATATATATATATATATATATATATATATATAAAATGAAAAATTAATTGGGACAATAAAAGTATAGAGGGAAGTATAGTGAATGATGGCATCATATGATTAATACCTTCGATCGTTTTAATTTTAGATGTTCAATTTAAGATTAAGACATTTTTATTTTCTACCCTCCCTTACCACCACCTAGGGATGGTTACGGTTTCGGTTTGAACCGAAACCAAACCGGCTATTTCGGACCCAAAACCGGAATCGTAGGCCACGGATCCAGAACTGGAACCGATCCCACCTAAGGAGATTCCGATTCCACCTTTGAAAGAACCGCGAAACGGCAGTTCTAGAACCGGTTGGAACCAGGAACCTGCGGTCCCTACTTAAAGTGCTAAAAATATATATAACAACTTATATGTTGAAGGAAGGTTTTGAACCCATGCCCTCAACTTTATAATGAAATTTAAGAAGAGCTAAATAACCACTCCAAACACTTTCTCATTTGTTATAATTTTCTTATTATTAATATTAAATATATGTTTATTTTTCTATAAAATACCTAATTATATAATATAATTATTTTATACTACATATATTATAATAATATATAAACTCGTGGTATAATTTACATTAAGTATATTATTAATATAAGTAAATATTAAATTAAATTAAAGTATATACAAATATAAACTAATTATTGAATTAAAATCACTTTAATTTGAACGGAAACGGAATCGGAATCGGAACCGTGATAGAACCGGAACCGGTGGTTCTGGAACCGTCCCGAAATCGTTCCTCCCCAAGGTTAAGGTTCCAGTTTCACTTTCTATAAAATCGAAACCGGCGGTTCTGGAACCATGCTCACATATAATATATGTTGTCACTCGTCTCCCGAAGTCATTACTTAACTAATTAATATACTTATTGCTGTGAACAAAGAATCTTAAGAATGAAAAATGAAACGTCAATGTAGCTATCATCAAGCATAAAAAATCGCATCTGAAAACAGCTGGCGTGTCTTCTTAATTCACCTTGAATACTTGTTTAAACATAACTACAATACTTCATCGGTCAAAGTCAATACTTTAAACTAATTCCGTAATACCAAAAAATAGTACAAGTATTTTGAAAATACACTATACTTGTATTTTAACACACACATGAGATTTTTTATTTTAACATACACACGATATTTCAAAAGTTAAAGTTAATATTTCAATATCTAAAATTTTACGCAATATTTCAACACATTAATTCAATATACACCATAATTCAGATGTTAAATTCATTAATTCAACATTACAAAAATGAAAACGCGATATTTCATCATCACCTAAATTCAGTGATAAGATACTCACGGTACTTTAAAGACTAAATTTAATACACACACTATGGAAGGGGCGAATATAAATTTTCAAATCATGAACTCAAACTCAAAGATGGTGATCGATCAATTCGAACCGGCAAGTGGCAACCACGAAACTACAATAAATATAGAGTATATTACTCATGATTATCACTAGTTAATTGCACAACTAAGCGCATTAATTGACTATAATTATTATATGAATATATATATATATATATATATCAATGTCAATTGAAACAACCAATTAAACAGCAATCCGATATTTATATTAAAGTTTGAGAATGTTAATGATAAAGACTTTTATGTATAATAAGACGACTCAAATTTAATTAATATGAAGTCTTCGGTTATTATTTCTCTAGCAATCTCTATATTTTCTGACTTTTTAAACGCAAAGAAAAAGGAAAAAAAAAAAATGTCGAGCTACAATTATTTTGAAGCATCAACTTCGTTATTGTTAATTAGAAAGAATTAATAAATATATAAACTAGATTTACAAAATTTATGAATATATGTAACACCTTCATTGTCAGCTAATTAATTATACATTGAATGTAGGGGTGTCAAAAAAACCCACTAACCCAAAAACCGCCCAAATCCATTGGGTATTAACCCAATAAAACCCACTTTAAAAACTAATGGGTTGGGTGGGCTTGGGCTAAATATGTAATGGGCGGATTTAGGGTAGTCCATTGGGTACCCTAAAACCCGCCCATCATGGGTATCAAAAATACCCATCCACAATTACCCTTGAAAGTATAAAATAAAAAAAAAAACTAACAACTCACATACTTTAGTGTGCCTATTTTATTTTTTTCTTTAAACATATTTTTTCTTTTTCTTTATTTTTCGTGTCCTACAATTACTTTACGTTTTTTTCCATTTATTTTTTTATAATATTTTTAAATACTAATTCAAAATTCGTTCGGGTTTAGGGCCGAGTTTGGGTTTGGGCCGGGTTGGGCCGGCCCAGTTCGGGCCCAATTTTTGACCGATTTCGGGGCGGGCCCAGTTTTGGGCCTCGGGATCAGTTTTGGGCCTCGGGCCCAGTTTTGGCCCGGGCCCAGTTTCGGTGTCGGGGCATGCACGTGTTTATATAAATATAAAAAAATTAAAAATTGTGTTTCGACAAAAAAATTACATACAATTAAATAGAAAAGTATATAAAATTTAATATTTCAAATTTTAGAATATATTCAAAGAATTAAAATTCACTTTAAAAAAAAATTAAAATGAAATTAAAAAAAAATTAAAATTTTTTTATTAATAAACTATTAAATAAGCCTTACATTTTTGTATAATGGGTATTATGGGTACCCATGGGTACCCATAGCTACCCATTACCCATTTGAGTTAAAACTATTAATTGAGTGGATAATGGGTACCCATTACCCATTAACTTAACACCCATTTAATACCCGTCCAATACCCACCCAACCCGCCCGTTTGACACCCCTAATTGAATGTAAAGAATAAGATTTAGTTAAAATCACACCATCTTAGAATAGTTCTAAACGAGCTACAATTATCATGGTCAACAGATTTGTTGAGATCGATCATGAGTATCATCACACGATGATCTGGTTATATTCAGAACGAATACGAACACGAACGTTTAAACAAGTTTGGGATTAGCTTCATGAAATTTAGCTTGAACTCGTTTATTTTATAAATAAATAAATACGAACAAAATTTTTAATTTAATGGATGAATGAATCAATAGTGGAAACTCATTTATGTTTGTGAACAGACTTGATTAAGATAGTACTTATATAATATTAATATAAATATATACTAAATAAAGCACTGAAATATATAATAGATATAATTAAATATCAATTTATACGTTTGAATTGAACTTATACCTCTAATTAATCTAATGCTACCATTTTGTGCTAACTAATAATGGAGGAGACGAACCAAAATGCTCCCGAACAAGTTTGGATTCGTCATGTCCATTTATAATACAAAGTTGACAGGATTCTATAGAAGACTCTCCATTTCATTCTTTTCCTCCCCACGGCTTATGCTTTTAATGTAATAGATTAAGACTGTTAACGAGAATGAAGTATTTCTTTAAAAAATTAAAAAAGAAGAAGTTTGGATTCGTCTATTGGTTCGATCAAATCAAACTCGGTTCGAACTCCTTTAATTGTAGTTGGGTTAATTTGGTACACGTCTTGATCGGGTCAACCATCATGTTCTATCTATTGTAGAATACTAGAATATAGAGTACATATATATATCATCAATCAATTTGGAAAATTTTTTTTTTTTCAGTGCAAAAGCTTAAGAATTGAAACTATCAAACTAGAATATTGTTAATTCTATTCCACCCTACAACTGGCTCATGATTCGCTCTAAAATATATATATATATATATATATATATCTCTTTGTTTCATTAGAAGAGTTTTATTTAAAAAAAATATTTTTTGCTCTAATAGAATAGTTCACTTTTAATTTTTTTTTTTATACTTTTTTATACTCTTACTAATATGATCGTGTGTAGTATACAATTAGCTTATACTTAAAAATTAAGGATATGAATAAAACAAATAGTGTCAAATTAATTATTTTAAGTGTTGTATATTTACATTCATAATTAACTTGGACTCTTCTAGAGAAACGGAGGGAGTAATAAGAAAATCCATTTCAAACAGTTGTGCATATATATATATATCAAAGAGTACAGAATTAACCAGGGGATCGAGCGAGGCAAAAATTCCGACCACTAATGGAAACAAAATAAACTGGGACGAGAGAGTGGAGAAGCAAGAAGAGCGGGTCCTGAAGTTTGAGACCAATGTTTTCCAGCTCGCGAACTTCTATTTCGTGTTCCAAGGAGTAGTGTTTGCCGCCATCTTCACCGCCCCTTCGCCGCTCAAGTGCCATTTCCGTCTCGTGCCTTTCCTGCTGTCTTTGATTGCCGGAACCATGAATTTCATGGCGCTGTTCATGATCGGCCGGAAATACACCAAGTCGTTGCACCGGCTGGAGGCGGACAATACGGCGTGGTATCGACAACACCACGGCGGTGACCGTAATCCACAGGCACCTCATGGTCAAGACGATCAGCCCGGCCGGGAAAATGTACAACAAAGGCAACGTATAAACAACCGGTTCAAAAAGTGCGGGAGGAAAACCTATTTTAGAGCATGCATGGTTTTGTTCCTTTGTTTTGCTCTTTGTAACTTGTACGCTACTTGGAATATACCTTGTCATAAGCCAGAATAGAGTTTTTATTCTGTTGTGATTATAGTTTGCAAAATGTCGATCCGGATAGTAGGATTTTATGATCCTAAAATATCCAATTGATCGTATCTCTGATTCTATCCGATACTAAAAGAAATTGTTAAAACGGCTCAAATAAGATAGTTTTTATAATTTATTTGTAATTTTACACATGCACATTTTGTGTAGAATATTGTGATCCTAAGATCCAATCCTACTTACAATTCTATCCCACATGGATCCGGATCTTGCAAACTATGGTTGTGAGTTTGTTTTTGTTTTTTACGATGCGTATTATATTTTATAATTATAATATATAATTCTTTTTTTTTTTTTTAGTATTTTCAATATATTATTCACATTTAAAAATTAGTTTTAAAAAAACATCTCCTAAAATGTATGAGCTAACTACATGCCCTTAGTTATTAAATACTCTCTCTATTCCATATAATAGCTGTCATGTACTCATGTTTCTAAAGTAATTTGTATCCCGATGTTTCTATTTTTCTTAAACATCGCATACTCTTATTTATTTTAAGTGTTGTACCTTATTACTTATAAAAAATGTACATTTTATAAACTGAATTCTTTTAACAGAATAGAAGAAATATATGTATTCAGTTACATGTATCAGAATTGACAAGGTTCCTGTAATTTCAGACTAATTTGAATTCCCAAAATTTGAATTTACTTTATACTTTAGACGGTGTTAGAAATATAAAAATATATATTAACAATGATAACATATATTAACAATGATATAAGTTAAGTATTATGAAGTGATGTCGAAAAAAGACACGTGAGGTATTTCTCCGTTAAAATCAATGCGTATATTTTATTCGTTATCGACGATACTTGTTATTTTAACTTAATTTCTGTACATCAAATGTTAAACTGTTACATCAGAGAGAGTATTACTTATACCATTTAAGTGCGAGTAGCAGTCTTGCAGCACTTCAGAGAGTTACAAATTACAATGCTACTTTTCGAGAGGTTATTATTATTATTTTCTTAAGGGGATATTCTTCATGAATATCAAAATAAAATTTCCTCTTTATAGTGATACTTTTTAAGAGTATCACTCATCCTCTTGAATATATAATATCACTGTTACTATTCATAGGTATCAAAAAAAAAAAATTAAAATTCCGTTAATATTTGTTTATTTGTTGAATAAACAAGCTCGAAACTAAACTTTCACCGAATTGATCCTAAATTTTAGTGAACATTGTAATTTTTAAAACTACATGGAGGTATTTATAATTTACAAAACTACAGCGTAATTTAACCAAACCTAGGGAGAGGTAAAGTAATTGGCCTCTCCTTTTTTTTTTTTTTTTTTTTCTTTTTTTCCAGAATTGACTAGCAACCTGTTATAACTGATCGAACAGTGATGTCAATCCTTTGGGTGCCAACTGGCAAGTCTTCTGGTTTGTAGCCACGGCAGGTAGCGCAGTTGTGGTGATGTTTTGCCTTGAGTCTTATGCATTGTTACAGATGGAAAATTCTTGCTATATCTTATAGAGTATAAATTGTTTTCATTTTATTGGTCCTTAAATTTTGAGAAATTATTATATGCAATTTGTACTCCCTCCGTTCTATTAGAAGGGTCTATCTTTACTTAGTACAACTTATTATGAATGTCAAAGTACAATAGCTAAAATACTTAATTTGTCACCATTTCTTCCATTTATATATTTACTTAAAAAGTAAGGACTAATTGTGGATCACGTATAATTATATTAGTAAGGGTAAGAGGTGTAAAAAAATTGAAAGTGCACTCTTCTAATAGAACAAAAAATATTTGTCAAACTGGACCCTTCTAATGACACAGATGGAGTATTATTTATGTTAAAAGTGTAAATTTCTTGTTAAGGGAATTATGGGCTTGTTAGTTACTAGATTTTAAGAGAGGTTTTGAAAAACATGTTTTTGAAAATAAGTTTCCAAAAGCATGTAAACGAACAAGAGGTTAAAATTGATTTTTAAAAAATAATGAGAGTTTTATTCTTAACAAGTTTGCGAGGCAAAGCAATGAGAGTTTTTTCTCGTCTCACGTGTGAGCGGTAAAGCGAGGAGTCTTCTTTTCGGTCTCAAGTTTGCTTGACCGTGTATCTAATACCAAATGTGAAAAACTTACTTTCAAAACCCGGTCTTCGAAAACAAGTTTTAGATTAGTGCCAAGCAAGGTTTGAATTTTGAAATGGTTTCTAAAATCTAAAAATATCAAAAATCAGTTTGCAGAACCTGGTAATGAACATGCCCTGTAAAAATATGGGATCATGTTTACTTATTATTATCTTTATTGGTCGCTGCACTAAAATTAAGTTTGCTACAAATGTATAGAAGATTTTTTCTACTTAAATTTAATGATAAAACGTTTTTAACTTTTCATATATTGCAATTCCACCAAATTAGTGGCTTTTCGGAGAAATTGATAATTTCCTTTTTCTATCATTTGTTTTATTTAAAAATTAGCTTGTTACGACTTAATCAATCTTCGCCACTCATACTAACGCTTGTCCATTATTGGTGGTTTAATTTGAACAAAATGTAAGATAAGGATCAATTCATAATATTTTAGATATCAAGTTCAGAGACTACTCATGAACGAATGACTAAATGAGATTTAGCGACCAAATTCATGAATAACAGAGTAATTTACTCCATATTTTATTAGGGCTGACAATTTCTGACAGGACACGAAAATACGACATGAACCCGACACGATATAAGCGGGTTAAGGTTGAGCTTTAGCGGGTTCACGAGTTATTTGGGTCGGCCCGAATAACACGAATAATTAAATGGGTAAGGTTAGGGTTGAGAAAGTAGGCACGTGAACTCACGAACTCAAACCCGACAGGAGCAATTTGTACTACGACACGAAAACACGACATGAATAAGTAATGTTCGTGGGTAAATGGGTCGACACGAATAATTAAATGGGTAAAGTTAAGGTTGATGGGTGTCGATACAGGAACCAGCAACCTGAACCCACCAACCCGCGCACGATACGAATTGACACCCTATCTTTTATTATATATATTAAGGGTGACAATTCGTGTAGTGTCCGAATTATTGGGTTCAGGTTGGCGGGTTTACATGTTGACACCCTCAACCTTAACCTTACCAGTTTAATTATCCGTGTCAACCTATTTAACCCGTGAACATTTCGGATTTTTGTCTTGTTGTAGTATAAATTGCTCGTGTCGAATTTGGGTTGACTGGTTGGCATGTCGATATTTTCAACCCTAACCTTATCCGTTTAATTATTCGTGTTATTTAGGTCGACCCCTATAACTCGCGAACCCACCAAAACTCAAACTAACATATTTATATCATATCAGGTACATGTTTTGTCAGAAATTGAATATATATTGAATGTATCATTTATAGCTAATTAATTAAAATAGTTGAAAGTTTCGTGTGGTATATTGAAGATAGATAAATTTCAGCAAATTAAAGTGAACCGGTCGCTCTCCTTCGAAAGTCAATGATGCGTGGCTTCCGTAAGCTGGAATATGATATGCTGGACTCTCTAGAGTTACACGGCATAGTTTGATAAATGATCAGAAAAAAAAGGTTAATATATTGTGAAATAATAAACAACTCTATCAGTTACTTGACAAATAAGCAACGGACAAATAAAAACACTACAAAATTTATTATTATTACATGAACTGAGTTGAGAAGAAGGAATCAAACAATGGTTCAGTCGTTAGTCGAATGAAAGGGGAAATTTAGGAATAAAAACCTACTAAAGATTCCATAATCCCTTAAAAAAAAAAAAAAGAGAGTTGAGTTTGAGCAGTTCGCAAGCGGCCTAATCAACTAGCTCGACTCGAAATGATTGAGTTCGAATGAGACAAAATAATACTCGAGAACCCAATAATCTATTCGATAATATTTATATATATATATATATATGCATATATTTTTCGATAATTTTATAAATAATAATTTTCTATATAATATATTATTCTATTGTTATATAATTTTTAATTATATAATAAAATATTTTATTTTAGTGATAGTCGATGCCAAATTTAAACTCGAACTAAAGATCGAGTATCTTATATATTAAAAAAATTATTAAAAGATACATATTTTTTGGAAAAATTACACTTTTAACCACTTTTGTTTGGGGTTATTATATTTTTTGTCGCTTTTATTTAAATCTTTGCACAAGAGCCATTTTAGTATGTATTGCGTTACACTTTTGGTCATTTTAACCTGTTATTACATATTTTCAACATCAACGCCATAATGAACAGTAATATGGGTTCTTTATACAAAATGAAAAAAAAATTAATTGTTAATTTTGTACCTCTGTTTTTTGGATGAAATTTTGGGATTCAAAATTAACCCTCAAAAGTTTTCAACTGTGTGAAAACAACTCATATTACCGTTGATTAGGGCGTTGACTGATGAGATCAAGTAATAACGAGTTGAAATGACTGAAAGTGTAACACCATATATACATACAAAAATAGGTCTTTTGCAACGACTCAAACGAAAAGAAATATCACATTAGATGGTTGATTTGGTAATTTTCAAAACTTCAAGGTCCACTTAAAAAATTAAATAAACCTCAGGTACTCTTTTTGTAATTTTCCCATGACCAAGAAATGGATGTATATATAGAACTCCATCTCATTCCTTTCTCCTGTTTACCAATTGCCTCTCTCGTCTGCAACTTATAAGTTTCCTCGCTCCTTAGTCTACTAACCCTCTGTTAATTTCCAATCACATAAGCAGAAGAAGGAGCCTTTAATTCATTCTTCAACCTTCAAAAAAATGGCTTCGATCATCTTTGTCTTCTTCTTCTTTTTCTTCTTGTTCATGAAAGAAGCTGGGGGAGAAGCATCGTCCACTGCGCGCGGCCAATATGAAGCAAGATGGGCAAATTAACGGCAGTTCTCCAAGCCTGTACTCCTTGCTGTCTTCATACAATTTTTTATTTTTATTTTCCCGATCTTATGATCATTTTTACAAAACAAATTAATCACCGGGAGTCTTAGGGTTGTTCGTGGTTTACCCCAATCGAAACAACCGTCCGAATCAAACTATTTTGGTTAAAATGGTTATTGGTTTGGTCTTTTAATCAAAGCGTTTGTTAAAAATGGTTAACGGTGCTATTATTGGTTTTTTAGAAAATTTTCAGTTAATCGGACCGAAAACTACGATTTAGTACAATTTGGGTGGTTAACCGAAAAATCATAATTTTTAAGCATACACAAATATTGTATATTGTTATTATTATATAATTTACACTCATATCTGTAAAGCCTTGCAAGATGCTATACTGAAGACTGAAAACTTCAAGCTCCATATTTTCAATTTAGATTATTAACTATTTGATTTTATAAATTTTAGTTTTTTTTTTTTTTAATTTCAATAATGATAAATGTGTCTTTAGATTGTAACCATGAAATTTTATCTCAAATATTTTAGCCCTTTTTCTTATTAAATTTGACATACTTGTTCAGTAACAAAATTATAGAGTAATACACTACGATGTTTCTTTATATTTTAAAAAACTCTTTGTCAAATAATCTAATTCTTTTTTGATTAAAATGGTGATCGAACCGAAAAATTGAAATAATTGGGTTTTTCAGTTTCGATGGACTGTTTCTTTTGGTTTGATTTTTGGGTAGTTTTTTTTACCTAATCGAAATAACTGCACCGTGAACACCATATATTACTTTCTATACATATAGGTAATATACTTCAATGCATGGGTCATCTTCTCTCCCTTTCTTTATTTTTATTTATTTTCCACTCCCTTCTTTTATTTTATTATTTTTTAATTGAAATTTTCTATAATATACAAGGGTGTAAGAGGTTTTTAATGGAATCTTTTTTAAAATCAAGGGTTAAAATGAACTACTCAAGAAGTTAATTAAGAACCACTTCATAAAATGACTTAGAATTACTTTTGCGACACTAAGTTTGTAGAATATATAGTTTGATTTTCACATGTAACTTAACGTCGTTACTATGTCAATTATAGTTTATCTTTTCAAATGTAACTCATTTGCAAGGTGAAAATACTATATTATCCCTTGGCAACTTTAATTTTAAGTACCAATAATGTTTTGCCACGTGGACCATTCACTACAAAATTCTCTATGAATTTTTCCAAACTGCATCATCACTAGTTTCCAAAACATAATTAAAGTAATTAAACCTTTAAAATACATTAATTGTTAGGGCATCCATAATGCCACTTCACCTAATACCTTTAACCATATTTCTCTCCAACAATTCTATCCAAAAAAAAATTATTTTATTGCCACATCATATACCACTATTAATTATCATCTACTCACAAAAAGTATAAAAAAAAAAAGAAAAGTGACTCACAAGAGAGAATCTCTACCTTCTACCCCATTTTCCCAACAATAAATACCCAATTGGTTGGGTAGATGCTGATTGCCATGTCAGCATCTACCCAACCATTGGGGATGCCCTTAGAGTAGTAAGTGCGTTCGCAAAGAGTTTTTTGGTTTCTTCATAGTTCACTCCGCCATTCTCTAGGGTTTGCTCATCCAGTGACCGTCGATGTCGGAAACGCCCAAGCTATACACCATCCTCGTCAACAAATCGAATTCGAAGGTAATCGTGGAGGATTATTATCCTTCCATGGACGGCTATGGCGACATCAGGATAAAGTTGAAGCGGAATCAACACGCGCTGATGGATGAATCGAAGTTGCAGCAGCTCTCCGTCGACATGCGCACGGAGATGGAAATCCACGTCCGCAGTGAAGAAGGAACTGTCAAGCTTTCGCCGACGGAATTCAAAAATGACGGAGTGATCATTGAAGTTGACGTCGATGGAAAATTGGCCGCGAAATTGGTTCCGAAGACCATAACTTACCCTAATGAATGGGTTATGTACGTACGTCATATATATTTGTGTTCTTTTTCCTTTAGCTAACTGAGATACTGAGGGCTTTTTTTTTATGAATAATTTCTTTAGGTTCTGGCTTCCCTGGGTCGGAGTTAACAAGAGGATTAACCATATACTTCAGGTAAAATATTTACTACACATCTGTGTCAAAATAAGTGTCGTTTTTTAGGATGGTCGATACTAATTCATTCCTTTATATTTTTGGTTGGATTTGAGAATGTTACTGGTATGGTTTTGGTGGCTGGCTAATCGAATTTGCGGTTAATATTGTGATCTCATTGTGGCATTTTTGTGCATTTGGTTTAATTCTGTTAGGATTAACAATATTACTTGTTTTGCTTTTGTATTTTTTTTCTGCTGTCTGGATTCTGCTTGGGGGAAACGTGATTTTAATTAATGTGTAGCGGAGTTAAGATAATATTTTCAGTCTAGCCATAATGCATAATTTAATTGGCATAAAGGAAGAAATAAAACTAAAATGACCCGTTTAATTAATTAATTCCCGACTGAACTTGATATTACTTCATTTCTAATCGTCAAAATTGGACAAGGGCCAAATATTGGAACGGGAAATGATTTGAAGAGTGAAAAATTCAAGAAAAATATTGAAGTGTACGTGTAATACAGTATTAATTGAGTTTATGTGTTAAGTTTAACTGCTAATTAAGGTATTTTGCTATCGCTCTTGGATGCATGAATGATTAAGATGAACCAATTCTTGCAAATTTTTTCCTTTTGGCTCAACTTTTTGTACTAATAATAATTCAGTTTCCATTAGTACTAAGGTGCTGTTTGTCCAAGTACCATAAAAAATTTCAAGTCTTTAATTGATTATATGCATGAGTGATGATATATAGAAAAGAGTGAAATTAAGTGTAAAATGGATGAAGTGTCACATAATAAAATTATTATCCATATTTCAATATTATTAATGCGTCAGCATTGAGGATGATTTTAACCTTTGGACACATATTACAACATTCCCTCTATACTCTCATACTATAAAGTCAGTCTCACAATCATTTTCCTTGTTATATATACCCGACTTGGCATATATTTGATGTTTCTATTTATAGAAAGTTCGAAATATATATATTTTCAATAGATAAATGTATCAATTTGTTTGTGACTTGATACTATGTAAAATGAAAATTTTTACTGTCCCTTCATACATTTTAGGGGAATGGTTTGGAAATTTTGATTTGCAACCTAAGAGGAGGAGACGAATTAGGTTGTTGGCAATTTTAAAAACTTTTTTAAAAATAATTTAAAACAAGTTTCCTAAGTGTGGGTGTGTGTGAAATGATTTGTTAAAATATAAAAGCAAATTAATCAGGAGTGCGTGTGAAATGATTTGTTAAAATATAAAAGCAAATAAATTAAGAAACAAGACACAAAAAATTTATAGAGATTCGGATTCTCTTTGAATCCTACTCCACTACCCAAGTTCTACAACTTGGGATTTCTCTTATATCCAATCTAAGAAATACTTAAATGTGTGTTTCAAAATTCTTACACTTACTTAAGATCAAACTCTGGATCTTAAGACTTTTCCCCTTGCCTAAGTACTTGTAGTACTTTTTGCTCAATCTAACTCTAGACTATGACTTCCCCCTTTGCCCAATTCAATCTCTTGACTAGGAATTTCGCAAAAATGTCTAACTTACCTTTAAGCTAAAACTTTATTAAAGTTTAATCCTTCTATTGATCTTGCCCCCTTTCTTCTTGTCTAATTCAACGCAATGAGTTTAGAACTTTTACAAGTTAGCCTAACACACACTAGATGTTTAGAACTTCTTCAATTATGAGCAATGATGAAGACCTCCACGAGATGGGAGTTTACAATGAAGCGCACTCAAAGGAGTATAAAAGCCTTTTTTTTAACTATTGGATACAAAGGCCTCTTTCTTAAAATCTAACTCAAATCCTACTCAAACAAGAAATAATGTTGTTTTTAGATGTTTGCCAGTGGTAAGAGAGTTTGGCTAACTTCGTCGAGATTAAGAGACAATAATTTGAGCATTGGATGTATTTATAGTTGTTGCAAAGGTTTGTTCCAACGGCTCTTTACTTTTGCTTATTTCAGTCGGGCTGCGATAGGGATTGTGATTCGCAGCTCCCTTCGCACGAGACACTTCGGCTTGCTTCTCTGTCTAACGGCTAGTTCCACGTTAGATTTTTAACATGTGCGAAACCACCTGCGATTCGCACAAGCTGTCGCATCCTTTCTTTATCTTTCCCAATCATTTTTTCTTTTCTTCTTTTTGGCTACTGATGAGTACCGATTTTGCTGGCCCGTTAGATAGCGGAGCTCTGCGCCTATCCTCGATCAATAAACTTACAAAATAGCCGGGACTAGTTCCCCTAAGAGGCTCTAATGCTTAAGTAAGTAAGCTGTATACGAGAGTAATATGATTATGATTGCAGATTATTGTGTATCTGAATACATGAGTATTTGTATATACATAGCGGCGAACCTTGTTCGGCAATGTAAGGGAATCTTGTGAAAATTCTTCCATAACTGTTGCTGAGGAAGCAAGAGTCCGAGAGTCATATGTATTGAACATCTACTTTAATTGATTTTCATGATGACATACTCCTTAAGAAAATGAATCAAATGTACATATTTACTCTTAGAAAATACTCCAATATTGGTGGTCGTCCTAAAGATTATTCCGGCGCAACCAAACCAGCTTCTTGATTTTGTACAGAGCGCTGCTGAGCCTGCAGATGTTGTTGCTGCTGCTGAGCCTGGAGATGTTGTTGCTGCTGCTGAGCCTGCAGATGTTGTTGCTGCTGCTGAGCCTGCAGATGAAACCTTCTGTAAGTTTCTTTCTTTCTTTTTCTCTCCATGGGTCATTTTTATTAAAAATTTTCTTTTTTCCATATATCCTGAGTAGAGGTGAAATATGGTGGATCAATCAATCTTAATTAAGCAGTACTTAAATATGGTGGATCCATCGGTCATTTGAATAAATGTTTTACAATTGAAGATAAATTATGTAATTAGTCTAATATTTTTTATAGTTTGTGTGTCAATAGTAGTGAGGACAAGTATTGAATGACAGAGGGAGTAAGAAAATAGGATTTTATGTCGAATTATTATTTTGTACATTTAACTTGATCTCTCACAATTGGAGGTGAACCCACAGGTAATATTATTTAAGGACTCACTGTCTATTGAAAGTGAACGTCGTCCATTGGACAAATCTCACATCACCAGACATATAAAGCCCCTAAGGCCTTAAACCCCAAGGATGACCCCTTTCTTTTAATTTCTTTAAAAGCCAGGATGACCTTTTAAAAATAGTAATACACAGTGAAACTTTTGAATAGGACAGAAAGATAACTAAATTATTCTTTTCTATCCTATCACTTTTTTTCTCCCAATTACTCTCACAATTTCCTCTCTCTCTCTCTCTCTTATTTATCTTTTCTCCTTCTTTGATGATTTTTTTTTTCACTCTTTCTCTAAAATTCCAACAAATTTATTTTGTCCCATTTATTCTTTTGGCCATTTGATTACTGCAAAATATGTATACTTTTGCATCACAAATTATTTATTGTTACTTGTTATATGGTTTTTTATTGGAATGAGGACTAATTTGTGAATTTTTATATTCTAGGTACCAAATGAAGGAGAGGAGAAAAAGATGGGGAAAAGAAGACCAAATGTTTTAGAAATTGATTTAATAATATTTTGGGCTCGAATTGAAGAATTTTTTACTCTGGATGTGCACTATAAAATATAAAATTTTAATTAATGGTCATAGAAATTTAGATTTTCATTTTAGATTAGAATTTTAGTGATTCAATTAAAATACTTAAGAATTTTGAATTAAAATTAGAGAACCACTAGGGGTGTACATGAGCAAAGTCATTCGCCTACTTGAGCTGACCCGATTTCTTATCGAGCAGAGTTCGAGCTCAAATAATATTATTATGTTAGTGACTCGTCGAACTAACCGAGTATACTATCTACGTATACCTAATTTCAAAAACAAACTTTCAGGCTCTGTTCTTTTCCATTTCAATTTAGGAAAATTATCACTTTTTCTTCAAAATTTTATATAAAGAAACAACCACATTCTCTACTACAATCAAATTTTAAAATTCTCTATAAATCTTCACCCACATAAATTCGAAAAATAACATAATCATCATCACACTTTTTCTTCGCTTTCTTACAAAAATCCCCAAAAGAAATTTTCATTTAAAAATATATTTCTTCCATAAAACAAAAATTTCTCAATTCAATCACAAAAACAAAAGCAACTGTTTCTAATTATCGGTTTGTGAACTAGCTAGACACAGGCCGATTGACCCTTGATGGTTGATTTTTGCAGGTTGGGAAGACGATAATAAAGATATGTCAAACCTATGAGTACGACGGGGATGGATAATGAAATTGTAGAATAAAACTATCGGGATGATGAAATGAATTCAGATCCTTTATTCAGATTACTGTGTCTTATTATGTTAAATGATTAAAATTACGTAATTTCACTTTCACGTAAATAAAGAAATAGAGCAAATATGTTGAGTTGATTATAAATTATTAAGTGAAATTACGTAATAAATGAACATAATAAAACATAATAATTTGGAAAGATTGTAAAATTCGTTGTCAACAGCCTATCTACTATACCTGGCAAAACGTCACATTTTTTATAACCTCTTTCTATATTTTAATGAATATCATATTTCATTGACAGAAGATCAAGTGCGCCTCATTATAAATTTTTTTTGGTCACAAGCTATAGATCGAGATCGTATACGTTGTAATTTGGCAAAAGCATAGGAGCCAAATTGTAATTACTGATATAAATAAATATTAAACCGTCTCTAAAAGTAAATGATCCTTCGAGATTTTGATAAAATTGCAACTTTGAAATGACTAACCAATAAAAATAATATCATGAATTTATTGAGGTCCTGTTTGGTAACATGACTCAAGTCATGGTTTAAAATTATTTTTGATTTTATAATATTAAAAGTGTATTGAAAATATAAAAATATTTATTAAATATATAAAAAACTTATTAAGAATGATAAAAAACTATTATAAAATCAAAATTAATTTCAAACTATGGCTTCAGCCATGATACCAAACAGGCCCGAAATTATCTATTCAACCCTCAAGCGTTGAAAAAAAACGGTGACACAAGACAAGTGCGATGACCCGCTTGTTAAGGAAGGTTATCAATATTTTGGAATGGGACACATAAATTGAGGACAAGAAATATTTAAAAAACTCCCCATCTTTTCAATTTTTTTTAAATTGAGGACAAGAGTAATGATAGATATTTCAATTAATTTATCACAACTTTGCATAACCACTCATGTGGTATGTATTTATTGGTCGATTATGTGATATTAATTATTATTTCATAATAATGTAACCAATGAATGCACGCCACATGAGTTGCTATACAAAAGTTGTGATGAATGTTTGAGATGTTCATCATTACTCTTTTTCTCCACAAGAGAGATAAATAGGCTCTCCGGCCAGTTTATGCTAAGAGATACGTTTGATCGGATTCTGCGAGAGATTATTGAGTGCATATGAGATACGTTTTAAGAAAGTGATGAACATTTAGAAATTTCATGAAAAAATTTTAATCTAAATGCTATAGTTTATAATAAGCTTACTGCACTATTTATTGCATCTAATAATTTTTTGAATTCCGATGTCGTTTTCAAAAAGGAATTCTGGATAGGTATGCATATGCAGATTGGACTATAAGTAATTCAAAACGAAATACTTAATAAGTGAGGATATAAATAGCTAGAATAAATAATGTCAAATTAATTATTTTAAGTATTGTATCTTGCCACTCATAATAAGTTGTACATTGGTCAAATACGACTATTCTAATGAGTATTATTTTAATATAACCGCAATACATTAAATGTTAAATTCGATAGACTAATATTAAACTCAATACGTAATACGTCAGAAGTTAAATCAAAGCACGATATTTCAGCAGTTAAATTCATAATTGCGATACATGAGAAGCTAAACTTGATACACTGAAGGCTAAATTCAATAAACGTTATATTAGCAATTAAACTCATAAACAGTTATACATTTATAACCAAACTTCATACACACCAAAGGCTAAACTCAATGCACGACACGTCATATGCTAAATTTTATATGTAATATTTTACCAGCTAAACTCTTCGTTCTGCTAGAGACTAAGCTTGAGACATGTATGATATATCAAAGGTTAAACTCGAAATTCGCGTGTTCCATAATTTAGAGACTAAACTTGATACGTGCGACCCCGTTAGAATAAATTATTA
Source organism: Leptodermis oblonga (assembly GCA_016801395.1). NCBI lineage: Eukaryota > Viridiplantae > Streptophyta > Magnoliopsida > Gentianales > Rubiaceae > Leptodermis > Leptodermis oblonga. Next base: position 35,869,847 of record CM028757.1, on the reverse strand, counting down.
ATCTTTAAATTGGAATTCAAACTTTGACATTTACAAAATATATGAGTAGTGTCCATACTCATTCATTTTATTAAAAGTAATTTTTATTTATCTGGTCATTTTAAACATTAAATCGTACATCAAATTGCATCAAATTAGGTTTTTAGTTCCTAATTAAACATACAACATTTCATCATGTTGATCCTGTGGCCTCAGTTGACATATGTAGTCTGGGGCGGAGCTAAAGGGGATGGGGTGTTTTCCGGACCCCTCCAACCCCTCTTGCACTCTTATTAGTAGTATATATTTATTTATTAATTTTTTAAAAATGTATTTACCTGTCAAGAAAAGATGTTTATACATATATTGGACCCCTCTGAAATTTTAAAAATGTAGTTTATGGATTCGACGTTGTCCGTAGTCAACTCTTAATTGTCGAAGGATGACGAAACGGCCGCCAATGATTAATCTATCTACAGATTGTAGACCGTTAGCTTTCCCTTAAGGGGCATGATATTTGCAGTGACATAATCGATATTTGCAGCGACATTATTTTGTAAAAAGACTAAAATGCCCTTGGAGAAAAAAATTAAATTTACCTATTCCTACTGGAAAGTCTACTACTATTAAAAATTAAAAATAAATAAAAAATAAAAAAAAACCTAAAACCATCGCCGGCAACCGGCGATGGTTTTCGCCTAAACCAACGCCGGTCGCCGGCGATGGTTTTGGAGAACACCATCGCCCGGCGATGGTTTTACTCAAAACCATCACTGGCGTCCGGCGATGGTACACCCCCCCCCCCCCCCTTCAGTTTAGATTTTTGATATTTGCATTAACCACCGGGCGGATCTTCCCCATTCCGGTAAAAAATTTCACAATTTTGACAAAACTACTAATAAATCAAAACTACTAATAAATTTGGACATAATACAAGTAAAATAATTAATAAAACTACATAAAAAAGAAAAAAAAAAAAACCAAAGCCGGCGACACTTTTGGGCAAAAGTGTCGCCGGCGACACTTCCCCCCCCCCCCCCCCCCCCCCCACTTTCTTATTTGCAGTAACCACCGGGCAGATCTTCCCCATTCTGGTAAAAAAATTCACAATTTTGACAAAACTACTAATAAATTCGGACATAATACAACTAAAATAATTAATAAAACTTTTTTTAAAATTTTTTTCCCCAAGGGCATTTCAGTCTTTTCACAAAAAAATGTCGCTGCAAATATCGAAATCGTCGCTGCAAATATCAATTCCGATCTGATTAACACAGCAAGAGGTATTTAATGTATACAATACTTGTATTAATTAAAAATAATAATAATTATAAACTCCAAAGTTAGTGTGGAGACCATTTGCGATGGTGGGAAAGTTCATTTTCTAAGAAATAATCTTTTAATATTAAAAATTAAAAAGAAAAATTTGTATGTACTTAATGTCGAGAGAAATCTGTCTAATAGATACAAGTATATTTGCATCGTACAAATCTTGAAATTCTTTTTCTTTCTTTTTTTTTTTTTTTTTTAATGAATCTTGAAATTTTGATTTAAGGACATGTCAACACGTCAATATGGTGAACAACTCCATCTTGAGAATGAGGAGTGTTTCGGAATCCTTATTGGGTGTTATTATTTGCATGAACTATTTTATTAAATGTAGAAACCGTTTAAAAATTTTAAAGATTGAAAGTACCAAAATGTCTTTATACTCGCATAAATCACAAAGAGTCACCCACCAACCTCTGTCGCAGGCCGCAGAGGTCAACCTCTGCCCGCTCCGAGCGCATGTTTTGGAAGACCTTCACTAGTGCCGGGCAGAGGTCTAAGAAACAAAAACAAAAATGAAGGGTGAGAGACCATTTGTGTGAGTACAATCATGATTGATTTGTTTATAGTTTTTTCACCCACTTTGGGGCATTTACTCACAACCTACATGAGATATCTATTCAGTATACACTTACACTGCTATCAGAAACTTGCACTGATTACACTTACACACCAACGTTACACTATGTCAATGATAGGTAATTGAAACTCACTACCAATGGAGATTTGTACTTGCACACCATGATATTTGCACACCATATACACTCACGATGTAAGTGGTTATTGTATTTAGTAAAATATTTAGGCAATTAGTACTTGCCTATATATTTTGAAGATACAAAAAAAGTCGAATGACATACAAGTTGCCCAAGAGATCTCTATCACTGAACTTTGATAGATGAAAACAAAAATTGAAATCAATATAAAAAATTTAAAAGAAAATGAAAGTGTGCTGTCAAAAAACGAAAAAAAAAAAGAAAGAAAGAAAATCCTAGAAGAAGAAGCGTGGAAAGCGGAAGTTCAAATTGATAAAATAATAATACTCCGTAATAAATCATACTTTACAGCTTTTATGCAAAGGACAATATTTTTATTGGTCTGGCTATATATATATATATATATATATTTATATATATATATATATATTTCAAATAAACCTGTAAATTGAAAATAAACACTTTCTTCCTTTCTAAGAAAAGTAGTTAATTTTGAAATCTTACATGTTATTTTAAATTATGCTCTAGTTCCCCCCAAAAAAAAATTTTATGATACTCCCTTTTTCTTTTTTTTTTTTTTAGTTAACAGCCGATCAAATGACTGAGGGGCTTGGGGACCCTTTATTGAAATAAAGACAAAATGCCACAAAATTATAAGGGAGACATGCATAATGAGCCTTACCTTAGAGATATAAAGATGTAGGTATGCAAATGAAACATAGACAAACCTACATACTGCATAAAACGAAGGGGGGTTAGCCCCGCAAATAGAGAAGATCCCTAGCATCTAGCACCACCAAACCCTTAATTCTCTGAGGGAGTGTGGAGTGGACATAAACTTTTGTAAGTCCGGTCAACCTCGCATTTTGTGCTACCGCATTCCCTTAGCGATAAATGTGGAATAAGTTCTCATAGCAATGCTGCAGATCTGATATCCTAGCCAAAGTGGCCGCGCGAACGCCATGGAGAAGACCCCCCTTGGACTGCCATCAACAGCACCATAGAGTCTGTTTCAACTTCCAAATGACGCAGTCTAAGCCTATCACAGATACGAAGACCGAGCAGAAGAGTGCGGGCTTCTGCCAAGAAGTTCATGAGAACGCCAAGGAAAGCCCCAATTGCAAAAACCACCCTACCATATGAATCCCGCAGGACTGCTCTTGCCCCTGAAGGGCCTGGGTTACCACGAGAAGAGTCGTCCACATTTAACTTAAAATGGCCCAGTGTAGGCATCCCCCCAAAACACTATATGCTCCTCCTTCCTTTTCCGATACGCACTTTCCATTTAAAATATGATATTCAGTTTAAAATTACTAGTTATAAACTTCCTGTCCATTTTCGTCCTAACCTTTTAATCAAGAACCATACAGAGTGCTGCAATTAGTTAGGAGTAAAAACGTTCTAAAATTTTTATTCAAACTCAAGTCTCCTTTAGGGACAAAGTGGTGAAGTACATAAGAGAACAAATAAATTCGATTAAACCACTTCATTGGTCCTTTAATTGGGTTATTATTTCTCTTTGGTCAGTTAAGTTGAAAAAATGAAATGATCCCAACTCAAATTTCAGCGACATCTGAACTACTTTCGACTAGCACGAAAGCTTTTTCAAACCAAGTTAATGGGCATCGATGATGCATTATTTCTTGTCTAGCAGAAACTACTCCATCTCCGTTTGATCTCCTAGAAGTAGAAACTGAATCAGTTGCAAGCTATAAAGTAAAATATGGTGAATTAGCGATTGACAATCTGAACTTTAAGGAAAAGAAAAATAGAATAGAATTTAAAAAAAAAAAAAAAGGGTTAATGTATAGATTGTATGGAACATAGGATCACTCTATTAATGGGTATAGATTTCATATACTTAAAAATGTTTATATATTATTATCATATCAAAATTTTGTCATCATAATAAAGTAGGAATTTGAGATATATATATATATATATATATTAAAGTATTAAGATACACAATTTAAAGACTTAATCAAATGTGTACAATTAAAGGCATAATTTATTAGTTCATGTGCACCTCATCAAATTTATATATTAGAAATTATATTCCAAGTTTGAAATTTTCCATAGGAATGCGAAGGCTTTGATTCCTTATTTATTATAATGTTTCAGTGATGAATTTTCTGTTATCTGGAATTAATGGCATGTTCTTTACGTTTTGGGGCTTTGATTCCTTATTTATTATAATATTTCAGTGATGAATTTTCTGTTATCTAGAATTAAGGGTATGTTCTTTACGTTTTGGTTTGATTTTAATAATAAATTTAATATATTATAATCCGTTTTTATCATTTTTAATATAATTTTTTACTATTCAGCTATACTTTTTTACATTTTTAATATATTTTTTACATTATAAAACTATTTCTTTTAAAATCAAAATTCAAACCTTCACTAAACAACATAGCCGAACCTGGTGGCCGGTGACCATTAAAACGAGCCAGACTTTCCAAATCATCACAGAAAATAAAAAGTTACGGCCACGGGGACTCAGTACAAGCGAAGAAAGAGAAGAAGGATAAAAAATAATTTAAAAAATTAATCAGCTCCAAAATGGGGAGTTAGGTAAGAGAGAATTATTGAATATAATCAATTAAGGGTAAAAATTGTTCTGACATTAATAATAGTCATTTAGCGGATCTAAGAAAAGAAAAAAAAAAAAAAAATTCCGGGGGCAGTGGCCTGTGGCCGTCTGCTAAGAGGGAGGGAGCAAGGTGAAATAGGTATAAAGTGTACAATATTATCTTTTCGTCCTGCGTTTAGCACCTTCCATAATAAAATATCAATAGGGTCGCGATCAAAACATTCCCAATTGTTAAACTATTACTCGTATTTTAAACATTATATATATACTATATCTATATAATTTCTAATCACCAAACATTGGGTGTAAACACTATCTAAAAACACGCCAAATAGTTATAATTTTATAGATTATAATAATAGAGAAAATACTACACATCTTTCACTGGACCATTCAGTCATGAATAATGAATTAATACAATTATAAGTCATTATTCACTGACTGAATGATCTCGTGAAAGAACTATAGCCTTATTTAGAAGGTATTACTTGATACAAAACTGTTTCAATCTGATTTGTTAACTTGAATCTTTTTAGTGGGATACATGTATTCAGATTCGAAACATCCTTAGAATCATGGTAAGCATTATTTAACAAATCGGATCGGATCGGCTAATTCGATCGGGTTAATCAGGAATCGGTCAAGTGTTCGGTTCGATTCTGACTCACTAGTAAAAGGTCAAAACCGGGATTTAACCGCGAACCCGAAAAACCTGATTTTTCCTCTTTCTTTTTATTTGAGTGTTTTTTGTCTTTTTATAAGTTTATTTTTCAGCCATTCTCTTTTTATATGGGAACTTATTTCTCTCCACAATTAATATGAGATGTGAAAAACCTGAAACAAATGTAAAAGTTAATTGTAACCAGTTAGGATTAATTGTAAAGCTCTCATGGAAGAGTGATTAGACATTAGGCTAAGTATGCTCATATGATAAATTAGACTTTAGATAATTTATATTATTATTGTCTCTTCTAAAAATTATCTTTTTAATATTATAAAAATTAATTATATTTTTAATAATGAAAAATCTAATATTTTAAATATATTTATGAAATCGTAATGATGTCACCGGTTTGACTCCTGAACCCCGATTGAAACCCGACCCCTGAGATTGCTGGTTCAGCATCCAATCCGATTTGATGGTAAGAACTATGCAAGAAAAAAATATTTTAGTATGTATTTATATTTTAGTAAAAAAATAATTTAATAACATTTGATCCTTACAAAAAATATTATTATTATTAATTTATTATTAGTCCTCCGGTGAAGCATCTGTTTATAACCTAGCTTTATCAACGCAACTTGTGCACCAATCAGTAGTTGTCCCGGCCTTCGCTTTATAGTTGACATGATCATTAATCTTCAAGGTCCTATTAAAACATGACTTCCACTTTGTCTTCATCTTCATGGAAGAAGACGGCGGAACACCGCAGGCAGCGGGAAGAGTTGAACCGCATTCGAGGGTTGCAGGACTCCGCCACCAGCCACTTCGAAGAAATAGCGACGTGGCTAAGCATCGGCTACGTCCTGTTCGGAGCCATATTGTACAACACAACAGTCACCACCGTACAGCAATATTACAGCGGCGGCGTGCCGACTCGACGAATTAGCAGCAACAGATGGATCCCTCTGTCGCTTTACGTTTCAGTTTCCGTCGCGTTCTGGCTCCAGCTGTCGCGGTCCCTCCGGCGGTACATCGAGATTAGCAGCCAGAGCGACATAAGCTGGATGCATCAGCAGAGGCTGCACGACCTGATGTTCTTGCGGCTGAAAGCCGGAGAAACTGCCGCCGACCAACTAGTCGGCGTAGGAGCCGGAGCTGCTCAGAGAAGCATGCGGAATTGGAGGCGTAATCAACGCCGGGTTTACATTTCTGCTGTTGTTTCCGCTTTGGCTACATACACCTTGGCGGTGCTCTATGCTTCTGTTTCGTTCTCTTAATTCCATGCTTTCTGTTTTTCACACAAGTCAGATCATCTGTCCTACGCTACTCAGGTTGTCCAATACTCTATACGACGTCGCTGCTTAAAAACGACATCGTATAGAGCATTGGACATAGTAGGCCAAAGTAGCATTAGACGGATGCTCTCATTTGAATTCCGCATTTTATAAATAATTAAGTCATAGTACTTATTTACTTGTACCACAAAATATGATGTGTATTGTCGCTCGTGTACTTTGTGATAAACGCTTATTCATTATTGCTATATGTGTAAAATTCAGTGATTCAACGGTGGTGCAAAAAGAATATATGCAAGAGGTGGCTGAATATCAAAATCATTCTCGGTCCCTTGTCCCCTGTTTATTGTAATAGTGTAGGTATTAAAAAAAAAAATTGTTATTATATATCTAATTTTATTTTGTATGTAATTCTTGTATCATGTAATATACATAAAATTCATTTTCCTTCAGATCTTATCCATCCACTTGTATATCTTATATAAGTTGTAAAAAAAAAAAGAAGCAGCAGCCATTATGATGCGCAATTTCTATGCAATGATCCTTGTAGCTCAAAGAGAATGGTGAAATTAGGAAGAATATTTAGCCTGTTAAAAATTAAAGTAGAGGGAAAAGTATGACCTCTTGAGTGTAGCATTTAGGTATATCGAGTTGAGCCATTAATGTATTGTTGTTAAATTAAAATACAAGAATTGCATATAATTTAGCATATAATATATCGTGTCGGACCGTCAAACCCACTACGAGAGACTCCCTCGGGCTCGTATATAATTGAATCAGTTAAATTAGAAATATACACACATGTAATTTAGAGGTGGGAAATTTAAATTAAAGGAAGCTAATGGCTGTGGGATCAATCAGTCTAATTTTTTGCAGGATCTCACTTTTGAAACTTTCTCCAGAGTGAAAGCAGGCTCTTACTAGGTTTATTAAAAAGCTTCCATATGTTTCTTCATTGAATGCAGTCTTTTAAATTAGGTCAAATTAATTACGGCTCATGATCCCCTGTTATACTTTCATGTTACATTATGTGTTACACATCTTAATAACTCAACATTAATATTATTTTTTAAATTAATTTTTTTACCAATGCTATTCATTGGCATTCTACGTAATTTTAATATAATTATTTTTTTTTTACATTAATCTTGTATTTTAATATAATTTTATAGTATTTTTTTTATTTTTTAATCTCAATAAATTAAAATAAATATACCCTAAACCAAAATGGGTGAACCCTTAGTCCAAAATTTATTATAATGATAATTAATATCATTGGTGAAAAAAATAATTTAAAAAATAATATTAATGTTGAGTTATTAAGATGTGCAACACATAGTGTAACAGGGGATCTTGAGCCATTAATTACTCTAATTTATTTATATTTCACTGTTTTTTTCTGAACCGGCGGCCTCATAGCAGTCATAAAATAAATTTTTGACCTTTTTTTTTTTTTTTTTGTAAAACCACACTTATAAATTTTTAATCATTATAAACAAATTTTTATATATACAGTAAAACTCAATACTTTTATTTATTTCTGTGCGATATATTATCTCGACTTTAAGTAATTATTCTATTCTTTCAATGCAATACAGTATGATATATTGCATATTGAGTTTAATCTCTAATGTATCGCCTATTAATTTAACATTTGATATATCATGTGTCGACTTTATCTTTTGATATATTGTTCTGAGCTTAGTCTCTTATATATTATGTATCGTATTTAGCATAAAATGTATCATGTTTAATGAAAACAAATGTATCGAATTTATCACTTAATGTATCTCGCATTCAACTGTGAAAATATTGACAGGAAACTCCCCTTCCTTCGTTCAACCCCGCTTAATACTATCAGTTATGTCTTACTAATCGTGATCTCCATTCGCATATGCTTTCGGGGTTTTTTCATCTTCTGTCTTTAAATTAAAGTATTTTATTAATAGCGTCAAAAATCGTTTAAAAAAAATAAAAATCAACTAACAGTTACTGCATTTGATTGCGAAAGATTTGATTTAAATGATGATCATATTTGAAGCTAATCATTGTATCTAATATACCTAACTATAAATCTAAACACATCATATATATATATATATATATATATATATATATATACACACACACTATGAACACTTGCTGTTGTGCTAGACACATTTTTGTACCAATAGTCTTGAATCTACCTCTAAATCTCAGTGAAAATCCAGAGATTAAATTCTCATCCACAATATATAAAGGAAAAGATTAAAATATTTCTACGGAATCATTCAGTTATTTGGCAATAATGAATAGCTAAAGTTACTGCAAAGATCATTACAAACTAACTCAATTAATGATTATGCAACGAGACTGTAATCTTACTCATAGATAAATCATATTATTTTGATTTCAAATACTATAAACAAAATTTAAAACCAAAAGAAAAGAAAATTTATTTTCCCATCTTTTATATGTTAGACCGCCAGTAATGTCCATTTATTTTGGATTTGTATTACTCGTATAATAAATGATCATTTGTCCAAATTACTCACGGCCGGAGCTAAGGGCAGTGCAGCACGTGCGACCGTCCAGGGCCCAAAATTATTATAATATATTAATATGTATTAGTAGATTTAATTTTAGGCCAAAATTAATTTTTATATGAAAATTATAGTTAATGTTCTAGAGGGCTTAGTGGAAGCTGAAACAAATCTTGATTATAACTTCTTGACTCCAGCAATAGTTACAAGAAATGGAGCTGGTGATGATGATCCAAGGCATGGAATTGCTTATGATGCTACTGAGTTGCATTATCTGGACCAAGATAGATCATTTCAGTTCAATTTTGAAGCCATATTTTAATTGAGTTGTTCTAACATGATCTTAAATGTTTCAACTATAGATGATAGAAACCGATCTAATTGGCTGTTCCCTAAAAAAATATTTATTTTGTTTAGGACCCTCTTTTTATTGTTTTGTACCGGGACCTTATAAGTGTTAAAAATCTTAACTCCGGCCCTGAAATTACTCTATATATAATTCCGTCAAAATTAGTAAAATAACAATATTTAACCGACTTGAATTGAATAAAATAAATAATTTAAACAGGTCATCGTTCTTTTGGAATATACAAATAGCGACGTGCATGCCACTTTATCCATCCTTAACTCTCTCTCTCTTTTTCGACTCCAGGCAACATGCTTAATTAAAGTTTTCTTCATTTTTTTTCTAACCCAAATCATGGCATGATCCAGGCCTATTTCGATGGTGCTGTTTCCCGATCCTTGCTCAGGCACATATTTTCTTCATTCTTTATGATTCGAGATAAGCGGCGGAATTTGGGTTTCAAAACTGAAAAGAATAAAATTAGTTTTTATAAACAATAATTTTTTTTTTTTTTTGTTTTTTTGCAAGGGCGTTATCAACCCTCTCTGTTCCATTATAAGAGTTCATCTTGATAAAGGTACAATTTATTGTAAATGTCAAGGTACAATAACTAAAATAACTAATTTGACATAATTTGTTCGGGTAAAAATCATTCACACCCCTTCAAGTTTCAAAAAGTGGCAACCACACCCCTTGAGATTTTACAAAGTATCATCGAGACCCCTTTTTTAACATTTATGTTAAGTTTTTCACTAAAAATGTGTAATTTAACATTATTGGCATTTTTTTCAAAGTAAAATATAATTAAATTTTATATTATCAACTTGTCTAAATAAAGAATATTCATAAGTGTATAATTAAATATTTTATTTAATTTAATACTATGTGTATATTGATCATTTAAAATTTTCTTATCTAACTTTATCAAAAGATATTTTGGAAGAAATTATCTTTATTTTTAACGCTTTAAAAAAAAATCTTCACTTTTCTTATTAAAATTTGATATGTGAGAAAAAATTACAAAATAATATATATGTCTATATTATTAGCTAATTGAAAATTTTTGAACTATAGTTCTAAAAATAAATATATAAAAAAAGTTTGAGTTGTCTCTAAAAAATACTAAAGACAACAAATAAAAAAACCTAAATAATGTAATATATATATATATATATATGTGTGTGTGTGTATATATGTATATTAGAATGAGAAAAATAAATTAAAAAAGAGAAATAATCACGCCATCCTAAAAGAGTCTAAGAAAAATTAAATAAAATATCGAGATCGACTTTTAATCATTTCGAATGTCTTTATGAAATTGAATACAAGAACATTCAACTTTATTTACATAATATATTAATATGACAATTTTACTCTTTGAATTGAAGGAAAGTTAATGGAAAATTCATAAATAGGAATGTGGTTGATACTTATCAATACCTGAGGGGTGTGGTTACCACTTTTTGAAACCTGGAGGGGTGTGAATAATTTTTATCCCAATTTGTTCTATTTATATCCTTACTTTTTAAGTATAAATTAACTGTGGACCACACAAGATTATATTAGTAAGGGTTTGAAGAGTAAAATAATTAAAAGTAGACTCTTCTAATGCAACAAAAAGTATATCTCAAATTGATTGTTTTAATGGAACGTGTGGAGTATATATCATCCGCCTTGCTCCGAGACATTCCATGTGCATCCATGAACTAGAGTTGGCGGAATTTGTAATTATTCTATCAGTATCGTATAAAGAATTATGTTTTTTAGTCTTACTTTGTTAATAAAAATGATTATATCACTTGTTTACTTACAAAATAAATAAAGAACTAGTGGCTTGCGCCAAATTTATATTTATAAGTGGGTTTTCGCATTTCTTTCTTTTGAGTATGTCTTGGTTGCTTGTACTTGTACGCAATAGTAAACGTGGTAGCTCAAGTAATGGTACGTCACTCTTTAATTCTTTAACGGCAAGGCGGCTATCTCAACCATCGGTGAAGGTGATTGATGATGTGGCAAGGAATTTTTGACCTTTTCAACACGCCTCTAACTCCTAGAATTTGTCCAAGTGTGATAACTAATAGGGTAAATTACATTTACCTCCTCAAATTTTAGTAAAATTACAAATACATTTTCAAGTTTTCTAATAATTATATTAAAAAAAAATTCCCATGATTTGTTTAAAAATTGCCAAATTAATAAATACATCTAAGGGTGTACATGGGTCGAACCGTCGGTGAGCGGCTGGGACGAAGTTTGATTTGTGCTTGGTATTAACAAAATTCAAACGAAACTCAAACCACATATTTCTTTACTTGGTAATTTGTCAAGCAAATGGGACCATATATATATATATATATCTACCCTATATAATATAAATTAATATAGGTTTGATATTAGAGTGTCATGTGGCTGCCACATTAGATTTTAATTTAATAAGCATCTTTCTTTTTTTTTTTTTTGAAATGAAAAACTTTATATTAAATGCACTGGAAACCGTCCAGCAACAGTTGAAATACAACAAAAGAGGGCAAAAAACACCTCATTACCATGTAATGGACCCACCTTCTTCTTCCTCTTCTCTTCCTCTTCACCGAAAACTTCTCCTTCTTTTCTTCTTCTTCTTCCTCTTCCTCTTCTTCTTCTTCTTCTTCTTCTTCCTCTTCTTCCTCTTCCTCTTCTCCGATGCCACCAAAACCTCTCCCAAAGAGAGTCCAATAAACCTTACAAATAAGGGGCCAAACCCTTCTTCTTCCTCTTCCTCTTCTTCCTCTTCCTCCTCTTCTCCGATGCCACCAAAACCTCTCCCAAAGAGAGTCCAATAAACCTCTCCCAAAGAGAGTCCAATAAACCTTACAAATAAGGGGCCAAACCCTTACAAGAAGGAAACAAACAAAAGAAAACAAAAATAAAACAAATAGAAGAAAAAAAACAGGAGAAAAAAACAAACTATTCCCCCCCTTCTCCCGGAGAAGAGAAGGGGGGGGGGGGGGGGGGGGCGGCGGCTGCTAGGGTTTGTTTTAGAGAGTAATAAGCATCTTTCTAATTTATGTATAATAGAGTTTTAATTTAACTATTTATGTAGATGCCACATAAGCTTAATATCTAATAGTTAAATATTGAGTGAACTTATTTTATTTTCTACCATTCAATTAAATAATTTCTTTATTTATTTATTTTTACATGTGGCTCTTTTACTCTTTTATAGGAGCATTGCACTTTTATTCTTTCACTTTTTTATATATTTATTAAAAGCACATCTCACAAAAACTATATATATACACCAACAGGTCAACAAAAATTTAAACTTTAATTATATAATTTAAGGATTTTATTTATATAAAAAAAAAAAAAGGATGAGACCAACTTTCAAGTTCCGTACAATTTTTTTTAATAAAAATAAAACTTTTTTTTTTCTTTTTTAGACTTAATCTTAAATTCCCAACTTTACATTTTCTAAACATTTTCACCATGAAGTTAATTACTCAATTGATAATTGAGAGTTTTAGTTTTTAACTCCTAAAGAATAGGAAAAGTCTATTGTCTCTTTGTTTCACCATTTATTTATTACAAATAGAAATAATATGTTGTATGCCTCTTTGCTTCACCTTCTATCATTATAAATATGAACAAACTATTGCTTTTCTTTCACCTTCTGTTAATTACAATCAATAAGTTGTATATTTTCCTTCCTTGATCCAATCTATGAATGGCATTTTGAAATATTCTCAACCATCTTCGTTCTCTCAGTCTTAAACAACACTGAAATTCTCTTTTAAATTGTTGTGAAGTTCATCAAGGTTGGTGAGTTATTATGGTCTAGATATGTTAACTAATTTCTCGAAATGAGAAATTTTATTCTTATATTTTAGTATTAAAAATTATGACATTTTACACATCTAATAATATGTGATTTACATAGATCCTTTCTTGAATTTTCTTTTCCCATTAAGTTTTTTGTTGATTACTTTAATTTGTTGTTTTGTTGTTGGTGCAATTTTTTTATGTGAAAATTTTTAGTTATCAAGAGTTGAAGGATTATTGTGTTAAAATTCTCTTTCCTATTAGTTCACAATGTATCATGTATGTAAAATTATAAATTTTGATATATTCCCTAGACTGTTCCTTTCTTTTACAGGCTTTTGTTTTATTAATTTCTTGTTTTTAAAAAAGGTAGATAAGTAAGTTTAAATATGCTTCTTTTTTTTTTGCAACAACCTCAAAATTTTCCACAATTCTAAAGTAGATCCTTAATGGAAGGATGTTAAGTTACATACAAAAACAACAAGAATATGTCAGATGAAGGTAGTGTACCGGTAACCATATACTATTAAGGATGAAAAATTTCTTCTTTGATTTTGATATTTTTTTGTAGCTCCAATTGTTCTAAAAATGTATTGAATTAAGTTAATAGATGATAAATTTAAACGAGTTCTCATATTCGTTGTTCTATTTGTATGCTAACATGTGCACAATTAAACTTTTTATTATTATGATACAAAATAATATTTTATTGGGCATAAGCCGTGTATTACACGGATGTACCATCTAATATATATAGGAATAGGAATGAAGACTTGAGAAGTCTTCAGTCTAGGGCTGAGAACGAATACGAACGTTCACGAACAAGCTCGGGATCGACTCGTTAAAAGCTCGGTTCGAGATTGTTTATTTATTAATAAACGAACACGAACAAAATTTTAGGCTCGATTAATAAACGAACAATAAATGAACAAAAGAGAGCTCGGCTCGATTACGTTCGTGAACAGCTCGATAAGAAAAAATAAATTTTAAGAAGGATAAAATACATATATAATTTATCATTCATACATATAACATGAAAATAAATTTGGTGTAGTGGTAAGACATCAAAAGGTGAAGCAAGGAAACTAGGTTCGAATCTTCACAAGACCAAATTTATTTTATTTCACAATTTTGAGGTGAATTTCACCCAATCTCACATCGAAAATGAGAGAAGATTTGGGAGAAAAATCCTTATAAATGACACTTAGGGCTGAGAACGAACACGAACAAGATTTTAAGCTCGATAAATAAATAAACAATAAATGAACACGTCAAAGCTCGGCTCAGCTCGATTAATAAATAAACGAACATGAACAAGATTTTAACCTCGATAAATAAATGAACAATAAATAAACACGTCAAGGCTCGGCTTGTTATCACCCCTTGTCTTCACCGCCTTTTCCTTTCTTTTCTTTTCTTTTTGCTTTTAATCTTATCTCTTTCTTTTGTTTCTTCTCTCTTCTGTTTTCTTCCCTTCCCTTCGCTTCTCTTCTCTTGTCAGATTACGTGTTTGTTGTGTTGCTTTTCTTTTGTCCTTTAGTTAAGATAGTTTATATATAATATTATTTAATTATAATTATATCTATTTAAATTTTTAACATTTTGTAGTATCGAATTTTACAAAATCATAAGAGTCGTTTTATTTTCTTTACTATACATTTAACTAGTTTTTTATATTTATAAATTTTAAAATTCCAAAATTATTCCTAATAGTTCAAAACTTGATTTTAAATTTAGTGTTAAAAGTACAGAGTATTACAGTTTCCGATCATTTCCTCCAACTGCTTAAACCTTGTTCCGTCAGCCATCCTAGAACCACGACTGAGGACGTGTTTAGCTTTGATACCAATGTGATGATTTAACACCAAAATTCTGCAGAAAGGGATGGGAAAAAGAAGAATAGAATATGGGATGAGATAACACTTTTATATGAGAAAAGAGAATTGATTATAAGACACACAAAATATCTGATCTATCCTTTGGGTGTCAGGGACTATAAAGATTACATGATCACCCTTCCCCTACAAGCAAAACGGAAATGTCCAGCTGGATAAGAAGCCATAGAACATGACTTCCTTCTTGGGACTTACGCAAAATTCACCAAGTAAAACAAAAGAGGAGTCAACAACAATAAGAAATTAATTACTCCTCCTTCTGAAACCATACACTCTTCCAATAAAACCAATCTCCCCCAATTCCTGATTTAGCCCTAGTATATATATATTCTTAGTATATCACATTTATTATATTTTCTCCTTTCGTAAATATAAAGTTCAAAATATTTGATTCAAACTCGACAAGTTAGAGCTTATTATTAATTTGTCGATCTGAATTCCAA
This sequence comes from Leptodermis oblonga, assembly GCA_016801395.1. Taxonomy (NCBI): domain Eukaryota; kingdom Viridiplantae; phylum Streptophyta; class Magnoliopsida; order Gentianales; family Rubiaceae; genus Leptodermis; species Leptodermis oblonga. Next base: position 35,854,264 of record CM028757.1, on the reverse strand, counting down.
CACAAATATATTTGCTCAACTCGGCTTGTTTATGCCCTAAATAGATCAATAAAACTCAAATCCATTGTTTTGTTTTGCCTTAGATGAGGATATTAGTAATTATGACAAATCACGGGAGAGTTAAATATAATTGTAGAAAAATACAGAGGTATATTTATAATTTTACCAAAAATTAGGGAGGTAAATGTAATTCACAAGAACTAATAACACAGCAGAAACAACAGGGCATATTACATTAATAACCTCCCTTGACTTTTGTTGAAATTATAAATAACTCCTCAAATTTTAACAATCAATTTTTTCACCCTTCGAACTTACAAATTTCACCATTTGATGCAAACAAATGAACTTCTCTTTTCGTGAACCTATTTGTTATTTAAAAAAAAAAATTGAACAAATTATTAAGTGGTTGTTTACTCCCTCTGTCACACTCAAAGAGTTCATTTTTTATTAATATTAACTCTTTGAGGAGGACAAAAAGAGTATTTTTTATACATATATTTCACACAAAAAATAAATAAATAAAATCAACAGAAGCCCAAAACAAAATGAAGAGAAGTATCCTAGATTTTTCATTGTACAGACGGGTCCAACTAACCCACACACAAATTGTCCCTGTCCCTGCGTTGGGGTAGTTGTTAGTTGTACCTCTTTTTTTTTCTTTTCTTTTTTTGACAATTCCCCACTCTTTAATTTCCCTATTTAAAAATCTTAAAAAATCTTATATTCCCTTCAAATTATTCACATTACATACCGTTACTAATATAATAATGTATAATTTACGATTAACAATTGAAACATATACGCTACTTAATTATTCATTTTCGATATTGTAATTTGCAACTCATAATAAGTTATAATTTTTTTTTTCTTGTTTTTAAGTAAACTCTCATTCTCTTGTCTTAGAGAAGAGGAGTACTATTCAACATTCCCTCACGTTATATATGTATGTTTTAATCTCCCTAACGTACAGTGCCTGCAATTGAATTAATATTCCTCCGCAGTTTTGACGTAAAGAAAAGAAAGGAAATTAAGGCACAGACGCCGGCGAATTGTTTAATCGAGAAATGGCGCTCTCGGTCAACTGCTGCCTCAATCTCATGACAACCTCTGAATCTGTTCATTCCAAAGAATCCCATTTGGCCTGGTGAGTTAATTAGTTTTTTCATTATCAAACTAATGTGTTTTTGTTCGTATTTAGCATCGTTGTTTTGTTTTCTAGGCCTAAGATCGGTGACGGTGAGAGACAAAGATCATGGAAAAGTCGGTGTTTGTTGGCGGCGGCGACGGTGATGGTTGGGCTGGAAGTGATTGGCGGCGAGCAACAAGCGGCGCTTGCATGGGATTCACGGTCACAAGAACATCAGACGTCGGCATCGGAGCCTCTGAGGAAAGGACAACGTTGGAGTGACAAAAGAATCTGCCCTTCTTGGCGGGAGAATTCACTTGAGACCATCATGCCGGAAAACTTGCCCCGGCCGTTTCATCGTCGGAGATGGGAAAACGTGGAATTTCCCGATCATGCATCTTCTTCTCAGTCTCATGAGCTACCCTCTCGTTCCCAAATGACGTCGAAAATTGTTGTAGCTTCCTCAACTAACTCTAAATGTTTCTCTATGTAAATAAATGTATCATGAATATTCATTCTACGTATCACAACCATATCAGCCTGAGAAGTTTAACAATTAGGCACGTACTCTTGAATACTATCTATTTATAATCTTGTTATGAATTCCCATTTTTTAAAAAAAGGTCAAAATTTATATAATAAAATTAAACTCTTTTATCGAATCAAAATAATATCGTTTTAAATTGTAACATATAAAAAATTACAATAGCATGCTTCTTCGATAGTTGGTTAGCTTTTCATGATTGTACGTTGGTGTACTACACGATTGGATTGCTCTATTATGAAGTACATGTACTACACTAGTATTGCACAAAAAGTAAAATAATGACAAATTAAGCTTGGTCCACACATATTGCCTATGTGTGAATGGTGTCAAAAATCTATGCAATAAGAAGTTGCTATTGCACATTGCATTGATGTGTGCTACATGGAAAATTAACAATGCATTTTTATTTTCCTCTCTTTTTTTCTTTCCATTCATTCTCCATGAGAGCCAGTCCAATGAAGTCGGAAAGTATCCCGACAAGGAATATATATATATATATATATTGATGTGTGCTACATGGAAAATTAACAATGCATTTTTATTTTCCTCTCATTTTTTCTTTCCATTCATTCTCCATGAGAGCCAGTCCAATGAAGTCGGAAAGTATCCCGACAAGGAATATATATATATATATATTATAGAGGGTTTCGTATATAATTACGGAATTGATATTCGCAGTAACCGTTTCGATATTTGCAGTAACATTCCCCTGTAAAAAGACAAAAATGCCCTTGGGCAAAAATAAAATAAAAACCAACTATGCAGCCCGTGAGGGTTGCAAAAAAAAAAATTAAAAATATCGAAATTCACGGGCTCTGTTCCGTTTAATAATTCCTGCAAAACAGAGGTGGGTGGAATCACAAAATCGGATAAAAATCGAGACGACTCAGATCGGAAAAAGGTTAGTGGCGAAAGTTAAAATGTTTTGCGGTATTGTTTTAGATAGTTGGTTTGATTATTTTAGTTGTATTATGTCCGAATTTGTTAGTATTTTTGTCGAAAATGTGAATTTTTTACCGGATTGGCGAAGATCCGCCCGGTGGTTACTGCAAATATCAAACTGAAGGGGGGGGGGGGGGGGGGTGTACCATCGCCCGCGATGGTTTTGGCCTAAACCATCGCCGCGCCGGCGGTATTATTATTATTATTATTTTTTAAAGTATTAGGGGTATTTTAAACTTTTCACAAAAAAATGTTACTGCAAATATCGAAACATATCATGCCCTATAATTATTATTAACTGATCTGGAAAGTAGTAAGAAAATTCGTGAGTATCGAGAATTTAGTGGATATCTAGGAAAGGGTAAAACACAAGTATTATTTTAAAAAGAAGTCGAAAAGGAAGGCTTCAAAGAAGAGAAGTAGCCGTTACCATAATAAACGTTGGGTAACGATTACAAAGGAGTTAAAGGCTCAGCTAAGATTGTGCATATATTGAAACTTGATGGTGGTTACAAAATCATGTCCCAACAGCTAGATCAGCTAAAAAAGAAGTCTATAAAGTAAGGGAAAATGATATTTTTTGTATTAAAAGTTTGGGTTGTTTACAACTTTGGTAATAAAAGTTTATTCAGTTTCAAACTTGTGCTTTATGTTTATACTTTGTTGCATTTTTAGTACCAATACCTGCTATAGCAGGTTTTATGTAGTCAAACCAAAGTCAAAGGTAAGTTAGGGATATTTTATAAATTTTACAATTTTGTGGGGTTGAAAAGATAATTTTTTTAATATTATTTCCAAATATTTTCTCAATTTTTTTTCTCTTCAGTCTACATACAAGTTTTCTTCCGACTGAGGAGAAAGAACACCGCGAAAATGTTTTGGAAATTATATTAGAAAAATTTGGAAATTATATTATAAAAATTATATTTTCAACCCCCACAAAATTTGAGAATTGTAAAATACCCTCTAATTACTGTTGACTTCAGTTTGACTACGTAAAACCTGCTAGACCAGGTATTGGTACAAAAAATATAACAAAGTATAAATATAAAGCACAAGTTTGGAACTGAGTAAACTTTTAGTAATAAAAATGTCAATCTTCCATAAATATAAAGGAGAAAGGCTAAAGAAAGGGACACAATTTTACTTGAGTTTACGTTTGAATTACTTACCGAGAGTACTTTGATTTTTTATACTAATTTAAGTATTGAAGTGACATGTACAGGGGATAGCCCCGCATTTCTAGGGTGTCTCCTCCGAAATTCAGGAAATGCATCCAGAACCTACAAGAAAGTTAGCGATATCTCATCTTTGATAAAGTGCGCTTCATTTGTTACCATATGATGCTACATCACTCGCCCTAGATTTTCATTATATATTTTCACTCCAATCATTTCCCATAATTCAATACAGTTAGAAGGTATAGATTGCAAATCTTTGAACAGAATAATCGAGTTTTTTCCATCTGATACTAATTAACTCTTGAATCTTATACATATCTTATCTTATATATATATATAAAGAGCGCATCTCCGTCAAGTGACGTCCGTTTCGTCACAAAAAACACACTTTCACTGGGTGTACATTTTTGTCATTTTATCTTGGTCCAGACACTGCTCTATATTTAATTATTTTTTGTTTCTTTCAATGGACTGTAATGCCCTCTTACCGTCTCACGTCGTCAGTCTAATTAAACGGAGAATCAGCTATGTATTTATCTCTCCCAAACATGAGTCGTTGTTACACGCGTCTATGGCTTGCCTTCCTTCTTCTTTCTTGCTTTCCATTTTCCCTCCTCTTATCTCTGATTGTCCCGAAATTTGTAACCCTAACCATAAGTGGTCACAGTAAATTTTTAGATCATTGATGCAAGCTACTCGATTCCCACCCTGCCGTGACAATCGGCCAGAAAATTGCTCTAGACGTTGGTTCCAGATACGATTCAGACTCCAATTCGAAGATAGCTAAAGTTTGGAGTCTTAAAAGGTGGAATCTTTTAGCCTTTTGACCCATTAATAATGATGGCTTTCATTACTACAAAAAGGGCTTTCAATGGTGATTTTTAAGCACATTTAACGGCTGTTTTCTTCCATTTTGAACCGTCATCTATCTGGCAGCCGTAGAAAGTTTACGGACTTTCTACGGCGGTTAACAAGAACCGCCGTAGAAAGATGGACTTTCTACAGTTGTTATTCCCAACCACCGTAGAAAGTCCATCTTTCTATGGCGATATATTTCGGAACCGCCGTAGAAAGTCCAACTTTCTACCATAGACAGTACAAGACATTCGCACCCAAACCGCGATAGAAAGTGAGGAATTTCTCTGGTTTAAAGCAAAACCTGCTTCTAAAAGTTTAAAATTAATATACAAAATATCGCCAAGATAGAAGTAGAAATCACTATTATATTACAGGGGCATATCCAAAAAAAAATCATACAACTATAATATCAACAAGTTTCATTACTATCAAAACAACCATCAAATACGGCTAATGCTCCACAATATAACTAGCGCATATTTTTCTCATAGCATCTATATACACAGTGTTTAATGGAGTGCGGTCGATCTTGAAGTACTGCAACAGAGTATAAATTCAAATGTAATTGAGTAGCAAAATGAAATACAATCAAATAAGTTATGTGAAATCAAAATAAAATACATTTTCGAGTGACAATGTCTCGGATTTCATTGCGATTTTGTACATGTAATGCATGACATAGTAGCCACACTCCCAGATAGACTTATGTTTTTTATGCTATTGAATATTATTATACGAGTTAGAAGATCATACAATTCAACTCATGAGAACAAGCATTTCACTCATTTTACTAAAGGATGAAAATAAAATAGAGTAAGATAGGCAAATGCTTTAAGGAGAAGTTCACTCATTTTACACTCTCCTTGCCTAAAACAAGAAAAGCGACACACAAAAGATACTTTGTACGTTTGCAATAAAGATGCCGAAAAATGATGCAAAGATAGCTTTAATTTCAAAAGATAAGTGCCATTGAAAAAATTAAACCAAAGGAGACACAAAAAAGGAGCCTAAGAAAGGTTAAATTTAAAAGGCAAGTTACATTTCACAACTTCAACTCAACCCACAAGCATTTCACTCATTATCACTAAAGGAGGAAAACAAAACAGACTAAGAAAGGTAAAATGTTTAAGGAGAAGTGACATTTCACACTCTCCAAGTATAAAAAAATGATCCTTTTCATGAAAAGCGACACACAAAGCATACTAGAAAATTTTCTAAAAAAGATAAGGGAAAGCGAGGCAAAGAAAGTTTTGTTTTCAATAAACAAGTGCCATTACCCACTTTAAACCAAAGGGGGCACAAAAAGTGGACTAAGAAAGGGTAAAATTGAAAAAGCAATTGACATTTCACAACTTCAAGTCATGATAACAATCATTTCACTCATTATCACTAAAGGATGAACACAAAATAGAGTAAGAAAGGTTAAAGGTTTAAGGAGAAGTTCACTCATTTTACACTCTCCTTGCCTAAAATAAGAAAAGCAACACACAAAAGATACTTTGTGCGTTTGCAATAACGATACCGGACAATGAGGCAAAGAAAGCTTTACTTTGAAAAGATAAGTGCCATTGAAGAAATTAAACCAAAGGAGACACAAAAAAGGAGCCTAAGAAAGGTTAAATTTAAAAGGCAATTTACATTTCCCAACTTCAACTCATGAGAACAAGCATTTCACTCATTTTACTAAAGGATGAAAACAAAATAGAGTAAGAAAGGTAAAAGCTTTAAGGAGAAGTTCACTCATTTTACACTCTCTTTGCCTAAAACAAGAAAAGCGACACACAAAAGATACTTTGTACGTTTGCAATAAAGATGCCGGAAAATGATGCAAAGATAGCTTTAATTTCAAAAGATAAGTGCCATTGAAGAAATTAAACCAAAGGCGACACAAAAAATGAGCCTAAGAAAGGTTAAATTTAAAATGCAAGTTACATTTCACAACTTCAACTCAACCACCAAGCATTTCACTCATTATCACTAAAGGAGGAACACGAAATCAATCAAATCCCGACTTCAAACACCAAGGTTCTCAAATTAATCAAGCAATCCCGACTTCAAACACAAAGGTTCTCAAATTAATCAAGCAAAACTGAAATCAAACACAAGGTTCTCAACTTAATCAAACAAAATCGAATTCAAACACCAAGGTTCTCAAATTAATCAAGCAAAATCGAATTCAAACACCAAGGTTCTCAAATTAATAAAGCAAAACCGAATTTAACACCCCTAAACCCAAAACCAAACACGAACTCAAAAACCATTTGATGAAAACCAAACCCTAATTCAACAACCAAACCAATTAAACCACCAATCGATCAAACCCAAAACAATCCAAGCATTCATCATTATCAACAAACCCGAATGCAACATTGACAAAAAAAACCCTAGGCTAATCACAAGTAAAAAAAGAAAGGTAAAATTTCAAAAGCTTAAATGAACTCCAAGTATTCGGCTAAACCTTAGTTAGGATTTCAATCCTACAACCAAGGGACCCTATAGCCGAAATTCTTGTTGGGGAAAATAGATGAAATGGACGCTAGGTTCGGATGAAGCTAAAGCCAGAGCTGGGTGACTTCGGGGCGAGCAGCCAACGCCGAACAGCTGCGGGGAAGAGAAGGAGACTGTCGGCCGTAGAAAGTGGCTTTCCTACGGCGGGGTTTGTTAAACCGCAGTAAAAAGTGTCCATTATTAAGGTTTTCTTTTTTTGTAAAATAACCCCAAAAATTTTTCTCCCCTTTAATATTTAATATGCAATTTAATATTGATTAATTTTTACAGTAAAAAAAACATTATATTTATTAATTATATACAAGATACAGCCTTTATACAGATGAAAAAAAATTAATTAATAAATTTCAAATTTTCATTTAACCAATCAATTATTTTGGGGTCGCAAAAAAATTTCAATGACTGATACACAATAATTATAGGAACACTTAAAAAGTAAGAATTTTCATTGAATTAATGGTAGGTTTTGTACTATTGAATTTCTATGTACTTAATTATCTCTAGTTAAATAATTAAAATCAATCAAGAATTTCAATTATGTTAAGATAAATCATTCATAGCGGCAATTAATTAATACTCTTTACAATTAGTTACAAGTATTACTCAATGTCATATCCATGTATAGTCTTAATTAATTTTCGATCGTTTCTGCATATCTCATATACATGCAGGCTAGTTAAGAGGCGAAAAAATAGAAAGAGGTTGACGTGAGTACGAAATGCGCCTTAATAGAAACTATATTGAAGAATCTCTCTAAAATAATAAATATTTATTAATCGATAAACGAATTATTTATTCATTTAGCGGTCAATAACTAACCTTGCTAAATGAATATCTTTTTTCTGATGCCTAGAAAATTAATTTATCAAGGGTTAACTATAAAATCAAAACAAAAACGTTGTAGTTTTGAACAACTTTAAACCTCCCTATCACATTAACATAAATAGTGAAGCTTTATGCAATTTCAAATAATTGCAAACTCAGTTTTACATCAATTTCGATAGAGCTTCCCCTGTAAATTTTACTATAACTCCTTGTTAAATAAATAGTGAAGGGTTTAGGGTTTAGGGAGATACACGCTGTTATTTAGGGTTAAATACGTCAATTCTACGGCGGTTTATTTGAAAACCGCCGTAGATAATGGCTTTCTACGGCGGTTAATTAAAAACCGTCGTAGAAAGTGACTTTCTACGGCGGTTGGAAGCAAACCGCCGTAGAAAGCAAGTCACTTTCTACGATGGTTTTTAATTAACCGCCGTAGAAAGTTAGTTACTACGGTGGTTATTTGATAACCGCCATAGATAATGTCTTTCTACGGCGGTTTATATGTAAACCGCCGTAGAAAGCCCGTATTTCTTTTTTAATGGCGGTTTCGTCTTTTCCGCCGTTAAAACGCAGCCCTTAAAAGTCCATTGATGCTTCTAAGTTTTGTTGCATGCTTTTTGAATTGGAACTTAAATGTGATGATTAATTTGTGGTTACCTCTCAAAATTAGTGGATTATAGAAGTTATGTGCTTGCCAACTTAGCTAATCTGGAGACCTTGGTGCATCATCGAAATTAGTGGTTTATTAACAACCTGAAACGGATGTAATTTGGAGAAAACTTGCATTTACTTTGAAACTCTTAACATTGCATGTTTGAACTTTGTTGTTTTTTCAAGGTTTTTGTGAGTTTAGGTTCTCGGTACATATTGGTGTTTATGCTTTATACAAGCTTTTCAAGATATAATAAACATCTGAATGAGTTTTCTATAAAGAGAAGCCCAGACTTTAAGGAACTTTGGATTTCTGGTTATTTACTCTGCTACCAATTGTTCTATCTTTTGCGTTTGAGCATGATAAAATTAGTGTGTATAAGTTTCTTAATCTTCCCTGTGTATTGCAAGTTTATGTATTGCATAAGTATCTCCATTCTTTTTGATATAGCTTATGGGTTGAACTCTGACTCCAAGTTCTTTCTTTTAGGCAAAGAATAAGCTTTTCTATAATTGGCAGGACTGAATTGCAGGGCAAGAAGGTGTCTGGATCAGACTTGTAAATCTCATTGAAACTGTAGTCAAGGGAAAGTTTGTTTTATAAATGAATGACTTTGTGTTTCATGTCGAAGTGAATTCCAAATGAATGAGATGTATAATTTTGTTGGCTTATCCTCTGATTTCCATTGTTTCAAATCTTTTAATCCCTGCCCGAAGGATTTCGGTATCATCATATTGAGCCTTGAGCCTGATTACCTGATGCTTGTCACTTGGATTCCTGTACCAAATGTTCTGTCTTTTCTAGATTATTTTCAGCATATGGACATGATTAGAGCAATATTATATACTGCTCTGCTAAAAACAAGCTAGAAGGAACATGAGAGTTTTGGAGAATGAGTTTCTAAAGAACACAAAGAATTAGAAATTTTCTGGGTACAACTAAGAATATCAAATCTTTCATTCATTTTAGAACGAGTATGAGATCTTGTGTTCATCCCTTTGGATTGCTCACACATGCCTGCATCATCTTGTCGTACATTTATAAATTTGTCCTCCCATACTATGCTATATATACCATTTTTCTATTTGAATAGTTGATAACTTGCAGAAACTTTTCTAATGAAGTTTCTTTGAAGAGAGTAGAACATAATTTCCATGTAGCATATGGTAAAAAAATAATAAGTCTACCTTTGATGACCTACTGGAGTATGATATACGTTGGTCAAGGGATTTCAACAATAGAGGAAATACTGCCATGTATCTTATCACTGCACTGCACTGCACACAACACTACACATTAGATAACTGAAATCTTATAACTGAGACGTGGAACAGGATTTAGTAGTAAGCATATCACACGGTACAATTATAGTAATCTGTTATGGTTTTCTTTTTGTTTGCTTTTGCTGTCAGAACCATCAATCTTATTTCCGATATCTCACAATTTTGTTGTAGCTTGAATTGCTTCTTGGGGGTTTAAAGGACCTTTTTTGCTGATGAACTTTATTACCACAAATTTGTCTTCTAGCACTTGGGGTTCTTTAAAAAAACATGTACTTTTGATGAACATTTTTTATGATTTTGCATAATTCTATCAAATTAAGGTTCTTTATTGGCATATGTTGTTTCCTCCTTTGGCTTTATACGGTCACAAACCGATTGAATCTTGAGTGAGGAACCAATAGGTTGATGTGCCTATATATTTTTCCTTTTCTTTTTTTTTATTTTGTAGTTTTTTAATTTTAGGATTTGTTTCTTCTTTCCACCTTTACTAATAGTGATCAATTATGTCATTATTTGGTTATTAAAATCCAAGCAAGCTCTTCAGCACCATAAGGGTGATACTGCACCAGTGTTTTGGACATGATCAATACAATGAAAGGAGGCCCACCCATTAATGTCTCATTTGTTTGCTCCATATAAGATCTGATAGAAGTTGAATTCGTAGCTCAATTATTGAAGATTTCATGTATTTTATTTGTTATCTTTGCCACATTTATAATTGGATGTCTATATTGAAAACATATGGGAAAAGTATACAAAGCATACAATTTGTTCATGATGGAAGATAACTAGAGTCTGGTAGAAAATTTTTGAGACAACATGTTGAAAGAAACCTTTCAAACAAGTTGCTGTCTTATTTTCAATATCTTTCAAATGTGATGATGGTAAGCTTGAAGGCATTCTGGCTTTTCTTCTCACAGTTATCTTATTGTGCTATACAGATTGTAGGGAAAGAGTAGAAGTTAGCAATAAAGGGTCTTTTAAGGTACCCAATAAGTCAGCAAGAGTTGATGCTTTTTAGCTTGGAATTAAAACATTTAAAAGTGTCTTAGGCTGTTCTTTTTGTTTCGTTTTGAAAACGGTTTTGGTTTTAACAGTAAATTTAATATATTTTAATCATATTTCAGCATTTTCAATACAACTTTTTACTATTCAGCATCTATTTTTTACATTTTTAATACACTTTTTATATTATAAAACTATTTTTCAAAACTTATTTTCAAAATTATTTTTAAAATGCCCAAAAAGAACAGGCCTAATATTTCTGTTTTTCACATATTCATGTACACTTCCAAGGCACGGCACACATTACGGTTCACTCACAACTAGTGTATATAAAGTATATATATAAAGTGCGGATCTCCGTTAGCAAACGTCCGCTTCGTCACAAAAAAAGTACCTCCAGTGGGTGTACATTTTTGTCTTTTCATTCCGGCTCCAGACTCTACATTGATTATTAAATTACTTCTTATCTTTTGAATATACTAGATTGCCCTCTCGCCTTCTCACGTCGTCAGTCAAACAAAACAGAGAACCAGCTAGGCGTTTCTCTCTCTCCCAATTCTATCGCTTTTGGTTTTCTTCCCACTGCACTCCTACCTTCTACGCTGGGCATTCAGCTTTTTGTTTCCTTTTTCTCCTCTCAGATTGTTGATTTTATGTTTTGAATCCTCATCTTCACCCTTTTCTGTTTGCCTGGGCACAACAGTAATTGCATCAACATCGGCGGTGAGTAATGGTAGCAGCCGTTACCAAGAGAAGAGAAATACCGGCTGCTGCATTCTACAAGATGTGCACATCTATATCTCAATTGGGCCTCGATGGTAACACAGCCCTCGCTTTCTTTCAAGAATGGTTATCCCTTTTGAGGATTTGGTTATATATTTGGCCTGAGCTTATCGGGGTTGCTACTGTTTGATGTTTTTTTTTGTATTGGTAAGGATTTTTTTTCCCCCAATGATCTAATTGCACCTTCGTTCTAATTTTGTGCATAAACAATGCTATTGTCTATCTGGAATGCATTGAATAGCAGTTGATACTGATTTTATGCACATAAAACAATAACTGCAGAAAAGTAACAATGAAATTAGTTGAGTTTTCTGTAAAAATCAATGCAGAGTAGAAATTCCAGCAACAGAAATTAATTTCTTAAAGACATTCAACTGAACCATGTAGGGGAAAGTACAGAAAACATGAACTAAAGAGAAGGAAAACAAAGAAAGAGCAATCTTTTCCAAAGCTCATACTTACCCTGTATCAATAACATATCTTTATCAATGACCCAAAAAGAGATGTTTCTTCCAAAGAGTTCGAAGCACTAACCCCAGCAGCCTTCAGAGATATAGCTTGCATTGTGTCAATAACATACCTTTAAATGAAATTTTAAATTTCTGTTTTCAGATGTTTCAACCTTTACTTGTTCAGTGGACACCTAAACACATGCAACGATAAAAAATTTGCTATGACTCTGTTACCCTGTTTGACATTCATTTGAGTTTTTCTCTTTTGCTGTGAGTACCTTAAAAGTCCATAAGAAGAAAGAAAAAGTTTCTCTTCAAGTGGTATTCCTGGCTGCGTTTTGGTGCCTGATGAATTGGCCAAAGAATAGATAGAACATTTGGATGCATATCTCATTTCATTTGTTAAATGGACCATTTTTGTTATTTTGATAAGCATTTTTAAAATGATATTCAACATCAGTTATAGCTTTATGAATGTTGTGGGACTGTGGATAGTATCATTATTTCATGTTGTTCTTGGATCAATTTGAAGAATGTACCTACCAGTGGGGATATATTATTATCTGGACCTTCTCCCTTTTTACTATGATTCGAATTCCTCGTGAAATGTGCCCTTTTGGAATATTTTGATATGACTTTTATTTTACTTCGGATGGAGTTGTACAAGTGAAAAATATGCTTATAATTATCTTTTTAGATGAAAGTTAGTATAGTATCACCGTTTTACAGCAGTAACCTTGAGAATGAATGTGCTGAATCTAAGAACAGAGGAGATACTGCCATGTATCTCATCAGTGCACTGCACACAACACTACATATAGCTAACTGAAATCTTATAACCGAAATCTTAGTTTTTCTTCTGTGTAGTTGCTTCTATTTTTCTCCTCCCTTTTTTGTTTTTGGGTTACTTAAAAGGTTTGGTTCCTGTGTCTATGATTCGATATCCAGTTCAGCTTAAAATTGTATTATGTTTCTTGTCTTTTGGCTATTATAGACATTTAGCAGATACTGAATTTTACAAATTTTTACAACTTCTGCTTATTATACTAGCTGCCTTGTAACTTGGTCTCATCCTGTTTAATATACTGATTCATCTTTCATTGATCATGAAGATTTATCTTTCACTCGACAGTAGAAAAAGACCGAGGGCAGAAAGAAGCACCTTTCTTAATCTCGCTATTCTTTCAGCTGGTGCACATTTTAGGGATGAGTTAGTTTGAAAATGATCTCTACTTTTGTAGTTTTGTTAATTTATTCTGAAGTTGTGGATCAGACAAAGTGAAACTTTCATTCTTAGACGCAACTATGGATCAGTTAGTGATGAATTTGGTTACTTCTGATGAATAAAACAGAGAAAGCTATTAATTGATTTGTTGAATATCATCTGATGTCTTTGTATTTTCGCACATGAATTATACCAGTAAACAGATTGGATCAGGATCCACACCCCTTAGCACCTATAATTGAAGTTAGTGATGCTTTATGACACCGTAGCACCTGTACTTGAAGGTAACTACGTTTCACTAACTGCTTCACTGTGAAATGAGTCATAATTAGGTGAAATGATTGTGATAAAGGGATTGCTGATTTGAGAGTAAAGAAATCACTTCGATCGGGGTTGCAATACTTTGCATCAATTTAGTACGTGAGAAGTTTTAAGGATTTTTGATAGCACAACTTCTTATCTGGAACTATCTATTATACCTTTGTTTTAAGAAAAACTAAGAAATGCTGTAAAAAATAAAAAAAGCACTAAGAAAAGAAAGTGAAATTGTTACTAATACACTACAGGGACACCGCACACAGTGCGGTTCCTTCTCAACTAGTTTGATAAAATTGAAGATCCAATCGTCTCAAGGTCCAAATATTTACGAACATTTGGACTTGGACTCAACATCAAGCTGTTGGACTTTTTTTAGCAGAAATATATTGGGCCTAAGCCCACATTAGCTGGCCCACACAGTTGGGCTAATTGTCATGCCAGGGAAGTGAGGTAGAACTCACCCTCAAAAGCTAACTCAAGAGGAGAGGGTGCCACACTCCCCCTTTAAACCACACATTGGTAGCCCACACTACCAATGTGGGATGGCTCATTGCCTGACACCACCACGCTTCCGCACCGCCGTCCACGGCGATCCTTTGATCACAGTGGAAATCGAACTCCACTACGGTATGGGAAGGGTGGGGATCTGGCTCTGATACCATTTGTCATGCCAGGGGAGTGAGGTAGAACTCACCCTCAAAAGCTAACTCAAGAGGAGAGGGAACCAGCTCCCCCTTTAAACCCAACACCAGCAGCATACACTACCAATGTGGGAAATGACACCCAAGCCTGACACCACCACGCTTCCGGACCGCCGTCCACGGCGTCCATTTCGGATCGCAGTGGGAATCGAACTCCACTACGGCATGGGAAGGGTGGGGCTCTGGCTCTGATACCACTGTCATGCCAGGGAAGTGAGGTAGAACTCACCCTCAAAAGCTAGCTCAAGAGGAGAGGGTGCCACACTCCCCCTTTAAACCACACATTGGTAGCCCACACTACCAATGTGGGATGGCTCATTGCCTGACACTAATATCCTGGCAGTTTTCTCTTCTTATTCTGACGGCCCTAATAGAATTTAGTGAGGAATATGATGTGGATGGAAGTCTAGAGGGATTCGTCCTTCATAATATTCTACTTCCTCCGTTCCATTCAAAAAGTCTATTTTGTACAGTTAAAAATAATAATACAAAACGGAGTCTTTGAGTGGGATGGAGCGAATATTTAAATTAGTCAAATCACGTAGTTACACTTAAAGAATATTTAGTAAAACAAGTTAATTTCACTTTAAAATTATATTGTACAATATATATATATATTGGATATGCGATCTTCTCTCAATTCGTCCAACAGTAAGAGTTGATGATGTTGAATACTTACATGATGTGAATTTGAACCCTAAATATTTCAAATTTATTGAAGAACGTCGAGATTGCGGGGTGGGGTGAGAGTATCGTCCTATTTGCCCCACAAAAGATTACTCAGCCAGTGAATATAGAGATACTTCTTAAATTTTTTTTTTTTTTTCTTTTGAAATGTTATATACTGTTAGACCGTCCTTATGAATATTAGGAGAGATCACGGCCCTATTCTTTTACCCATACTTTTGACTATTCTAAAAGATAGCAAAATGCACCCTTTGGTTTCTGTCTGTGACCAATTGGTCAACCTATTTCTTGTTTTACGTTCTCTGTCCTATTAAAATATTCTAATTGTGCAATTATTTATAAATCACAAGATATAACATTAAAATTTGAAAGATTACTCTTTATATAGAACGAAACGAGTATTAAAGTGGAACCTGTTATAGTCAACTACTGTACAAACTAAAAATAATTATATAAAAACAAAAACTGTACGTGTCTCTTTTTGACTTGGGAAACTGGAAATTATGGTATTATTAATTAATTGAAAGAATGGATCGGAAGTGGTACCTCCTGCATGCATGTATATGTCAAACTTAAACAGTTTAAAGAAGATGGTCCAAACTTGCATTTGCTGCTGTGACTCTTGTTGTGCAACATTTGGAGGCATAGACCTAGGATAGGGGTGCTCGGTGTCTTAGGCAGAAAAAAAAATCTAAGAATTTCTTAGACAGATAATTAAATATATCGAACATATAAATAAATATATGGGAGCGACTAAAGGGACCGAGGAATAGCAATCCCGAAGCGGACCGAGCCGCGAGTGAAATTCCACGCCAGTGCCTCGGTCCAATTTACTTAAATGTCCATGTCAAATAAGTAAGATATTTCCTCTCTCTTCCTTTTTCTCTCTCACGTTTATCCTCTCTCTTCACTTCTCTTTTCATGCTATTGTTTTTTTCTTTTAGGAAAAATGATATTTTTAGCATTAAAAGTTTGAGTTGCTTACAATTTTGGTACTAAAAGTTTACTCAGTTCGAAACTTATGTTTTATGTTTATACTTTGTTACATTTTTAGTACCAATACCTGTTATAGCAGGTTTTACGTAGCCAAACCAAAGTCAACGGTAATTTGAAGGTATTTTACAATTCTACAATTTTGTGGGGGCTGAAAATATAATTTTTCTAATATAATTTCCAAAACATTTTCGAGGTTTTCTTTCTCCTCGGTCGGAAGAAAACTTGTTCTTCGACTGAGGAGAAAAAAAAATAGCGAAAATGTTTTGGAAATAATATTAAAATTTATCTTTTCAGCACCCCACAAAATTGTAGAATTTGTAAAATACCTCCAAGTTACCTTTGATTTCGGTTTAACTACGTAAAACCAGCTATAGCAGGCATTGGTACTAAAAATGCAACAAAATATAAACATAAAGCACAAGTTTGAAACTAAGTAAACTTTTAGTACCAATGTTACAAACAGTCCAAACTTTTAGTATCAAAAATGTCATTTTCCCTTTTCTTTTACGGAATTGTTATTTGCAGGAACCAAATTACTCTTCACAGGAACATTTTCCTGTGAAAAATCTGTAATGCCCCTCAGTTATAAATATTTTAAAAAAAATCATATTCAAACAATAAAAATCCTGCCAACAGGGAGCGTGATTTTTTTCCAAAATCCCGCCCCCGGAATATTTTTTGGCAATAGCGAGATTTCTGGCATAAACTAGTCTATTTTGGGGTTTTTTTTGGCAAAATCTCTGGCCAGACAGGGTTTTTTTTTTTTATTTTAATAAACAAACTTTACGTAAAAAAATGTATATATTGTTTACTTACCGTGTAATATGGATCGTCCTCGTGACTACCGACCATATTTAGATACACGTGTGAGCAAAAAATGAATGAGTGTAAATGGGTTTTTTTTTTTTTGGCTAAAGGGAAAAATAGACTATTCACAGAAAAATGTTCATGTGAATAGTAAATTTATTCCTGCAAATAGTATGCCCCTTCTTTTAAGTTCTACTCCCTTTCTTTCTTCTCTGCTTCTCCTTCTCTTTCTTTCTTCTATGCTTCTTCTTCTCTGCTTCATCTTTCACGCAACACTTCATAATCTCTTGATTCTCTTCCACTACATGTTTTCTATTATTCCCTCTTTTATTATTTGTAATTTTGTAGGGTTTTTTTTTTTTTCATTTTTGGCCATTTTGATACACACATTGTATCAAACGTTTACTTTAAGTCTATCATTTTAATACACTCATTGTAACAAACGTTTATTTTAAGTGTATCATTTTAATACTCTCATTGTAACAAACGTTTATTTTAAATGTATCATTTTAATACATTCATTGTGACAAACGTTTATTAGAAGTGTACCATTTTAATATACTCATTATAACAAACGTTTACTTTAAGTGTACCATTTTAATATACTAATTATTCAAATTTCAAGATAAATCTAATTTATGATTAATGCTGAATAGATGATTAAGAAACGGATGCCAAATTATATATATATATATATATATATATATACACACTAGATGGGAACACCGTGCAATTGCACGGTGAATGCCCGAAAATATTATAATGTGACAGCATAAAATTTATAAAAAAAATAAAAATTATAATAGTAATCAATTTTTTATTGTAAATACAGAGTTAAAAAGGAGAAATATATGTCAAATATAATACGAATACATGAAATCTTTTCTCAAAGATATAGAATTGGCGTGCCTACTCTATTTGCTTCCTTTTTCCTCGCCTCTAATCAACTTCTTCTTCTGATGATGATAAGGTGAATTTAGAGACATATTTCGTAGATTTGGATAGGGAAACATTGTTTTTCATTGGAGTAGAACATGCACAAACTTGCAAATTCGAAGAAGATATTTAGAAAATTATATTCTAAATAGAATTATATATATTACGAAAAGTTGCCCAGTTAACATGACTTGGACATGCACATAAGGATTCTAAACAAGAAGAAAGTTATTTTTGATCTTAATGGATTGAAGATATATATATATATATATATATATATATAGAGAGAGAGAGAGAGAGAGAGAGAGAGAGAGAGATTGTAAAGTGTCTATTCATTCTCTTGTGTGAATTACCAAAAGTTTTCAAATAATTAATCATTTAGTAATTGCAAATTAAATAAAGGAAGTTGATGTGAACAAAATAAATAATCATCATATAAGCAAGAGTCTTTTTAAAACTTAATAGAACATGAAAAGTCACAAAATTAAAAAGAGATTAGTGGATAATAATAATAAAGAGTACAGAAAATAAAAATGAATTTAAATAAACTAATATTATATTTCACTCACCCTTACATATACAGAAACATGCATCACATAAAAAGTCATTTATTTTAATAATGTATTTATTAGTAATAAAATAAACTATGTATCAATATAAACGTTCGATATTTTACATACATTTCTAACCCAAAATATATATATAGTTATATACGTATTAATAGAAAAGATATATGCATATATATATATATATATTTACGATTATTAATATTTTTTTGACGAACATGATTATTTATACATATAGATGATCCTTATACAATGCGAAGTTAATCTAATATAGAAATTGAAAAAATAAATTAAGAAGTTAGTAAAGACAAAGAAAAATATTATTTAATTAAAAAAAAGAAAATAAAATTTATGCATTCAATAAATTTAAATATTAATCTTACATGGTATTCTTATGGATGGTTAAATTAAAAATCTAATATAGACATAAAAAAGCAAAAATATTTATTAAATTATTTGTCAATGTGGCAGCCATGTTAGCTTTAATATTATTAATTATAGGCTAGATGTGGCAGCCACGTGGCACCCTCATATAATAGATATGTTACTTTCTATTATATAGGGTATATATATATATATATATTAATGTATTTGATCAATTCATAATTTTATAGATAGAATATTGTTTTAATGCATTCAAATAAGGCATTCATTTGATTTAATGTATTAAATTAAAAAAACATCCGTTCAACATATTGATTTGTGAAAGAAACGGTTTTAATTTGAATTACTTCATCCTTCCGTTTCGTTAAGCCATTTGAATGAGAGAAAATTCAGATTTTCCTATTTATACATGCATATGAGAATGCATGAGGTGTGTGAGATTGATTTTTATGTTCTTTCCAACTCTCCCTAAACATATAGCTTTTGGCAAGATTGAAAAAATGTGTTAGTAAGAGTTGACAATTCCTAATAGTTGTGCAGATTGTTAGAAAACACAACTTGTGTGCTAGACTGTTGTATCATGGGGTGACAAGTTGCGTTGCTCTACTGCACCGAAATTAATACTTTGTAGAGGGTTTGAATCATCTAAAGAGAGCGAAATATACGCGCCTCGACCTGTCTAACGATTAACAGTTTGTTCTTTGTATTTGTTTTGTTATTTTGCAGGTCACTTTGACTATTAGGAACAACAATATATATATATATATATATATATATACGAAATTGTTATTCGCAGTAACCGTTTTACTATTCGCAGTAACATTCCCCTGTGAAAAGACTAAAATGCTTTGACACCAAAAAAAAATGGAAAAAAGCAAAAGTAACATAATTCTGCTGCAGTCTATAAATAGACTGCAGAAAAGGAATTCACAGCAAAGGAAAAGCAAGCAGAAGAAAAGGTGAGGCTGCGGAGCTGTGTGGAGAAGAAGGGATCACAAATTTGGCTAACTCGGATAAAAGTCGACACGAATCGGATCGACAAAATGTGAGTGCCTAAAATTAATATATTTTTCGGTATTGTTTTATTTGTTGTTTTGCTTAATTTAGTTGTAATAAGTCCAGAATTGTTAGTATTTTGCCTGAAATTGTCAATTTTTTGCCCGATTTTGCGCAGATCCGGGCGGTTGTCGACAGATTCGTTTGAAATACCGCCGGTCGCCGGCGGTATTACCCCGGAAAAATACCGGCGGTATTCCTGAGGGAAATACCGTGTTCATTTAATTTCACATTGATAAATGCTTGTTTATATTATTGCAGATGGCAGAAGCATTTAGGAAATTGAAATTAAAATTAACCAAAAGCAAAAAGGATGACAATTTGCAAGTTGAGAGATGCACTGAGGCAACACAGTCCTCCTCTGAGGAAGTTAGTGACCGAATACCTCCCACTACATCCGAGCGGCAGAGAAGGGTGGCAGGAAGAGCGCATGGCTCTTCTCGCTTTTCAAATGCGACGAGGGAGAGTAACATTTATTACAGCGAAAGAGAATTTGCCCCGCCATACATTGGAAATGCGGACGAGGATGAAGCTCGGGAAAATGCGAAAAGATTTGAGATTGACATGTCTCAGTCGCAGGGTACATAGGAGGGAATTCGGGTCTGATGGAGGATGAAAATGAAGGGAAAAATGCAGCGAACTAACGTAGGAGCGAAAAAGGCAAAGAATTAATGGGCTCCTCGCGTAGGTCAGTGGCAGGGTCTGGGTCCGGTTCTGGCTCCGGGAGGGATGCCGGGTGGAAGGCTTACCGGCCTCTAGATGGTCCGATTAACGGTGGACCTTCAGATCCAGAGTTGTTACGGAGTTTTAAAGGTCATGTTACCTACTACGTATGGCATCGACAGGTATCGTTTTATATTTTATTACATATTTATTGATATAATTTTTATTTATTTTCGATTTATGATTAATAAGTTGGCTTTTAAAATGTGTTATTTTATTTATTCAATTACGTAGGAACGTGGTGCATTATTGTGCCATAATGGCTACAACAATCTGCAAAGGTGGGAGCTAGCCGATGGGAAAATAAAAAGTATAGTTGACCAGTCCGGGTTGGCACATTTGGGGTCCATACATCAAGAGTTAGACTTTGCACTCCTAAGTGCCTTTGTTGAAAGATGGCATCCGGAAACGAATTCATTCCACATGCCATTCGAAGAGATGAGTATCACTCTCCACGACTTTGTGTACATATTGTGGATTCCGATTTGCGGAACGCCAATTGGTTGGAAACTTAAGCCGGCAGAGATGAAGGAACTGATGTTAGAATTGTTGGGGATTGAGGAAGACCAGATCGAGGATCGAGATTTTGCAAGTGTTAAAATGTCCCTCCTTCGCGAGCACTGTGTGAGTGGACAAGTGGAGGCCGACAATTCTGCTGCAGGGTATTTGCTATGGTTAGTTGGAAACACCCTGTTCGTGGCTAAGAAAAAAACCCGCGTGCTTGGGCATTTTCTGCCTTACCTCCGCGATGTAGAAAGCGTAAGCGGATTTGCGTGGGGGTGCAGCTTGTTTGGCGAACCTTTATCGCAATCTTGGTAGGACCTCTAGAGCGGACGGTGCCCAGTTATGCGGGTGTCGGACCTTATTGCAGGTTTGTAAGAATCGTTTATACTTTATTTCTATACTTTATACCGGTACATTAAAATGGCTAATTTGTTTTTAATTTTTTTTAATAGAGCTGGATATACGAGTACTTTCTCGCATTTAGTCCGCCGCAGCTGAGATCCTGGAATGTCGAGTGGCCAGCTGCAACAAAGTGGCACATTGGAACCGATAGGAAGCGCGATCCTAACTGGGATTTGTTGTCATACAAACGCGCACTGGACGGAATGAAATCCGAAGAGGTAATATTTCTATGTCATTTAAATTTTCTACTGTTCATTAGTGTAATAGCAGATTTAGTCGATTATCCACTTACTATGTTGCACATGAACTAGGTCAATTGGCTTTCTTTTGGGCCAAATCCTGCAGGAGTGCACCCAATAACCTTGTACAGGGGTCTTATTCATTGCCCTGGAGTCGTAGAGCCATACATGCCTGATCGATTCCTGCGGCAATTTGGATTCATTCAGTCGATCCCTCACACAATTTTAGAGCCAAAAAGCTGTTACAGAGGGCCTGAAATAAAAATGTACTCCTGCGTGTATGATACGAATATTAAGGCGCCGCAAATGTACAAGAGTAAGGTGATAAGGGGGATGGAGAGGGCTCATTAGCCCGATCAGTCTTGCCTTGAGTACCTCGACTACTTCCATCCACGCATGTACGTTCGTGTTGGTCCCGACGACATGGAAGTGGACGAGACACTGGACCCCAAAAAGCTATCTGCGGTTGCGGTAAGAACTACAGATTTATGCTTATTTCTGTCAATTAATTCTATAATTTCGCCAATATTTTTTACTATATTTCAATATTTCTTCCAAATGCAGCGCTTGCAATATATAGCAAGTAAGATATATTATGCTCATCCTCGAAACCGGTATACCATCCCCAGTGACGTGAGGGAGAGTGCTATAGAGGAGGTGGCTTGCCATTTGGAGGATTTGATGCCGACACTGGAGTAGATTGAGGCATTGTCCCATGTGTTGTATTCACTATTTTTATTCGCTTTTTTTTATGCATTGTATATAGTAATATTTCATTCTGAATGACATATATATTGTATTTGACTTCAGTAATGTGAAAATTAATTACATAAGAAAGTTAAAAGATGAGAATGTTATCTTGTTAATTTAAAATCAAACCTAAATTGTAGTTAACGTGAAACTGTTGATATGAACAACATCGCATACTAACACTCAGCAGTCGATTTATTCCGAAATTCACCCAATTTCCCATCCAAATAGAATTTCCAAAGCTGCATTTGTTCTGAAGCCCAGCTACTCCACGTCGGATAGATTGGGGGTAGCAAGACCTCCCCTGTCATTAACAAGGCAATGAAATGATTTTGTCTTATTAAACCCATGTTGATGAAGCTGCTCGGATCAGTAGAGACGCTGGCCCCCCGCCACAGCAGCGGAAGGAAAGTATTACTCTGCTGGGCATATAATGTAATCACCTTCTGGTACTTCGTTGCGACAAGTATTCCCAGAAGATGAGAATCAAACCAGAAATCCTCATCTGCTGAAACTACATAACAATCTAGCAGCCTGAATGCTAAATCGTAATCGACTGCCCCAAGAACGAAGCGCCAAAAAGTAGCTTTATCCAGGAATTCTTGGTGCAGGTCTCTGCGCACTTGGTACCATTGCGCCTCATTTGCATCGTATGAGAAATAGGCAATTATCCTAAAACCACAATGTCCATCGGGCACTACATTAACGTGTCCGGTAATGTATTCAAACACGAACTGCTTCAGAAATATGGGAAGGTCGTAAGGCCATTCAGAAACGTGGGGCCTCACAACCCTTCGTCTTCTCTGCCCGCCTGTGGATCGCCGACCTGCGAGTGTAAAACATATTAAATTGAATATGTGTATATGTATTTAACCGCAATGACATTTTAAAATTAAATACATATATTTGTACCTCGTTGTAGTGCAATCCTTTCGGCATGCTCGTATCCTGATAGATCTCGTTGGGTTGAATTGTGTCTGGGTCGTCCCCTGTGTGGCCTACTAACCGGCTCAGCTAGATCAACAATTTCCGAATAAAGCGTCGAATGCACCACACCCATGACCCTGTGCATCTCAGCGCTCGGACGCGTCATTACATCCACAAACATGTCATGCAGTCTGCCTTCAACGGTTTGCCTCTCCTCCTGAGTTTCTGAAACATCATTATCTCCCAAATGCAGCGTCTTCCAGAACGCGTCAACGTCGATAGGATCAATTGGACGGTACGCGCGCACCAACTGTTGCATCTCACATGCACATGGCAGACCGCAACTTGTTCGGAGTTCGCAACCACAAAGCTCACCATCGTCCCCAATAAGGCCAACTCTTTTTGTATATTCTTCCTCCACCATTGTAATACCAGCGAAAGATATTCTACCGTTAAGCCTACTATACAGTAGGTAGTCGCTCTTCCGGTATTATTTGCTGCGCGAAGATTTTATTTTAGTCCGAATTTCATCGAGGTGCAACCCTATCAAAATATTAATGTCATTAAAAATACTTGAAAATGCCTTTCTATCCGTACCAATAGCCTTCTTCAACTGTGCATGTGCACTCTCAACTCTGAAAGACAATTGACATTAAAATTCTTCATATAACATAAAGCATTATATAAAACATCATGTAATTATACAATATACAAATCATAAATGAAATCAATAAATAACTTACATGTTAGTTGTGTGCCTTCCGTAATGCTTTATACTTTTCGTCCAACAAGACACAAACTTGTCATTGTGGAGATCCAACCATGTCTTTTTCAAGTACGAAATAACATTTTTGAATCTAGATTTATTTTCATATTTAGTTTCAATATAATCCACAGCTTCCGTGAACTGTTCATATGTCAAGGCTTTAACTACTCGCACCCAACGACATAGAAACACATCCGTTATAATTTTGTCATTGCCAGCCGATACTACATATTTCTTGACATCCATTTCAATGTGTCTCCTACACAGTAGCTGGGTAGCATGTGAAAATACTAGCTCAACAGCATTCATTAAGTCAATCTCTCAATCAGTGATGACCACGTGTGGGTATTTGTTTCGCTCAAATAAATTGCTCAATTGCACCAATCCCCAGTAATAACTTGGGGTAGTCTCATCCCTCATGAAAACGAACGCAATATGAACATACTGAGTTGTTGGTACATGAGCCACTATTTACAGCAGAGGCATGTCATACCTGTTTGTCTTATAATTCGTATCCATAAACAACACGTACGGAAACAGAACAAGCAAACGAGGCGCCTTCTTGTGCGCAAAGAAGATGTGGCCCACTGCATTACTGTCGTCATCACCTGAGTACGCATAGAAGTATTCATGATCATGCAAAAGTTTGAAAAATACTGCATGTTAGTCATACCTCCCATCGCATCCCTTTTACTTTTTGTTGATTCGTTGTACACCTGTCTTATGTGCTTAACATTCTTCGGATCATCCGCGCGTATTTGGGCCAATATATGCTTCGGCCTGATGTTAATACTGGACATTTCTACAATCTTCTTATTCTCCAATTCTGTTAACCGTGACTGCGCTGAATGCAAATTTCGAACTTCTTCTAATTCATGATTGTGCATATCGTTTATGACCTCTAACTTCCAATTTTTCCTAGCAATTTCTCTGCCCTTCAGGTGAAATGGACAGTTTGTCATCTTGCTGCTTGTATTGCTCCTCCTGCTTTTCCCTTCCGGTAGGGGTGACTTCTTTCTAACTTTTCCTGATCTATCGCACCCTATCTCAACTCTACATTTTCTCCCTCTTGTAAGGAACAGCCCGAACATTTTCCAAGATGAATTAATTTTTGCCGTCATCTTGTTTTCAGCTGCTCGTGCTTTAACCCATGCAATCATATCTTCCTTACTTTTGAACTCTTCATTCGTCTGAAATATTTCTGTGTGATCAGCATAAATGTCATCACTCTCAACACGAAAATCCTGTTAATACAAAAAAGCTTGTTCAGCATACTTAAACCTAAAAATTTAGATGCAACTAATAAATTGCGCAATAATTTTATCGCCGATAGCAGAAGTTCTGACAGAATTGCGATTAGCTTAGGTAGGTCGGAGGGATATTGCGAATGTCCCGGCATTTTCGGTAGGGAAAATCGCCGCAAATCCGCCTTTCGCCAGAAAAACCCACGGCAGCCGCCGGTTGTTCCGGCGAAATACCGCCGGCGGCATTTCTACGAAGAAATACTGCCGGCGTCAGGCGGTATTTCCCCTACAAATACCGACCGGCGGTGTTTCTGGCTGAAATACCACTGGCGGTATTTCTGAAGGTATTTCATTCAGAAATACCGCCGACCAATATTTCTTTTGGGAAATACAGCCTGTCGCCGGCGGTATTTCTGGGGGAAAATACCACCTGTGCCCGGCGGTATTAACCCGAGAAATACCGCCATGTGCCTGGTGGTATTTTTTCGGGAAATACCGCCGGCGGTATTTTTTGGCGTCCGGCGGTATTTCCCCCCGAAATACCTCCGGTTCTGGGAAATTTCACCCGGGGATACAGTTTCCCGGACAGAGATGTTACAAAACGACCGGATAATCGCAGATTCGGGACAAAAATCCTGCCCAAAAGGAGTTTTTTTTTTCGAAAATGAAGGGGTATATACAAAAAAATTTTACGCAAAATAATTTCAAGTAAAAAAATATATATACAGTGTTTACTTACAGTATAATATGGATCGACCTCGGGTATATCGGCCATATTTGAATAAACGTGTCAGTAATGAAATGGAAAACAAGTCCCTTCTGCAGTTTAATGTAAATGGACAACCAAGAGAGCTGGATGGAAACAAGGTGCCAAGGAAATGTTTTATAGGTGCAAAATGAAAAAAAAAAAAAAATTTAACCAAAAAGGCAAATCAAACTTTTCATAAAAAAATATTACTGTGAATAGTAAAACGATTATTGCGAATAGTATACCCCTATATATATATATATATATATATATAGAGAGAGAGAGAGAGAGAGAGGGGAGTGCTAGTACGCATGATTGTCCATCTAACTAACAATTAGTATGGATGAAATCATGATACTGTAAAATGGATCAGCATATAAACTATCAAACACTGATAACAGATTAAGTATTTTGATTAACAAACTAAAAATCAAAATTTTAACGTTCAGATATCAACTAATCATTCATTCTCATTAGAAAAGTCCAGTAATATAACTATTTATGAATCGCAAAACACAATTTTAAAGTGAACTATTCTATGAAACAGATAGTATATTATGTATTGAGGTATAGCGTACCGTTTGTTTGTGCTAAAGTATTGAGTTTAGCCTCTGAAATATCGCGTATATGTTGAAATAATAAGTATCACGTGTATTGAATTTAAGTACAGAAGTATCACGTACTGTTTTTATATGCTTATCAGTATTTGAGTTTTGCCTTTGAAGTACCATGCTAGAATAACAAGTATCGCGAATATTGAATTTAGGTATTGAAGTATTGTGTGCATACCGTTTTTAGATAGTGAAGTATTGAGTTTAATTAATTGTTGAAATATCGCAATTATAAAACAACTAGTATTGTGTGTATAGAAAGAAAACACACGTGTATTAAATTTAGTTACTAAAGTATTATTTATCGAACCATTTACATGATACTACTTAATATTGTGGGTATCTTTATATCTAGAGAGGAAAATTTTGCTTAACTAAAGTTTTTTTTTTCCTAGATCCTACATTTACCATCATAAATGTTACAATCCAATCCAATCATGACACCAAATCCCGCAATCATTCGAACATTGCACATAAGTGTTACTCTAATCATTATATAAATCTGCCAAAACCATGATAAGAAAGAAATAAAAAGAGAGAACATCATCCATGCATGCATGGCCGAATAATACTCGTTTTGTTTTGTTGAAAGAGTTCACTTGCCAAATATTTACTTTTCATACATTTACTAATATAATTATGCATAGTTCACAACTAACTTGCACTTAAAAGCAGGGCCTGCCCTTGGGCCTGGGCAAGCTGGGCGCTTGTCCAAGGCCCAAGGGTTTAAGGGGCCCAAAAAAATTTTTAGTATTAGTGTTAATAGTTTTATTTTTAAGCCTTTTTTTTACATTGTAGTCCCAAATTAATTTTAGGGCCCTTTTTTTTAACATTGTAGACCCAAATTAATTTTAGGGCCCTTTTTTTTAACATTGTAGACCCAAATTAATTTTTGGGTCCTTTTTTTTTTATTACAAGGAAAGCCCGAATATTTTTTAATTTTGTCAAACCTGCAGCCAACAAGCAAATCAATTTCCCTTTCCAATCTCCATCGAGAGCTTCTGCTTTTCCATTGACTATTTCTGCTGTTCATCATCTCCGTCGAGCTTGTGCTGAAAAATAGGGTTTTTCTTCATTCTTCCATTAAATTCTTCCTAATTTTCATCAAGCCTAGCCTCCGGCGTCTTCTCATGAGTTTGACTTCCCCTGGTATGGCGATTGAAAATTTTGAATTTTTACTTGGTTTGGTCATATGGTATGAAATTTTATTTAATATAAATGTAGTGAGTAAGACGTTGCAATTGAAATCTATGTCCATTGACTTGGCCATGAAACAATTGGAAGGTGCTATTTTATTTTTTGAAAATTATAGGAATAATGGTTTTACTTCAAGTTTTGAAATTGCTAAAAGGCTTGCATGTGATATGAATATAGAACCAATATTTTCAACAAAGCGTCGTATTTTTAGGAAAAAACAATTTGATGAGAGAGAAGATGATGAAATTTCACTGTCGCCAGAAGAATCATTTAAATCTCAGTATTTTATGGTTGTTGTAGATATAGCAATTGCTTCTTTAAAATGTAGATTTGAGCAAATGAAAAAATTTGAAAGTATATTTGGTTTTTTGTTTGATTCTAAAACATTAAAAGCATTAGATGATGATAAATTGAGAAAATGTTGTGAAAAAATGAAATACAGTCTTACTCATAACAACTCATCGGATTTTGATTTAAATGATATATTCATGGAACTAAAATTATTGAGAGTGACATTGCCAAATACGATGACTGCCATTGATATTGTAGAATTTGTAATAAGTAGGGATAGTTATCCAAATGTTGCTATTGTTTATAAGATCATGTTGACTATGCCTGTTACTGTTGCATCGGCTGAGAGAAGTTTCTCCAATTTGAAATTGTTAAAAACATACTTTAAATCGTCAATGTCGCAAGAAGGATTAAATGGATTGGCAATCTTGTGTATTGAAAAAGACATTTTAGAAAATCTTGAAACCGATATTATTATAGATGACTTTGCATAATGCTCGAAGGAGTCGGTATATATGATTTTTATATTTTATTATTATTTTTTATTTAGGGCTCTCTTTTAACTTTTTACCCTGGGCCTCATAAGTCTTAGGACCCGCCCTGCTTAAAAGGTATTGTACTTGACGTTTTTTTTGTCAAATTTAATTTTTCTCGTGTAACGAAAGGAGTATTATATAGTAAACATAAGGAGCTACCTAGGCTAGTCATAATATACCTGCGTCAACACAGCAGTGTTTCATGTTAGGTTATGCAAAAGCAGACAATTCTCCACTATCTTTGGACCTCATTGTCTCAAACACCATGAATAAAACTACTCATAAAAGATTCTAATCTAAATCCCAGCCATTGATGCCTATCTACAAGTAGCCATGCATAATGTTGCCTTGGATTTTAACTAAGATCTCTTTATCCTCCATTCGTAGGGAAAGATCGAATTTTCTATCCCATTTTTAATGTCTCGTAACGACATATTAAGTTACTTCATTTTGTCGTTATATAAGTGTAGGATAGAGAATCCGGTCTTGAGGTGAAACACGAAACTCATATGCATGCATTTTGGTTAATGTAACGAATGGCTGTGAATTTATCAAGGTTTGATCATATTACGAAACAAATTCTGATATTCTGAACAAATTACGTGCAAAATATCCCTTATCAGTTAATTAACGCATGATTAAGTAAAAAAGAAATATCTAAAAATTTGTTTGTATCATATTTGTAATGGAGAGAACTGTTTAAATAGAAAAGATTCGTGGTGTAGACCCGATTTCTCTAGTGAACGTTTTAAATATTTAGGGTTCGAATTAATATTACCGATCGATGGAGTGATGATGACAGCAGCAAAGCCACGGGGTGGAGTGGTCTTCGGGTCCCTCAAACCCCCTCCAGCACCTTTATTAATAGTGGATAATATTTATTATAAAAAAAATTTACAATGTATTTAACTATAAAAAAAAAAGTTAATACGTATATTGTAAACCCCCAAAATCTTTAAAATGTAGTTTCTGACTCCGCTACTGAAAGATGACGATGAAAGTCGGTCATTTGTGATACCATGCATACGCCAAACGTTGTATCGAATGGTGGGGTCTGGTCCGATGAGCATCGCATAAACCGATCACGCCGGAATCATCACCACTTAGAACATCATATTGTTGTGTGTGTGTTTTTTTTAAAATATATATGTAGAGTACTAGACTCGGTCATGTTCCTATGTCTTCATCATTTGTAGCAAAAAATAAAAACCTCTTCCAAATTTGAGGCAACATCATAATTTGTAACCAAATTAACACACATATATGTTGGATATTATACAACATTTTAGGGGCGCTTGGCATAAATTTCAAAGTGGGAATGACAATGAGAATGATTGAGGGGTCAATGGAAATGATTGAGAAGTCAATTGTGCTTGGTTGAAATTGTGTAATGGATATCATTATCATTGATATGCTTGGTTTAACTCATCATTAGCAATGACAATCAGTTAAAATTCTAATTTTACCCTTTCAACTATATTAAGAAAATAACCAAAGTGAAATAATAAAGTTTGAGAGAAAAAATAAAAAGAAACAAGTAGAGAGAGAATGTAAAATAATTGATGTAGAGAAAGAGTAAAATAATTGATGTAGAGAGAGAAAGTAAAATATTGATGTAGAAAGAGAAAGTAAAATGAGCTATATAGAGAGAGAGATAGTGAGACAAATTTAGAGAGAGAAAGTGAAGTAGTAAAGTTAGAGAGAGAAAAACATTTAGAGAGAGAAAGTGAAATAATAAAGTTAGAGTGAGAAATTAAAGTAATAAAGTTAGAGAGAGAAAAATATTTAGAGAGAGAAAGTGAAGTAATAAAGAGAGAGAGAAATATTTAGAGAGAGAAAGTGAAGTAATAAAGTTAGAGAGAGAAAAACATTTAGAGAGAGAAAGTGAAGTAATAAAGTTAGACTGAGAAAAAAATTTAGGGAGAGAAAGTGAAGTAATAAAGTTAGATAGAGAAAAAAATTTAGAGAGAGAGAGAGAGAGAGAAAGTGAAATAATAAAGTTAGACAGAGAAAATTAATTAGAAAGAGAAAGTGAAGTAATAAAGTTAGAGAGACAAAAATTTAGAGAGAGAGAGAGAGAGTGAAGTAATAAAGTTAGAGAGAGAGAAAAAAACATTTAGAGAGTGAAAATGAAGTAATAAAATTAGAGAGAGAAAAATATTTAGAGAGTGAGAAAGTGAAGTAATAAGGTTAGTAGAAGTAATGGCATTTTTGGTTTTAAAAAAATAGAGCTACTAACTCCTCAATGGGGTTAGGTAAATACATGTTGGAGGGTGGGGGGGTGGGGGGGTTATGTTGAAATTCAGGGAGTGATTGAGGAATTTTGATTCCCATTACACGCAACCAAGCATCATCAATCGCAGTGAATCCCAAGTAACTTCTAATACATACCCCTAATACACTCAACCAAACGGCCCTTAGTTATTGCATGGATTGCCTTCCAACTTTTCAGTTACTCTTTCCAGTACCATAAAAATATTTTTGTTTTTAGAAATATGCAAACGAACATGTGTTAGATATTGTATGTTAGTATATGAGAGTATACAGCAAATAAGATTTTTCCTCAAAGCTTGGATGTAGGAGACACATAATAATCTTTTACTTCCCAATAAAAAATAGTTTTTAGAACTAGGTCCTTGAAAACAAGTTTTTGAGCCCATGCATATCGAACAAAGTTTGGTATTAAAACCGTTTCTAAAACTAAAAATCAAATCAAAACATCATGCAAAACTTTTAAACAAACATACTTTAAACTCGATTACGGATCATTGTCCAACCATCCAAAATATACATGTTGGGAATAGTTCATCCCAACAATATTGTGCGTATACGATTAAGAGCCTTAGGCATATATACACCACATGTCCTGTTCTTTTTGTTTTGGTTTTGATTTTAACAGTAAATATAATTTTTTTATTATTCAGCTATACATTTTTACATTTTATATATTATAAAATTATTTTTCAAAAACATATTTTCAAAACAGTTTTTAAAACCTCATAAAATAATATTTATAATTTTCAATTAATATATTTCCAAAACATGACTATTGGCATATTTTGTTGTAGTAATTTTATGCTAATTAATGTGTTCTAAGAAACCCAAGTATGCATGCCATAAGTTTTAGCCAAAGCTTACAAAATTCAATAATATGAGGTCAAAATGTTTTTCTAGTTCCCACTTATTTTATTTACAGAGTATTACTTAGCTTGCATGAGAGCATCCCCAGGGGATGGAAGCCATTTTAGCTCCAAAAGCTATAAATTTTGGTGCTAAAATGGCTTCCATCTCCATGAGAGATCAGTGGTTGAAGTCATTTTTAAAACTATTTATAATATTATTATTTTAATAGTTTAAAACTATTTCTCTAATTATATAAATATTTAAAATTATGAAAAATAACATTATAAAAAAATTTAACAATTAAAAGTACTTAAATGTCATAAATTAATTAATCTAATTAAGAATTACAGAAAATAAATTTAAAAAATCATTTTTAAAAGTTTAAAAACAATAATAATAATAATAAAATATTATTATTCCTGAAATGGCTCTTGCAAAAGCCGGAGCCATTTTTGGCTTTGAAACCTTCTCCACAGCTATTATAGTTGCAGAGAATGGCTTCCGCTGGGGAATGGCAAGTTAGACACAGCGGATGCCAAAATGGCATCCGTTGGTGTTGGTCTGAGAAATGATATTTGCCATGAAATTTTATTATGCCAATGACTATTGTGGTATTAAAATTATAAAATAATAAATAATACTTTAATTTACAAATATTTAGTCACTATAATTACACTGCGACAATTCATTCTGATTTTGTGCATCCATTTATACAAGTTCAGATTCACGAAATTTTCACCATGTGTTGTGTGATGTATCATTAATTTATAAAATAAAATTTAAAAAAAAAAAAAGTCATGAGTTTGAGACATAAAAGAGAATTGAGCTATGATTGTATGTACTATTTCATGGATTTTGTAAAGTTTATATACCTTTTAAAAAGACACATGAAATGCCTTTACAACTACACAACCATCAAAAACTTTTATGCCCAAAAGTTGTGCATGCACTACTAAAATACTAAACCCCTAATTAGCCTTTGTTCTTCTTCTCCCCATAGCACATACCTTTAATGTAATAGTTGATAAGATAATGAAATAGTATTAATTTAAAAAAATAAATAAATAAATAACAAACCCCACATAAACCGCCCCAACCCTCCCCCTCCTCCTTACATTTTTTTTTATAATTATGTCTACCTTTCTCCTGTTTTGATGAAATTACGAAAATTTCCATCTGATGCAAAAGAGGGGAAAAAAAAAAAAAAACCTTGAAATTTTGTAGACTTATTTATTATCTGATGGATTTTCTAACAAATCATAAAGCATTTTTAATTACCAAAAGAATTATTGTAATTTCACTAAATTTGAAAAAGTAAACACAATATTCGCCTAAAGAATATACAAACAAATGAAAGAAAATTAAAAATTAAAAAAATAAAAATAAAAATAAACCAAACAAAGAGAGAGACTGTTATTAGAATCAAAATGAAGATGGCATAGTATCGTAGCCATCTATAGATAGCCTTACTTTTAATAATTTTCCAAATAAAATATGCATGAGGATGTCACAACATTTGATCTTTGGATCTGTGCGCCCTGCGCATGCGCTAGCTCTTGTATAATATTGTGGGTACAATAATTCTATTCTTTTCGTTTTTCTTAAAGGGTCATGTTTCGAAATATTTTTGTATTTAATGAAATTTCATACTCTAATTAATATAATTACATATTGTTTACAACTAATTTACGCTTAAAATATTAAGACATTAATTAGTAGACCAAAATTATGGTAAACAAATTATATACGATATGTATTTTATATTTGTGAAACACGACTCTGGGGTGTAAAAGCCTCCATTTGACCAGAAAGTATTCAAGGAAATCCAGCTCCAGAAACAGTCTTTTCTTTCTTAAATTTTTGTTGGGATTCTGTCCCAGCATGGAGTTAATACAAATGACAGAAAATTCATATCAACACTCAATAAGTCAGTATTACGTTATACTTCATCTTTTCTCTAAAGAGTATTCATTTAGAGATTTATATACAAATTAAAAAAGTGAGAAAAATTATTCTTTTACCTTTATTTATATCATTTTGTTTAACCACAAACTTAATAGAAATGTGTATTTGTACATACATTTGGAAAAAAATATAATTAATAGATGAATTAGATTAAGAAAAAATAAAGATTGTATTAATTTTTTGTATTGAAATTTAAAAAGGAACGCTATTTAAAAATTTTAAAAAAATTACTTAAAATAACACTCTTTAAAGAATCGAAGTAGTATAGGGATAAATTGGAGGAGAATCCAAGAAATTTAATCACTTTCCAAGGCCAAGTATAGCTAGACACCTAAGAGATAGTATTGAGTAAAAGCATCTATCAAGATCACGCATAATTAATAAAGAATCTACTCAAAGCCCTACAAAACTTTAAGAACTAGAAGTGAATATTAGTAAAGTTTTTTATAAGTTCCTCAACCCCACATGTCCAAATCTTATATTTCATTTGTCTTATTCAAAGAGTTTACTTTAAAATATGTATAATTAATTATAAATTATGAGATATAATACTTAAAATAAGTAATTTATTATAATATTTTATATTTATATCCTTAGTTTAGAAGTAAGGATTAATTGTAAACTACACATTATTATATTAATAAAAGTATGTAATATAAATAAATTCAAAAAAGATTCTTTAAATATGATAAAAAAAATTTTGAAAGTAAACTTTTTAAGTGGGACCAATAGAGTATAAGATTGGAGCTACCAAATTGTAGATAGCTATTGTTAGAACTTAGAAATATCAAGTTGAGTTTTTTTTTTTAATTATTATTATTTTTTTAGTTACCTGAATTTATACTCCTAAATGCGGTATTTAAGCTGGTGCTCTCCATATTAGTTTAAAGATAAATAATTTTCTTATTAAGGTCCTGTTCTTTAGTCAAGTCTAAGAACTGGTTTGGGCATTTTTTTGGGTTGAGACCAAGAATTAGATCAAAATGGGCTGAAACCCATGTTTCTCAAGGACAACGCAACACCGGGTCTCAGTTTTTGTGTTGAGACCAAAAACCATACCCCCCTCTCCCCCCCCTCCCAGAAACGGGCGCCTCTTTCTCCCTGCCAAAATTTCCCTCCCCCAAATCCCCACCCATGACGTAGACCGAATTCTGCCGTCTCTCCGATCCATCCAAAATTACCGCCGAGAACGAACGGCCCAAAGAGTTTGCTGCGGCCGTTGTACTCCCTCCGGCGTCTTCTTTTGGTTCGTGGTCCGCATCAACGCCTCCCTTCGTGATTCCTCCGATTTTTACCCTAGGGATTTCGGGAAACTTGTGGCCTCACCGGAATCGAACAAATTGACAAGGTCGGAATGAAGATTCTTGGTGGTGATTAACGGCGTAGAGAAGAGCTTCAAGCAAGGGTGAGCATTGGCCTAAACAACCCCGATTTTCTTTATTGTCAAGCAAATTAATCGGATGTGCCGCTGGAAAAAAAGAAAGACAAAAAAAAGAGCAGAATGTGCTGCCGGAAAAAAGGAAAGGGAAAAAACTAGAAAAAAAAAAAAAGAGTTGGGGAAGAAGATACTTATTTTTTTTAAAAAAATTAAATAGGAAAAATTAAATATTAAACTATCTTAAACTAAAAATATTATGTAAACTTAAATATATCATTAACATTAAGAACAATTACTATTTTAGAAATATTATTATACTGTAAAATTTATTTTTGGTTGAATACGTAAAAAATGAAAGATTGGAGGGTTTATTTGCTAATAAAAGTAAAAAAGTTTTAAAAAAAAGTATTGGAAAAGAAATTTGGGTTGAAACTCATGTTTTTTACCTTGGGCTGAGACCTGGTTTCAAATCAGAATTCAGAACCTTGTTTCTGACAAATGGGCTGAAACCCATTTGGGCTGAGAAATCAGATCTCAGTTTTATGTAAAGAACAAGCTCTAAAGAGTGTAAAGAATAAAGGGGACGGATCTTCTGTACCAAAAGTTGAAGCACGTCTGTCTCTTATACAATTAAGGCCAGGGAAAAATGTAAATGAATATTTCATTTTGATCCTCTAATTTGTGCGAGGAACATGCGTTTGTCTTGTTCGTTTTTATGGGTTTGAGACTTGTTTTGAAAATAAGTTTTAAGAAAATAATTTTATAATGTATTAAAAATGTAAAAAAGTATCATTGAATAGTAAAAAATTGTATTGGAAATAATGAAAACTGATTATAATTTATTAAAGTTACTGTTGAAACTAAATCTCAAACCGAAACCAAAACTTAAAAAACAGGCCCTTTTGTTAGTATCAGGGCCCATATTTTATTTTCTTTATCCTGATTATATTGCGAATGAAATATGATGCAACTCGTGTACTAAATAATTAGTAGTTTGAATTCATAGATAATTAGTGAACAAAAATGGAAGACCAAATTTACTCATGGTTCATGGATGTTCATATCTTAGATTCATATAAATTTTGTCATTTTTGTTAATTGCAACTATCAAGGGCAATAAACGACTCACATTTGGACCTCTTTTTTTTTCTTATATTTATAATTTACGAGATCCAAACCATTACTTTCGAGTGTTACAATTCTTCTTTTACCACCATCTCTAACCCTTCTTCTCACATTTGGACGTGTAAATATATTAAAGAACATCTTCTAACATATTAAAGGTATTCACATAACACCCCTAATTACTCGAATATTAGCATTTGGATTATATTTCTAACATATTTTAGCTTACAGTGAAACTTGAAAAAGAACTCAAAACCAAGCAATCAAATCCAAATTAGTAATTGGAACTTGGATCTATTTCTCAATCAAAATCCATGGAACCCCCAAAAAAACCACAAAATAATAGAAGATCCAAAACTGAAGTGAAGAGAAACTAAAATTTTTACCATTAATGGAAGATGTTGAATCCTCGCTTAGCGTCGAACTCACTTGACGTCGCCCTTCCCTTTTCACGACCTGCTTTTGGGAATAAATCTCTAGTTTAACTCTGATGCTTAAATTAGAATAGGAGTAATCATACATCAAAGACTAAGCTAGAATTCAATACCTTTCAAATGAGGATAAGAAGAGATATTTATAGCGGGAAGGAAGATGAGTGAATCCAGCTATCAAGACACGGTATCACCATTAATCCTAACGCATGTCACTCTTTCTATTTTAATGACATATGTTATCTGTGCCACTTGTCGTGCATCCACGGATATGGACTTGAAATTGCCATGGCCGAGCTCAGCTCAAGTTCACATCACCATTAATCTATTATCCAATAGAAAGACATCTACATCACTATAAATTCTATTACCAGCTAGCTATTTCCTATGCACTGAACTACAACTGCTGCAACTTCTACAACTACAACTTAAACTACAAGATCAAACTTCCCAAAAAAAACCTCAAATTACACAAAAGTTCTTAGTCCATTTTCGAAGTCAAACAAATGAAATCACACGGCAGCCGTTAGATGAACCTTGGAGTCCGAGATGATGCGACTCTTGATCATCATCAACGGTCCAAATTCGTTGACAAACGATGGGTAACCCCCTTAGCCATAGGCAAAATTTTCACTGTTTCAGTCCCCATAAATCTTTCCATTTCTTTTCCCTTTTGTAGTAAACCCCCAACGTGGGGGAGTGGGTGCTTGACACGTGTCCGATTTGATGAAATTGCTGTCAAATCTAACATTTACCATCCCTATTATATTACTCCAACCCCATATGCAATATATATCAAAGGTAAAATTCAAAATTATGTTTTACTATAAATAATACTCCTTTCTTCTAATTCAAAGTGACATTTTAGTATTATTGATTTCAGTAATACAAAGTAAATTATTTGAATGAAACAACGAGAGTATAATTATCTTAGATCATTAATGGTGAGTTGATAGAAATAAAAAGGAAACATAAATGTAAATTAGCTTATTTACTAAATTATTAATTAATTTTAAAATAATTACAGTACCACTGTTAATCTCAAATACTCCATCCGATTCACGATAAAAGTCGCTTTAGAGTTCTTAAAACAAATTAAGAAATGCGTTTAAATGAAAAAAATAAAATAAAATCATTGACTATTGTAATGTACTATAATATTAGGAATTTTAAAGCCTTAATCCAATTAAAACTCAAATATATCAACAATTCTAATTAATATTCAATTAGATCATTACTAAGTATTCAAAATAATCAAATAATCCTAGTTAAATTGTTCAAGTCGAGGAGAAATTGGAAAAAGAAAATAAAAAATTCAAAATGTCATTTATTATGAAAATGGTTACTCCCTCTAAAATAATTTTTATTCTAGATCGGAAGGAATGATATTTAGTTTTGGGTGAATTTCTTTTAATTACTAAACACAGGAAAAATGTGGAGGTTAATTTAGTCATTCACAGGATGTCAGTAAGTAGGTCCCGCAAAGACGTCAGGAGAGGATGACATGTTGATTGGGGAAAAGTAGCAGAGACTTGAAAAACTCCTTTGGGTCAAACGGCAAGTGAGTCGACGAACTGACGGTTGGCTGAGGTCACGTGACATAAAAAAATGCGTCACAAATCTCGCTCCGTGCGGCTTGTCTGCGTGTCCATTCCATTCCACTCTCTTACGCATACCTGACAAAACGGTACCGTACAGCTATTAATTTACAGTTTACAAAACCAATCAATCAATCTATCTCATAAAACTACGAAAATACCCTTGCCATTATTCGAGATACCTACTGCTAAACTTGTGGATTTTGTTCGAGAAAGTATTTGATGGTTAATAATTACATTGTGATTGCTGCATGATTAATAACTCGTTCAAGTTTTTCAATAGTAGTCTCTTGTGTGTTGTTGACATAATCAAAAATTGCGATATAATACAATTTGTATGAATTAATAACCACTACATCAACTATGACATACATTGGCGGAGCTAGGGTGGGGCCCTGTCCACTGACCTCACCCTAACTACTCATATATACATATATAATTATGATAAATGTTGTGTGTAGTGTCCTCAGTCAATATAAAATTTTAAAATAATACTATCACAATTTTAATAATTTGTATTTTACAATTTAATGTTCTACGACTGTGAGACTTTTTTTTTTTTTCATATTTAATTGAATATTTTTGCACCATTGTGAATGTGTCCTCTCTAAAAAAAAAATTCTGACTCCGCTAGTGTGACAGGGTAATTATTAACCACTCAATACTTTCTCGTAAGTTGGAGGCGTGTTCGTTTTAAGTTTATTTTGGATTTTCTTTTTCTTTTCTTGGGGATTAAGAGTAAAGATTTGAAATTTTGTTTTCTTTTTCTAATGAATCGTGTAACGTGAAAATGAGTAGAATGAGGTTCTTAAGCGATAAAGGGTGTAATTCAAGAGTTTTTATTTATTTGTTTGTTTGTTATTAGGCACAACAAGCACATCGATATATAATTTTAGACAGTTACAAACATACATTTATTTTGTTGTTTAATTTGTTGATAGCTTTATCTATTTATTTAACTTTTATATCTTTATTACTATAATTATGTTCAATATATCATTAATTCACACTTCGAAAACAGAATGTAAGTATGAAAATAAATAAATAACTTGCTTAATGTGTTAAACTTTATTACTTATTAAAAAACTAATTTTCAAATAAAATAAGTCTAGATAAATTGCATTTATTCCCTTTATTATCAGTCTGAATTACCAAATAAATCTCAATTAATTTGATAAAATTATCAAACGAATCTTATAATTTTGTAAGACTAACAAATAAGTTCTTGACTATACATTCATATAACAATTAAAACATTAACGGATAAATATCAGAAACAAAAAATATATATATGTGTAATAAATAAAAGTACTATATGAATCATTACTAATAACATCATAAAATTAATTTTTTTTACCCAAAATATATTTGGCTTTTTAGTCACTTC
Source organism: Leptodermis oblonga (assembly GCA_016801395.1). Classification (NCBI taxonomy): domain Eukaryota; kingdom Viridiplantae; phylum Streptophyta; class Magnoliopsida; order Gentianales; family Rubiaceae; genus Leptodermis; species Leptodermis oblonga. The sequence goes on along the minus strand of CM028757.1, from coordinate 35,814,478 downwards.
ATATTTTCTATTTAATCAAATAAATTTACGTTTTCTTAAAGGTTTATTTGGTACGTACTTTTTTTAAAATCACAAAACCGTTTGATGATTTAAACAAACCTCAAGTAAAATAAATATAACTTTTTCAATATACACATATATATATATATATTACAATTAAATACAAAAAAAAAAAAAAAATGTCCCTCCTTTTTATTAAAAAAAAGTCTAATTTATGATACTAAAAATAGTACCACTATGTATGTTTGTGTTAATGAATTAAAGTTAAATTAAATTACTTTTAGTGTTTTTACAGTCGGTTTGATGAATTATTAGACTAGGCCGTAGGAGCTAGACGGTCCAACCGGAGTGCCGGTTGCCGACCCAAATCTTCAGAAATTAATTGCGAGATTGGACAAATTGCCTTTAAACAGAAATATTCTTAATTTTTCTTTTTTCGGTCTTTCTAAGTACTGTCATATAAATTCATACAAAAACAAAATTTGACTTCGTCAATACTGATCTTAATAAGGCACATCAAACCACCGTGTCCAACTATTTCGCTCTTCTGTTGTCTTGTAATTCTAGTGCGGTCACACTTTGCAGGAGTCTGTCAGAGCAAAAACTTATATCCGATGTATTTTATGGTTGCGTTTAATTATTGATATATTACTTATTGACTTTAACTTCTAATATATTGTGTATTGATGAAAACATATGTATTGTCGGAGGAGCTGAGATTCGATTCCCTAAACTATAAATAACAACGTCTGATAATCTTATTACTGGGAGGCATGATGAAGAATATTAGAAAAACTAGAGAAAGATGTAATCAAGTTTGGAATAGCGTGGATATTGATACTGGTGGTGTTGTATTCGGGTTAGCAGGTTTACAGGTTAATATTTCTCAATTTTACACTTGTTAATATTTAATTATTTGTATTGGATCATTAGACCCGTGACTCCATCCAAACTTAACAATTACATGTTTATACCATTTTATGTTCGTATCACATTACTGCGTTATATTACAAGTTAGTTGTGCTCGTGTTCATGGGTTCGAGGGAACGCACTAGTTCGCGTGTAAACATTTTCAGCTCTAATTTTTTCAATTTAATTATTTGTGTCAATACTACGTATAACTTGCGAGCTTATAAAATGTCGACTATATAACTCATTTATATAGTACCCGAATCGTATCGTGTTAAAAATTACATCCTATCTTGAACAAAATAATAATGCAGCTATACTCGGCAACTGCGGGTAAATCATTAATTTTCCATTTGAAGTTTAGACCGCGTTCGGCCCAGTCCGATTAACGTTTGAAACGAGTTTTACAGATCACCTGTATTATCTCTGTTTGTGCCTTTAATTATCACAGATGCAAATCAGATGAACCGGAGACTAATTAATCAATTTCCTAAGTAGGAAGAGTCGGTGTCGAGCTCAAAAACACGGTTTCGAACACAAATAGAAACAATTGTACGATGATTAATTAAGGTTGCATGCATGCATGCATGATTAGGCATTGGATTTCAAGAGAGCGGTCCACTAGTACAGAAATGATCAAAGAAGGCGCCCCTTTGGAGGCGGGTGTACAAAAACCCGCCTCCATAGGGGCCGAAAAATTCTTTGGAGGCGGGTGCAACATCCACCCGCCTCCAATAAGTTATTGGAGGCGGGTGGATGTTGCACCCGCCTCCAAAGAGATTTGGAGGCGGGTGCAACATGCACCCGCATCCAATAATTAATTATTGGATGCGGGTGCATGTTGCACCCGCACCCGCCTCCAATAATTAGTTATTGGAGGCGGGTGGATGTTGCACCTACCTCCAAAGAATTTTTCAGCCCCTATGGAGGCGGGTGAAGCCAAAACCCGCCTCCAAAGTGTTTTGCAAATTTTCCAATTTCATTATATGAAAAGGAGGCGGGTGCATTTTTGCAAAATTTTTAATAGTAGTTCAAAACAATTTTTTTTTTTTGGATTGTTGAAAATAATTTTAATAATTTTTCGGGATTCTAGTGAGGCGAAAAATTAGTAAGTAATAAAAATTACAATTTTTAGAAGGAAATATAGAAATGTATATTTTCTATTTTAATATGAAATACATAAATATATGTAGCCTAGTGGTAAATTTAATATGCAAGAGTCAAGTGAATTTGAAGGCGCGAGTTCGATTCCTATCAAAGCCATAAAGTGCAAAAAAAAATTAAAATTTTTTTTTTTGAGGGTTATTGGAGGCGGGTGCAAAATTGCACCCGCCTCCAATAACCCTCTAAGGGGTGGCTGGTGCGGGTATCTCCAAAGGGAGGCGCCCGCAGTGGCAGCACCCGCCTCCAATGCCCCTTAGGACCCGCCTCCTAAGGGGCATTTTGTGGTAGTGGTCAACGATCCCCTGTTCAAGTTACTCTATCGTTACCCTGTCCTCCAGTCTAAAATAAAAGTCGTTTAAAATGAATTAATAATTTTTAGAATCAATGACGTTTGAGCCAAATATTAAAAAAATTGAGTCGTTTCATTAACTTTGACAGAATTTGTTAGAATAACTTAGATATGTGATTCACTTAACTTTGCATGATTAAGTATTGAGTTGCATATCGATGTGAGGACCATTGATCTAAGTTATTCTATCTATAATATCATGTCCAAATATTAAAATTGCGTCATTTTAAAGTGAAATTATGTCGTTTCATCAATTTGAACAGGTGATTCTCACTCGGACGACAGAGCAGGAGTATGGAATTGATTTATTTCTACATGAAATGAAACATCGATTAGAACCTAGCTAGCTAGGTATGTCCTAAATGAAGGATTAAATTTGTTGTGAAAATTAAGGGAAAAAAAATGAAGGTTCGGCAGTGAAATTAAGGTTCAAGTTTGTCCCAGCAAATATGCAAACTGTCTCAATTTTTGTTTATTGATCAATGATTTGATCCGTCCAGACTCCAAACAAAACACGATCATGAGGAATTTGGTATTGACTGCTTCTGATCATAAAATTAAAGTACAAGTCCAACGTTAATGCTTCCTCCCTATTTTACTTACTTTAGAGTTCATTAATAATATTCTTTGAATTCTACTAGAAAGAGTAAAACAGTACAATTATTTTTAAATCAAAATATGTGAACTCTTTATACGAGACAGATAGAGTCATTAATTTTCAAAGAATATAGTTTGACGCCACAAAGAAGTAAAAAAGACTCAATTAAATGTACAACTATTTATGAAATAATATACAATACAAGCCACCCCTCAGTCCCAATTAAAAGAGTTCGGATATTTTAAAAAATATATAACTTATTATGAGTTGTGAGTTACAGTACTTAAAATACGATATTTGACATCAAATTTTCTGCTTCTATCCTTACTTTCTAAGTAAAGATTAATTGTAGACCATACATTATTATATTAGTAAGGGTATGTGATGTAAACAAATTCTAATCAACTCTTTCAATGGGATAATAATTTTTTTTGAAAGTGAACTTTTTAAATAGAACTGAGGGAGTACATATTTCATTGTGTCGCAATCAAATTCATTCTTTACGTTCATAAATTAAAAAAGAAATATCATTGTTTATGTTTAGCAAAAAAAAAATTTAAAAATTTCTATCAATTCAAATGTTGATATTGTGAAGTCTGATTAAAAAATAAATTTCAAATTTCAAATACCCAACCTCTGGTTCTTACCGTTAGAATATTGACTCATTCTAAAGAAAAAATTAATGCAAAAATATTAATATGGTATTAATAATTTCTCTAGAAAATGCTTCTAAATTTGTCTCTCTCCATATTTAGAGCATTAATGTCTCTTGACGATACTTCAATGTCCAACGTTATTACTTATTACCCGCAGAGTTTTGTCACTTCCTCAAGAATTTGGGAACTAATTAATTGGCCTCTCTATTTTCAATAAAATGAAAATTTTCAACAATTTATTCAAGATCCAACTGTTTATTGTTTCTAATAAAGTAAATACAAAATCAGAAATAGAGATTTCGCCCGTCCCGTATAAATAGTCCAGTTTAAAAATGAAAAATAAAAGAATTGTTTTACTAAAAAATTTTAATTAAAATTTTTTTTTTGGGAGCTGCCTTTGTCTTCTAAGTCTCAATATATCATCCTCTTTCACAAATATTACTACTTTCATTATATATAAAATAAATAAATTTATATTATAGAGTCAGAAAAAAAAAATTAGGGCGAATTACGTCTATATTTCTAAATATTTGAAACTTACTAATATCTTCATGAATTTTCTCAAAATTATCGATGCCATTGGTTGGCCAAACTTTCGCGAAGTAATAATAAACTCCTTGAATTTGAAATACTTTTTACACCTCAAAAAAAGTATTTATAATTATGACCAAATCACATTGTATTAATAATTTTTAGAGAGTGCAGGACGGTAATTATTAATGTTCGAGTGTGGTTTTAGCAATTTTTACAAAATATGGGAATAATTGTTTTTTTTTTTTTCAAATTTCATGGAGATAAATGCAATTTAACCCCAAAATTAATACTCTATGACTTTGCAATCAGATCGTGCAATGTCCAAAAATGATGTCAATGCATGGAGATATTATTCGATGCATCCGCTGCATCAGGTAGGATTGTGCAGTTAGATATTTTAAAGTAAAGAGTGCTATTTTGAGGAAAAATAAATGTATATGTAAGGAGTTCATGAATAAATAAAAATCAGAATTATCAATTTATGATTGACGGACTGCACTATTTTTAAACATACATCCAATGCACTTAATAATTTTCCAGATGCATGGGATATTGCTTCACCACAACAAGATCTTATAGAGGTCCATTCACTCAAGCGATTCTTTGAGTGATTCATTCCTTCATTAATTGCTAACTTGTTAGTAGAACTTAAAACTAGTAACTATTTGGGCATGTTGTTTATGCTTTTTTCTTGATTTTATTTTTGGTTTCAACAGTAAATATAATGTATTATAATTATTTTTCATCATTTTTCATACAATTTTTTACTACCTATACATTTTCACATTTTCAATATATTTTTTATATTATAAACTATTTTTCAAAAATATATTTTTAAAATCAGATTTTGAAACATCATAAAGAATTATTATTTTCAAATTAGTGAACCATGTAATTTTACTATAAAACGACAACGTTCCACTATTATTTTTTTAAAAGTAAAACGACGTAATTTTGATATTAGAATATAATAAGATATGCTCCTTCCGAAACCATTAACCTAGTCATGTTTCTGAAACCTTTTTGGTCCCAGTAACTATCAAGTTCATATTGTTTTTTGTTTACATTCTATACACTGTCGTTCCACTGAATTTTTTAAAATAATATATCGTAATGTAGATAATAGAGTAAGATACAATCCTTTCTCCCATTAAACTAGCCATGTTTCTGAAACGTTTTTGTCTCAAAATATTGTCAAGTTCATATATTTATATTTTAGATCTTTACTAATATGATGATTATGCATGATTAACAATTAAATCATACATTAAAAGTAATATATAAGTGGTAATAATAGTGTTAAATTACTAAATTTAGTTGTTGTACACTATCGCTAACAAAATGTTGTGTAGATCTTTCAAATACACAACGACAGACCGAAGAAATAGTAATTTGGACAGTCCCTCTGTTCTCGTGTCCAAACTCTTCAAAAAATTGAAAACCACGAACCCTCTTGAGAATAGGAAATGTCGATATTACCCCTTCTCCCCTCTCCTCTTCTCTTCTCTTCTCTTATGGTTGTGGGGGTGGCAGTGGCAGGACCATACCAGCAAGACTCAACAGAACTTAAAAGTCTTGAGCCCTATACCTTTACCTAAGGATACACACAGTCTAGATATATACTACCCCCACTCCCAGTTCACCAAAAAAGCGCGTGAGCAACCCCCATATATATACATCTGATGATGAAATCATTACCATTTCTTCTTCTACTCCAAAGTTCGAAGAAGAAGAGAGGACTCAGTCCTCTGTAAATCTACAAATTTTACAAACTCCTCTTTTGCCCATTGCTCATTTCCCATATTTCTGAGAAGAAGAAGAAGTGAGAAGAAATAGCCTTGAGAAAGAGAACCAAATCCTTTCCTTAACCTTCACGCCTCCATTTTTTCACATTTACTGCAAATTTCTCTCTCTCTGTTTTTTTATTTTTTTTTTTTTTTTTAAACTCTATGTTCTTTATCACCTGTCTTCCACTTCTTCCCGTAAAATTAAAATCCCGCTGCTTGTCTATCCCGTCTTTCCCTTCAAACTCTCTATTCTATGCATTGAAAATAGTTTCAAAACCGACCCTCATTCATTCTTCTTTGCAGCTTCTTTAAATTCCCCCCGCTTTATGCACACGAAAGCAGAGCAGGAAGAAAGAAAAGAAAAACAGAGCTTTTACAGAGGGGAAAAAAACAGGGGAACTTCCAGTTCACTACTCAGAGCTTTTCTTTACTCATAAAGCTTCTTTTTTTCAGTTCTTTTTCATGATTTATTACATGGGTTCTGAAGAAGGAACGAATTGCTTGTGGGTTGAAGGGCCTATTATCATCGGAGCTGGGCCGTCGGGGCTTGCGGTTGCGGCGTGTCTTCTCGAAAATGGCGTCCCTTCTTTGATTCTTGAGAGGAGCGATTGTATAGCTTCGTTGTGGCAGCAGAAGACGTATGATCGTCTGAAACTTCACCTCCCGAAGCAGTTTTGCGAGCTTCCTTTCGTCGGTTTTCCTGAGGGTTTTCCGAAGTATCCAACCAAGCATCAGTTCATTTCCTACTTGGAATCCTACGCGGTGCATTTTTCGATTCGTCCGGAGTTCAATCAGGGCGTGCGAATCGCGGAGTTCGATCGCGAGTGCGGGGTGTGGCGGGTGAGAACGCAGGATTCCGAGTACGTTTCGCGGTGGATCATCGTCGCCACCGGGGAAAATGCCGAGCCTTTCATCCCTGATATCCCCGGAATGGAGAAATTCCGGGGACCCGTGATGCACACCAGTTTGTACAAGACGGGTTCTGAGTTTCATCAGCAAAAGGTTCTCGTCATTGGGTGCGGAAATTCCGGAATGGAAGTTAGCTTTGACCTCAGTCGGCATAATGCCACACCTCACATGGTGGTCAGAAACACAGTAAGTGTTGTACTCTCGTGCTTTGATGATTGTACATTCTGATCTTTGTCACCCTTGCTGACTTACCCTTTTTTTTTTATTTATTATTTTGGTTCCTTTTAGATTCATATTTTGCCAAGGGAAATGTTTGGAATCTCTACGTTTTCAGTAGCAATGGCGCTTCTGAAATGGCTACCGATAAGGCTAGTGGACAAGTTCTTAATAATGGTGGCCAATTTTACCTTGGGAAACACAGACAGATTAGGCCTCAAAAGGCCAAAAACTGGTCCGATTGAGCTTAAAGACGCAACCGGAAAGACGCCGGTATTAGACGTGGGAGCATTATCCCAAATCAAAGCTGGAAAAATTAAGGTAAAAACCCGACAAGACCCACTGATTTTCCTAACTATTGCTGACGTTGTTTCACAACTTTATACCAATTTTCTTTTTCTTTTTTTTGTTGATGTTTGCAGGTTACGGAAGGAGTTAGAGAAATAACAAGAAACGGAGCCAAATTCGTCGATGGACAAGAAAAAGAATTCGATTCCATAATCTTAGCAACAGGGTACAAGAGCAATGTGCCTACTTGGCTCAAGGTAAGAGAACCCTGTTCGGTTTTCATCGTTTTTGTTTGTGTTTTTCAAAACCATGTCAATACGAAATGGGGTTTTACGAAAAATGACGAGTTTTCTTGATCTTGATCTTGGTGTGTTGCTGTTGTGGTAGTACTCTGCATGAAAATGACACAAGGGTTCTGTTCTGTTTTGGTTTTTGGTTTTTTTAAATCTTATTGTGAAGCACACATCGCTTTCCATCTTACATACTGCGTAGCCTACAAAGCGTTTCTTTAGTCCCTTAATGCAAAAGAGAAAATCTGACCGCACTTGTTTGGAATTATTATTCCTTCCTCTGTTTTTCACCTATCTATCAACGTTTGTTTTTTTGGTTGGGTTTGACGTTGTGTAACTATCACGAAATATTCTGTTTTCTCGACCCGGCAATTAGAGGAAAAGGCTTTTTTACCTACAAAGTGTTCCTTTTGCCTGGGAAGAAGAAAGAAAGAAGAATCATCATCAAAATACTATGTTATTCTTTAAGGATCAATAAGAAGGTTTTAGTGTCATCATATTAGCCACACCACTACTTTTGTGGCAATCATGTTAGGTCTTGGTACTTTGTAGTACTTTTTCCTAATCCACACACACTTATTTTATACCATTTTTCTTGAGTTCTTTGCACCTTCCTTGCTAATAATCATTACAAATACATTCCATTTCTTTCTTTATGTCCTCCTAAAAGAATCGGGTTTTTACCCGTACCAGAATCCCGTGATTAGGATTTTATAGTTAATCTAATCAAAAGGGTTCTATGTAGATTAGGATTTTATAGTTAATCTAATCAAAAGGGTTCTATGTAATCTATTAGTGTTATATTCTGGTGATTTTCGTCTCATTAAAAGAGTCGTATTTTTGTTGTACCAAAATCCCATGATTATGATTTTATAGTTAATCTAATCAAAAGGGTTCAATGTGGTCCGTGAGTGTCATATTCTAGCGATTTTCGTTCCACTAAAAGATTTGTGTTTTTGTCATTAGCAAAATTTGTGGTTCCTTTCCTGAAAGTTAATCAAAAGGGTTCAATGTGGCGAATTTAGTTCCCCTCAAAGAGTCGTGTTTTTAACTTTTGCAAAATTTGTGGTTTCTTTCCTTAAAGTTAAATCAAAAGGGCTCAATGTGGTCCATGAATGCGATGGAGATTCTTAGCCAAAAGATCAAGGGCTTCTTGCAAATGTCTCAACATAAAGGGGTTGTAAATATGGAGCTACAAAGAACACATGCACAAAGGGTTTGACAGAACTGGACCATGGTGGTAACATGGCCATGGCTCCTCCTACTCTTCCCTAGTACCCTTCCCTAGTACAAACCCGGGTTGGTGAAAATTAGGCATGAGAAACTAGTACCACATCACATGTACAACTTTTTTTTTTTGGGTTCAAATTTGATGATTTTAATGATTTTGTCATTTTAAAACTAAAAAAATCCGTTACAATTGTAGTCTGACTAAACATATTCGCTACGGCATAATGAGTAATTACTATTTGGTCGCGCTGAAACCTCGATATTTGTATCTTATTTCGTGATTGATTTTATTGTAGGGTTGTGATTTCTTCAAAGAAGATGGGATGCCCAAGACTCCATTTCCAAATGGATGGAAAGGGGAGAATGGATTGTACAGTGTTGGATTCACCAAAAGGGGGCTTCTTGGTACTGTCTCTGATGCACACAAAATTGCAAGGGACATTGGTGATCAATGGAGGTCAATCAAGGCCAAGGGGATGCCAAGATCTTAGAAGTTGATTAAGACTTAAGTAATTAGAAAATTAGTATAACAAGCAGATTTTCAAAGATCAAGAGAGGGGGTTTAGGATGGAATTAACTTAAATTAGTTGTTTACTTTTCTCTTTTTTTTTCTTTTTTTTTTTTGGTGGGTTCCATCTTGTAAATTGATCAATTTTGCTTTGTTATTAGTTTGGTTACTAATTTCCTAAGATGTAACTTACCATTGTATTATAATCCTTGAAAATAGAATTCTCTCTTTTCTATGTTTTTTTTTTTTTTGGCCTTTTTGGGTTCAAGAATTCTCCCTTTTGCACATATATGGTTAGTCTTGTGAAAATTTGCTATAATGTGACATTGGCGACAACAAATTAATAGTTTTCAAGTTTTTATTGAAATAATCAAATACTTTGATTTTTTATTGTATTCAAAATTTAAGTTTATACTTTCAATATTTCAAGAAAGTGTAATAATTGACATATGAACTAATCATCACAACATTTTCTTAGCAATTCAGGTGACATATATTCATTGGATAATTATATGATATTAATAATTATTTCATAAAAATATAACCAATGAATCCATGCCGCCTCCTTCATTGTGAGAGAGTAGACGCGAAAAACGTGGGTATAGTACATAGAAGATCTCACAAACAATAAAAGGGTGCAAAATGTAATTTGAGAAGCAAAAATGTGATTACAATTTTTATACATATATATATATATATTATTTTTTGAGGTAAAATTTGCATCTATCATTAACTTCAATCGTTTGAATTCCTTCTTCTTCTTTTTTTTCTACATTTGACAAATAGAAATATTCTTCTAATTTGCAAACCATTATCATCACTTACCTTCCTTTTACATATGATTGTCTTTCATTCCTTTTTGTCCAAATAAAAAAAACTCCACTTCCTATGTAATTTTTCTTAAATTTGGTCATATTACCCATCGAACTATCCACAGATAAAAAATTATTGAGATATTTTTGCATCCCCACGTTTTCAATTGTTCATTGAATCATTCAATTAATAATGGTATAATTAATGGATAAGATTATAGTTCTATTATATAAAATTACTGAGTCATCTGATCATAGTTCTTGCAATGATTTTAGTTATGCGATTAGTAATGTATCATACGTCAGTATTCAATAATTAAATGGTTTCATAACTGGATTGTAGTCCATTGCTAAATGATTCAATCATTTGACGATATCACCGATGGTTTTATTAATGTAAATTATTGCGTCCAACGGTTATGACGAGATGACTAAACGATTCAATGACTGAACTATAGTTTTCCCTCTCCTGCCCCACACACACATAAATGATATATATCATTAAAAAAATTTTGTATTTGACGCGTCTAACGGTTCACAACTCATGTATTGAGTTTACTTTGACGTGTTGTGTTTATCTGTTTATGTATCACGGTTATGAGCCTCTGATATAGTGCATATAAAGTTTAATTTTTTGCATTCAATCTAATGCGTCGCGTATTGATGAAAACACGCGTGTCAAATTTAGTTATTGATATAATGCAGTCGGGCATGAAACTCCCTCTTTATCTGTATAAATTTTTTTTTGTTTATTTCTATTGCTTATTAATTGATTTCATCATTCATGCATGCATATATTTCCTTAATATAGTGTTTTTTCCCATGTTATTTTGAAAAGATGGATGCATCCATGTATTTGGCAATTTGCAATCTGCAATATAGAGTGCAGAGAGTACAAAATTTTCTTCTTTTCCAAATAGTAAAGGGTACTCGTAAAAATCTTTTACATATATATATATATATATATATATTCAAATCATCATACCTAAAAACAGCTTTATTTGGCGGCCATCCATCACTTCGGTAATTATTACTCGCTCTGTCTCACTTAAATAGTTAATTTTGAAAAATGCTGGATTTATTATAAGTTACTAGATACAACACATATTTTTTACTTATATTCTTATTTTACCGGTTATAGTCAATTGTGAATCACACACTATTTTATTAATATGAATATGTGATGTAAACAAATACAAAATGGACTCTTTTAATGCGTCAATAAATTCTTTTGAGTAGGACGAATGAAATATTATTTTTGTTTAATCTTTCTCCATCTTCCTTTTTTTGCATTATCTCTTGACTTTGAGGGCGAAAAGCTTGACAAAATTTATATTTTTAGGCTTGTTCTTTTTGTTCTATTTTGAAAACGATTTTGGTTTCAACAGTAAATTTAATATATTTTAATCATATTTCATCATTTTCAATACAACTTTTTACTATTCAGCATCTACTTTTTACATTTTCAATACACTTTTACATTATAAAACTATTTTCCAAAACTTGTTTTCAAAATTGTTTTCAAAACAATGAAAAAGAACATGCCCTTAATTGTCTAATAATAGTATATTAAAGTTAGATTATTTATTGAGCAATGTATATTTTAATTAAAGTATTAATGTTATATTCTCTTTGGACAATCATAATATTTGTTGTCTTATTCTTATATAAGGCAAAGTGAGATTCCATCAATATAGATCTCGTACCTTTCACACATTATTAATGTTATCGATAACATTAATAATGTTTATCGATAACACTAATTTGTTGCGTCATCGATCTACCCCGCCCGCTTAAAGTTACTACTCATGTTATTGCAATGGTCACTTCCAATAAATAAATAGTTTTGTAACGAAACTATAGTATTTACTCGTAATTTTATACTCTTTCTTTTCTATTAGAAAAGTATTTTAAAAAATATATAACTTATTAATATTTTAAGGTATAATATTTAAAATAGTTAATTTGTTATCATTTATTTCACTAATTAATTTCTTTACTTTTTAAGTGTGGATAATTATGGATCACACAATATTATATTAATAAAAGTATGATGATTGAAGAGTAAAAAAATATGAAAGTAGTCTCTTATACTCGAACTAAAAAAAGTAGACTCTTTTAATGAAATAGAGTGAGTATAACAAATTGGTAGAAAGTGCCCCTTCAATATATTTTGATTTAATTAGTCATGACTCATGATTTTGTACTTTTAATTTTTTTAAATACATTCTTTACTCGAGATTTTCATTATTTATCGAGTAAAGGTATTATTTCATTCTTTCTCTGTTGTAATAGAATAACTCACTTTTAAAATATATATTTTTTATTAGAAAATTTTACTTTCAAATTTTTTTTTTGACAGTCCTTCTAACCTTATTAATATAACTATGTGTGGTCTACAATTAACTTACATTTAAAAATAAAGACATGAATGAAACAAACGGTGTCAAATTAGATATTTTAAGTGTAGCACCTTGATCTCTATATAAAATTATATGTGTGAAAGCGGATTTTTCTAGTAGAACAGAGGGAGTAATAAATAGTGACAATATATTTTAAGCACATTCAAAAGTAACCCAAATATTCATATTTTAGATTGATTTATAGACAAAATCATTAGGCTCTTTATAGATATGATATCTCATGCACACATACACCATTTTGTCAGGAGATTTTAAGAACAGAGTATGGACTATGGAGTTTCATCAGTTTCATGCAAAAATAACAAGTAGCAACCATAATGATTTTGTTTTTGCTTATGATGATGAGATGAGTACTCATGATTGAACTTTCATCAAAAATCCCAAAAGTTCTGATCTTGTAAAATAAAAGACGGCACATTTGTTTTGTTGATGATATTGTGTATATTTAAATACTTCATCCGTTCCATTTAAAGAATTCATTTTGACCAATATACAATTTATTATGAATGTCAATGTACAACAACGAAAATAACTAATTTGACACTATTATTATATTTATATCCTTACTAATTAAGTATGGCTAATTGTAGACCGCACGTGATTATATTAGTAAAGATAGGAGAAGTAAAAAGAATTTGAAAGTAAAATCTTTTATTAAAACAAATTTTTTTATTAACAAATTTTTTATCAATTTTTTTCTAATATATATATATAGTACTACACTACAAAACAGATGTCAAATTAATACAGAAAATTGTGCATGCATGGCAACTTGCAAGTAATAGTACTACTGATCATCTTCCCTTCTCTCTTGTCAATTTTACTTCCTTGGCCACATATGTAAATAAGGGATCATTAAAATTTTAAAATATCAAAACACCCCCTTCATGTTAGGGAAACTTCAAATCACTCTCCGAATTTGTAAGAAATGACAAAATTATCCTTACGAAGGGCTTTAGATGAAAGGTGTATGAAAATGAAAAATGAGTTTTATTTCCATTGATGTTGTTTGGCTAAAATATATCTGTTGTAATCAATATTTGGGAATTAATAATATATTAAAAAAATATAATTATGTTCGTTACCTTGTTTCTAAAAACATTCTCATTCAAATTCAAATTCAAATTCAAATATATATGCTATTAGTCATAGTTTATTTCCATTTGGAAAATCAATCAACTCCTTAATTTTTGAACAAAAAAGCTCTCATAAATAAAATTATATATACACACACACACAATATATATACAAAATTCAGAGAGCATTTTGATATTTTTCAAATCTCGATGGGTATTTTGATATTTTTCCAAATTATGAAAGTTATTTTGAAATTTACCTATATAAATATGGAAAAGCAGCAGGCAGCTGATCGATCTGCTCAGACTCAGACTCAGAAACGATCAATGAGCAAAGCGTCATCACTGCTGCATTTTGGAATTAACTGGATTTTATTCCCTTTGGAAATTCAGTTGAATTGGGAAAACGATTATAGTAGTATTATCAGTGGCGTTGCTGGTCCCCGAGATCAGAATGGGCAAAATATTTCGGTCAACAATATTTTTTTATGACACAATAAATATTAAATTTTAATATTGACAATCTCAACTTTACCCTAAGTTTTTATAATTTCTCATGGGGCAAATACTCAACAATTCCTAATTTTTACATAATTAATAGTATAATATGTGTTTGCCACACCCAAAAATTTACGTGGCTCCACCACTGAGTATTCTTTAAGATAGACCGAATTATATTTACTTCTCCGTGATTTGGTCAAATTTCAAATTAGCTCATATATAAATTTTATATTAATAATAAGAGTGATATCGAGTCGAGCCGAACCAATATTTTGAGAGAGACGGAATATTTTGAGAGAGACGGAGACGATGGAGAAGAGATTATTCAGTGAGTCGCGGTGATTATTGAGACAATGATGGGGCTCTGACAGTGGATTGTACCAGCTGCTGCTACTCACACCCTCCAATCTTCTGATAGCTGATGATGAAAGCATCATCTCACTCTCTTCTCTACATTCCTCTCTTTGTAGTGTACGTTTTCTCCACATACACACATACCTTATTTTCACATTAACTTGCTCGTATTTTCCGTTTTGCTCTATTCATTGGAATTTAAATTATTTTCGACAAACATGTAAAATTGTTTCAAACAAAATTTGGGACCAAAAGATTTAATTTTATATTTTTATTTTTTCGCTTGTTGTCTTTTTTTCTTATTTCTTTTAATGTGTATAAATATTACGTGTTACTAAATAAATTGAAAGATAAGTTTGAAAGGGATCGAGCTCGGCAAGGGGGCGAGCCACCACATTATGAGCTGGTGGGCTCTTAATTTTCTTTTCACCACATAGAATTTGAAAACTATTTATATTTTGGCCATAAAAAATTAAACTATTTATATAACAAATAATTTTGTTTCTCTAAACTTTCAGGGTTTGGCTCCATCACTGAGCTCACCCCTCCCACCCCTCTTTTAGTTTCGCCTCTTAATGTTATTATAAAAGTTAAATTTCAAAATATCGTCGATATTTGGTGAAAGGTCAAAATATCATCTGAATTTATATGAAAAATAATGAAATTGTCCTCAAATTGCGAAAGGCCAAAAAAAAAAAAAAAAAAAAAAAAAGGTAGGAAGTGTATTAATGAGAAGCAAGTAGGTAGGGAGTGAGTGGAAAATGATGATTGAATAAGAGGATTCTGATACACACGCTTCTTCCAATGGTCGCAGTGAAGTTGCAGGCTCTATCAGCTATGGTGAATGAAATGGACTGACGTCACCCCTATTACTGTACATCACTCTCTGCGCTCTACTCACCTCACTGACCTACTGACGTCTTTTCTTCTGCCACAGAGATTCAGACCCAGATTGCCTGGTTCATGCACAGCACAACCCCTCCCCCCACCCACCCCAGCCCCTTAGCCCACCTTCCTCAATCGACCTTTCACTTTTCATCCATCTTCATATTTTTTTGCTTTTTTTTTTTGGCCTTTCTAACAACGATACCACGTCAACAATACGGGTAGCCTGGGTAGGCCAATTGTTAGATACAGTGTTGTCACACTTAGGTTGAATCGGTTGAGTCTCGATCATCTATTATAGTTGGGAAAAGTAGAATTTTTAGTTTCTTACTTGTGGACATATGACAATTTTAGTCTTCATATTTTAACCCATAATTTATAAATTTTGTAAAAATGTGTCAAGTAGCATGTAAAAATGATTAAAATTGTCACAATAACAAATAAAATGGACTAAAATTATCTAACAAGTTCAAATGTAAGGGACTAAAATGTCATTTTTCCTATTATAGTCTGTTGGTTCTATTTACAGATTGGATTTGGTCAAACTCGATTGAAATTGAGTTGACTCACTGTTGAATCCGCTTTGAATTGTGGTTGACCCATGGTTATACTGAAAATCAATGTCAAATTCTTAATTTTGGAATATTTATAGTTAAAATTATTATGATATTATTTGAACATTTTCATCGGTTCAACTGAGTTGACACTCTCACCCTTTGACCATTTCTTTCAGTCTGTTCAATATTCAAGTCCAGTTCCAACATTATTGGTTAGACCTTCTGTCTATTAATGAACAATTTGTACACTTATTTATTTTATTACAATAGAAAATGATATCCAGATGTTATAGAAAATGATATCCCCGTTTGGTATCAAGGTTTGATTCAAATCTTAATTTTGATTATGATTTTAAAATATCATCAACTTTTACTTTTCTTCCCTATTCTTTTCAACATTCTAACCTTAGTGAAAAACTTAATAGTTAGGAAAATGGATGAATTGCGGGAGATTTAATCATTTAAGAGAGAAATGTCCTTTCTCTTTCAGAGCTTCCTCTCGATGGATTCATTTCAAACTCATTCCGTTTCTACAGCTGATGATCCTCCCCTTTTTGTCTCACTATCTGGTATATATATGCCTTAATTAGTTCATTTGTAGGCCACCAAACGAATCCCCCAAATGGACTGTAGTATATGTATTTGCAACTAGAATCCTTCCGTCCGGATTGACATTTTTTTACACGATATAAACTTGATACATTAAAAGCAATCCGGCCCTGAATTGTTATCTCAAAAAAGTCATGAAGTATATATATTGTTACTACGACGATCAGGGTTACAATTCTTTACACGACACGAACATGATAATTAAAAGCACTCTGTCAATCTCATTTGTAACCTAAATTGATATCTCATAATATAGACTACCAGAGTACATAATGATAACAATTTCTCACACGTTATGATAAAAGTGACTCGCCAATTCATATACAATATCCGAACTACCACCGGGACATGGGATTATAAATTTGAAATATTGACTCACAAGAGAGTACGTACTCTCTTACATCATCTTGCATGGCAGGATGGGCGCGAATAGAGTTACAACAGGAAAAGTATAGATTGGCATGATATGGCATGCAAATGTAGAGATCAAAACCGCGGCCATGCATGCATGCATGGTTATAGCGATTGATATGCAAAGGGCAGAAGACAAATCGATAATTTCATTCTCTCCGTCTGGCATTGTTCTTCAATCGATGGAAATTTCATTCTTCACATTTGGATTCTCTTGGGATTGTCTTCTGCCGAAACTAAAGACAAAAATATACATCATAAGCCATGGAAGGTCCACACTATTGGGGTAAGGACTAAGGACAATTCATGGTGGGGTGGCGTGGGGTGGGGGGATTCTCTCTCTGTTTTCATCAATTATTATCACACACACATATATATTCTGAATAATTCTAAATAAATGACGTTTTAGAGATTTTTAAATAGATTAATGAATTCGTTTAACTATTGTAGTTTAAGAGTTTTGGAGTTGTAATCCAATTAACTGAAAAAGTAATGGTTACAGGACAGTAAGATAATTACTAAAGCATTAAACAACGGGTGAGACTATATATAGTCATTTCTCTTGAATTTGACATTGTATGAATTAATTATGCAATTACATATTGACGAGAAAGATTTTTCTGTATTCATTATGAACTTGTACAAAGAGTTTATATACAGCTAACATACAAAACTTACGAGGCCCAAAATACACTTAACTATACAATATATCCAACACCACCCCTCAAGTTGACGCATGCAAATTGTGTATGCCCAACTTAGCTAGCAAAAACTCAAACTGCTGTCGCCCTAACGGTTTGGTAAAGATGTCTGCCAACTGAGAATTCGTGGGAACGTGTGATGTAGCAATGGTCCCCTCCACTATGGCATCTCTCAAGAAGTGACAATCCACTTCAATATGTTTCGACCGTTCATGAAAAATAAGGTTCTGAGCCAAATGCAGTGCTGACTGACTATCGCAAAATACCTGCATTCGTGCAAATCCCAAGACTCTGGAGAAGTCCCTTAAGCCACTTCAACTCACAAGTCACTTTCGCCATAGCCCGATATTCTGCCTCTGCAGAGGAAAGTGAAACTGTAGCTTGTTTCTTGGTCTTCCAAGAGACAGGTGAAGCACCAAGAAATACCATCCATCCAGTAACTGATCTCCATGTTTTGGGGCAAGCAGCCCAATCTGAATCACACCACCCTGTCAGCTTCAGATTACAGTCTCTCTGAAGTAGAACACCCTGTCTCGGGCTCCCCTTTAAGTAACGTACTACTCTCAAGGCTGCTGCCCAATGATCCTCCTTTGGTGCCTGCAAAAACTGAGACAAAATGTGTACGAAAAAACACAAGTCTGGCCAAGTGAAAGCCAGATAGATAAGCCTACCCACGAGCCGCCGATACTTCTCCACATCGGCCAGGTCCGGACTCGTCGAAGCTGCAAATTTTTGATTTTGCTCCATCGGGAACGACACGGGCTTCGCTCCCAGCAGTCCTATCTCAGATATAATGTCCAGATTGTATTTTCGCTGACACAAGAAAATACCCTCTGCACTCCTCACCACCTCTATGCCCAAAAAATATTTGAGCTTCCCCAGATCCTTCAAGTGAAAACAGGCACTCAAATATTTCTTGAACTCTGCAAGTTCCTTGGAATTGTTCCCCGAAATAATCAAATCATCCACATACACCAAAACATTCATCCTAATCCCCTGCTTCGAAAAAGTAAACAGTGAGTAATCCGAGTAAGACTGAACTAACCTATACCTCCGCAATGCTGTTGTCAACTTTACAAACCAACATCTGGGGGCCTGCTTCAACCCATACAATGATTTGTGAAGTCTACACACTTGGCCATCTCTCCCTTTGCCGAAACCAGGAGGAACCAGCATGTACACCTCCTCCGTTAGATCTCCATGCAGAAAGGCATTGTGAACATCCATCTGGTGTAGTTCCCAATCCTTTGCTGCTCAATTACTAGAAAAGTCCTGACAGTTACCATCTTCGCCACTGGTGCAAACGTATCAGAGTAATCAATGCCTTCCACTTGGTGATTGCCAAACACAACAAACCGTGCTTGGAGCATCTCAACCTGCCTATCTGAACGATACTTGATCTTATAGATCCACCTACTCCCCAATGCTTTCTTGTCAGCTGGTAATTTCTCCAATGTCCAAGTCCCATTCTTTTCCAGAGCTTGGATTTCAGTCTGCATAGGCTCACGCCAGCCTACATCTTTCATGGCATCCTTGAAAGATTTAGGCTCAACTCCTGTAGTAACAGCTGCAAGAAAGGTATGATGGTTCACCAAAAAATAACTACTATCCAAATAATTAGACAAAGGGTAGAGTTACCATGACCGGAGGAATGCTTGGAACTCGAAGAAGCTGGGGGGGGGGGGGGGGGGGGACTTGAAACCAACAACTGTATTAACCACAAAATCTCGAAGATGAACAGAAGGAACCCGAGTATGCATACCTCTACCCAAATGCACAATCGGATCCCCTTCGCCTCACACCTCAGCCCCATCCACCACGGACTACGGTTGCTGGCCGCCCTCGGCAACGACAGAGGACTGCGGAACAGTCTCGGGATCTCCCCCTGCCGCAGCTGGACCCGGCACATCTGGTGGCGCCGCGGTGGTGCTAGGTGAAGCCAAAAGGGGAGGCACTTCCAGTAGGTCCTCATCTTCCTCAACCTCATCCTGTACAATGTCAACCAAGTCCGGTGCAACAATATGTTTCTCAACCAAAGCAGCAGAAGGATGATCGGAGAAAGGAAATACAGATTCAACAAATTTAACACCACGGGAGACAAAATATTCACAGGTCTCCAAATCATACAGCTTCCACCCTTTTTTTCCAAACGGATATCCCACAAAGATACACCAACGACTTCTACTAGCAAACTTATCAAATTTGGCTTTCAAGTTATGGGCATAGCACAAAGAACTGAAAACACGTAGCTCAGACAGAAGAGGTTTCACACCAAACAGACATTCATACGGGGACTTATAATTCAACAATTTTGAGGGAGTCCGATTTATCAGATAGCCAGGAGTTAAAACACATTCACCCCAAAACTGCACAGGAAGATTAGCCTGAAATTTTAAAGCTCGAGCTACATCTAATATGTGCCTATGTTTCCGTTCAACTCTACCATTCTGTTGGGGGTGCCCCCACACAAGAGGTTTGAAAAATAATACCCCGATCAGCCAAAAAATTCCTAAGACAAAAGAATTCAGTCCCATTATCACTCCGCACCGTTTTAATTTTAGCATTAAATTGACGTTCTACTAAGCTAAGAAACGGGTAAACAATTCAAACACCTCAGTTTTATCATGCATCAAGTAAATCCAAACTCGTCGAGTAAAATCATCAACTATAGTGATAAAGAAACGAGCACCACATGAAGATAAAGTATGATAGGGACCCCACAAATCACAATGTATCAATTCAAAAGGAAAACATGCTTTGTTGTCACTCAATAAAAATAATTCACGACTCTGTTTAGCCTGGCAACACACATCACAGGACTTATTCAAACCATCACTAGAAATAAACTCAAATGGTAGGTTCTTCACGATCTTAGTTAAGGAATGCCCCAATCTTTGATGCCAAACAACCGGATCTTGCTAATCAACAACTCGATTTGTCTGAACACCAAAGCCACCCCTGAAGTAGTAGAGTCCCCCCTGCCGTTCACCGATTCCAATCAGCATCCTCGAACGTCGGTCCTGAATAACACAGCCAGATTTAACACAGTGTACCACACAGTCAGTATCATCAGCCAGATACGAAACAGAAATAAGGTTGCACAATAAATGAGGTACATAATAAACATTGTTCAAGGTCAAGTGACTAGACAATCTGACCGTTCCACTTTTCACAGAAACAACCTTACTACCATCAGGAAGTCCAACAGTGCAAGAAGGCATATCATGTAAATTGGACAACAAAGACAAGTTACCCGTGACATGATTCGAAGCACCAGTATCTATAAGCCATAAACTGGACAAAACCTCACCACTCAATCGATCATCGGTGCTCTTATTACCCAAAAGAGAAAGCAGTTGTTGCAATTGCTCAGAACTCACACCCGGAATACCGAAAACAGGGGCTGAATCACCACCGCGGCACCTCCATTGGTCCGGACAAACCACTGTCCGCGCCTCAGCAGTGCAAGGTCGCGCCGCTGCACCTGCTGCCGGTCCGCCTCCTTTCCCATGGCCAGCTCCGAGATCAGGGTTGGCCTTCCCACAGAATTGAGGCCGTTCTCCCCACCATTCCGGATATCCATTCTTCCCAAAGCAGTTAGATTCCTTATGCCCAATCCTACTACAGTAAGTGCAAGTGACATTAGGAAGAAATCTCGATTTATACTCAGAAGTTCCTTTATGCGGGGCTTTCACAGCAAAAGTCATCACATCCGCTGGTCAGATTTGACAGAACTATTCGGGTCTGCAGTTGCTCCTCTTGATTCATTGCCTTAAACGCCCAGTCCAAGGTGGGTAGTGGATTTTGCGCCAAAAGTTGAGAACGAAGGCTCCCAAATCTCTCCTGATTGATGCCAAACAAAAAATCATGAAACTTCTCCTCATCTTTTTTCTTCTGAAACTCTTCACTCATTCCACAAATACAAGCAGGCACCGGATTGTATTTGTCGAGTTCATCCCATACTTTTTCTAATCTCCCAAAGTATGTAACAACAGACATGGTGGTAGTCTGTTTGCAATTGGCCAGCTCAAATTTCAACTCCTGTTGTCGTTGCTCACTACTAACAATAAACCGTCTCTGCAATAAATCCCATAACGGTTTCGCCTATTCAAAATAAGGAATCGTGTTCTTCTGCGACTCGTCAATGGCGTTCATGATCCATTGCACGAGTGTAGATTGCACCGCATCCCAATCATTCAGATACATCGGATTCACAGGTTTGCTAATACTACCATCCACAAAACCATACTTTCGCCTTCCTCCCAACGATAAGCGCATAGAACGAGCCCATTGTTCGTAATTCGCACCATTAAGTTTCACCGTACTAATCATGTTCCCCGGATTATCATTGGAGCCAAGATAATACGGAGAAGAGGGGTCAATTCGCCGATAAATAATCTCTGCATCAGGGTCATCAGTCCCGATCTTCGGGTTCGGGGAGTTCGCCGGAGCCGGCGTCTGCTGGTCGATGCGAGGGGTCGTGGTTTTCTATCCTTCATCAGCCATGGTGAAGGAGATCGCGGGGGGGGGGGGGGGGTGGAGGGGGGGCTTGAAATATATCCAACACATATGTCAAAATTCAATGATTGAATGGTCCTTTGAAGGGACTACAGATTTTTCCTTAAACATAATCACTAACTCTCAGTTGAATAAGTTAAAAAAGGGTAATTTAGGGGAAATTTTATATATTTTTGCTCAAGCGTCATTTATTTTGAAAAACGTTAATCCCTCTACAACTTTTTCATTTTGGATGAGAGGAAGTATGTAACAAAGAGAAAGGGAATCAAGCAGATAATCGTTGGTAAGTCACAAAAGAACCCATTGCAAAGTTGGCAAGCTCCAACTCCTTTTAAGGCAAAACGATGGGAATTTATACGTGGATCCCACTAGGGTTCCAGGATCCAAAAAAAATAAATAAATAAATAAAATAAAGAAGAAGGAGAGAGGAATTTCCTCCAAAAGGACAATGTGGTTTACGTTTTGGCCATTTCATGTGGATGGATCTGTTTTGGTTGAGGAGTTGATGATTTCCTGTTTTACCTACAGAGGTATTGGATATTTGTCTGTTTTAGTCGACTGTGCCATTTTCATGGGTCCACATTTTTAGATTTCAGTGGCACGTTGCTTTTGAAGGCGTGTGAATATGCACAGTAAACCCTTTCGCTGAACCATCCAGAAAGGTTCCTCATCTTCGCTCGAACGATCTGGGGTGGGTTCAATATTCACCATGCATGCTTCGATATCACGTGCTGAAGAGTGTACGGCGTGGTTTGACGTGCAAAAATGAAAATATAGAACCGGAGAACATCTCATATCCGAGTTTAAAATAGTCGTTCGATGATCTCTGTGTGAATTTTTAGATGATTTGAATTGTTTGAAATTTTAACGCTATAAAAATGATGAAAATAGTTACTTCTTTGCATCGCTATAGAAGAATTCAGTTTTATAAATATACCAATTTTTAGGAATGTTAATCTGCGAAAGGTATAATACTTCTCTGTTCTATTTGAAGAGTCCATTTTGTAATATTGTTTTTAGTAATACAAAATGGACTCTTCTAATGGAACGGTGTAAGTAACTAGTTTGACATCATTTGTTCCATTTATATCCTTACTGTTTTAAAATGTGAGCTAATTGTGAGGGACACATGATTATATTAGTAGATATAGGATCGAAAAGTAAAAAATTTTGAAAATGAACTCTTCCATTAAAATAAAAAATATTTTTAAAAGTGAACTCTTCTAATGAAATAGATGATAGAGATTCGGTTGTGTTTCACATTCGCATGTTTAGTTTCCTGTTTGTTGATGAGATTTGGTTGCGTAACTGATCAATTTATTTTCGTATTTACATTATACAAATGACGAAACTATGAATACATTAATGTAATTAGTGTGGTTGATAATTTTGTATTCTCTTTTATTAATTTCAGATTATTTGTCATTCCATCTACTCTATTAGAAAAGTTCATTTTGTTGTACTAAAATAGTACAACAAAGTGAATTATTATAATGGAACGGAGGAAGTATATAGATTCGTTCAGTGCATAAAGGCTACGAATTAATACAGAAAAACCTTTCTAGTGTTTGTGTGTACTTTCGTATCAGCATTTCTCTTGATTTGGTCAAATTTACGAAACATTAGTAATTTGAACAACAAATATTGAAATTGCATGTAGTCAAGTCAACGCTTATGGGTATATTTTGGTGAACTGAGGATCCTCGGCCTATTTTACCGTATCTTATTAGGTCTACTGAGGCAAATAAACATTACTTTACCACTCATTTATAATTGAACCACTAGTGAAAAAAAGTAAAAGGAAATAATATTACTCTGTCAGCAGATAAAATACCACATGGTAAAATAGACCGAATATATATATATATATATATATCCGAAATGCATTTTAGCTTATAAGAAACAATATTTATGAATTACATCTATTGAATTTACAAATTATAATACATTCAAAAAATTGAAAAAACTAATTTCAAATATTTACAATTAAATAAATAAAGAAAATAAAAAATTTTGAACCAAAAAGAAAGCGACAAAGTTTTGGACCCGAAACTGTAACGGAACCAGGAATCAACAGTTCCAGAATCGGCCCGGAACTGACCCCCAAGATTCCGGTTGCGGTTCCAATTTTTCGGAACTGGAACCGGGACCATGTCCATAGGGGCCTTAATGACCCCCAGATCAATAAATAGAAATTACCCATTCCAATTCTTTTTGGAGTCCAATAACATCAAGTCCATATATTAAACATATAGGCCACGGCCCACGTACGAATGGACTCCTCGGGTAATTTTGTTCTATTCTATTAAAATATGGGCTGGAATAACAAATATGGGCCCCAATCCTGTTATGCTCATTTATTAATTAGGCCCAAAATACCAGTTCTCAAAATGGAGGGAGAATGGTGATTATGTATTACTATCTTGATCCGTTTAATATAAAGAGTCTGATTTTATTATAGAAAAAAAAATCAATAGTCCAATTTAAAATTTTTAAAACTTGTATACCTTTAATAATATAATAATTTATTCTCCACAATTAAATATTACTTAGAAAATAAGAATATAAGTAAAAAATATAATGTCAAATTACTCATTTTAGAGTTGTACCTTACCTCGCATAAGAAGTTGTACATATTGAAAATGCACAGTGAAAGTGGATAATGAATTAATCTGACATTGCCACTAACCTTTTAAAAAATGGTCCAACATTGCCCCTTCCCCCAACAAAATTGCGGCACATAATAACTTTTGTTAAAATTAATGAGATGACGTAATGACATGGAAAGACGATTAATGATTTGCTTGACTTGTCAAGTTCACAATATTTTCGATCTTTCACATATCCTATTGGCATTAGATGCCCACGTACATACCTATTGCTAAGTGTCATTGTGGGTATTTCGGTGGCTGTGGTACATTTACGATGTTCATTAATTTTAATAGCAATTATCTTATGTGTCAACTTTGATAGGGAAGGGCAACGCTAAATCACTTTTGAAAATGTCGGTGACAATTTTGGGGTCAAATAACCATTATGGGCAAAGTCAAAGTTAAAAAAAAGTTGTTAGTAACAAAAGTACACCTTTGCCTATATATTTAATTAGAACCTAGTTAAAAAAAGTTTTATCAATACATCATGTGTGCATCGAGTCCACTTTTGTGGGAATATTAATTTATCCTAACAAACCATTAGACAACTTATTCAAATGCTACTTAAATCCATTTTTTATAAAATGTGTTTTTTTAAACAATAATTTTTGACACAATAAGTTTCTTCTATGTTCTTTCTTATTGCACAATAAAATAAATAGTATATCATCCATTTAATTTTTACTTTTTTTGTGGGGGTGGATGAACTATCAAATATTCAAGGTCTGCTCTCCAACTGGCGCTTTTGTACGTTTTGTACCATTTGACCAGTTTCTATTCGTGTATTTAAATTTGTATAATAATAGTTAAAACGCCCACTCTTTTACGATTTACATATTCCGGCGAAATGTTAATATTTTAAGTCAATAAGATACACAATATTACGGATCATAAATTTGCGTGCTTTGCGTTGCAGTGTGATCCCTGAGACTGTAGGTGGATATTGCCATCGTCTTTTATATTTCAATTGTTGCTTACGATTTTCTACTCCTTTAAATGTAAT
This sequence comes from Leptodermis oblonga, assembly GCA_016801395.1. Lineage (NCBI taxonomy): Eukaryota > Viridiplantae > Streptophyta > Magnoliopsida > Gentianales > Rubiaceae > Leptodermis > Leptodermis oblonga. The sequence goes on along the minus strand of CM028757.1, from coordinate 35,788,539 downwards.
TGTAACTTTTTTTTTATTTTCTAAAGGCAAACTAGTAGGATTCTGTTACTTAAAAAATGATTTACAATTTCGTGGTCATTTACGCTGGGAACTTCTTAATTGACTCAAGAATAGGTAACTTTAATTTAGCTAATTAATTACTCCATATTGCTAAATTAGGTCAAACCTAAAAAAGAAAGAAGAAATAAAAATCCACCGTTGAATTGAAAATAAAAAAGGTTTGACTTGTACTATTGCACTTGCACATAACATTCATTTCGTAAATTTATATTTTTCAATGGCCACTAAGCCATGTGTTTAAAAATAAGATTTGGGAATTTAATTTTTCCTCAACTAATCTTTTTAATGTGTACTCCCTCTGTTTCATTCAAAAGATAATATAAAGTAGACTTTTTTAATGAGACGATTCAAAAAGTCCACTTTGTATAACTAAAAATAGTATAGAGTGGACTTTTTGAATGAAACGTTAAAAGATAAGAAAACAAAGTTTGTGCATCTTCTCTTGCATTAAAAGGAAAAGTGCGTGGGTATGAATCTACTTTGATAACATGTTTTTTGAAAAATAATTTTTTAACGTAAAAAGTGTATTGAATATATAAAAATTGTAATTGAATAATAAAATATTATATTAAACATGTTGCACTGATATTACAATATACTAAATTCACTGTATAAACTAAAATTAAAACCAACATCCAAACCAAAACCATGAAAACGAATATCCCGCGAAACACTCAAACGCATAAAAATTGTAGTTTTGCAGATTAAACTTTTGTAATGAGATTGGGAGAATACGAGAGAGGGAGGGCCAGAGTGGTAGTTAACGTGAGGAACTTATAACCATGAGGTTATGAATTTGAACATTGAAGATGCAACTGTTAAAAATAATAATAATATAAAAGAGAAAAAGATTGAGAGAGTACGAATAGCACATTGAAATTTTCTTCCAAAAACTAAAGAAGAAGACTAAATTAACGCCAATAATTTTCTTGAGTCTTTGTTACTTGTACTTTGGGAATTGGGAGTCAACTGAAAAAATATTTAGATAACTTGTTTATACAGTAAAAGTTAGGGCATGCTTACTTGGTATGGGTTTGAATCTATGACTTTCATTCCAATATAATATGCTTGGTATATATCTATGACTTTTCCTACAGTATTCTGATATCTAACTTTTTGGGAATCCCCCCCCATTCCAGATGAATTTGGTGGGTTTGGGCATTTGGACTCAAAAAATTATTTTCTTTCACTCTTCTGCCCTTTCCATCTTGCTACACATCTTCATCTTCATCTTCATCTTCATCTTCCTTAGCTTTTTCTTCCTCCAACCCCCACCCACCCCAACCCAGGAAACCCACTTCCAGCTCATCTTCATCACCTTTTATTTCCTCCACCACCCTCATCCTCCTCCTTCCCCCACCCCCCCTCGCGCATCTCCTCCTCTCCTCTATTTTTTCCTATTACTCTTAGTTCTCCGTCACCACTCATCTATTTGCTCTTTTATCATTCTTCTCCCTCTCTGTTCTTTTTCTATTTGGCCACGGTTTCCTCTTCTTCCCCCTTCTCTCGTCACCCAACTCCTCAACATCTCCTCTTATTTTCTTCTGTTTTCTTTTCCTTCAATTTGTCATCTGACAAGCGACTGCTTTTCCCACTTAAATCTTTTTTCTTTTTTTAAATTTATTTATAGTTTTTTGTTTATTTTAAAGAGGAAAAAAGAACTATGTTAAAGAACCCATTTGTAATTTGTTTGCATTTATTTGGTTCTCAGGGAAGAAAATGATTCAAGGGATAAAAAAAAAGTGCAAAATGGTAAATGGAAAATTAAAAAATAAAAAAGGTTTGAAAATGTTACTAATTGGGTGTGGGAAGAATGTTGATGAAATTTGTCAGATTCAATAGGGCAAACCAGGGGTAACAAAGGAATTTTAACATGTTTTCATTCCAAATAATATCCATTCCAGACAATAAACCAAGCATCAGAAATGAAGTTATGATACCCATAGTGATTCCATACTACTATCATACCCATTCCGATTCCGATTCATTTTTATGAACCAAGCAGGCCCTAGTTCTTGAAATAAAAAGAGTAGACTTCATTTTTTTTTTTTTTTCTTAATCAATCCTTACATATATTGTATCTCACACAATGCGAGGTATATAAGTAATGACAATATTAATTCGAGGGGAGAGGGATTTTTTTTTTTTCTTTTATAAATCCCAGTTGTTGATGAATTTTGTTTACCACAATACTCTTGTGTATTGTAACCTTAAAGGACCTTACAACAACCAAAATAAATAATAATAAAGTGAAATAGCATTTTCTTTTTCTAAAGAGAGATTTTCTAACGGTCACGCGATACTTTAGCAACCAAATAGGATACACATGTTTTCTATCAAAAATTTTTAACAGCTAAACGTGATATTTTGGAGTCTAAACACAATACTTCATCATCTAAAAATAATATGCTTGTTTTGAAAATACACGATACTTCTTGTTTTCATATTAGTGTAATATTCCAAAAGTTAAACTAAATATTTAAGTTACTAAAAACGGTACACTAGTTTTAGAAAAACACCATATTTGTTGTTTTAACATATATGCACCTAAATATTTTATTGGCTAAGGCTCTGTTCTTTTCCATTTCATTTTTCGAAAATCATCACTTTTTCCTCTACAAATTCACCACAAAGAAACAACATTATTTTTACAAAATTTCAAATTTAAATTTTCTCTAAATCTCTACTCACATAAATTCAAAAAATAACATAATCATTATATTTTTTTTCTCTTTCCAACACAAATTTCCAAAAGAACTTTCCTCTAAAAAATATTTCTTCCCACAAATAAAAATTTTCCAATTGGGTCACAAACAAAACAGAGCCTAAATTCAATATTTTAGTACTTAAAAATGATATTTTAAAAACATACGATATACTTATTCTTTTAACATAACTACAATACTTTAGAGCTTCAATTTGATAAGGGCATTGCTAAACCTTTAGACATGCTGTATACAAATTTTTACCTTTCTTTTAATTTATTTTATTTTAATGAATGTAGGCGGGCAGATAGCCCATTTTATTATTGGAAGAAGAAATTGTTGCAGTACAACTAAAAAAAAAAAAAAAAACGAAACAAAAACAGGCTAAGGCCTCAAGTAAGGAAAATTTTTACCTTTTTTCTTTTTTTTTTCTTGTAATGAAATAACATTAGCTAGTTTAAGTAACAAAAATACATGTATTGTTATTTATCTTTTGGGTAGTGCTATTTTGGTCCCTCGGTAATGTTTTAATCCAACATTTTTGGTCATTATCTTTTAAAATCTTTGCATTTTTGGTCCAACTAATAGTGAATTGTAAAAAGTTAATTTTTAAGTGATTGAGGTCCTCCTGTCCATAAATTAGTCAAATTTCAATTTATAGTCATGAAAAACATACTTTATCCGTCTCGATAGAAGAGTACTGTTTCAAAATTTATTTTTGTCTTAGTGAAAAAAGTCTTATTTGTAATTTTAAAATATTTTTATACCATCACTATTGTAACTATATGTAATCTACAAAACAAGGCCTTGAATGGAAAATTGATGACAAATAAACTATTTTATATTTGTACCATCACATTTGGATAAAAGGTTGTACATTATTGAAACAAAACTCATGTATTAGAACGGAGGAAGTATATAAACTTATCAAACTAGGGGTATTTTAGTAATATAGTTCCACTCAGAACTATCATTATTTAGTGACCCAAAATTTGTAGTTATTCAAATTTGTTTCGATTGAATATTTAAAATATAAACTAATAAAAAATGTTGAATTTGAAAAAATGATACTCCTTTGAGTAATTAATTTAGGAACATAGATTTTAGTAATCCAATTAAACCCACTTCAAATTCTAGGCATTTAATCCCAAACATCAACAGATTGAATGAGTATAAATGTACACAATAAACTTTGTGGGTATTATATAGCTACGGGTATTTAATGAAATGTATCTATTGTTCCAATTTTATTTTTCTTTCGATTCTTATTACTTTGTAAAATCTATGAACATACTCTATGTTTAAATTCAATATAAACAAAAAAACTCAAAATTATGTAACTCTTTTAATTTCCTTGCCATGTATGATAAAATTGACACAAGGCAATTGTTTATGCAATGAGTTGGTAGATGACCAAAAATTATATTAATTGGCCAACTATTATAACATTGAACTAGTATTAATTTTCTTGACAATTTGGAGCAAAAGTTGTTAATCCATGAACCAACACAACGTTTGGAAAATATGGCTTTGTGGTGATTTATCACTTTCAATTACTTCTTGTTATAAAATAATCATATTTTCCATATACTACATTTATTATTTGACTCGTCTTGAAAAAAAAAAAAAACATGTTATAATATAATTCAATTCATCGTTGATTTGAATTTCAACATAGAAAATAAGTGACTTATAACGGTTACATTTAGTTTTTGAATTTGAATTAATTTCAAACCAATCTTAATTGCATTACGTTGAATAATTTATCAGCGTTACATTTATGATTCAACTGTGGATGAATCACAACCTAAATAATTTATCACCGTTACATCTATTTTTTCAACTGTGAATTAATGAATACAAATCACCCATAACTACAGCAATTAAATGATTTATTACTGTTACGTTTATTTTTCAAATCTAAATTAATTGTAAATTACTCGTACCCACAACACGTAGACGCAATTGATTAATTGAAATTGACAGGATCTTACAAAGCATTTTCATGAGGATCCTTTCATTAATTTACCTTACATGAAATATATATTTTTAATCAAATACATTTTACATTAAAACATAATTGGCACTAAGAAAAATTTCAAACTCTCAATCCATGTTTTTCTAGTTACCTTTGTGTAAGCGTATAATTTTAAAAATACAATTTACAACACGTGTAACGGTGTAAGTATCATATTTTAGTCGTAGTCAAAAGTGTAACCATATCATAATGAGCAAGTGCTGTATACATTTTAAGTAGAGATTTGAGTGCGTTGTGAAAAGTGTAACCGTAACATAATAAGTAATAAATATCGTCCGCGTCAAAAATTAGATTTCGAACTTGTCTTCAATCCTTTTTTCTTTACTCATTCTTTAACTTTATTAACCGGACGTAATGAGTAAAGTGAATAACGTATACGTTATAACTAGATATTGGTGGTACTGAGAAGTGTAGCCGTAACATAATGAATAATAAATATGGCCCGCGTCAAAAGTTAGATTTCGAACTTATCTTCAATCCTTTTTTTCTCGACTGATATTTTAACTTTATGCTAGTTCATATCTCTAGATGACTATTTTTTTAATTTTCAAATTTAATATTTTCGTATAAGAATAAAAGAAAACCAAATGAAAAAACAAACTTTCATTAAGAGAGCAGGGCTAAATTCGTCAATTCACCACCTCCAATCCGCCCACAGAAGAGACCGATCTGTAAAATCTAATGGGCTATATGGATTGCGGAAGAGATCTAGAAACTATCCAAAAGAAATCCAAAAATAACAAAAAATACGAGGACTTTTAGATAAATACACCAAAGTACAAGCCCTTCAAGTTCAACCCCAAAAAGTCATCAGCACGGAACCCCGAAATTCCATATACACCCACAAAAATGAAAAACAACATTCCTTGGATAGGGAATAAACGAGGACACTTCGGGTATTTAACATGAGCAGATCTTGAACAGCAGGGGTCGAAATATAATTTCAAAAGAACACGAGGGCTTGGAAAGTGAATTTCCATCTCGCGGTGCTATAAAACCCCAACAATGATATCTGCAATAGCAACTCAATCTACCAACAAACAAAGCAAAAGATTATACATTTTTCAGTCGTCTGAAGACTGAAGAAAAACCAGAAAGGAAAAACACTGCAAAAATAAAGAACCCAACTGGGCAAAAGGTTAAAGGAGGTGGGGGGAGATAGGAAAGTTTCTCTTTTTCTGTTCTGAGGCCTTTAGGTATGCGATATCTTCGTCTATATTCCTGATTTTTTTTTTTTCTTTTTGATTTTTGACCAACATCTTACTCTTTGCTTCCATTTTTTTTCTTGGGAATTTGTTTTTCTATGTAAGTTTGTAGTGAGTTCTGAGCCGAAGTGTTTTTTTTGGGTTTTTGGTATACCTTTGAGGAGGTTTAGTAACACTGATTACTGATTTTTGTTCCGGTTCTTATTTTATGTGGGTTTGTTGTTTGACATCGTTTGAAGGCCGAGGGAGAAGCAGAAGCTGGAAGAAGTTGATTGGGCTTGAAGCCCAGCATTGAGTGTTGGCTGAGGCAAAATGTCTCAGAACAACTGGGAAGCCGATAAAATGTTAGATTTCTAATTCATGTGCATGTTTGTTGATTTAACCTGTTTTTTGCGGGTTTGTTTCAATTCTTTGTGTGTTTTGTGATGGTTTATTAGTACAAGGGCATATCTTTATTGCGTTTTTGCTAGATTTACGTTTTGGGTTTTTAATTCTTTTAATTTGGATTTACGGTGTTTTATAACTTAAGAGTGTTTTCTGGATAAAGTTTTGGGTTTTATGAGCATCCCCATTTCATGTTGTCTCACTTGTGGTGGGTGGTCTAGGGTTTTATGTTTTTCTGCTGCTAAAATCTTCTGTGATAAAGGTAAGCCCGAGATTTCATTGTTACCTTTTTGGGGTTTTCTGGGTCAATATTAGGTACTAGTAATGGTAGCTTGTTGAGAATCTGAATCTAGGGGTTTTGATTTGGAATTGTGACTCAGAAGCTATCCATCTTTGAGTATTTGTCCCTTGGCATCAAATTTGTTGTCTCATGCCCTAATTTTAGTTTTTCTTTTTTGATTTTCCTTTACTGTTTAGGTTGCTTAGTAAGGGTGATTTAGTTATGTTTAAGATTTCCAATTAGAGACAGGAAGTATTTTTATTGAACCTTGCTTTTTATTCCCTTCCAAATCTGACGTGATACTTCATTTGTATTGTTATTTGGGTTACAGGTTGGATGTGTATATACATGATTACTTGGTGAAGAGAGATCTAAAGGCCACTGCACAGGCTTTTCAAGCAGAAGGAAAAGTATCTCCCGACCCAGTTGGTAATATAACACTTATGTATAGGTTTCATTGTTGACTAAAATATCCTTTTTATTTTTTATTTTATTTTAAAGGTATGGATGTTTTTTTTAACGGCTTGAGTTTTAATTGTTTGGTTCCTTTAGCTATTGATGCTCCTGGAGGCTTCCTCTTTGAGTGGTGGTCAGTTTTCTGGGATATATTTATTGCCAGGAATAATGAGAAGCACTCTGAGGTTGCTGCATCATACATTGAGGTTCGTCAATTAATTTTTGTTGTCAATATGATGATCCTTTATAGGCTGCAATAAGTAGAAAGAATGCTGCTGTGTAACGTATTACCTATATGATGATGTGATAAACTCAAGGATAAAGAAAACAATTATCTTTCCTAATTTAATCCATCTGAAATCAGCTTCCGTGAATTTACGTGGAGCTTGTATCACGGATTATGCAGAGTTGCCCTCTTCAGTTTTATTTCTTGTGATACAAGGAAAGTTTTGGTTAGCGATTTTTCTTTCTGCCGAGGAAAGTTTAGTTATCACGAATTATGCAAAGTTGATCTTTCAGTTTTATTTATGTTTCCATGCATAACTGCATTATAGGGTCATTTTTTTGGTTGTGTATCTCTTTCAAATCATTGAATTAAGGTATCCCATCTTTTACCACACTTACAATTCTTCAACATTCCGCAAATTCAGAAACATAGTTACACCCGAAGTACTTTGTTTCCGCTGGTGACAGAAAAGTTATCTTGGCTGTTGCTACGAACAATTAGAGCTGAGTTTTTAAAAGCAGATGAACAATAAAACTCAGAAAAAGAAAATAAGAAAGAAGACAGAACAACTGTTATCAGGAACACATATTATTGTTCTTCGTATATTTGCATGATTTTTCTTCTTCCTCACTGTTGAAATCTTTTATAACATGTGAGTGAGGACTTTGATGTACGTGTTTCTCTATTGTTCAGTGAGGTGTTACATAAGTGCTTGGTTGAAAAGGGCATTCTTCATGATTAAATGTGCTTCACAAAAGGAAACTGGGGCTTAGCAAGCAAAGCAAAGCCTTAACTCTAGAAAAAGAGTAGGACTCTTCTGCAAAATGAATCTTATAGCATCTCAAGTTATTCACCAAATTTGTTATATAATTAATTGTTGTGATCTTGATGGTTGATTAAACATCTAGGTCTTTACTTAGACGCCTTAGAAGAAAACTGCACAATGTTGGCTTTAGGTTTGCAAATTGCACCCTTGTAATCCCCTCTTGACTGTTCTTAGACATATATTGGGTAGAATCTAGCAAATATAGAGTTCGCTTAAAAAATTGCAGGTATATAGGTGGGATCTTGATGTGGTTCTTCTTAGAAACATTTTAATTAAAGAAGCCAGTGGAACATGTTTGGATCCAATTCAACTTGTCTTGTGTGTGCGCTTTCTATATTTCAGTTTTTAGGGGGAGACCCCTATGGTCGTGGGGGGTTTAGTGAGGAAAAATTATTTCAAAATTTGGGGTAATCTAATTGTAAATGGAAATGTGATTACACTCTGTGAACTTCCTGACATTTTCATACTTAGGAACTGAAAGTGGTGCCTATGATCATTTAAGTTGTTTTCTCCATTTATAAAAAAATACTGCCAACTTTTAATGTCCTTGCTTCGTGCATTGTCTTTTTCCTCTGAGGCTCTGATATTTTCCTTCTTGTTCAACCTCTTATTATTAGTTGCATTAGAAGCAGGTAGAATGAGGAAGTTTTGATTGTTATGGCAGTATAATTGATTTATTTCCTGGTGTAGACTCAAATGATGAAGGCAAGGGAGCAGCAGCAGCAACAACAACAGCAGCAATCCCAGCAACCACAGCATCCACAACAACAACAGCAGCAGCAACAGCAGCTACAGATGCAGCAAATCTTCTTGCAGAGACAGGTTCAGCAGCAGCAGCAGCAGCATCAGCAGCAGCAGCAGCAGCAGCAGCAGCAGCAGCAGCAGCAGCAGCAGCAACAGCAACAGCAGCAGCAGCAACAACAGCAGCAGCAGCAGCAGCAGCAGCAGCAACAACAGCAGCAGCAGCAGCAGCAGCGAAGGGATGGCAACCACCTTTTGAATGGCACAGCTAATGGAATTGTGGGGAATGATCCGCTGATTAGACATAATCCCGGTACTGCAAATGCATTAGCTACAAAAATGTACGAAGAACATATAAAAACGCCCCATCAAAGGGATTCTTTGGATGATGCAGCATTGAAGGTATTGATTGAATTTAATTTAATATGGAAATATGTGCTTGTAGACATAGGTGTGTGAACATAGGTCTGGTCTAGTGAGCTGCTGGTGACCGTCTCTAAGCTTTAAGCATGTAGCCTTTTTAAAGTTACTAAGTCAAAAATGAGTGAAAGCAAGCTTGGAACATTTCTGCATTTGTAGTTTCTAAACTTTTATTTCTTACTACAGCAACGGTTGGGTGACAACGTAAGCCAGCTATTGGATCCAAATCATGCATCAATTCTGAAATCAGCTGCTGCAGCTGGCCAGTCCTCTGGGTAATTTCCTGACCATTTTAGTTACTTTTACTCGATTTTCGCTGTATGTAGAAATGAAACTTATGGTGATGTTTTTCCATGTTTTATTCTGTAATGCTAGTAAGTTTATCTTTTCTGTGCTGCTGAAACCTGGGTAATTTTTTTGAAACCTGATATAGGTTTTCATTGAAACTTCTCATCCGTATTTACTGATTCCATTCTTTCAGGCAAGTTCTACATGGTACAGCTGGCAGCATGTCACCACAAGTTCAAGCTCGGAACCAGCAAATTCCAGGTTCTACACCGGTAAGATTCCTGTAATCCCAAATTAGCTTTATTGATTGCATCTGCCTTACATCTTCCTATTTCACCATATGGAAATTAACCCAAACCGCAAACAACAATGTAATCCCCAGTGTGTTGCATTATCAACTTTATTACTCACTGATGACTGTGACATGAACAGGACATGAAGACTGAAATGAATCAAATACTGAACCCTAGAGCTGCAGGCCCTGAAGGATCGCTTATTGGACTTCCAGGTATGCATTAATTTCTTTTAGCATTTTTTTGTTTCGACCATCCTCCTTTGGTAATAGCTTTGAAATGTAACCTATTATGGAATCCATTGCTCAGGCATGAATGGATGGACAGATAATTTTATATTCATATTTTTAATTTTGTGCAAGTGTCATTGGCTTGTATGATTGATGAAATTCTTTATTTGATAGGTTCAAACCAGGGTGGAAACAATTTGACATTGAAAGGATGGCCGCTTACTGTGAGTATTTTGTGGAGTATTTGTCACTATTTTTCTAGTTTTTTTTTTTATATCGCTTGGTTATTAAAATATTTATAAACATATTAATTTTGTTAAAAAAATTCTAAGCTATTAGCATAAAACATGATGATTTCTTTTCTTTTGTCTTATTGCTTGTAATGTTACTGGAATTGTACACTTGTTGTGATTAGTTCTGTCTGAAATTAAGTTCCATTGGTGAAATTGTTTAAGAACGTTATGCTGTTAAACAGTAAGGCTTATATTTATCAACACATGATGTGCTCTCATTAATTTACTTATTTGGAAGCATGTGGAATCATTATTACCATGAATGGTTTTCCTTAGGGGTTCACTTTTTAGTGTGTATTTGATTGAATGTGGTATTGTTTTGTTGCATGTTTACGTTTATGTACTGTTACTTACGTTCATAATATACTTCCCATTGGATCAGCTTCGTTCTGGGCTGCTCCAGCAGCCAAAGTCATTTATGCAAGGGCCGCAGCCCTTCCATCAATTGCAAATGTTACCACAGCACCAGCAACAGCTTATGCTGGCACAGCAGAATTTAACTTCACCATCTGCTAGTGATGTGGAGAGCAGAAGGCTAAGAATGCTTCTTAATAACCGAAATATGACGATGGGTAAGGATGGCCTTTCAAACTCCATTGGTGAAGTAGTTCCAAATATTGGATCACCCTTACAAGCTGGTTGTCCCGTTTTGCCTCGTGCAGATCCAGAGATGCTGATGAAGGTCTCTTCTCCTCTACTACTAATGCCTGGTTCTGTGTCAACATATTTCTTCTAATACATTTACTTTGTCAATGAGTGATATTTTGAATGTGGTGAACTTCTTTTACTTATCAAACTTTTCCAGGGCCAGTATTCCCTTCTTAATAGAAAGGATCGTGAATTCTGGAATTCATGGTTCAATGCATCTTTTGGCCATCTTCTTTCGTTTTCTAGATGCTAGTTGAGTATTTTGATCAAATTATTTATATGTCGCAACATAGAGCTTTTTGGTATGTTATTGTATGAAGTTTGAGTTTTTTGGGGTGGTATCCGTCTTCTTGGTGGTTTTTATTTTGTTAGTTATCATTTATGTTTTAATGATCATTCAAGGAAACATCCATTCATAAGAGAAATGCGGTAAACATGTCTAGTTTTTTTGTGACTTACTGTGAAATAGGTCTTATGGGTCCTAACAAACATTTTTCCTGGCGTGTTGGGCCTTTTACTTTTGATAGACTTGTTATTTATGCTATATTTTGTTTATTCATTATTTATTGAGGACTATCTGTTTTTGTTACTAACTGAATGGTGGAGGTTATGTTTATGTGTAGCTGAAAATGGCCCAGTTACAGCAGCAGCCACAGCAGCAACAAAGCAATAATCCACAACAGCAGCAACAGTTACAGTCACATGCACTGTCTGGCCAGCAACCTCAGACATCTAATCACAATGTCCAACCAGACAAAATGATGGGAACTAGCAACGTCACTGGAGATGGCTGCATGTCAAATTCCTTTCGTGCAAATGATCAGGTTTCCTCTATTCTCTGTGATTATGTGCATGTACCCTTTTCGTGACTTACACATGCATGAAATGCTTAACCACCAAATGAAGAATTTCAAAAGTGGACTGCTTCAGTGATCTAATATGAAGTTCAGTGTAATTTTACCAGTGACGACTGTAGTTCCTTCACCTGTAGTGTTATCCTAATATTTTTTTGGTAATTTCCTGCACTCTTTAATCGTGTAGAATTGTTAACTGGATATGACTAATATAGGTGGCTGATGATCTTATATTTCCATACGGGTGAAATTGATGGAACTGGTGCTTAATACAATTGCATATAAACATGAACAGATGTCATTTTGTGAGATGAAATGAAACTATTTATGTCTGGATGCTTCTGTTAAATAACTATCAACTAGAAATCTCTTCACCCACTGGTGATGGACGCAGAAGTTAACCTAATTTGTTAGTTATGTTGTGGGATGTTGACAAAGATCTATCTGTATGTCATGCTTTTTGGACTGGAGTTGCTTTTTTTTTTTTTTTTGGTGGGGGGCGCTTAGGCGTGTCCTTTTCACATGTATTGATAACCAATGTAATACTCATTGTAACATGTGCAATAGGATTTGATCCTCTTTGCACTTCAATCTTAACACTCACTCATAAGCATGGGAGAAAAGTAAGTTATATATTGTTAGTTAATCGTTAATCAACAGATTAAATTGTATTGAGATATTTGGCCGTGTATTGCATATTCTATAATTAAATGGCCATCTTTGATATTGTTTGATAATGAATTTCTGTGAGGTGGGAAAAAGATTGGAAGCTTCCAAATCTGAAAATTATGTCATTTTTCCTGCTATAGTTGCCTTAATTGATCTTTATCTAAGTTATTGATAAAGAATAAATATCACATTAAGTGTTAATATCATGTAAGTTATCTATGTGGTTCTTTTTTTTCATGCCTGCTAGGTGTGTAACTTGAGGTTTACATTTTTAAATAGATTTCTGAACGATATTTAATGCATTATTAGGCTTCAAAAAGCCAGACGGGGAGAAAGAGAAAACAGCCTGTGACATCTTCAGGCCCTGCAAACAGCTCAGGTACTGCTAATACAGCAGGACCTTCCCCAAGTTCAGCACCCTCTACACCGTCAACTCACACACCTGGAGACGTCATCTCAATGCCTACCTTGCCGCATAGTAACAGTTCCTCGAAGCCACTGATGATGTTTGGAACTGATACCACTGGCACTCTTACTTCACCTTCGAATCAATTGGTAACTCAATTTTTTATCCTGTGACCTTTCGGTGAAACTAAACTGGGGAACTTCTCATTGTTGTTTAATTTTCACAGTGGGATGAGAAAGATATTGTGCAAGCTGAAATGGACCGTTTTGTGGATGATGGATCTCTCGATGATAATGTTGAGTCTTTTTTATCTCATGATGATGCAGATCCCCGAGATCCGGTTGGCCGTGGTATGGATGTTAGCAAAGGTGAGTCAGTTTTCTCACATGAAGGTGGCATGAATGATGCATATCCCTTTACAAACTAATTTATGTACTTTAGTGTTTTGAAGTCTTCACCCCTTTACAAACAAATCTATGTAAAACCATCTACAGTTTTCCTGAACATGTCCTTTCTTGACTCTGGAGTTCCTTAATACATGCATACATATATATATATATATATATATGTATGTATATACTAGCATTGTCATGTGGCGTGTTGCCCTGTTACTTATTTATTCCAATGCGATTGAAACAATTTTAGTAGATATCAATGAAACTATGATACCGTTTATTTATCATGCCTTGCCCTGTTATTTATTCAAATACGATTGAAACAATTTTAGTAGATATCAATGAAATTATGATACCGTTTATTTATCATGCGCAATATTATTTTAAAAATATAAACAAATAAAGAACCTAAATAGTAACAAATGCAAACTAAGTGAATCTTCTTTTTTTCCAACTAAGGTGAATCTTCTTCTTTTTTTCCAACTAAGGTGAATCTAAAAAGCAATCAATGCAAGATGTTGGTGAATGTCTCACAAATTGACACCACATTATAAATAGTGACATTTGTTTAAGAGGGGGGGGGGGGGGGGGGGGGGGGGAGAATTCAAAAATTAAAAAGCTATAGGAAAGAGGAAATGTCTCGAAAAGTTTTAAAATATCACTTCTAGAAAATTAGAAGTTTTTTTGAAGATATTCATTCATCATATCTAATTCTCTTCATTTGCCTCTTCACTGGTTTAATGGCAATAAAGAATATGCTACATTATAGCAGCATTGTTGAATTTTACAATAGTGAACAATAAGTAAACAATGCAGTTGAGTTGACATTATGATAGCATAAACCAGTTTAATCTGTAATCTTCACAGAAGCTCTTGTACAACTTTAAGAGATAACTTCATAAAATAGAAATCAAATGCACATATTACTTTCAATGCTACAAAACATAAACATATTACCAACTAAGCTTCACAACGCAAATCGTAGTTTCTAGCTAGGTTCTCCTCATAACACACACACTCGTAAGAAAGTAACTTTATGTTATTCTCGTTTCTCCTGTAGTCAGGTAATCAGACCAATATCTCTAACAAATAAGTGGAGATAGTATCTTACTTCACTAATGCTACAAGAATGAAACAACGAGTGGCCATGTAATGCAATGCAGTTAGGCGAAGTGTGATACACTTGTAAGAAAGTCAGTAATTTTATCTTATTCTCGTTTCTCCTGTTGTAGTCAATCAAACCAAAAAATAAGTGGAGATAGTAGCTTACTTCACTAATGTTACAAGAATGAAACAAGAAGGAACCATGTAATGCTATGCAATTAGGCAAAGTGTAAGGTAAAATGACTCTTAAGATACATACAAAAATCCCAGCAGTGCAAATCGTGCAACTTTCCTTCTGCCCTCAAAGAAGATAGAATCTCCACCAAAGAAGATAGAATCAGCCATTTATTGAAAAACCTCAATCCTCAAGGAACCTCACAAGTTCACTTTTCATTCTTCTTCATTGTCCATGCATTAAAAAGAAAGAAAAAAAACCATGATATCCACTAAATCAACAGAAACAAAAGTGGTGAGAAAGAATATTGTTTGAACCAACCTTCTTAATTTTTGGTTGTAGTCTTGCAGAACTCTCCTCTGGATCTGAGGAGTATTCGAAACCAACATTTGCTGGTGATTTCATTGTTGTTTCTATCAACGGTGATTGTAGACCTTATTAAGGGGAAGAGAAAAAGTCGAGCAGTGATTTCAGCCATTTGCTCTGATTTTGGAAAGGCTTCAATGATTTTGTTATGAATGGTGGAACACTGAAAGATGGAAACTGAGAAGTGAATACTGTGAATAGTGGAAGTTAGATATACTGATTGTTACTGAAGAAGGAGAAGACATAAGGCTTAATCAATAAATTCTTTGCCACTTTAGCTGCCATGTGAATAATTTTTTTTACTGATTAGGATGCTGTGTAACATGCCATGCGGCAGAATTTTAAGTAACTACAAGAAAAATGTGTCTTTTTTTATATAGGTAGATGTTCAAATTTCCCTTGTGAAATTATATCATTGTATTTACCATTCCTGTTTTTCCTGATTCTTGAGTTCATTTAAAATTTATCTGATTTCTTCTACTCATTACTGCTATCAGTTAGACCTTAAATCTGTTTAACTTACGTTTATTTTCTATATATATTGTCTTCGTCATTTATTTTCTATTTATATTGTCCCATTGTTTATTTTCTCTTGTTTGCAAATTCGGTCGTCATTTTAGTTGCATTATGTGCATCTGTGTATCTGATATTTTTTGTGCAGTTAGAGGTCAAACTAACTGATGTGTGGTCGTAGTTGAGTGTAGATAAGACTAGCACTGTGTTGTTGTTCAACCCAGTGTGGAATATCCTTTGATGGGAACTACGTTTCTATTTTAGGGTTCACATTTACTGAAGTAAATTCTGTACGTGCAAGTTCCAGTAAGGTGGTCTGTTGCCACTTCTCATCAGATGGAAAACTGCTTGCCAGTGGTGGTCATGATAAAAAGGTGAGACTGCAAAGATAAAAAATTGGTAGATATTTAGTTCAAGCCTTTATTGTTTTCTGATATTACCTCAGTAATTGAAAAGACTTTAATTGACTTAATTTTTTTTGTGTGTGTGTGTGTGTGTGTGTTGGTTGCAACAGGCTGTATTGTGGCATACAGACACTTTAAAGCCAAAAATTACAGTTGAAGAGCATTCATCACTCATTACTGACGTTCGCTTTAGTCCTAGCATGGCACGTGTTGCAACATCTTCATTTGATAAAACTGTCCGGGTTTGGGATGTAGAAAATGTAAGCTACATCTTTGTCTGACTCATTTTATTTCCCAATCTGGAGCCTGGCCTCTCGGGATTGCTTTTTGCTTTTTTATTTCTTGTCCTTGCTAGTAAGAATTCTGTCCATACTACTAGGCATTGGACCAACTGTAAGATTCTGTTGTGTCATTCAGAGTTACGTAGAAAGCATTGCAAGTCCTTGTGCCTAATGACTTCTTGAAAGTTTATTTGTTGGCTTAGTCTAGTATGTTGTTATTGTTTGGAGTGCTTGATGTAGCATATCTAGTCTTGTCATTTGAATTGAGTATCTTTTTGATCCTTAAGCTGCTAATTCAAAGTTGCGTAGAAAGCATTGCAAGTCCAAAGGCTCCATTCTTTTTGTGACCGGATTGGGGAAATTTTGGTTTTAGGGAAGGAATATTTTTTGGAGGGAATTTCTTTTGGAAATTTGTGTAGGAAAGAGAAGAAAAAATGTAATGATTATGTTATTTTTTGAATTTATGTGAGTTAAGATTTGGAGGGAATTTTAAAATTTGAATTTAAAATTGAGTAGAAAATGAAGTTGTTTCTTTACGTAAAATTTTGAATGAAAAAAGTGATGATTTTTCTGGAATGGGATGGAAAAGAACAGAGCCAACTGTGTTATTGGTGCTAGAAGTTTGTATTTGGTAGGAATAGTTCATTTGCAGCAGCTTTGTTCTTTTCAAATGTGTTTATGGCAAACATATAAAAAGTTAACTCTGCTATGATAGAGATTGAATTATTAAGCAATCCCTCTACTCCCCCCCCCACCCACACAAAAACAGTGCAGTTGTGTGAAACTGCTAGCTATGGTTTAGCACTCCATAACTTTGTTTTGGCACACTATTTTTGTCTGGGTTATTTGCAAATGAACCGTGTTGTCTTTTCTTGATGGTCGTTCATTCCCATGGTTTTCTGCAGCCACAATATTCTCTTCGAACATTTACTGGGCATTCTGCTGGTGTGATGTCATTGGACTTCCATCCAAATAAAGATGACCTTATTTGTTCTTGTGACGGAGATGGGGAAATAAGGTATTGGAGCATAAATGTTGGCAGCTGTGCTAGAGTTTTTAAGGTAAATGAATGGTGGTTAATCTAGTGCTTCTTTCTATTTCTTCCCCCCTCTGGAGGGGAAAGAGTGTTGGTCAGATGTCAATCATAATTGGTTTTTCCTTTTTTTGTATTAGGGGGGCACAGCTCAGGTTAGATTCCAACCTCGTCTTGGAAGATACCTTGCTGCAGCTGCTGAGAATGTTGTATCGATACTGGATGTGGATACACAGGCTTGTCGTCATTCACTAAAGGTTGTGGTTTTATTCATATTTGTGAAAATCAGTGAAAATTTGACATACTTATTGCTTGTATTCATACTTCTACCGCTAACCTTAACAAATGATGTTGATGTCTAATGTTATAGTTATCCCAAAGGATGAAAAGTATTACATCCATAATCCTAATATGCTGCACTTTCGTATATTAGAATAACAAATGAGCCATATGGGAGATATCTAGTAATAATTTGTACTTAGTTAATTAGTTTGATGTCTATGTGAATTTATCCCTTGCTATATTCATTTGACTGTTGGTACTGCTTTCTGTTTATTAGTAGATGTGAGCATACAATTTGGTGGTGCTTTTGGCTGATCATCAACTGTAGACACTATTAACTGCTTTACTGTATGGTTGATTGTAGTAAATCTATTGTGTATTGTTACTGTTGCCTCTGTCTACTATTTGCTGTTATTGCGGTGTTAGACTATCGAGCTTGTTAATGAGGATCTCTTATTACAGGGTCATACTAAACCGATCCACTCTGTTTGCTGGGATCCTTCTGGAGAGCTCCTGGCATCTGTCAGTGAGGACTCTGTGAGAGTCTGGACATTTGCTTCTGGAAGTGAAGGGGAGTGTGCGCATGAGCTCAGCTGCAACGGAAACAAATTTCACTCGTGTGTGTTCCATCCTTCCTATAATTCATTGCTTGTCATTGGATGTTATCAGGCAAGTCTCTCCAATATTCAGTGACACGTTTATTTAGTGTTATGGATTTCATTTATCCATTGCTTATTAGTCATGCCTCAACCGTGTTTTTCAGTCTCTGGAGCTCTGGAACATGTCAGAGAACAAAACAATGACCCTGGGAGCTCATGAAGGACTGATCGCATCCCTGGCTGTTTCGCCTGTCGCAGGCCTGGTTGCTTCGGCCAGCCACGACAAGATGGTAAAACTCTGGAAATGACAATGGCTTGTACCATGGGTGTTAGTTAGTATTAGTGTTTGCTTTGGTCACCCTTTCTAACCTTTTTTTTTTTTTTTTTCACCCTTTTGTTTCGGTGTCCTTGGAATTCGAGCTCTGCTGTGTAAAATCTAAACCTGTGGGGAACTAACCCTGTAGTGTTGTTGCTTCAGTTTGTTACAATGGGCACAGCAAAACTTTTAATTGAATCTTTGGATGCTTGTAGTTTTATCAGTCAATTGAGGTTCTTTTGTTGCAGACAATTTTAAGTCTACATTTCTCTTTCATCTTGTTGAATGTCAATGTCTTAGATGTTTAGGCTATATTTTATGATTTTAGTGCAAAGTTATTTCAGTTGAACTTTTGTACCAAAATGGTGCAACTCGTATGCCAAAATAGTACCAAAATGGTGCAAGAATTGAACAATTACTATTTTCATTCTAACCCATTCACACCATGGGAAATATTCTTCCAGAATTTTTCATGTTTTTATAATTTACTCAATTTAATTATCAACAGACACATTTATATTACTATATATTTTATAAATATTTATTTATTTTTTTTCTGCAACCCAATGTTGTGAGAATATATTCATGCTGAGCAAATTAGAATTATGCAACAAAGAAGCCAAGGACAAGAATCTCAATCATTTTCATATCAAGGAGAAAGTTATCAATTATTTTCACGTCAAGGAGAAGTTTTTCGACCATTTTCACTTCAAGGAGAAGGTTCTTAATCATTTTCACAACAGGGATGAACTTTCCATCACTTCCACATCAAATAGAAGGTTCTCAATTCAATCGATCCCAAGATGAAGACCCAGATTTTCAAAATCCTAATAATGGAATGTACAACAATCATAATCCTGATATGCTGCACTTTTGTATATTAGAATCAAAAGAAAATAGTCAGTCATATGACAAATATCTAGGAATGATTTATACTTGTTATTGTTGGATATGCATAGTAAACCTTTTATGCATTGTTATTGCATGCTTTGTGTACTACTCCCTTCATCCCAATGGAAGAATCCTGTTTGGAGTTGTACCTCGTGACGCTTCCATTGGGACACAAAGTATTTGCTATTATCGTAGTGTCACTGAGAACCTCTTATTACTGATGAGCTCCCGGCATCTATCAGTGCAAAGTCTGTCAGAATCTGGACATTTGCATCTGGAAGTGAAGGAAAGTTGCCTTATGAGAATAGCTGCGATGATGACAACTTCTTTCATTGTTGTGTTTTCCATCACACATATAATTCATTGTTGTTCACAGGATGTGTCATAAGGCAAGTCATGAATTTTTTGACACTTTTATCAGGTGTTATGTAGCCCTACCGTTCGTCATACATAAGGAGTCGTGTTTCTAAAACTGAAAAACATCGTCAAAAACATAACTTTTTTAGACGGAGGGAGTATTTCATTTTTTTTTCCATTGCTTATTACTCAGGCTACAACTGCGTTTGGTAGAATTTTGAGCTTTGGAACATGGTGGAGAACACATGAATAACCCCGCCAGCACATGAAGGATTGGTTGCTTCCATGGATGTTTCACCTATTGTAGTGCCTGTCGCTTCTACCAGTCATGGCCATACGGTTATACTCTGGAAGTAATAATGGCTTTCTAGAGGTGTTAGCATTGGTGTTGGAATACCTTCCCAAAAATTCCCCTATGTATTCTTACCATTTGCATTTTCGCCCCATCTAGTGTTGTGTAAAAGATAGTGATATTCATAAAGATGTTACACGTGTGATTTAGACAAAGTGAAACAAATAGAGAAGCTTGTCGGCTATATGTTGTGGTTGTTGTAAAGTATTATATTAATATTAATATTGACATTTGAGGTTACAGAACCAATTCTGCAAGGAGCATATTGATTTTCATTATGGAACTAACCATATTCTCTTGTATTTTGTGCTATTGATTTAGAACGCATTATACTGATTTAACAAAATTTAATTTTTTTATATTCACTGAGGACATGTGCCAACATCGTAAATCTACCACCACTCTTCTCAGCAATAGTTTATATATATTTTTTATTTCGTTATTGATACTCTCTCATTAAATATTATCTAAACAATAATACGTTATTCTTTCAAATGTAGCACTCTTCTTTCAATAGTAGCTCTAGAGCAGCACAATAATAACAATTTTTATTTTTTAAAATTTTATTGTATAATAATTTACTTAAAATAATGCTTAATTTTTTTTTACTTATTTCCAAATAATAAAAAAAAAAAGGAAAAAAAAAAAAAAGGACCACCCCTATAAAGTATATATATATATATATATATATATATATATATATTTTGAATCTCCAAGTGAGCTCCCTCCAAAATTCAAATTGCTCAGTTGACGCACAGAAGTTCTTCCCTCCATGCACACAAACTGCACAGAAACCATGCTTTCTTTGGTTCCGACGTCCATAATTTTGCACACACAATCAAGAGCCCATCGGAACCAAAATGAAGCTTCCCTAAACTCATCTCTATCCCTTACCCATACCCTGCCGCCGACCGAATTTCCGCAGCGGTAGAACTCGATTTCCTCACCGCACCGCCGCCGACGAATTCCCCATTCCTGAACCCATAGCAGCGGCCGTGCGACTCGAGCTCCATGCTCCGAAATCGAACAATCAACCGGTAGTTAAATTGATTTTTGTTTCCTTACTCTCTTTTATCATTCGCGATCGAGTAAATAAACTCCAATCGCAGTCGTTCTTCTTCAATTTTTTGTTAGGGACGACGAATTTCAGGTTTCGAATTTAGGAACCTATAGAGCGGCGGTACAACTCGAGCTCCATCCTCCGAATTCCAATCAACCGGTAGTTAATTTGATTTTTTTTTTTCTTTCTTTTTTGTTTCTCTTTATCGTTCACGAATCGCGATTGCGTAAAGCAACGGCAATCGCAGCTTCGTTGTTATGACGATTGATTATGGTTTTTTTTCAGGTTGAAATGGCGGAAAGTCCCAACTCCAAGGATGATTTTGAGTCTTCTTCATCCTACTCTCTGTGAAGGGGGTAAAAATGTTTACCGATTTGATTCCTTTGGTTTGTTTAGGAATTTTGCTGTTCTGGACGTTTCTTTGAGCAAGCCTTACAGAGAGCTCTAGGAATTCTGAATAGTTGTTTGAACATGTTGTCGCCCGATTATTGTTTGAATTTCGAGATTATGACTGTTTTCGAATGTTGATTTTCTATGTTTTTGTTTTCTTTGTGCTTCTTGTACTGGCATTTCGTGCGCCTTATGTGCATCTCAATGGTTTTCTTTGTGCGATTAATGTTCAATCCTCTGTGGAATATCCTTTGATTGGAACTGATGTAGGGTTCTTGTTGCCATTTGTAAACCTGCAAGTTCTTATGAGGTGGACTGTTGTCACTTCTCATAGCACAGAAGAAGGCTTTATTGTGGTATACAGTTAACTAAAACAAGACTTTGAAGGTAATCGCAGATACTATCATCATACTTGCTTATGAAGCCTTCCCTCATTTATTGATGGTCTTCATTCCAATGGCCTACTGCAGCGATCAAGTACATGATCTTCGATGTTTCATTGGACATTCTGGGAGGGTGGCTTCGTTGGACTTCCATCCAAACAATGACAACATTGAGAATGACACAGAGGGTGAGATACGATATTGGCACATTGAGAATGACACTTGTTCTAAAGCTTTTTATTTTATTTTATTATCCCCACCTGTTCTAAAGCTTTCACCTTTCAAGGTAAATGAATCATAATTGCTGCTTCTTTATATTTCCTCTCCCTCCGGAGGGGTTCAAAGAAAGGGTAAAGTGTGTTGGTCAGATCTCATATGGCAATCATAATTGGTTTCCCTTCTTGTATTAGGGGCGTCAGTTCATGTTAGGTTACAACCTCGTCGTAGAAGATATATTGTTATAGCTTCTGAGAATTCTGTATCAAGATTGGATGTGGATACACATGCTTGGCTTCATTCACTAGAGGTTTGTGATTTTATTCATACTTGAGAAAAGCAGTGAACATGTGACATAATTATTCATTGTATATAGTTTTAGCAACTGACCTTGAGAAACAATCTACATGTCTATGTTTTTGTGTTAAGCCAAAAGGATTAAAAGTAACACAGTCATTATCCTGATGCTGCACTTTTGTACATTAGGATTAAAATAACCATATGAAAAATAACTAGGAATAATTTATAAAGTCACTACTACAAAATAGAGCTTTAACGGCTGCGGTTTAACGGCGGAAAAGAGAAAACCGCCGTTATAAAAGAAATACGGACTTTCTACGGCGGTTTTCAAATAAACCGCCGTAGAAAGGGACTTTTTACGGCGGTTTTCAATTAACCGCCGTAGAAAGTCCCTTTCTACGGCGGTTATAATCAAACTGCCGTAGAAAGGGAATTTCTACGGCGGTTATAAGCAAACCGCCGTAGAAAGCCCTACTTTCTACGGCGGTTTGTCCCATTTCTAAGGCGGATTTTCAATTAACCGCCATAGAAGGTCTCTTTCTACGGCGGTTTATATGAAAACCGCCATTGTATTGACGTATTTAACCCTAAATAACAACGTGTATCTCCATATCGCGGCCGAAAGTGTTCTTCTCCAAATTTCTACTACGGTTTTACACGTTTGATGTAAAGAATCGTCATTTGAAGCTAAAATTTACCACTTGAACGTTAGCAACTTGTAAAATTTCTCAGTAATTGATTATTCTTGTACTTTGGATATGTGTATATTGAATTTATTGTTATGTATGGTAGAGTGAAAATTAAAGTTACAATCCATATATATGGTGAACCTTAGTATTGTGGAACCCTATGTAGTTATACTATGTAGTCTGTTGGTGATGTGATATGATTATAGTGTTTGGTTTTTATTGGATGATGTTTATATAATTAGCACTACTTAGAGTGTGTATTATTTTTTTTATGCATTGCATGTGTTTGATAAAATGCATAAATGAAAAACTTATGGGTTCTTCTTCATTTGATTATGTCTATTGTGCATGTGTTGGTTATGAATTATTTTTTTCATTGAGGTATTATATTAGTTTTGATTATATGAGTAACATTAGTATAACATGTGCTAAGACAAGCATGCAACTTGATACTTTCTACATTGTTTGTTGAATTATTAATTAGTTTTTAAAATTATTTCAAGGTGTTAGTTACGCATGGATCGAAATATCTTGTTGTATGGTGATCGGACCTCTGATTTTTATGCTAAAGAAGTTGAGAATTTCATTGAATTGGCTTATAAGAATACAACGTACGTCCATTGTCCGTGTAAAGCTTGTAAAAATGGTGCGCGGTTTGATAACTCAGATACAATAAGATTCCATTTATATCAGAATGGATTTGATCCTTCTTATAAATTATGGATTTGGCACGGTGAAAGTATTGACAGTTTTCCTGAGCAAAGAAAATCTCATGCAAAAGGAGATGATGGGATTACTAGAGATCGATTAGATGACATGATTGAGGATGTGGCCGAGGATTTTGCTGATAAACTGAAAGTTCTTGCTTCCATTTTGGGTGACAATGAGAAGCCTCCATACAACGGTTGCACTAGATATACACGCTTGTCTAGTCTTTTGAAGTTGTTTAATTTGAAAGCGGCAAATGGGTGGTCAGATACTAGTTTTACAGCCTTATTGAGGGTATTGAAAGATATGCTTCCAGAAGATAATGAACTTCCAGATTGAATTTATGAGGCGAAAAAAATATTGTGTCCAATGGGTATGGAGTATAAGAAGATCCACGCTTGCCCAAACGATTACGTCCTTTACAGGAATGAGTATAAGGATTTATTGCTTTGTCCTAAGTGTAAAACTTCACGATACAAAAACAAGCAGCTATGTGATGAGGTTGAAGACAGTACTGATGCGCAAAAGAAAGGGTGGCCGGCTAAGGTTCTGTGGTATCTTCCTATAATACCAAGATTTAAACGGTTGTTCGCTAATGCAAAAGATGCAAAACTTATGACATGGCATTCATATCGGTGTATTCCCAGTGATAATGACAAGGTGATAATGCATACATCAGACTCGGATCAGTGGAAAAAAATTGATTCAATGTATCCTTCATTTGGGAGAGAAGCTAGAAATTTGAGGCTTGGTTTGTGTACTGATAGAATGAATCCGTTTGGCAGTCTGAGTAGCACACATAGCTCATGGCCGGTGATGTTGGTTATTTACAATTTGCCATCTTACTTGTGTATGAAGCGTAAGTATATACTTATATCTCTAATAATTTCAGGCCCACGACAACCAGGAAATGACATCGATGTGTATCTTGCTCCTCTTATTGAAGATTTGAAAAAGTTATGGGATGAAGGTGCACTTGTGTTTACCGTGAAGAAATGTTCACATTACGTGCCATGTTGTTCTGTACCATTAATGATTTTCCTGCATATGGAAACTTGTCTGGGTACTCTGTTAAAGGGCATAAAGCATGCCCTATATGTGAGCAGAAGACAGATTTTTGTCAGCTTGCACATGGGAGGAAGACAGTATATCTTGGGCATCGTAGATTTCTTCCCGAGACTCATCCGTAACGCCATATGAAAAGAGCATTCAATCGATTTCAAGAGTTTAGAAAAGCTCCAGAACCCTTGAGCGGGCCAGAGGTGAAAGCTCGTGTGACGAACATTAATGTGGAGTTTGGAAAACCTTCGGAGTCAAGCAATAATGATATATGTTGGAAGAAAAAATCCATCTTTTTTGAACTTTCATATTGGGAGAACTTGGATGTCAAACATTGTCTCGACGTTATGCATATTGAGAAAAATATTTGTGAAAGCCTGTTAGGTACGCTTTTGAACATACCTGGTAAAACTAAGGATGGTTATAACGCGAGACTTGATATGGTTGATATGAACATAAGATCAAATTTAGCACCGGTAGCTCGAGGACAATGCACATATCTACCCCATGTCTGTCACACTTTGTCCAGAAAAGAGAAAAAACAACTGTGTTCAAGTTTGCGTAGCATCAAAGTTCCATCCGGATATTCTTCAAATGTAAGTAGACTTGTTTCCGTAAAAGATTTAAAACTTGTTGGTTTGAAGTCTCATGATTGCCATGCCTTAATGCAACAATTGTTGCCTGTAGCTATTCGCTTGATATTGCCCAAGCATGTTAAGTCTAGTATAACAAGACTTTGTTTCTTCTTCAATGCTATATGTAGCAAGGTTATCGCACATGAAACACTTGATCAGTTACAAGATGAAATAATTGTTGTCCTTTGTCAATTAGAAATATATTTTCCACCCGCCTTTTTTGATATTATGGTACATTTGGTGATTCATTTGGTTAGAGAGATAAAAATCTGCGGGCCTGTTCATTTGCGATGGATGTACCCATTCGAGCGATATATGAAAGTATTTAAGGGGTATGTTAAGAATCGTTATCGTCCTGATGCTAGTATTGTTGAAGGTTATATAGCTGAGAAGGTAATTGAGTTTTGCACTGAGTACTTGGCCGATACAGCACCAATTGGAATATCTAAGAATCGGCACGATAGGAGGATTACAGGTATGGGCACAAGGGGAGGAAAAATGTTTACGCCTTCTAATGTTGAATTGATGAAGGCGCATCTCTACATACTGTGCAATTCTGAAGAAGTTGAGCCCTATGTAAGAGACCATATGCGTTCAATAAGAACGTCTTATCCTGCTTGGACGGATCAAAATGTGCTCAATGAATATATTCGGACATTTGTCAATTAGTTTGGTAATGCTGTCATGGGCAAAGACGTTTCGGAGACATTAAAATGGTTGACGTTTAAGCCCAGCCATATGGTACGAGCATTTTCAGGCTATGACATAAATGGATATTCATTTGCTACTAAGAGACAAGATGAGAGAGCACGGCACACAATAGTGGTGTTACATTAATCTCGGAGGCTTTTCATGTTTCTAGCAGGAAGGATAAAAATCCAATTTATGCAAGCATGGCATATTACGGGGTGATCGAAGATATTTGGGAGCTTGACTATGTTTGTTTCAAAGTAGCTGTATTTCGATGCAAATGGGTTGATAACAATAATGGGGTTCGAACTGATGATCCATTGGGTTTTACGTTGGTTGACCTTAATCGAGAGGGTTTCAAGGGGGAACCATTTATACTTGCATCGCAGGCGAAACAGGTTTTTTATATCATCGATCCTTGTGACGAACATTAGTCTGTTGTTCTTCATGGTAAACAACATCATGGAGTGAAAGGGATTGATACAGAAGAAGGGCTTTATGAGGCGGGCCCTTTCTCTAGTGGGTTACCTGAATCGACAACAGTTGAAGAAGATAGGGAACTTGATAAATACATACTTCGTGATGACCACAGCGAAGGATTATGGTTCGAGGATCAAGTGTCCCATAAGAGAAAGAGAATATGTTAAGAATCATTTTCAGGAATATTGTTTGTTTTTGTTTGTGTGTGTGTGTGTGTACATATATTTATATATGTATATTTGATTTTAATGAAACTATGTGGACATAATTTTATAACAACATTTATTTTTATCCTTCGTACTGTCTGATTGAAACAGGTCACAACTTGGATGAAGCCGCGCAATCATGGGTTAGAATTTTCAGGGAACTGCATATAGCGAAATGTTTAGAAATGAATTTGTTATTGCTGGAAATTGTGTGAAGCTTTTGTGTTGATGTTAGGATGACATGGTGTTTTGGTTAAATTTACAGGGGAGACTCTGTCGGAATTGATTTTAAACTGAATTCCGTATTATTTGAAGTAGTTGGAATCTTAATGAAGTATTTAATTATGTGCATATCCTTGACAGGGAGTATGTTACATTTATAGGGGAGACTCTGTCGAATTTTCTGGCAAATTGATTCCTTGTTTTTTTATTTTTGATTAAATGTTCCATGATTTTTTTACAAGGAGTAGTTTTGGTAAAATTTACAGGGAAGCTCTACAATGATTTTTGGTTTGATTTTATATTTTACTCTTGATAAATTACTTTTCTGTGCATCGGAAAAAAGATATTCATTTAGTGAGGTTAGTTATTGACCGCTAAATGAATTAATTATTCGTTTATCGATTAATAAATCTTTATTATTTTAGAGAGATTCTTCAATATAATTTCTATTGAGGCGCGCTTCGTACCGGCGGCAACCTATTTCTATTTTTTGCCTCTTAACTAGCATGCATGTGTACGAGATATACAGAAGCGCTAGAAAATTATTAAGACTATACATGGATACGACATTGAGTACTTATACCCAATTGTAAAGAGTATTAATTCTTTCAAGCTATTTTTGTTTTATCTTAACATAATTGCAATTATTGATTGCCTTTAATTATTAAACTAGAGATAATTAATTAAGAACACATAAACTGAATAGTACAAAACCTACCATAAATTCAATGAAAATTCTTTTTTTTAATTAGGAATGTAATATTGAATATGCAATTTAATAATGATCAATCGTTGCAAGTAAATAAAATACATTATATTGAGCAACATAATAAATGTACGTAATGTATTTCACTATACATATGCGATTAATATTATCGTCCTTAATTGCAAATATATATAGCTAATGAAATCCAGTAAGTATTGCTTTATTTTTTTCATTGGGCCCTTAATAAATCATTTTTCTTATACTACTTACTTAAAGCATTTATCGATTTGATTATTTTATCCCGTTCGCCCAAGTCGAAAACACAGAAAATTTAGGGAAGATAATGAAGCTTACATGTACTTTTACGAAATTTATTAATTTTGAGCTTTTACCTATAATTATTGTGTAATAGTACATGAAATTTTTCGGTGGAATGGTGCACGGGAAAATTTGAAATTTAATTATTAAATGTTTCATAAAAGGCGAGCTTCTGTACATAATTAATAAATATAATGTAAATTGGGTATGTAATATTATATTTACAAAATTTTGGGGTTAATTTATGAAAATGAAAAAAAATAAAAATTAATAGGGTTTAGGGTTCAGAAAATGAAATAAAAATAGAAATTTATGCGCGCGCGGGAATTGGCTCAATTGTTTCCACTTTTCTACGGTGGGTCAAAAAAAACCGCCGTAGAACCAACCATTCTACGGCGGTTTAAGGAAAAACCGCCATAGAAAATACTTTCTACGGCGGTTTCACTTTGAACCGCCGTAGAAAGTATTTTCTACGGTTTTTCCTTGAACCGCGGTAGAATAAACCACCGGT
The DNA here is from genome assembly GCA_016801395.1 of Leptodermis oblonga. Classification (NCBI taxonomy): domain Eukaryota; kingdom Viridiplantae; phylum Streptophyta; class Magnoliopsida; order Gentianales; family Rubiaceae; genus Leptodermis; species Leptodermis oblonga. The sequence goes on along the minus strand of CM028757.1, from coordinate 35,759,876 downwards.
CTAAATTCAAATTTGTTGTCTAATCTCTCTAATTTCCCCACAATTTGTAATTTTGAATATGCAATTTAATAATGATCAACCGTTGCAAGTAAATAAAATAAATTATATTTAGCAACATACTAAATTTAATGTATTTCACTATACATATTCGATTAATATTATCGTCCTTAATTGCAAATATATATATATATATATAGCTAATGAAATCCAGTAAGTATTTCTTTATTTTTTTATTGGGCCCTTAAGAATTCATTTTTCTTATACTACGTACTTAATGCATTTATCGATTTGATTATTTTATCCCGTTCGCCCAAGTCAAAAACGCAGAAAATTTAGGGAAGATAATGAAGCTTATTACTTTATCGAGGCTTACATGTAATTTTACGAAATTTATTAATTTTGAGCTTTTACCTATAATTATTGTGTAATAGTACGTGAAATTTTTCGGTGGAAATGGTTCACGGGAAAATTTGAAATTTAATTATTAAATGGTTCATAAAAGGCGAGCTTCTGTACATAATTAATAAATATAATGTAAATTGGGTATGTAATATTATATTTACAAAATTGTGGGGTTAATTTATGAAAATGAAAAAAAAATAGAAATTAATAGGATAATATGTGCGCGCGGGAATTGGCTCCAATTTTTTTCCACTCTTCTACGCCGGTTCAAGAAAAACCGCCGTAGAACCAACCATTCTACGGCGGTTTTTGGTTGAACTGCGGTAGAACCAACCCGCCGGTCTAAGTTCAAAAAATTTGAACTAACCCCTCTCATTTCCTTCTTCTTTTCCTTGGTTCTCCCCTGTTTCCCTCTCCCCTCTCCCGCCCCGGTTCGGTTTTGTCGCTCCCTGGAGCCGTCGCCGGCGCCACCCGTCGAAGTCCGCCCTTTTCCCGCACTTCCCGGCGGCTGTATGGCATTACTGATCGGTCCTCGAGGACCAAGGTCCGAGCTTTGTGTGTCGCGGACCCCGGCCACCATTTCTTCCATTTTTCCCAACAATATTTTTGGCCTTGGATGTAGGAGTGCAATCCTACATAAGGTTTAGCCGACTTCTATGCTTGCCTTTTAAAGCTTTTGAAATGTTACCTTCCATTTTTTAATTACTTCCGATTGGACTAGGGTTTTTGTTCACAATGTTGATTTCGGGTTTGATGCTAGTGATGAATGATTGGATTGCTTTGGGATTTATCGATTGTTGGTTGAATTGGTTTGGTTGTTGAATTTCGTGTTTTGTCCTACATAAGTTGAGAACCTAGGTGTTTGATTGGGATTTCAATTAAGTACCATTTCAATTCGGTTTTCCTTCACTAAGATGAGAACCTTGGTGTTTGATTTCGGTTTTGCTTGATTAATTTGAGAACATTGGTGTTTGATTTCGGTTCTTAGTTGATTTAGTGTTCCTCCTTTAGTGATAATGAGGAAAATGCTTGGTTGTTGAGTCCACTTTGTGGAATTTAAGCTTTATAGGGTTCCTTCTTTGGGGCTCCCTTGTTTTAATGTCTTGAATGCCCCTTATATATTGAAAGTAAAGCTATCTTTGCTTCAATGTAAAGCATCTTTATTGCAAAAGCACAAAGTACCTTTTGAGTGTAGCTTCTCTTGTTTTAGGGAAGGAGAGTATTTTTTAGGAGTGAAGTACTCCTCCTTTAAGCTTTTACCTTTCTCACTATATTTTGGTTTTATCCTTTAGTAGAAATGTTTGTTCTCATTAGTTGTTGGTTGTGAAATGTGAAGTGCTTTATCAATGGTACCCTTTATAAGTCCACTTTTTTGGGGCTCCTTTGGTTTAAGTTGGATAATGGCACTTGTGTATTGCAAATATCACTTTCTCCTCTTTGCTTTCCCTTATCTTTGTTTGAAATGAGTGAAATATGCTTTGTGAGTCGTTCTCCGTGATGAGGGGGATTTTTTTTATAAATATAGAGTTTGAAATATCACTTCTCCTTAAATCTTTTACCTTATGCGATTTAGTATTTCTCCTTTAGTGCTAAGGAGGATAATGCTTTGTGGTTGAGTTGAAGTGTGTTCCTCCCTTGGTTTAATGTCATGAATGCCCCTAATCTTGAAAGTAAAGCTATCTTTGCATCAATGTAAAGCTTCTTTATTGCAAAAGCACAAAGTACTTCTCTTGTTTTAGGGAAGGAGAGTATTTTTTAGGAGTGAAGTACTCCTCCTTTAAGCTTTTACCTTTCTCACTATATTTTGGTTTTATCATTTAGTAGAAACGAGTGAAATGCTAGTTGTCAATAGTTGACGTTGCGAAATGTACATTTCCTTTTAAATTTAAACATTACAAGCATTCTTGTTTTTTGTCTCCTTTGGTTTAAAGTGTTCAACGACGCTTGGGTTTTGAAATTAAAGCTTTTCTTTAAATGCAAAGATGTTATCTTGTTTTCTCTTTGTCTTTACATGAAGTGTAAGGTAAGCTAATGGCCTAAAAAAGAAAACGCAATGAGGAGCATAGTGATGAGGGAAAGCGCAATGGAGATGGGTTTTCTACTAGAGCTAAAAAAGGTAGAGGGCCTACAAATTGCAACGATCTTTTGGAAATGCGTATGAAGGGGAAAACTCTTGGGATTTTGTTCAATTCCAAAAATGAGCCTAAAAATTATCATACGAAGTGGATTACATTAGCATTCACGGCCCGAAGCAAAGTGGACATTATGGAATATGCATCATGGCCCAAAGTCCCTGACGAGATCAAGAAGAGAGTGTGGATGAAAATACAGGTATTCTAAAAAATTATAATGCATTGTTTGTTTACCCATTCATACAAATGAACCAAATTTATCTAAATTTTTACTTCTATTGTTTACTGTAGGGATTATTTGTTTTTAAATCAACTGAAGAACTCGAAACCAAGTGGATTTCTTATGCCGGTAAACGTTGGAAAGATTGAAAATCTTTTTTAGGTAGATATGTAAATGGCGACTTGCAGGGTGAGGACCCATGCCTTGAATATAAATATCTCCCTAAGGAGACATGGCTTAAATTTAAGGCTAGCCGCGAAACAGAAGAATGGAAGGTGGGTTTTTGAAATTCATTTCCTTCTTCTTTTTGGATATTTGAAATTGCTCAGTTTATGGATAATCGCTTTTCATTGTATTTTTCTCTAGGCAATTCGTGGAAAAGCGCAAAAGAATGCCACTTTAAATTCTTTTTACCATAATTTATCTCGCGGTGGATACCGAATTCTAAAGAAGAATTTGCATGAAGAGGCTTTGATTGCAACTGGGAAGAAGGCTTTGGAGGACGGTACGTCCGAAGAAGAAGGGGAAGAACCTTATGCAGGGCCAAGCCGGCATCTACTTTGGAGACAGGCTCACACAAACAAAAAAGGCGATTACTTTACCCCAGAGGATGGTCGTGTTGGAAATGAAATTGTAAGTTTACACCATACATTCTGTTATGTTTCAGTTCTTTAAGCTACGCATATAATTAAAACTATAATTGATCTATTTCCATTTCATATTTTTGGCAAATCGTTTAGGAAAATCTATGTTTCACGAGTCCCAAAGGGAGAAAGTTGCATAGGGTAGGAATGACATTCTTGTTAAGGCAACGGGAAAGACCGATCACCCCGGTCGTGTTCGCGGCCATTCTACCAGGGCACGTATCACAGAGGTTTTCCCGAAAACAAGCTCGCTTAAAGATGAATTAGATTTAACTAAAAGAAAGCTTCAGAAAATCACTGCCCAGCTCGATGAATGTCAAGCAAATCTTAAGATGATGGTTGGGTTTATATGTACTAAGATAGGGACTGACTATGATACAGCAAGAGCCACTGTCCTCAATAGTGCCAAAGCTCAGACCTTGAACCCAGAAACCTCTGGAATGACCCAGAGATGTTTGAGGTCCATGGTAGCAATGTTTCCACTGTGAGTCCTACGCTACACCCTAAAGAACCTCGTAGGCAAAAATTTTCTCCTCTTATCCCTTACAAGTTTGCCTGAGTTACATACGATACCTGTTTCATCTATGGACCCGATCAATTTGAATGAGGTTCAGAATAGCTCTATTCCAACAAACTTGGAAGATGTGAGTTCTTTAGGTGAATACAAGGTAATTAAAGTACATTTATGTCTGTCATATTTGTTTGTATAATTTCTTTCATATTGTCACTGCTAAAGAAGCTTGATATTGCTTTTCATGATTACACTTGGTTTTTGAAGTTAGCGGAAATAGTTCAGTAATGTTCATTCGCTTGCCTTTTATCTCAGGACGAGTGTGAATGTCATCTGTTCATCTCTGAGGATACATGTAAGAGACGTAAGTTTGTGGCCAAGGGAAATGTTTATAAGCAGAGAAAGCACCACGGTCGCGAGGTAAGGAAATGTTGCGCGAGGGTTACAATTAAAATTTCATATGATGACTTTGCCCCGCTACCATTTCCTGAGGAAGAGGCTTCAACTGTGGGAATGTCCCAATCCTTTTTCGTGGAATGGCCTATACATTTGATTGAGCTTATTCCCGATCCAGTAAAACAGGTATATTCTTACATTTATTTGTGAATTACTTCATACCATTTTGTATATTTAATGTTATTTCAAATGGTGTTAGGTGGATAAATGTTTAAAAAAGAAAAAAGGTCGTTTGAATTCTATGGATGAGATAAAATCTTCTTCGACCACTCCAAATGAAATGACATCCTCTTCGACATCTGATCCACTGCACGAGTTAGAACTCTGAATAGAGAAAGATTCGAACTTCACTTGCTTCTTGTTTCAATTGACAAGAGATCATAGGTGTGGATCATCCTATTGCAATGGATCGAATGGATGTCGGTGAATTATTGTCAAGAGAAAACATGGTCACAAACTGTTTGATGCAATTGTTCACCAAGTGAGTTTCCACTTAATTTTATAACCTATTTCAAGTTATTGTTATATATAGTATGCATTTCATGTGCCTAGACTAACCAATGATGAATGATAATGTAAATTCTCTAGAGCTTTACATGATTTGGTTGAAAGGAATGACCGGAAGGGGATAGGGTTTCTCTCAGCTGATCATGTCACGGCATTAGGAAACACATATGAAGATAGGGTACAATACATTGCACAAAACTTGAATGATTGGAATAAAGAAATTTATCTGGTACTGTATCTTCAGAGGTAAACACTGTAAGCGTTTCTCTAATTTTTAAGAAATACTGATTTAAAGATCTAAGGTCATTGAATTTTTGCAGTGGACATTGGATGCTTATAGCCATTAGACCGATTGAAAGGGTTGTATATTGGTTTGATTCATTACAAAATCCACAAAAAGAGGAGGCAGTAATACTTATAGACGAGTGAGTTATATATATTAACTAATGTTAAAATGCATATATAATTTCTAATGCCAATCATATATACATATGTTGCTAATTATTTTCATTCCGCTTTCATTTTTATAGGGTGATGTTTAATTATCAAGTTTTCTTAGGATTGCCGAGAAATGTGCATATGCAACCTGAATGGATAGTAGTTAAGCTAAAATTGGTTCTTATTGAATTTTTTATTCAACGTTGTGTTGTATACAATTGTATGATCTTCTAACTCATATATTAATATTCATTAGCATAAAAAGCAAACGTCTAACTGGGAGTGTGGCTACTATGTCATGCACTACATGTACCAAATCGCAATGAAATCCGACACATTGGCACTCGAAAAGGTATTTGATTTCTTATAACTTATTTGATTGTATTTCATTTTGCTACTCAATTACGTTTGAATTTATACTCTGTTGCAGTACTTCAAGCTCGACCGCACTCCATTAAGCAATGTGGATATAGATGCTATGAGAAAAATATGCGCTAGTTATATTGTGGAGCATTAGCCGTACTCGATGGATAGTAATGAAACTTGTTGATATTATAGTTGTACAAATATTTTTAGCTATGCCCCTATTATATATAGCGATTTCAACTTGTATCTTGGTGATATTTGTATTAATTTTAAACTTTTAGCAACAGGTTTTGCTTTAAACCAGAGAAATTTCTCACTTTCTATCGCGGTTTGGGTCTCAATCTCAGACTTTCTAAGGCGGTAGGGAAAAAACCGCCATAGAAAGTTACCACTTTCTATGGCGGTTGGGAAGAACCGCCGTAGAAAGTTACCACTTTCTACGGCGGTTTATAACTAAAACTTTCTACGGCGATTCTGAACCGCCGTAGAAAGTCTGTAAACTTTCTATGGCTGCCAGATAGATGGCAGTTCAAAAAGGCCGAAAACCGCTGTTAAAAACCCTTAAAAACCGCCATTGAAAGCCCTTTTTGTAGTAGTGAGTATTTGTATTATCATAGTGTTACTAAGGATCTCCTGTTATAGGGCCATACCAAACCGATTCGCTCTATTTGTTGGGATCCTTCTTGTGAGCTCCTGGCATCTGTTATGGTTGAAAGTGAATAAAAGTTGCTTTATGAGAATAGCTGCGATGATGACAACTTCTTTCATTGCCGTGTTTTCCATCACACATATAATTCGTTGTTGTTCACTATATGTCACAATGCAAGTCATGGATTTTTTATTTTTTTTTCACACTTTTGTCTAGTGTTATGTAGTACTTCCCCCTTCAAGTCGTGTTTCTAATACTGAAAACAGTGTTTGAAACAAAACTCATTTAGTGGAACGGTAAGAGTATTTCATTTTTTCCTTACTTATTACTCACGCTGGAACTGTGATTTGCAGACTTTTGAGCTTTGGAACATGGTGGAGCACATGTCAATAACTCTGCCAGCATATGAAGGATTGGTTGCTTCTATAGACGTTTAACCTACTGCAGGCTGGTCGCTTCAACCAGTCATGACCATACGGTTAAACTCTGAAAATAATAATGTCTTTCCAAGGGTGTTAGCATTGGTGTTGGGATATCCTTCCCAAAAATTCCCCTATGTATTACTACCATTTGTATGATCATCTGTATTTTGGAAAAGATAGAGATATTTATAAAGATGTTATACATGTGATTCAAATAAGGTGGAACAAATGGAGAAGTGTGTCCGCAATATTTTGCGATTGTTGTAAAGTATTGCAAAAGTTTGAAGGAAAATTTGATAAAATAATTGTGACATATGTGAGGCTTTACTATTCATAATGTCGTTTAAGTATGAATATGACCTAAAAAATGAGATTATTTACATGAATATGTAGACAAGCTAGATTAGATGGGCCATCTCTGAGAGTTTTGCTTAGCCTTCTTATGTTATGTCCATAAATGGTATTCTAAAATAAAACTTGAAGCGGTTGGAGCTTCTCCCCTAATCCATGATAGATCGAAGTGGGAGCACAAATCTAATGAATGTCTCCGCTCTTATCGCTGGCCTCTAGTTGCTTGTAGCTGCAATCAACCTTAGTCAAAGACTAGCCACATCCCCTGACTTGCACCCTGACTAATCCAATATGTGGTTCCGCACGTGCTACCACTTCTCCGTTCATTTTCAATACTGATCGTGAAACGCCAAGAGCAGCAGGATTAGAGTTCTCTCAATTCTTTCCTAACCCCCTCTTCGTCTCTACCTTTCAAGGAAACGTCTGTCAGTGGTCAAGTCAAGCCTTTAATGCGGTAATACGAATCGCTATAGTAAGCTAGTTCCTTGCAATCTCTATGACCTCCTCATTTACAGAGGGTTAATGCTTTATGGGCCTTAGCTCTTTTGTAAGAGGCCAGAATAGTCCAGCTTGCCTATTGGACGGTAGCCCTAAAACGCTTTCCAGTTGCCAGAGAGTAAAGAAGAAGAATTGGGTTCCCCTGAGAGCTCATGGTATTGGAAGAGATCACAAAGTGTTAAAAAGGCATTGTGTAGCCAAAGGAAACTGAAAAAGTACTTAACCTATCTTTCTAATCGAGTTCTCTCGGGGCCCTCCCCGAAGGCCCCCTCACTCCTCTTGTTCTAAGCCTCTTTAGGGGCTCCATACCGGTTGTTTTTCAGTGAAGTAGGTATCCAGGAGGTGAACCAAAGCAGATCTTCGGCCCTCGTCGGATCCCGTAGAAAATGCTTCTTTTATGCCTCGGGTATTAGCCACAGCTCATATTCATTCAGTAATTCTACCCCTTCTTCATTCTTGGACCTCGTTTCTTAATATTGTGACTTTTCTATGCTGTGTCTTAGGAAAGCCACTAGAACACTGAAGCTTTCAAGCCATAAGAAAGAGTCCCATTCAAGCTCCTGCTCTTACAGAATTTTGGTTATATCCCAGCCTGGTAAGTAAGAAATGGATTACCATACCATCCTACTAGAAAGAAAAGAATAGACTGATTCTGGGATCTCTTCTTGGCAAATTTCTCCGCTTGTAAATGATTGGTGTAATAATCACTCGTAGATGCTTGGTGTCAGAAATTTTCACCTGATTAGCCACACTGGGACTAAGACACGGCCCGGACTCCACTGTCGACCAGACATGAGACGAAAGGCTGCTGCTGGGGGAACGAGTGACGAGTTCTTTTGTTATCTTCGGGTACCTATTTATTCGGCTTCCTCAGAGAAATCCTTCTTGTCATTTGATAATTGCTGCAAATCCGGTCATGATGGATTCGTCTAAAATGATTCCCTCCAGACAGCCTAGGCCCGCCATAGGAGTAGTGAATAAATATAGAGAGTTTTGCTTGGTTGTTGACCAAGGGAAAAAAGAAAAAGAAACTATATCGTGGAAATGCTGCACGGACCCATATATATAGAAACAGAAAGAGAATTACCTTGATACTAAACCAGATCGAGCCCGGGATCCTCTTGGAAATGGGAAGATCTAGGATAGGCGGCCAACCTCCTGGAGAGAGCGATGTGCATGGACCAAGTGAGTAGGGATACATCTCCGTGGACCGCTCGTTGGGCCTGATAGGTGGTCCTATCTCACCCTTCTCAAAGAAACCGTACGTAAGTACCTTATTTATAGCGAAGAATAGCCTACGAGAGGGACTAGATCGACTACTTCTACCACTTCGACTGCAGGTATCTCAATGACAAGCATTCGCCTGATGCACACAAGATCTAGTTACAAACCATAGTAGGCTGTCATAGCAAGAGTAGGAGAACAACAGAGGTATCAATTCAACCAACAGGACAAGAAGCTGATGTGCTCTTCTTCAGAGATAGAATAATCGGATTTCATGCAAGTATCTGTAGTGTTGTCACAGAGCTGCCCGCCTAGAAGCGCCGCTTTCTCTGTAGTGTTCTCACACAAGATAAGTACGCCGCCCGGCCATAATCGAAGTTCTCTTTTGGTCATTCAAAACTTGATCGAAAAACCATTGTTTATTGAAGAAAGTATAGAGTTGATTACAAAAAAGACTAGTTTGAAAGGCTCGTTGGAATTGATCCGCTATGGGTTTACATTATACGCAACAGAAGCACCGGAAATACTAAATAGAATCGTTATTAGTTTAATAATGGCTACAGCAGCAAACTCGGATTCATTTTCTATTGATATTGTTGCTTGGACCATGTAACGCTTTGGCCGAATAAGAAGCAAACTCGCCTTCCTTTTTGATCATTTTTATAGAGAAGAAAGTGGACAAAACAGACTCGCATTTCTCATCCTATTTCTATGCGGGTCCAAAAAGGGATTAAGTTATTTCGGGAAATATATGAAACTCTTTTTACCCATTAACATTTTAGAAGATTTCACAAAACCCTTATCGCTTAGTTTTCGAGTTTCGGGAATATCTTAGCTGATTAATTAATTGTTGTTGTTCTTGTTTCTTTAGCACACTAAAGGGGAAGCTTAGAGACGGAATTCAAATAGTTGAATAGAGGAGTACGTGGGGAGGGGGGGGGGGGTGTGAAGTAAAGAAAACGCTAGCAATATAGACCGGGCCTGCTTCCCATTCATTCTTTTATAAGAATGGTCTTCGGCTGGTCAATAGGGCGCACCGCTTTTGCTTCTGTAATAGAGGCGTTATACCCACACCTAAACTCGAGTCAAGTTCATCAATGGTTGTATTTAAGAAAAAGATCAAACAGTAATAGACTTTGCTACTGTTACTTTTGGAAAAGATCTTTACCTTGGCATAAAAAAAATAAATTTATTAACAGTAAACATTACCTTAACATCATCTTCTTCTTCTAAAGTACTTTTATTAACATTAACAATAATAAAATAAGTACTTTTAGGAGTAACCACTTCAGAACAAGCATCAAGCATCCTGACACGAGGGCTGAGGCTCTGCTTCGGTCCACCACCTGGGGCCCTTTTTTCACCACTTTTAAACAACTATAAGCAAGAAAGGGCTTCATTCTTGGACCTCGTTTCTTAATATTGTGACTTTTCTATGCTGTGTCTTAGGAACCTTAGGAAAGACTAACTAACCCGCTTAGACATCTGCTATCCCTCTTCAGCTACAGTTTCTATGGTTGTTCGACCTCAACTCGCTTTTTTTGTTGATATCATAAGGGCTAGAGGAGGAATAAGAGAATCCGCTGCCCAACGAGCTTGCCTAAGTATCCACAAGGAATCAAAAGAAGCGAGAAGACAACTATTTGATACAATCTCCCAAGCTAATCAAATCATCTTTGTCAACAATTGGTTCACATTCATTCCCATGGTTATACCGGCTACACACCTTATCTTCTCGCTTTCTCAATCCAACCACATCAAGCAGAGACTAAACATCCATTATTTCATAGTAGTATGTTATTCATCCACCTTAGTTGTCTAGTTCACTTGTAAGAGTATATAAAACTCTTTATTCAACACTCCGGTCAAAAGGACCAGTTTTCTCCATCCATATGTCCAACTGGTGGGATAAGTAATGATTGCATTAGACAAAATGAGTAGTTTCAATAGAAGGAAAAAAGAAGAGAAACACGGCAAAAGGAGCAATCCATGGAAAGATTTGGCGCTGTTGAAAAGGTTTGGACATCTACATAAAAGACCTCTAGAACCCCTAACACGATGGATAGAAAATAGAGAATCATTAATTAATATTAAAAGAGAATAAACGAGATCTTAAAAAAATAATTGAAAATAGCTATAAGATAAAGATACATTATATTTATATATAAACAAAAATATGTTTTAATCATACAAAATGGTGAAATATGATCTATAGTTGACCTCGCATAATTAAACAAAGGCTGGGCCGTTGCTATTGTAGACAAAATAATGTGTATATATATATATATATATATATTTGAAACAAAAGCAGTACTTAAATTAATTAACTGGCTGAAAATATCGTCTAGCAGCGATTTGAAAGTAGGCCATGAGCCAAGCAATACAATCTAGAATTAAAATAAATCTGAAAGTCAGATTTACAATCTAGAATCAAAGTAAATTTGAAAATCAAATATACAAACTGCAGATCTAGCCTATAGCTAAGCAAGGAGCGGCAAAATTGCAAAAAGCTGAGCACATCATCTGACCAGTGGTATATGACTGCTACTGAGTTCTGATGTAGCTCCAAATCTGACCCATGACATAAGAGATCTAAGGGATCCCAGACAAACAGCTTACGAAGCCAACCACTGTCGGCTTTATTTTCACCATCTTCTTCACCGTCAACTTCATCCTACAAATCTAAAGTTGAACACTTCAAAAATAAATAAAAACACAACAAAACTCTCTTAAACAGAGAGAAGGAAAACTCTCAACGAGGAGAGAACAGAAAACTCTCCACAAGGAGATATTTACAAACATAGAAAATATATATATGGATAATTTAGAGCTCCCCCATCCTCCATTAATGGAAGATGGGGGAGAAGGAGGGAGGAGGAAGGCTGGAAGGATTAGAGAGAAGGGAGAGGTTCGGACAAAATAATGTATATATTGATTAAAGAAATTAAGAAAATTTAGAAGGAAAAAAAGGGGTAAATCTCTCCATGTGAAATAGATAGAAACGATTGTAAGAGTGTGTGTAACAGAAAACGGTGTCACACTAAAAAGATAAAAAACATTAAAAAAAAAAAAGTGTGTTTTTTTCACTCTCCATATATGCACATAATTTTTTAATTTCTTTTTAATGAAACTACGCTACCTTGTACACCTCTATATATAGAATTGATTGTCCACTTTTCACAGTCAAAGCCCTGTTTGAATTTTATTATTTGAATAGGATAATAGTTTGGCGATCCGATCCTTCTCGTGACACACATTATTTTCATTCTATATTCTATTCCACTAATAATATATACTTCCTCCGTTCCACTCAAATAATTCACTTTAAAATATGTACAATTTATTATGGGTTGTAAAGTACAATATCTAAAATAAGTAATTTATCACCATATTTTTAACTTATATCCTTACTTTAAAAGTAATAGTTAATTGTGAACCACACATTTTTTTTTTCTAAAACAATTGTGAACCACACATTGTAATATTAGTAAGGGTATGTAACATAAATAAATTTAAAGTGGACTCTTTAAATGTATGTGACAAGATTTTTTTAAAGTAGTTTTCCTCTCGGCCGCCTCCCCTCTCCCTCTTCTCTCTCCAAACCCTAAATTTCATCATTTTCTTCCCTCATCATCCTTCATTGGATAATGAGGGAAGTAGTTCTACTTTTGTTCTTATTATCTTTTATTTTGTTTGTTTTAGTTTTATCCATGTTTATGTTGTTTCTCTCTCAATCAATGGTGTTTCACTGACTATGTTGATTCCATTCATGACCATAGTGTATGAAGACTGGTTTGAGGATGCAGTCTCGAAACTTTCATCAGCAATTGTGGCAGATCCGTGACTATCAGTACGAGATTTGTTCAGCGATATAATTCTACTATATTTAGATCTATACTAGGTATAGATTTACAGTTTAGTAGATTAGATATACTGTTGTGGTTCAGAGATGTTAATTATTAGATCAAATATATTGTAATCAGTTGTATTGACTGCTTCATTGTCTTCTGTCAATAGCTGTTGGACGATTTCCAACAACATTCATGAAATTTTTAATCTTCAAAAAACAAATGGGACAAGATTCTTTTTTAAAAATAGATTTTTTGAGTGGAATGGACGGAGGATTTGACAATTTGTACCGTAAAAATCTTATTTTACATTGTGCGAGGTAATACTATTATTAACTGAGTTGTTTTCATTATAGCTAATATGTATGTCCATAAAAAATTTTAAAAAAAGAAAAAAATTCATAGTGGAAATAAAAATTCAAAAATATATATAACGTGGGTATATTTGTGCGTGTGCGCCAAGTAGGAATTTTGGACTGATGTTTATTCCAACCGACTGTATTGATCCCATATATTGAATTTTCTATTAATTTGAAGGAGTGGGCGGCTACTAACTTTTGCTTTTGCTTTTGTTTTGTTCTTTTTTTCCTTTTTTTTTTTTTTGGTGTGGGTTTGTTAAAACAATCAACTATTATAATATCCTATCTATTACTCATTTCATTTCATTAGAAGATTTTATTGTAACTAATATACAACTTATTATGAATATTAAGATACAATATTAGAAATAGCTAATTTGACATAATTTATTTTATTTATATTGTTACTTATTAAATATGGCCTAAATTTAAATCACACATAATTATATTAGTAAAGATAAAAAGAATAAAAAATTTAAAAATAAACTCTTTCATTAGAGTAATAAAATTTTTTTTTAAATGGATTTTTCTAATTAAACATAAGGAGGACGTTAGATAGATTTGTGAGTGGAAGCAAAAAGTTGGAGCGCTCGCCAGCCAATTAACCGAGACTGGGGAATTGATTCTCCAATTTTTAAATAATCAGACATGGGTCATAACTTTTTGAACACTGTTTCAATGAGGATGGCTAACTTAACTTGAGTGCCTCCATCATCAACACACACACACACACAAAGCCTAAGAAAGCAAGACCCAGCTGCCATGGATATTGATCAATTTCCTTCTTCTGGCTGTGCTTCAGGTTAGCTTTCATTATTTTTGTTCGTTTATTTTTGGTTTATATAATAAATTTAATATATTATAATATATTTTTCATCATTTTTAATATAATTTTTTATTATATAATTACAAATTTTTTTATTTTTAATACATATTACAAATTGTTTTTTTTTTCTTTTTTAAAAACATATTTTTGAAAAGTGACTCATAATGAATCCATTTTACTTCTTGGCTAATAGGCTTCCATTGTTTTTCTTCCGGAAGGATGGTTTGGGTTTGGGGGTTTGGGAGTAGAAAAGACTAGCACTGTGTTGTTGTTCAACCCAGTGTGGAATATCCTTTGATGGGAACTACGTTTCTATTTTAGGGTTCACATTTACTGAAGTAAATTCTGTACGTGCAAGTGCCAGTAAGGTGGTCTGTTGCCACTTGTCATCAGATGGAAAACTGCTTGCCAGTGGTGGTCATGATAAAAAGGTGAGACTGCAAAGATAAAAAAAATTGGTAGACATTTAGTTAAAGCCTTTATTGTTTTCTGATATTACCTCAGTAATTGAAATTGACTTAATTTTTTTTGTTTTTGTGTGTGTTGGTTGCAACAGGCTGTATTGTGGCATACAGATACTTTAAAGCCAAAATTCACAGTTGAAGGGCATTCATCACTCATTACTGACGTTCGCTTTAGTCCCAGCATGGCACGTGTTGCAACATCTTCATTTGATAAAACTGTCCGGGTTTGGGATGTAGAAAATGTAAGCTACATCTTTGTCTGACTCATTTTATTTCCCAACCTGGAGCCTGGCCTCTCAGGATTGCTTTTTGCTTTTTTGATTTCTTGTTCTTGCTTGTAAGCAAGAATTCTGTCCATAATAACTACTAGGCATTGGACCAACTGTAAGATTCTGTTTTGTGTCATTCAGGTAGAAAGCATTGCAAGTCCTTGTGCCTGATTACTGCTTGAAAGTTTATTTGTTGGCTTAGTCTAGTATGTTGTTATTGTTTGGAGTGCTTGATGTAGTATATCTAGTCTTGTCATTTGAATTGAGTATTTTTTTTTATCCTTAAGCTGGAAATTCAAAGTTAGGTTGAGCAGGTTATGTTGAGATGTCAATTCTGAATGATGAAATAGTGGCAAGTTTATCTTTTCCTAGGCTTGTAAGTTAAACCTTGTTTTTGGTGCCTGAATTTTTTTTCCTATTTGGTAGGAATAGTTCATTTGCAGCAGCTTTGTTCTTTTCAAATGTGTTTATGGCAAACATATAAAAAGTTAACTCTGCTATGATAGAGATTGAATTATTAATCAATCCCCCCCACCCACACACAAAAACAGTGCAGTCGTGCTAAACCGCTAGCTATGGTTTAGCACTCCATAACTGTGTTTTGGCACACTGTTTTTGTCTGGGTTATTTGCTAATGAACCGTGTTGTCTTTTCTTGATGGTCGCTTATTCCCATGGTTTTCTGCAGCCACAGTATTCTCTTCGAACATTTACTGGGCATTCTGCTGGTGTGATGTCATTGGACTTCCATCCAAATAAAGATGACCTTATTTGTTCTTGTGACGCAGATGGGGAAATAAGGTATTGGAGCATAAATTTTGGCAGCTGTTTCAGAGTTTTTAAGGTAAATGAATCGTAGTTAATCTAGTGCTTCTTTCTATTTCTTCCCCCTCTGGAGGGGAAAGAGTGTTGGTCAGATGTCAATCATAATTGGTTTTTCCTTTTTCTTTTTTGTATTAGGAGGGCACAGCTATGGTTAGATTCCAACCTCGTCTTGGAAGATACCTTGCTGCAGCTGCTAAGAATGTTGTATCGATACTGGATGTGGATACACAGGCTTGTCGTTATTCACTAAGGGTAGTGATTTTATTCATATTTGAGAAAATCAGTGAAAATTTGACGTACTTCATTGTATTCATACTTTTACCGCTAACCTTAACAAATGATGTTCCTGTCTAATGTTATAGTTATCCCAAAGGACGAAAAGTATTACATCCATAATCCTAATATGCTGCACTTTCGTATATTAGAATAACAAATGAGCCATATGGGAGATATCTAGTAATAATTTGTACTTAGTTAATTAGTTTGATGTTTGTGTGAATTTATCCCTTGCTATATTCATTTGACTGTTGGTACTCCTGCTTTCTGTTTATTAGTAGACGTGAGCATACAATTTGGTGGTGCTTTTGGCTGATCATCAACTGTAGACACTATTAACTGCTTTACTGTATGGTTGATTGTAGTAAATCTATTATGTATTGTTACTGTTGCCTCTGTCTTCTATTTGCTGTTATTGCGGTGTTAGACTATCGAGCTTGTTAATGAGGATCTCTTATTACAGGGTCATACTAATCCGATCCACTCTGTTTGCTGGGATCCTTCTGGAGAGCTCCTGGCATCTGTCAGTGAGAACTCTGTGAGAGTCTGGACATTTGCTTCTGGAAGTGAAGGAGAGTGTGCGCATGAGCTCAGCTGCAACGGAAACAAATTTTACTCGTGTGTGTTCCATCCTTCCTATAATTCATTGCTTGTCATTGGATGTTATCAGGCAAGTCTCTCCAATATTCAGTGACACGTTTATTTAGTATTATGGATTTCATTTATCCATTGCTTATTAGTCATGCCTCAACCGTGTTTTTCAGTCTCTGGAGCTCTGGAACATGTCAGAGAACAAAAGAATGACCCTGGGAGCTCATGAAGGACTGATCGCATCCCTGGCTGTTTCACCTGTCGCAGGCCTGGTTGCTTCGGCCAGCCACAACAAGATTGTAAAACTCTGGAAATGACAATGGCTTGTACCATGGGTGTTAGTTAGTATTAGTGTTTGCTTTGGTCACCCTTTCTAACCTTTTTTTTTTTTTTTTTCACCCTTTTGTTTCGGTGTCCTTGGAATTCGAGCTCTGCTGTGTAAAATCTAAACCTGTGGGGAACTAACCCTGTAGTGTTGTTGCTTCAGTTTGTTACAATGGGCACAGCAAAACTTTTAATTGAATCTTTGGATGCTTGTAGTTTTATCAGTCAATTGAGGTTCTTTTGTTGCAGACAATTTTAAGTCTACATTTCTCTTTCATCTTGTTGAATGTCAAATGTCTTAGATGTTTAGGCTATATTTTATGATTTTAGTGCAAAGTTATTTTAGTTTAACTTTTGTACCAAAATGGTGCAACTCGTATGCCAAAATAGTACAAAAATTATGCAACACTTGTTCCAAAATAGTGCAAGAATTGCACATTTACTATTGTCATTCTAACCCATTCACACCATGAGAAATATTCTTCCAGAATCTTTCATGTTTTTATAATATACGATCAATTTAATTATCAACCTACACATTTATATTACTATATATTTTATAAATGATATTATATTTAAATACTGATAATTTATTTATTTATTTATTTTTCTGTAACCCAATGTTGTGAGAATATATTCATGCTGAGCAAATTAGAATTATGCAACAAAGAAGCCAAGGACAAGAATCTCAATCATTTTCATATCAAGGAGAAAGTTATCAATTATTTTCACGTCAAGGAGAAGTTTTTCGACCATTTTCACTTCAAGGAGAAGGTTCTTAATCATTTTCACAACAGGGATGAACTTTCCATCACTTCCACATCAAATAGAAGGTTCTCAATTCAATCGATCCCAAGATGAAGACCCAGATTTTCAAAATCCTAATAATGGAATGTACAACAATCATAATCCTGATATGCTGCACTTTTGTATATTAGAATCAAAAGAAAATAGTCAGTCATATGACAAATATCTAGGAATGATTTATACTTGTTATTGTTGGATATGCATAGTAAACCTTTTATGCATTGTTATTGCATGCTTTGTGTACTACTCCCTTCATCCCAATGGAAGAATCCTGTTTGGAGTTGTACCTCGTGACGCTTCCATTGGGACACAAAGTATTTGCTATTATCGTAGTGTCACTGAGAACCTCTTATTACTGATGAGCTCCCGGCATCTATCAGTGCAAAGTCTGTCAGAATCTGGACATTTGCATCTGGAAGTGAAGGAAAGTTGCCTTATGAGAATAGCTGCGATGATGACAACTTCTTTCATTGTTGTGTTTTCCATCACACATATAATTCATTGTTGTTCACAGGATGTGTCATAAGGCAAGTCATGAATTTTTTGACACTTTTATCAGGTGTTATGTAGCCCTACCGTTCGTCATACATAAGGAGTCGTGTTTCTAAAACTGAAAAACATCGTCAAAAACATAACTTTTTTAGACGGAGGGAGTATTTCATTTTTTTTTCCATTGCTTATTACTCAGGCTACAACTGCGTTTGGTAGAATTTTGAGCTTTGGAACATGGTGGAGAACACATGAATAACCCCGCCAGCACATGAAGGATTGGTTGCTTCCATGGATGTTTCACCTGTTGTAGTGCCTGTCGCTTCAACCAATCATGGCCATACGGTTATACTCTGGAAGTAATAATGGCTTTCCAGGGGTGTTAGCATTGGTGTTGGAATAACCTTCCCAAAAATTCCCCTATGTATTCTTACCATTTGTATTTTCGCCCCATCTAGTATTGTGTCAAAGATAGTGATATTTATAAAGATGTTACACGTGTAATTTAGACAAAGTGAAACAAATAGAGAAGCTTGTCGGCTATATGTTGTGATTGTTGTAAAGTATTATATTACTATTAATATTGACATTTGAGGTTACAGAAAGCAAGGAGCATATTGATTTTCATTATTGAACTAACCATATTCTCTTGTATTTTGTGCAATTGATTTAGAACGCATTATACTGATTTAACAAAATTTAATTTTTTTATATTCACTGAGGACATGTGTCAACATCGTAAATCTACCACCATTCTTCTCAGCAATAGTTTATATATTTTTTTTATTTCGTTATTGATACTCTCTCATTAAATATTATCTAAACAATAGCATGTTATTCTTTCAAATGTAGCACACTCTTCTTTCAATAGTAGCTCTAGAGTAGCACAATAATAACAATTTTTATTTTTTAAAATTTTATTGTATAATAATTTACTTAAAATAATGCTTAATTTTTTTTGCTTATTTCCAAATAATAAATAAACAAAAGGGAAAAAAAAAATGGACCACCCCTATAAAGTATATATATATATTTTTTTTATTTTTTATTTTTTAATCTCCAAGTGAGCTCCCTCTAAAATTCAAATTGCTCAGCTGACGCACAGAAGTTCTTCCCTCCATGCACACAAACTGCACAGAAACATGCTTTCTTTCGCTCCAACGTCCAAAATTTTCCACACACAATCAAGAGCCCATCGGAACCAAAATGAAGCTTCCCTAAACACATCTCTATCCCTTACCCATTCCCTGCCGCTGACCGAATTTCCGCAGCGGTAGAACTCAATTTCCTCACCGCACCGCCGCCGACGAACTCCCCATTCCTGAACCCATAGTAGCGGCCCTGCAAATCGAGCTCCATCCTCCGAAATCCAACAATCAACCGGTAGTTAAATTGATTTTTGTTAAGAACTATCAAAGAAGAAGAACAAACAGGGAAAAAGAAGAACAATCAAACTTATGATTTCAATAAAACAACTAAACAATACGACTAAATCATACCGTCTCAAATAGGGCAAACAAGAGTATATATAGAACTACAAACTAGTCAACCCTAATCCAATAAGGAAACTAAACCTATTACTACCATAAATCTATTATTACCATAAATTTACTATTACCATAAACCTATTATAACTATATATCTAACATCCCCTCTCAAACTCACGATGAATCGAGTCAACGAGAGTTTGCTAATCATAAACGAACCCAGAAAATACAGATGCGACAGTCGAAAACCTTCGTCACGCCGCCGGAAACAGAAGAAGACACAAACGTGACTGTCGTAAACCTCCACCACGCCGTCCAAAGTTACAGTCGACTGCACCAAACGAAGTCGACTGTTCAAATTACCAAATTCTTTCCAAAACCAAGTTTCCCATTACCCAATCCCAACCCTCTCTGGGCTGGATTGTTCATCTTGGCCCAACAAACTTGTTGAGCGCATCCTCTCCGTTTCTCTTAGGCCCGCAAAACCCACGATGCAGACCCGCTTCAGACCCAATTCATCCGACCCGACCCGATAGTTTGACTTACCCGGAAGCCAACCCACTTCCAGAACAGCGCCGCCATAGGCTCAAAACAGTTCAAGTCGCTCCGATGACCGAACCGCCATATCGCCGTTGACCCAGACTGAATACCGGTAGTGACTGTCTCCATTCCTTACAGCCCGCAAAACCCATGATACAGACCTGCTTCAGACCCAATTCATCCTAGCTTCCCGACGCATTGAGGGCTCGGATAAATCTGAGAAGAATTCCCAAATCGATAACCCAGCCCTCGTTGCCAAGTCTCAGCTTTAATCTACGCCCGAGCTCAAAGCTTCGATGCTCCGATGATAATTTTCCCAGTCCGATACATCCCTTCATGCGCGGCTACCAACCCAGTACAAAGAGCTCAATTTCTCAAATATGCTGCCCTCGAAAATTGACCCATATTTGAGGATGAAATCAATTCGGGAGAACCGAAAAAGGAGAGCCAAACCGTAAATGGATAAATCCAAATCGGTAGTTACATTTGAATTTGGTTGAAAAAACTCTCAAGAAACTAAGATTTCTTAAAACCAAATTGTCTACCAAGTTCAAAAACAAATTCAATTACCTAATTAATGCACAACAACTCCAATCACCATTGCAAGAATCCTCCGCGGCCCAAACCAAAAGCAAAACACAACTCAATCAAAAACTGAAGCAAATTGCAAAATTTTATTCGAACCAAATCGCGAACTCAATATAACCGAAGCAGCAATTTTTTTTTTTTTCTCTTCTTTTTCTTTCTCTTCTTCTTCGGTTTTCCAATTTCCAACCTTAGCTCTCATACCATGTTAAGAATTGTCAAAGAAGAAGAACAAACAGGGACAAAGAAGAACAATCAAACTTATAATTTCAATAGAACAAATAAACAATACGACTGAATCATCCGTCCCAAATAGGGCAAACAAGAGTATATATAGAACTACAAAAACTAGTCTACCCTAATCCAATAAGGAAACTAAACCTATTACTACCATAAATCTATTATTACCATAAACTTACTATTACCATAAACCTATTATAACTATATATCTAACAATTTTTTTCCTTTTTCTCTTTTATCATTCGCGATTGCGTAAATAAACTCCAATCGCAGTCTTTCTTCTTCAATTTTTTGATAGGAACGGCGAATTTCGGATTTCGAATTTAGGAACCTATAGAGCGGCGGTAGAACTCGAGCTCCACCCTCCGAATTCCAATCACCCGGTAGTTAATTTTATTTTTTTTCTTTTTTGTTTCTCTTTATCATTCGCGAATCGCGATTGCGTAAAGCAACGACAATCGCAGCTTCGTTGTTCTTCAATTTTTGGTTAGGAATGACGATTGATTAAGGTTTTTTCGCAGGTTGAAATGGCGGACAGTCCCAACTCCAAGGATGATTTTGAGTCTTCTTCATCCTACTCTCGGCGAAGGCGGTAAGAATGTTTAGCTATTTGATTCCTTTGGTTTGTTTAGGAATTTTGCGGTTCTGGACGTGGTTTTTCTTTGAACAAGCCTTACAGAGAGCTCTAGGAATTCTGAATAGTTGTTTGAACATGTTGTCGCCGATTATTGCTCGAATTTCGAGATTATGACTGTTTTCGAATGTTGATTTTCTATGTTTTTGTTTTCTTTGTGCTTCTTGTACTTGCATTCCGTGCGCCTTATGTGCATCTAGATGGTTTTCTTTGTGCGATTAATGTTCAATCCTCTGTGAATATCCTTTTGATTGGAACTGCATTTCTATGTAGGGTTCTTGTTTCGAGAGGCCATTTGTAAACGTGCAAGTTCTGATGAGGTGGACTGTTGTCACTTCTCATCAGACGGAAGAATGCTTGCCACTAGTGACGGTACAATGGTGAGAAAGTTGTATATGGAATCTACAGTTTTTTTCAAGTTTTTTACGTTTCCTGCTATTAATTGACTTGGATTTTGTTTCTGTCTTTTTGGGCAACATAGGCTTTATTGTGGTATACAGATAACTAAAACAAGACTTTGAAGGTAATCGCAGATACTATCATCATACTTGTTTATGAAGCCTTCCGTCCTTTCTTGATGGTCTTCATTCCAATGGCCTATTGCAGCGAGGGCATGAACTTCGATGTTTCATTGGACATTCTAGGAGGGTGGCTTTGTTGGACTTCCATCCAAACAATGACGACTTGATTTGATCTTGTGACACAGAGGGTGAGATACGATATTGAAACACTGAGAATGACACCTGTTCTAAAGCTTTTTATTTTATTTTAATTTTTTATATATTTTATTTTATCATCCCCCTGTTCTAAAGCTTTCACCTTTCAAGGTAAATGAATCATAATTGCTACTTCTTTATATTTCCTCTCCCTCTGGAGGGGTTCAAGTGAAGGGTAAAAAGTGTTGGTAAGATCTCATATTGCAATCATACTTGGTTTCCCTTCTTGTATTAGGGGTGTCAGTTCAGGTTAAGTTACAGCCTCGTCGTAGAAGATATCTTGTTGTAGCTTCCGAGAATTCTGTATCAATACTGGATATGGATACACATGCTTGCCTTCATTCACTAGAGGTTTGTGGTTTTATTGATATTTGAGAAAATTCGTAAACATGTGACATAATTATTCATTGTATATAGTTTTAGCAACTGACCTTGAGAAACAATGTACATGTCTATGTTTTTGTGTTAAACCGAAAGGATGAAAAGTAACACAGTCATGATCCTAATGCTGCACTTTTGTGCATTAGGATTAAAATAACCATATGAAAAATAACTAGGAATAATTTATACATTATTTGTATTATCGTAGTGTTACTAAGGATCTCCTGTTATAGGGCCATACCAAACCAATTCGCTCTATTTGTTAGGATCCTTCTTGTGAGCTTCTGGCATCAGTTAGTGCGGAATATGTCAGAATCTAGACATTTATGGCTGAAAGTGAAGAAACGTTGCTTTATGAGAATAGCTACGATGATAACAACTTCTTTCATTGCCGCGTTTTCCATCACACATATAATTCGTTGTTGCTCACTATATGTTATAAGGCAAGTCATGGATTTTTTTTGACACTTTTGTCAAGTGTTATGTAGTACTTCCCCGTTCAAGTCATGTTTCTAATAATGAAAACAGTGTCTGAAACAGAACTTATTCAGTGGGATGGTGAGAGTATTTCATTTTTTTTCCTTACTTATTGCTCACGCTGGAACTATGATTTGCAGAAGCTTTTGAGTTTTGGAACATGGTGGAGCACACGTCAATAACCCTGCCAGCATATGAAGGATTGGTTGCTTCTATGGAGTATGGACGTTTAACCTGTTGCAGGCTGATCGCTTTAACCAGCCATGACCATACGTTTACACTGAAAATAATAATATCTTTCCAAGGGTGTTGGCATTGGCGTTGGGATATCCTTCCCAAAAATTCCCCTATGTATTACTACCATTTATATTCTCATCCCATTATAGTGTTTTGAAAAAGATAGAGATATTTATAAAGATGTTATACATGTGATTCAAATAAGGAGGAATAAATGGAGAAGTGTGTCCGCTATATTTTGCGATTGTTGTAAAGTATTGCAAAAGTTTAAAGGAAAATTTGATAAAATAATTGTGAGATACGTGAGGCCTTACTATTCATAATGTCGTTTAAGTATGAATATGACCTAAAAAAATGAGATTATTTAGATGAATATGTAGACAAGCTAGATTCGATGGGATAACTAATGATTGCATTAGACAAAATGAGTAGTTTCGATAGATGAAAAAAAGAAGAGAAACACGGCAAAAAAAGCAATCCATAGAAAGATTTGGCGCTGTTGAAAAGGTTTGGACATCTACATAAAGGACCTCTAGAACCTTCTAACACGATGGATAGAAAATAGAGAATCATTCACTAATATTAAAAGAGAATAAACGAGATCTTAAAAAAAAAAAATTGAAAATAGCTATAAGATAAAGATACATTATATTTAAATATAAACAAAAATATGTTTTAACCATAAAAAATGGTGAAATATGATCCATAGTTGACCGCGCATGATTAAACAAAGGCTGGCCTGTTGCTTGTAGACAAAAGAATGTATATATTGATTAAAGAAATTAAGAAAATTTAGAACGAAAAAAAAAGGGGGCTAAATCTCTCCCTATGAAATAGATAGAAACGACTGTAAGAATGTTTGTAACAGAAAATGTTGTCAGCCTGTCACACTAAAAAGACAGAAAACATAAAAAAATAAAATTGTGTTTTTTTCACTCTCCATATATGCACATAATTTTTCTTTTTAAATGAAACTATGCTATCTTGTACAACTCTATACATAAAATTGATTGTCCACTTTTCACAGTCAAGCCCTCTTTGAATTTTATTATTTGCATAGGATAGTAGTTTGGCGGTCCGATCCTTCTTGTGACAAACATTATTTTCATTCTATATTCAGTCCCACTAATAATATATATTTGACAATTTGTACCGTAAAAATCTTATTTTACATTATGCGAGCTAATACTATTATTAACTGAGTTGTTTTCATTATAGCTAATATGTATGTCCATAAAAATTATAAATAAAAAAAATCATATTAGAAATAAAAATTTCAATAATATATATAACGTGGGGTATATTTGTGCGTGTGCGCCAAGTAGGAATTTTGGACTGATGTTTCTTCCAACCGACTGTACTGATACTATATATTAAATTTTCTATTAATTTGAAGGAGTGGGCGGCTAACTTTTGCTTTTGCATTTTTTTTTTTCTTTTTTTCCGGGTGTGAGTTTGTTAGAACAATCAATTATTACAATGTCATATCTATTACTCATTTCGTTTTATTAGAATGTTTTACTTTGATCAATGTACAACTTATTATGAATGTTAAGGTACAATACTAAAAATAGTTCATTTGATATAATTTATTCTATTTATACCCTTACTTATGAAAATGAACTCTTTCATTGGAGCAAAAAATATTTTTTTAAATGGACCCTTCTAATATAACAGAGAGAGTACGCTAGATAGATTTGTGGAGTGCTGGCCAGCGAATTATGACCGAGATTAGGGAATTGAATCTCCAATTTCTAAATGATCAGACATGCGTAGTAATTCTTTGAACACTATTTCAATATTATGGATGGCTAACTTAACTTGAGTATTTAATTATTTTTGGCTTTGCTTTTCCTAATTCCTAAGTGAAGAGTCAATATATGTGTAGTATTAAATTGCTTAGAAAAAGTCATATGGCCTTGGGGAGCAAGGCAGGGAAACAAGATTTAAAGCTGGGTACCTCCATCATCATCATCGCACACATACAAAGCTAAGAAAGCAAGACCCAGCTGCCATGGATGTTGATCAATTTCCTTCATCTCGCTGTGCTTTAGGTCATGTCTGTTCGTTTTCATTATTTTTGTTCGTTTATTTTAAGTTTTTTATTATTTAATTATAATTTTTTAATACTTTCAATGCACTTTTTACATTTTTTTATTTTTTATTTTTCTTTTCGAAATATATTTTCAAAAACGACTCCTAATGAATCCAATTTACTTATTTGCAAATAGGCTTCCATTTTTTCCTTCTCTATTTCTTTCGGAAAATGATTTGGGTTTGGGGAATTGGGATTAGCAAAATTTTGTTTCTTTTAATATTTTATATTTATTTATTTTGAATTTCTGCTGAATCTGATGGTCAATATTTGATGACATATGAGTAGAAAGAGAGGACGGTGATGACAACATTTTGGTTCGCTCGTCGTTCATAATGGCTTTTGTTGTTAGTATTAGCCTTGACGATTCCACTAATGTCTGAGTCCTCTTCTTTTGTTGTTAATATTAACTTCTTTTTTTTGTTTTTTTTAATTTTATTTTAAGAATAACCGATTAAATGGTTAGGGGGTTTTATTAATATAGCGGCTGAAAAGTCCGGGGTGAAATAGAGGAGCTAAGGGAAAACCTAAATGCAGTGGCGGAGCCAAACCCCTAAAGTCAGGTGGGGCAAAATATTTCGGACAATAATATTTTTTCCATAGCAGAATAAAATATTAAAATTTTATATTGTCAATCTCAACTTTGCCCCAAATTTTTATAATTTCTGGTGGGGCAATTACTCAAAAACTCTTAAATTTTATATAATTTATAATATAATAAGCGTATTTTCAAGGAAAAAAAATGAGAGATGCATGTGGCTCCGCCACTGCATAAATGAACCTTACCTTGAAATACAAAGATTAAAAATGCAAATGCTGAATAAATTTAACAAAAATAAAACACAAAACAAGAAAAAAACTATAACCGAAGATAAGGAAAACTATGAATATCTAAACTGACCAAACCCCGAAACCGAGCTGAAAAAGTAGTATGTAATATTAACGTTATTTGATCATCACAGTTTGGGTCGGTAGTAATGATTTAAAATGATAGTTAAACACAATAAAAACATGTGAATCTCGTTTAGTGGTCAACTTATACTTTTTATTTTCTCTTTTTATATGCTTTTTTTTCATTTATTTTTATTTGTATATTCTCCTCTTACAAAACTCTATCTCATATTTTCTATTAAAACTGAATTTCTCTATTTTCTTCTTTCTTTTTCCTTCCCACATATACCAACAGATTGAATGTAGCCGTAAGAAGAATGTTTGGTATAAATAATCCACTTCTTGGTTTTCAAACCCCTAAGTTACTACGAACACCCCCAATCAGCGCAATGGAATGCGTCCATTTATCTCTCTTAGCTCGAAATGAGACCAGATTTGAAAAATGATCTTAAAATGTCTAAAGCTGGGTCAGGAGGGTTTCTCTAAAGTTGGGTCAGGAAGGTCTCTTAACGCCTTCAGCTTTCTTCTCATCGAAATTCGTTTAACAAATAATTTTCTGGGAATTCCTCCCGCCAAATTTTGGTAGGGAGCGCGAAGCCAAATATTCAAGAATTTTGTTGAACCCATAAAAGTTTGAAATTTTATCAGGCAAATGATTCGGTGACAATACCGAACAACGCTCTCTGCAATATAGGGCCTAAACCGAAAAATCTAAGAAGTTTTTGAACCCAGAAAAGCCGAGTTTTATCTACAACAATATCTACGATATTCAATACAAAATCGATTTTTCAATTCACAAGACAAAAAGGGCAGCAAAATCTATGTCACAATCCACTAATAATAATTCAGTCGAATTTGACATCCACAAATTACAAATTTCACGATTCAGCCGATGACAAATACCGACTTTGCCACCCATTTCCGAAGCATAAAACACTTGATTTTCAAATCATAACCCCAAAATTTAAACAGGAAAGCACACATTACAACTCGGCGCCCGAACATAATCTCGCAGGCTAAAAAGAAAAACTACAGAGGAAAGACAACCAAAGGAAAGACTTAGATTACAACCAAAACTTTGATTAACTAGCCAAAGGAGGATATGCTTTCTCAGAGTCGATTAAGCTCATCGCCTCCGCATTCCCCTTCCACGACCCCTGAATCCTCCTCCACCACGCCCTCTACCCATGGCACTTGCTGCAGCCTCACCTTGTGCACTCTCAGACTGTAAAGAGTAGCAGACACGAGGAATTCAAACTTACTTACAATTTCACAACAAAAGGAATGATCCAGTATAGATGAGTGAAAATTACCTTGGGATTTTTTACTGTTTCATCTACACTTAGGACCAGGCAAGCTGCTTCACTAGCAGCATTTATGGCATTGATCTGGGAAATGTGAACATAGCAAGTTAAACTCAATTTTCGGAACGTGCCCGGCCAGAAGAAAAACTATATTGTTTCAAGGAAGTATCAAGATAGAACAAAGTAAATACCTTCACAACTGCTGGTTCCCACACGAAGTTTGCAAATGAATCGGCAATTCCTCCGGTATTAATATCCACACCATAAAGTGCACCCTCTCCTGTTAACAAGGTTGAGCATTAGTGACAAAATTTGATTTCAAAACAGGAAGAAGAACCATCCAGAGAGCATAATGGTGGTCCAACCAAAGTTCAGAGGACTCTTGAAGAAGTGGATAAATCACTTGATCAATCAATGGTACATAAAGAAAGACTAACCTGATGCAAGAGCATGTTTCTGTCTTAGCTTGTTCAACACATCGGTGGCATCAAAGCCAGCATTATCACACAATTGCCTGGGGATTACCTGCAAGAAGTGGCTATGTGAGAGCAACAACACTTGTGTAAAATACAAATTAACAATCATCAATACTATTTCATGTAAAAAGGCACTAATATAAGACAGGCAGCAACTATTGTTCCAGTCAATTAACAAAAAACACAATGTAACCATAAATGCATTTAGAGGATTTTAGTGTGAACACTACAATCATTCAAACATAAGAGAATAACCTAGCAAATATCTAAATCAGGACTAAAAGAGAACCATAAAACACTTCCAACTCCATAAAATGCAGAAACATCTTCAAAACCTCAGAAAGGAGGATGAAGACTTCATCATATCTCCAAGACCAAACCCAGAAAAAAACAATTAAAAAAAGCCCAAAGCCAAAATGTATACATGCAGATGGAACTATAGAAGAATATACATGTGGAACTAGGAGACTAATAAATCTCCAAAGCCAAACACAAAATAACAAAAACTCTCACAAAAAAAAGCCCAGAAACAAAAGGCTAGCAGAAGCAGAAATTTTAGATTACATCCCTGTTATTCAAAACCTCCACTAAAATTGATAAAAATGAATGAGGAATGGCATCTATTGTATTCCTCTTGTAAATGAAGCAGCATCAATTCAGGTTGAACAGTGGCACCAATTGTCATGAACCAAGAAACTGGCCAATAGGTTTACCCCAACTGCAAACATCCCCCACAGTCGAAGGTCCAAAGTGTCTAACTAAAAGCATGAAATGAAGCACTGTGCAAGAGGAAAGTCAAAGAAAATTGCATAATAGATGTGCCGCGTTAACAACAAGAAATGAACTTATATCTGTAACAGAATATGCCAAACTTCAGAACCATGAATCAATTTGGATCAAACAACAATGGAATAAAATCCTCAAATGGAAAATGAGCACAAGCAAAAGCTCAAAAATGATTACCTCAAGGGCCTTAGCAAAAGAATTAATAAAGAGCTGAGACTTTCCAGCAATTGTACGGGCATGCTGCCGCAAGAATCTACTAATCTCCATCTGCACACACAAATATCTAAGCAATAAAGGGCCAAAATAAACAGAAACAAAAATTTTAAAAAGTGATTGCAGGGCCATACATCTATAGCACCACCACCAGCAACAACAGTAGAGTTTTTCATAGCCCTTCTAACTATCATAATTGCATCATGAAGACTTCTTTCTGCTTCCTCAATAAACTGAGATTCATTAAACAAAAAAGTTAGGATTAAGAGTAAATGTACAATATTACATATTGAGATGACAATGCACACCTGATCTGCTCCACCACGAAGAACAATCGTAGCTGTTCGGCCTAATGGGCATCCACTGAAAATATTGAATCGCTCATTTCCAACTTGCCTTTCCTCAAACATCTCACAAGACCCAAGAACCTTTTAACAGGTAAAAAGCAATTAGCTTAAGGAATAATAACAGAAAAAACTCATCCATGGAAATACAATAAAAATGCGGGTACATTTGTAGATCACATTTCACTACATTGGCATACTAGAGAAAGGAAGAAAAAAAAACCTCATCAATAACATTGTTCACAGTGGTCTGTACAGTTCCACCAGTAGCAGCAGCCACCCGATTCAAATCCTCTTCAGTAACACGACCAGCACAAAATACATCCCGATCCGCAAAATACTAATAATACAACAGAGTAATGCAAATTACTGCACTGCATAAATATATGCCCAAAAAATAGCATAACAGATTCCAACCTTCTAAGGAAATTGGTAATTTTAACAAAACTCAAACTCATTCCAGTGTATCAACAGATTTACAGTGTCCCAAATAAGATAGAAATACCTGTGTAGCTAGATCACCAATGGCAAGTCGTGACAGAATAATTTTAGCCCCACTTTGCACACATTTATCCAGTTTGTCATATATAATGTTCCATTCCGCATCCACAATTGACTGATATTGTGAGGGGTCTGAGAGCCTATCAAGGATAAGCAATAAGTAAATAAGCATTTTTTTAAATCGGAAAGAAGTTTCTTCAATGGATAAGCCTGAAGAGGACATCCTACCGTATCTCTGCATTCTCTTTCTCTGATTTCAGTTCCAATTCTATGTTCAGTAAAAGAATCTTGGGATTTAGAAACTTTTTTGGCTGCTGCTCGAAACCAGCATATGAGAATGTCTTCTTGAAGGCAACACCATTTACAAGGAAAGAATCCCTCATGTTACCACCAGGAACCTACAGAAGTAACTCATCATGTATCAATAGAATCCACATTTCAACCAAAAGAAAGGACCATGAAGTGAAAACACAAAGAAAACAGAAAACCATATTCCATCAGAAGGTCAAGATAATTTGGCCAGTTAGAGTGACACGGGATTAGTACCAAGTATTTTCCAAAAATACACACATGGGTTGTAAAAATTCCCCCGCCCCCCCCAAATAAAAAAAAAAACACCCCAGCCCATCCAGAATTTGAGGTTCTCAGCAGTTCAATAAGTAATAGATGGTTCGTTGAGGAAGCGGCAAATAAAATAGGTTCAACAACAACTAGACTTGGTCAAGACACATTGTTCCATTTATATTTAAACGGGAGGCATCCTAACCTTTGCAAAATTTCTTATATAAGCCATATCATGAGGGTTGACAAAATTTTACGCTGGCTGTCAAAACTAACGCATCTCCTTAGAATTAAAAACTTTAAAAATACCTAGAAATGCAAAGATCTTTTCATTGGCAGTGACATGTTTGAGTTGTCACAAAATACCATGACCTTGAAATAAAAACTAAATGGAGTATTTACCTTTTTAATACCAATCATGTTTAGTCTGTCTTCATTTCCAATAGCAAGTACAGCATCAACAACCATTGTTGCAAAGAAATCCTTCTCACCTCCAATGAGCTTTGAGGAGAGTGTTGTAGCAGCACACTTAGCTAGTAAGCTTTTCTTTTCCTCTAAGCTCTTTCCTTCAATGCTAACAGCTAACTCTTTAACCTTCCCAATTGCCTGTTTAAATTATGATTTACAAAACCAAGGTCATAAACAAATAGTTCCAACATCTACAACTAGATGCAATGGAAAATCATTAGTCCTCCTTTCTTAGTACCAAATAACCTTCCCAATAGCCTACTGTAGTATGATTTAGACTCAAGTAATAAATTCAGTTCATGATGCAAAAGGTCACAACCAATGCAAAAGTAAAGAGCAGCATTGCATACCAATTGACTAGCAGTACGATAACTTCTTATTAGATTTTGAGGATGGACACCATCCTCAATAAAAGGCTTTGCCTCCTTCAGAAACTCTGCTGCAAGTAACACTACTGTGGTGGTCCCATCGCCAACCTGCACCACAGCAGAAGGGGAATGTCAACGTTTCTCACACGTTAAACTTGAAAGCATGTTGAAACCATTCAGATTGCCCGAAAATAATTGTCTATTTCATTCAATCACAATGACAAATAGTGGTATCCAGTTCCATATCAGAAATAAAGATAATAGTTGACCCACCCACTAGTTCTCCCCATAACCCAAAATAATAACATCATCCAACTCACACAGAAAAATTGCAAATCAGGTAAAGAACACAAGGACGGTACCCACATGCCATAATTCCTACATTGATATTGCACTTCAAAACCAGCTTTATTCCTCTTAAGCTGGTATGCAAGTAACTTATTTTAACAACATACCTTGAATATAAGGGTACAAAAATTTCTGATAAAAACCATGAATTACAGTGAAAACAAAATGGTGAAAAGGACAGTCATACCTCAGAGTCCTGTGATTTAGCAATATCAACAAGAATCTTAGCAGCAGGGTGAACAATGTCAAGAAGCTTCATTATCGTAGCACCATCATTGGAAATAGTGGTGTTTCCCTTCTCATCATGGATCAGCTTATCCATACCCCTAGGGCCAAGGGTAGTTCTAACCACATCACCCACAGCAGTACAAGCATTTATATTGCTCACCAACTGTGCCTTCCCTTGGGATGTATCTGTCCCTTCCTTTAACAATATGATCTGAGGTTGCTGTTTCATCACCACAAACATGGATGAGAGTTGTTCAGACTCACAATAAATCAACCTTTAATCACTATATAAAATAAGCTAAAATTTGCATGATCTCAAATACATTCCAAAAACATGAACTACAAGCAAAAAATACACACATACATACAAACAAATAATGCTTCCTTCCTAACAATCATTCAAAAGGATCCATTCCTCGTCCTCTATATCTTTTAAAACCAGTCAGATTGCGCAAAAAAAATGTATATACATCACACGGAAAAAAAATGTTAAACATAATACTACAGGCACCCTAAGAACACGAGCTTAAATCCAGAACATAATATAGGAAAATCAAGAGAAAACTACAGACCATTTCTACTGCAGTCTCACTTTCCCAACGCAAGTTTCCCCATTTACGTACCACAAATTCAAAATCTACGGAGTTTTAAACCCTACAAATTTGAAGTAACATTGATCTCACATATTGAAGTTTCTTTTTCCTTCACATTTCTTCAGCAGACTACAGAAAGGAAACACAAGATATATGCTTGCAGAGTGACGAAAAAACAGTACAGAAGAGAGATGGAGAGAGGGAGAGAGGGAGAGAGAGAGAGAGAGAGCTAACCATCATTGTCGCCATTTGTGTGCGATTCAGATGCCCACTGTGTCACTGTGAGTGAGAGAGCCGGAGCAGGGGAGGGAATGTTCTAGGGTTTTACAGTTCTTTCTGTAACCAAGGGTTCTGCTCTAATACTTCAAGTGGAGGATTTTACTTCGAACCTAAGGGCGCGATTGGCTTCTACAAGTTAGGAAAATTATTTGTTGCCCCTCGAACTTTTACATAATGTTACTTTGGCAAGTCAGTTTTTTTTCCCCTATCTAGGATATAGTTTGAGCTTTTTGTTTTTGTATTTTTTTAAGTGTTGAATTGAAAGTCTTCGAAACAAAGATAGGTAGGAAATATCATAAACTTCAAATACATCCCTGGGAAGTGGGAACGATTAATCAACCCAACAGAAGGATGCTGAAGGGCTACCCGTAGCCATGCGAGGTAATCTTCCTTGAGGAAGGAAGAAAGTTGTAAATGGAGCACAAGTAGGCCTAATTCTGAAAAAAAAATTACAAAATACAAATTTTTTTCACATTGAATAACAACAAATTTTACCATATGCAAAAATATTTCTCTCTATCCCATCCAAATATGTGTTTCTGTTGTTTAATTTGGAATTTCTACTTATTGTTATTTGTCTTTTTGTTTTATATAAAATAATCAACACATTAGGTGAAAGAAAATGATAAATAATCTCAATCGGCAGTAAATTATTTCAGTAGTTAAATATATATTAAAAAAATGAAAACATGAATAAATGCTATCGAGTCGAAATTATTTGTTGGATGAATCATACTTATTTATTTTGAAATTTAGTCAGAAGTCAAATTATAAATTAGTTCTCGTATAAAATTACTGACATCATCCATTGGCTTGGTCAAAATCATAAATCCCGTCAGACAATTAGAAATATGAATAAATCACAAGGTACGTTTAGGGATGGCCACGGTTCCTGAACCGCCGGTAGTGTGCATAAAACTAAGTCTTCATTGGGCTTGGCCTAATCGAAGAAGGAATACTCAAACAGTAAGAAAGAAAAGACGCATAAAAGGTTCAAGCCCGGGTTTAGGTCGGAAAACTCTATAGAAACCGAGTCAAAGAAACATGCTTAGGTCGGTTGCTAGCTTAGGTCGGTCTCACGGGATTTTTCTTATTAACACCATAAAAACCGAGTTCGGGGAAGTTAGGTCGGAATAAATGATGACACTGACACTGACACAGTAAGTAGAAATGATTATAGGACCGGGGATACATTTTGAACACATGCAGGAATTGCTCAAAAAGATTATGTGAAAGAAGCCAAAAGTCAGGCCATGATGAGAAGAGCGTATAAGTCATCGTAAAAAGAAGGAGAGCAGTTGAAAGTGCTGATGATCGTAGCACAACGGACATGTCAAAGTCTTGATATAAATACTAAGTCATAAGACCTAAGACAGTACGCAATCTATTTCATGCGTAATCTCTTAGTGAATACAGTTTATGATCTTTACCCTTACTGACTTGATCATCGGAGTTACACCGGGGGATAGCCCCGATCATTCTACTATTTCATACCGGCGATGGAGTGTTCCTTAAATCGATCCGAGCTACACCTCCTCATCCGCACAGATCCGAGCTGAAGAGGTCTAGATCCGATCCTCGCAGCTGCTTGCTTCCGCCAAAGACTTCTACTTTGGGCCTGAACCTTCGAGACATCCATTGGGCCAAACGGAGCATCCAACACCGACATTTTGCGTCACATCAGCCGGTTACGGCTCATGAATCAGTGGAACCGGAACCTTGGAGGGACGGTTCTGTGCCAGTTCCAGTTCCAATTCAGGTTCTGTTACGGTTCCGGTTCTAGTCTATCACGGTTCCTGTTCTGTCACAGTTCTCATTCCGATTACAATCTTTTTCGTTTATTTAACAATTTTTTTCATTTATTTAACAATTTTAACTTATAAATGTTATTTTATTTTGACTTAATTAATAACTCAAGCATTTATAAGTAATTAAAATTACAAAAATAAAATAAATTATGTAGCGACGGTACATACATTTAAACAATTAAATGATTTACATAATAAAAGATACAAAAATAAATTGTGAAAAAAAATATATAAAGATGAATAAAACCTCAATATATTATTTTAAAAAAAATCATGAGAGTGATGCTTGTTATAAATCGTGAGAAATCAGAGTTTGAACTTTGAAGTATTGAAACTTTTACAAAATAAATACATCTTGAATATTCAATATAATTCATCTTCATCATTTGCAGAAGTTGCAGTTGGATCTAATTTAATTTAATAATTAATTAATTTTAATTTAATTTAATGCTTAATTATATTATATTAATATTGTACATAAAAAGTATACTATGTATATATATTATATGTTAAACATATAATATAATTATAATTATAAGAAAGAAATCCAAAAAAAGCAAATAATTAAAGTGATTAATAAACTTTGCTTAGGTTCATTGCTCTAAAATTTGTTGAAAACATCACATGTATCTATAAGGACTAGTTAATCATTTGACAAACCCCAGGGAAAGTACATGTAATTCGCCCTTATTTGTAGGAGGATAATGAAACTTAAGAAAACATGAAGGTTGTCCCTGCAACCGTTTCAATTAGCAATGGGCTCAATCACAAATAACTCGAAACTGGAGAAAGATTCAAATTTATCTGTGATGCAGATGGACGAGGTGAATCATAGTTCATCTCTTCTTTGTTTAACTTTTGATTCTGGGGATGCGTTTAGATTCGTTTATGGATTAGTACAGAAAAACCACGAAATCACTGAAATTTCTGTGTCAAATGCAGTGCCTGATGGAGAAGAGAAGTGGTGAAACCTCATCCGGTTCAACAATGGAGAGGCTAAAAGCAATTATGGCATCATTGGAGGTTTCTCTGCGGTTTTCTCAAAGCTTGTTATTAAATTTAGATTTCCAATTTTTTTTTTCCAGTTTCAATTATGCAATTTAATTGACTCAGTTCATTTTACTCTTAATGATGGATTAAGCTACTAACTGCATGAAATGTGTCATGCTTCTAGCTTTGTTTTCTGAAATTTCATCGATGATGCATGGAAAAGATTATACAAGCACTGAAAGTATATTAATTTGGACTTAACAAAATATTTGTATGATTATGGGCATATTTTAATGAGTAAATATTGTATGATTATGTGCATATTAATGAGTGTCATGGGTGTATGTGGGTATATGCTGTGAATAAAAAGGGCATACTTTCACCTAATAGAGGGAGTCTCGACTTTCTGTCCTCATTTCAGGCTATTGGGTTTCTGCAGGATCTTGAAAAGAAGGAATCTGAAGTCCTATCCAGTTGTGTTACAGAATATGCCATTTTGCAGGCCGAAGTCAATGAACTTGAGGAAATGTTACAAAATAATGTAGAAGGGGATATCATCAATGACATTCTTGATCACAATTTGGGAGAATCTAAGGAGAGATTGAATATGTTGAAGAAGGTAGGATTATAGTTGGCACATCTTTCCTATAGTTGCCAGCTGGAAATTCAAATGAGATCAACTTAAACGTTGTTTGCTTAGGGAGAATTCTCATCGTCCCTTACTTTTTAAAAAATCTTTTAGCCTTTGAACATAACATTCTTTCAAGTAATTGATTTCTGATAACAAATAGTAGGTCAGTAAATTGATATCCTTGACAATCAAAATAATTGCATTGGGAACCAAGGCATGGTTGAAGAACTTCAAATCTATTAAACAAACTGGTGATGAATCATCAAAAACTTTCTTGTGTTCTCTTGTGAGTTTGCATTTGAACCGTTTGGTTTTATTTTACTGGCGGGAATGCTGGAGAAAGAGATCTTTCCCTGAAACATGTTGTAACCTAGGCCTTGTAAGGGTGTAGACCCAAGCAAAACATTGAGTTTCCATTGCTTTCCCTTCTTTTCCATAGAGATGGACTACCGAATCGGCTTGACAAAATTGTTATTATTTATAATATTTTCTTGGTTATATTTTGACATGATAAATTTTGAGATGCTCTCCTTTAATTGGGTTATCATATGTTTGAATGTTCTCTACTATTTACTTGCGCAAAGTTGCCCTATCTTATGAACTGAAAACTAGGTAGTTTCTTTTTCCTTGTTTTTGTAGTGATTATGGCAATTTGGTGCAAGTACTTCTTTGTGAAATTAAGATGCCCTATTCTTTATGGTCAGATCATGATGCAGAAATTTTTGTAGGAGTTGGCATCAAAACTAAGGGCAATTTTACTGTTACAACAGCAGCTTGATGACATTCCAGTACCAGCTGAGCTTCTCCAGTATGTAACTTTTGATTGTGATATTGAACTCGTTAGTTTAGTAATTTAATCATTTTATTTGTTTGGGGAATAATTCTCTGGACCACTGTTTCTCCTTTTCTTACACCAAGAATCTTGTTGTAAGAATATACTTTGTTAGCAAGTATGAGATTCCTGTTTTACTTATTGTGAGTCTATTACAGATTACGATGGTATAATATGATCCACAATACTTATTCCACACAGTGAAGGCTGAGTTGTTTGTTATTGACTGTATTATTAATGTATAGAGTGATATGCTACCGAAATGTGCCTGTTCTATTTGTTGTGTTTGAAACAAAGTTTGAAACTTAGTTTTGGAAAAATAATTTTATAATCAGTTTTCATCATTTTCAATAAAACTTTTTACTATTCAGTTATACTTTTTTACATTTTCAATACACTTTTTCCATTACAAAATTATGTTTCCAAAACCAGGTTTCAAACACAACATAAAGAACAGGCCTTCAAAATTCATTTCCTACAATAACAACTCAGCCTTTCCTATAACTCTCAAGATTTAGAGGAGAACTATCCACTTTCCTAACTACTCTTACCACTCGCTACATGAACAATGAATCCTCAATGGTACCCATCCTGTTTCTAATTTTATCCTTTCCATAATAACAACGTTTATGCCCTGCGGTATCCAAAACCTTACTTTCTCACCTACCATTTGTTTCTTGGAGACACCTAAATTTAGAATTCATTGGTTTAGCACTCAAATAAATTTCTAGATTGTTAGATGGATTTGGTGTTGCCTTCAGGAAATTTAACAGGTTTTGGTTTTGTTCATGATTTTTCACCAAAGTAATGGATATGGATGTGGGCTCTCTTTATTTATTTTTTTCAGGTATGAACTATGCTTTTCGCAGCTCTACACTAGTATTCAAGTAAGATACATGCTTAATCGATCTACATTTCCATAACAATTATTGGCAATTGGATAACTAAATTGCTTTTGTGTCTGATGTTATTCAGAGAACACTTCGACGGACTCGAAAATACTATGAAACCTTTAATGCACTGCTGGAGACAAAGGAAATGATGCTGAAGGAAACATCCTTACTGAACTCCATAAGCTCACAGGTACAGGAAGATAGTGGATTTACTGTGAGCTTTTCATTTGATAGCTGTTGTATCTTTTGGGTTTACATTTTAGATGTCTGACATGTGGTTCTGTTCTGGGTTGTGTTACACGCTTGGTACTATGTGTGCTGTGATGAAATTCGGTATTGTGCATGGCTAATTCATTTAATGCATTACCATATCTTTTGATTGAGTGTCTCTGTTAGGAGGGTTTTGCTTTAGGGCGTGTTCTTTATGAAAGGGTTGAGTTTTGGTTTTGGAAAAATAGTTTTATAATGTAAAAAGTGTATTGGAAATGTAAAAAAGTATATTTGAATAGTAAAAAGTTGATAAAAATTGATTATAATATATTACATTTACTGTTGAGACCAAAACTGAGACCAAAACCAAAACTTAAAGAACAGGCCCTTAGTCATGATGAGCTAGGATGCATATAAGGATAAATGCTTAGTTTCGGTTGGCTATGTTACTTGGACTCGCCAAAAATTGTGGCATACCCGTGTCGACTCGGTACGGGTGTGAAATATGAGTCGGACATGGTCCTGAATTTTCGGACCCTTTGACTGATGATGAACAGATTCAGAAGAAGAAAAAAGACTGCTTCACCGATGGCATGAGAGGCGGTGATGAGAAGGATTGAAGGAGAATGATTTAGGGGAGAATTCTAGCTAGTAGAGAAGGTAAGAGGTGGAGTCCTTGAGAAGGATAGAGTAATATAGAAAGGAATCTGTCTGCTAAATAAGAGGAAGAGATGAGGGAAGGAAGTGGCGGCTGATCTTATCAAAACTCCCTAATTTTATCAAAAACAGAACTATCCCTAATCTTATTTGTTCAAAACTATCCCTATATTTATACTTATAAGCTGGATCCCCGTACCCGTATCCGGCACTTTTTTGAGATCCCCGTATCTTAATTTGACGACATTGACAAACCCGACACTTAGAACCGCACCCACACCCGACACCTAGACCCGCACCCACACCCGTACCCGAGTCCGAGCAACATAGGCTGTTGGTACATTTAAGAACTATTCTTTTCTCTTGTCTGTGCATCACTCTTTACCTACAAAGAGCTGATGCCTTAATGATAATGGTTGTCTTTGTTGAGGGTAGTCATAGAAACCAATTTCATCTGCAGCTTGAAATGGCTGTTAGGGTTATACTAGTCTAATGGAATCTCAGAATGGTACTTATCTTTTATAAACTTGCTCTGCAAGAGAGCATGCTATCCTGATTTCAAGCTAAAAATGGTACAATCTGAATCTATCAAGAATGAATCCATTTGTTGTTGTTCTGCGACAAAGCATGAGTTAAATTGAACAACCATCTTTGGAAAACAACAAGGTCAACAATTTCAGTCTCCGTCTTGGTAAATCATTGCTTACCATTTTATTGATCTACTGAACCATGAAATGTGTGCTTTGTCATTGTATACTGCATTGCTAGCCTAGCCCAATCTTATTAGATTTTGATCTAAATAGTGTTATTGTCACTGATGATATTCTCTTATTCTTAAATTTCTGATTTTTATTTTTATTGCTTGTAAATTTTGCAGTTTCAAATTGCAATGTCTAGTCCCATTGGACGTACTAAACTTGTAGATTCTATGGAGGGGATTCTGCAGGGAATTCAGCAGGTATCATCAAGCCTCTATCCTTGATATGTAATTAGGTGAATATCCGTTTATTGATTTCCCAGGTCGCAAACATATTGGTTGTTCTGTGTCGATAATCCTTTCCATTATTTTCATGCATTCAGGATCTTTATATTTAAAGAACCATTTTTGTGCGAGTCTTTCTTTTCTCTTCACGGATGTTTTTGTATCTATTTTGAACTCTCTTGATTGTCCTATCCGTGGCATGGCTACGTTCTACCATTGGTTGGACAAAAAAGTATTTTCAGGGGAACGATGGTAAATTTTGAGTCAGTGGCTCAATTGGAAGCCCTTTATAGCCCTTAACCAACTCATTGAACAGAGAAATGTGATTGGCATGGAAAGGGTGTTGACATCCAGATTTTTCTCTGGACTTGTTTCCTTCAGTTGTTGAATTTGTATGTCATTGTTTAAATATAGGCGGACAATGTTGCTGTGTTCATGGAATTTGTCTAGCCTTTAGAGAAGAAGTGAAAATGTGAAAATCAATTATTTCCTTTCCAAATACTCAACTAAGCTATTCAGATTGTTAAGAAGAATCTGTTGGTGGACTATATATTTGCAAGATTAGCAAATTAGAAGTTTGAATGTCAATAGTAGCTTTGTGACAGTTCGAAATTCTGAAACTATATTGATGCAATCTAAGACGTTCCTTTATGATTTAACTGAGTGGGCGGAAAATAATTGTGAAACAAGTGCCAACAGGTTGTAGCTACTAAGAACATCCCGTTCAGATTTTCATTTCAGTGTCACTTGTTGGAACAAAGAATAGTGAAGTGGGATGGGGAGGGGTTGGTGCTGCAATTCAATTTATTGCTCCTATAAGCTGCTGAATTTCCTATAGGAAAATCAAATATATGACCATCATTTATTGCTGGTTTTATTTGCAGAAGCAGGATAAGCAGCAACTAGTACTTGAATCAGAGCAGAAGGCTTGTGAGGCTCTTAAAGAAAAGCATAGGGAAGCATTGTCAGAGCAAAGACAGTGCTATTCTCTTTTGAAGGCTTTCCAGGTATGTGATCATGATGTTATAGTTGAATTAGACTTGACACAACAAAGTGCAAAAACTTTTTCACTGTTAGGCTTACTTTTGATAAAGGTTTCTTTCTTTTTAAAAATGTAAATTTGCTTTCACTGAACAGTTTGCTAGAGAAACAGTTTGCTTTCATTCCAGCATATAGTTCTTGGTTTATTTTCTGTGTCTCACTAGCTTTTCCTTTTCCATTTCCAGGATGAATGCACCAGAAATGAGAGATTGCGTCGAGGTCATACCTCAGGAATACAATCATAATACTTCAAGGTTTTAAATTTAGTATGCTTTGATTGAATGACCTACATAATTCTACTTTCTTTGGTAGTTAAAGATCAAGTTTTTTTTTTTTTTTCCAAAACCCATGACCTCAGGAATGCAACTTGCAAGGCCCCCTCCCCATTACCACTTCCCTACCCTCTCCCCAGTTAAAGATCAAGTCTAATGTAGTTTACTTGCCAATTATTTTAAAGAGCCCATACTTGTTTATTTAGCACCGACAGCTAACTGGCTGCAAGCCAATATTGTGTGCATATTTGTCTCTTGTGTACACTTCTAGAGCCTTTTCATTTTGAAGCTTTTCATGCTTTGCTCTTTTTACTGCTCCATTGATTAGGACTGCCATGGTTATCTGAAGGAAAGATCCTTTCCACCTGAATATTCCCTTAACAATGTGCATTAGGAACCAAACTTCTGTTAACAGAAAGAATACTCTACATTTTTATTCATTCTTTCGGATTAGTATGGAGATTCATCAATTAAGTATCCTTCATTGCTCATGTTCATTATCATCCATAACTGTTTCTTGTTCTTTTAATAATCCTGTTGATGTACACAGGACTGGTTTTATTCAAGTAAACTAACTCTGACATATCTTTTTCATCCCATTTATTGGTCATTTTAGCTGTACATGCTGTCAAATCACATGGAGCAATGTTGCTGCAGAACAACTTAGTAAATGCCAAAGAGGTTGTTGGTTCCTGGAATAACCTGGAAATTATACATGATTGATTGACCTTGACTCAATGCAATTTGGAAGAAGACAAAGCAGTTGCTGTGCCTGATGTTTGCCCTTTTTGTGTCATCAAGATAAGTGTAAGCATTGTTTGACAGTGAGAGTTTGTGAATTAAAATTTTGCAATTATGCAGAATCATCATTTTTTCGTTAGTTACTCCCTCCGTTCCATTAGAAGAGTAATATTGTCAGTATTACAAAATGAAATTTTCTAATGGAACGGAGGAAGTATCATTTAGCCTGGAGGGAGAGAAGATTTGAATTTGTTGTTTACTGTATAGCTTGTGAAGCTTCAGTCTTGAGTCTTGACTATGTTTGTTTTAACCTATGTGTATGTGACAACTTCTTATTAAGATAACTAAACTTGTTTATCATCTTATACTAAAACTTATAGCCAATTGCGGCTTACATCAATCACCTGAACCCCTAATTCTGTGTCAATTCTATATCATAATGTGTTTTGAAAGCAAAATAATAAATGAATGTTAAGGGTCTGTTCATTTGCTGACTTTGCAAGATTATGAGTTTCAAAACTGTTATAGAAACCAAACTTCATTTAGTATGGGTTCAAAAGTTTGTTCTCTAAAATTTTATTTCAAAAACAAATTCTTTTTTTTTTTTTTTATCACCAAAATTTTGAAGGAAAATATTGTTTGCTCCCATTACCTTATCAAACAAGATTTTGAAAAATTTTTTTAAAAAAATTGTTTTACTAAATATAGTTTTTGAAAACAGTTTTTTCCCCTATTCATTTGCTTGAATTTTAAAACATGTTTTCTAAAACTTTGTTTAAAATTCTTTAGCAAATATGCCTTAAAATATGAGTGTTTTGAAGTTATGGTTTATGGTTGAATGTTGATACACAATAAATGTATTATACAAGGGGTGTTCATTGAACGGCCAATCCAAATAAACCAGTTAATCCAAACCATATAAGTTAAACGGATTGACTTATTTGGTTTTCGGATCAGGGGAATGGCTGCACCCGAATTCTTAAATAGTTTGGAATTGGATTTGGAATTGGTATTGGATAATTTTTTTTTTTCCTTATATATATATTTTTAAATTGTGTTTATTTGGTTGATTTGGGTCCCAAACCAAATAAGTCATGACTTAAATGGTTTGGTTTGGCTTTTACTTTAAATGGTTTTATGATTGGGTGGATATTTTGTTTTTTTTTAAACCTGAATAAATCAATCTAAATAAACCATTCACCTAATTAAAACCCAAATAAACATCCCTATACAAGGATTTGAACTCATAGCATGCAAATTTTTAGTGATATTTTTAATTAAAAATGTAATACTTTTGACAGAACTTTGTCATAATACGACGGGTGATCATCACTCGTGTTTTAAATTAGCGAATATTTGAATGGCTTATAAAACGTTACTATTTGTTTCGAGTTTTTACGTCGTGTTAGAAAATGGTCAAAAATCGTATTAGAACAGTAAAAGTTTATGCTATATTGTGTTAGGAGTAATGATAGTTTTAGCAACAAATCATAATAACTTTTTGATAGCAACCCATGTGGCATGCATTCATTGGTTATATTTTTATTAATATCAAATAATTGACCAATGAATGCATGTCATATGAGTTGCTATCAAAAAGTTGCTATGATTTGTTGCTGAGTATATCATTACTCGTTGTGTTTGTGTTAACATTACTTTTTGGGCGTTTTGAAAACAATTTTGAAAACAATTTTGAAAACAAGTTTTGAAAAATAGTTTTATAATGTAAAAAGTGTATTGAAAATATAAAAAGTAGATGTTGAATAGTAAAAAGTTGTATTAGAAATGATGAAATATGATTAAAATATATTAAATTACTGTTAAAACCAAAACCGTTTTCAAAACGAAACAAAAAGAACATGCCCTTAGATTCGCATCAATTTTCATACCAGATTTTACTCCTAACTAGTATACGCGCGCATGGCGCCAATAGCAGCGTACAAGTTTTTGGTTTGAATTAATGATCAATGGAGCAAGCCGACACCATGACATGTTGTTCTAGTTCTTTTGGCCCGTTGTGCAAAGTGAAGTGGTCCTTTTTTGGTGGCGTTTGTCCAAAACTTTTGAAAAATCCATAGATTCCTTGTCGTATTGTTATTTGTGATATGAATAATAATTTTCCAACAGACAAAATCTACATCGATGCATATGGATGCCAATACTTGAAACGCAATACTCGGTAACTGAATTTATAATTGTGATACATTAGAATTTAGGAAAAATTACATTTTTTTTGTATCAAAAGTTTGGCATGTTCACATTTTTAGTACCAAATGTTTGACAAGTTTTAAAATTGTGCTTTATCTTTCTAGTTTGTTGCATGTTTTTTACCTAGTCTAACAGTAATCGACGGTCATTTGAAAATATTTTACGAATTCTACAAGTTTGTGTAGTTTGAAATATGATTTTTTAAACTGATTGTAGAATAGCCACTGTGAAGACAAAGTTGTCCTCAAATTTTGTGGTTGTTACTAAAATTATGACAGATAAATGATGGTTATTCTTTCCCATATCAATTCAAGGTTCTATCGCTGATTCACCTGTAGCATGATTGCAGTCATATTCTACAAAATTGTAAAATTTGTAAAATACTCCCAAATTACGTTGACTACGGTTTGACTAGGGTAAAATCTGCAATAGCAGGTTTTGGTACTAAAAATACAACAAACTAAAAACATAAAACACAATTTTAAAACTTGTCAAACATTTGGTACTAAAAGTGTAAACAAGTCAAACATTTAGTACCAGAAATGCGATGCTTCTGTAGAATTTATATGCGATACGCTCGTTGGACGGGTAGATCAAAGGGTCTGTTCTTTTTGTTTCGTTTTGAAAACGGTTTTGGTTTCAACAGTAAATTTAATATATTTTAATCATATTTCATCATTTCCAATACAACTTTTTACTATTTAGCATCTACTTTTTACATTATAAAA
This sequence comes from Leptodermis oblonga, assembly GCA_016801395.1. Taxonomy (NCBI): domain Eukaryota; kingdom Viridiplantae; phylum Streptophyta; class Magnoliopsida; order Gentianales; family Rubiaceae; genus Leptodermis; species Leptodermis oblonga. Next base: position 35,715,234 of record CM028757.1, on the reverse strand, counting down.
CTATTTTCCAAAATTTATTTTCAAAATAATTTTCAAAACGCTCAAAAAGAACATGCCCTTTTTGTCCTTTTATTGGGTTTTCCCTAATCAATTTAATCCGTCAATTTTTTTATATAGAAAAAAAAAAAAAAAAAAGTGAAAGATGACAAAACTGTCGGTCTCTAATCTGGTTCTCTCTCCTCTGCATTATCTGAAATGAATCAGATATTTATTAAACAGAAAAAAATTAAAAATAAAAAAGAGATCGAGATAAAGCCTAAGATGTGTCCAAATTAGCCACAGCCTAGAATATTGAAGAGCTAATCATCCATGAGATACGGGGGAATTTGATTCCTATTGTACCACATGAAAACAAAATTAGGTGTAGCATATTGGACTTTTTTAATTATAAATTTCGTTCCGTCTTCGCAAGAGACCAACTCTGTTACTCGAGACATTGGCACCACATCGGATGACACATATACTGAAATAATCACTAGAGTAAAAAACATAACTTATGAATCCACACAAAAATAAAAAGGTCTTAATTTTATTCTCTAATTGGTATGATGCATTACTTTTATGGGAAAATGTATGGCACAAAATAATTCTCCCTCTCATTCATGCATAAGTTTCAACAACTATTATGTTAAGTTAAAGCTCGTTTACGATTATAAAAAAATTCAAATTCAAATATTTCTACTCACCCTAGCTATTAATTTTCACAAAAAAAATAACCCTGTTCTAGTCTAGTGCGAACTTATTATAGTTCAATATTCCTTCAAATCTCCTGTTTTGAGTGACAGTCTGTATTGTAAATAAGACAGAACCAGCAGTAGTAGAAATCAAACTTTTGACTTCTGAGTAACCTTTTATGCGTCACAATCGTTGAGATACTATCTCGCTTTACGTACAATGAATTCAAACCCCTTATATTTGACATCATATAGGGGCAAGATTTTATGAACATTAATTTATTTATTTATGTTTGAAGAAACAAACATATATTCTAGAGTACTCTCAATAGTGACACAAATCAGGAACGAGCCAGTGTTCCAGAGGTTATGACGCATAGTGAGCTGTCCAAAAGTCAGGGGGTTCGATTCTTACCTGTGTCAATTCTGCCTATTTAGAGTGCAGGTTGACAGGACTCTACAAACGATTCCCCAGCTTCGTTCTTCTCCTCTCCCATAGTGACACAAATCAGAAATATTGTTTTATTTAATTAAATTTTGTGTTTTGTCTTTTCTACTCCAAACATGTTGGTTAAAGCATTGGCCAATCATCAAGTGCCACCTACGTCCATCCAATTTTCTTCCTCCCTCATGGCAAAATCGAATACTGTATAGAATTAATGGACTTCTTAGTCGTGCCACTGTTTTGTTAGGTCCTCTCAATAAATTTCCATTTCCAAAGCCTCCCCTCGTTCTCGTATTGTGAGAGATTATAGATTATTTAGTGGTATCGTGTCGAAACAAACAAAATCCTCAATTTAATGAGTATTACATTGTTATGTCCCCCTTTTTCATAGTAGAATGTAAGACTTACGTGTTACATTCAATAATCAGCCAAGTATTTTAATATTATAAGAGATTTAACATTATCTATCCACTTAATTACATTATCGTAAGTGCTAGTTAAAATATTGTTAACATTTTGTTACGTTAGTGTGTGATGAATTATTTCAACTAGTTATTGTATTAATTTTTTTTTGAAAATAAAGGATTATGTTGATAATAATATGAATATATCAAAAGATAATTCTTTTACAAATTATGAAGGCCCAACACGGCTCAGAATTCTCTGTTACACTTTCTTGTTGCATCCCCTATTACACTTCTTAATAACTCATCCTAAATATTATTTTTATTTTTATTTTTTCACCAATGATATTCATTGATATTATAATAAATTTTTTGACTAAGGGTTCACCCATTTTGGTGTAGGGTATATTTCTTTTAATTTATTGAGATTAAAAATTCATAAAAATACCGTAAAATTATATTAAAATACAAGATTAATATAAAAAAATAAAATAATTTATCTTAAAATTAGGTAGAATGCCAATGAATATCATTGGTAAAAAAAATTTAAAATAAAAAATAATATTTACGATGAGTTATTTAGATGTGTAACATGGAGTGCAATAGAAAGTGTAACAGAAGATCCTGAACCTCCAAACACCCATAAAAGAAGAACGAACACTTTGTATTTTTTTATTTTTTTTTTGAAGGTATGAACAAACTAATTCTTAACTAGTAGAAAATGAGAAAGAAGAAAAAATTTTAAAAATTAAAAAAAGAAGGTTGGGGAAAGAGTAAATTACTAATATTGAACTTCCTCCATCCTCCATTAAAGAAGGAAAATGGGAGAGAAAATAAGGAAGATCGATGTGAATTGTATTAAATTAGAAGGAGAGTTTGACTCCTAAAATCTTTTGTCTGTTTCACTTTTATATCTTATGTTTATTTTCTCACAATATGAACATATGATCTTGAATTTTCCTTCTTACCTATGGTCATCAAACTTTTCATTGTCATTGGTAGTGGACTAGATGGAATTCTAGTGAAGTTGCCGAAGTTAGATTTGACCGAAATTTGGTCAATTATTTCGTCTAGCAATACCTGTTGTAGTTTCACACGACCAAAAATTATTCCACTTAATGGATATATATATTTACTTTTTTTTTATTGTCACAGGTCAACAAGAATTAAAATGAATAATATGACATAATTTTTTCATCTTTTCAACAGAATTTTTTACGTTGCTATATATTGCATAGTGTCAATTTATGCAACAGTGCATGACATAATTTCTACACATGACTAAAAATTAGTTATATACTCTCTCTTCGTAATGTTTTAAAAGATATCTTTGTATCCCTTACTATAAAAGAGTTTTGGTTTTAGAAATATTGTTGTCCAATGAAACCATTTTATTTACTTTTTAAAAATCATTTTTTGCTCTCACCAATTATTTTACACTTCAAATTTAATACATAAGTTAAAAATAGCGATAAACTACTTAGTTATTAGTTAAGGTCCACACAAAAAAAAAAAAAAAAAAAAAAAAACCTACTTAGTTAAGGTGTTATGTATTCAAATTCATACAATTGCACATTTTCAAACTTTATATTTTTATTGAAAAAGATAAAATATTGAGGTAGTGATTTTTTTTTAATGCTCACGGTGTAACTTGCTGTCTTGTACTGATCTGGAGCGCAACTCTCGACCGTACAAGAATGAGAAAGCTAAGGGAGAGGAGGAACAGCGCTACTCCTTGCATCTAATGTTCCAATACCTGTGAAACAGCGCTACTCCCTGCATCTAATGTTCCAATACCTGTGATAAAGTACATTATATAATTAAGATAATTTCACTATCTTTCGTAAAAATTAATTGGAATAATTTTTTTTTTCGTTGTACCTTCACTCCGGCCCTACCCTTACAATTAGGGGTGTAAATGAGCCAAGCTACTTGAGAGCTCGGTCAAAGCTTGGCTTGAGCTTGGTCAAACTCGAGCTCGAGCAGGCTTGTTTAATAATCGAGCCAAGCTCGAGCCCAATTACTACTAGCTCGAGAGCTAGTTGAGCCTATCGAGTCCGGCTCTTTATATAATTTTATAATATATTTTATAATATATTTATATTTTTGTAGTATAAATTTAAAAATTAATTCGAGCTCGAGCACGGGCTTGAGTTCAAGCTCAAAAGCTTGCTCTACACCGAGCTCGAGCTCAAGCTCGAGCCTATTATAATTTATACGAGCCGAGCTCGAGCCCAAATATTTAGGTTCGATCAAGCTCGAGCCGAGCTCAAACCTGACTAATTTTTATCAAGCTCAACTCGATAAGACCCCAGCTCGGTCGCAGCTCGGCTCGTTTACAACCCTACTTACAATTATTAATATAATTATGTGTCTATTTATAATTATTTACATTTAAATGTATAAAAAAAATACTTATTTTAAGTTGTATATTTAAAAAATAATAAAAAGTTACACCTAAATTTTACAGAAACCAAATCTCCATGAAAGTTTGATAACATTTTCACAAATGCATTATACATACACATTTTATCACACTACAAAATTCGTTAACGATCGATTCTTATGAAGGAAAGCGAATCTTCAAGATGCTTATTCCTAATCTGCAGGTACTCTTTCACTGGCAAACTCCGATAAATCGGAAATTCAAACTTCGCAAATGGCCCGACCCGGGATTCCGTCGGCGGCGCGTAGAAGTACGCAATCGACAGCCGGTGCCGGAATTGGTTCACAAACACGCGGTGCACCACGCTCCGGAACCTCCCATTGCTAAAGATCTGCATCAGGTTTCCCAAATTAATCACCAAAGCTCCGGCGACTGGCGGCACCGTGACCCACCCGGATCCGTCGCTGAATACCTGCAAATTTGTATGTCAAATATAAGGGGATTGAATCCTTTGTATGGATGATTCACGTACCAATTTAGAACTGGAAAAAATTCAAAATTAGAACCGAACATATTAATATTTTATAATTGGTTAACCCAAACTTTCAATTAAAATTAGGGGGAAATTTGGGACAGTGGTAATGGGAGGACCTTGTAAATCTGGTTCGATTTTTGATATGCAATGTTTTAAAAAAAAAAAATTTAAAAATAGGTTAACCAATAATAAAGAATTTATCAATTCGGTTTTCGATCCGATTACTGGTTCACTGTTTTTTGTAAACACCCCCTACCTGCAAGCCCTCGTGGGTCTGGTGAAGAATGGTGAGAAGCATCGTGTCTGTGTGTGGGGCCAAGCCGATTGTGCTTTTGGGCTCCGGGCAGGCGGGGAATGAGTTGAGCTGGAGCGATCCTTGAGACATCGGAAATGTCCATTTTAGTTCTTCTTCGGAGACTTGCAGCCATTTTAGCATGAGAATCAAGAGCTTGTGAGAGAGTGCTTTCGTTTCCTTCTGATACTGTTCCATAGGATCACTGCAAAAGAAATTAATTAAGTATGATTAATTACAATATTCAAATATCGGGAAGAATTGAGGTGGTGGTTAACGGGAGAGTTGTGAATTTTGTGGGTTGCAGGTGTGAAAAAATATAAATAAGATAATCAAACAATGATCCCTTAATTAATTGAATTTTTTTCTTTCTTCATGGTTGAAGGAACAGGACTTGATAAGACAATACATGAAAAAAATATTATTATTATTTTTTTAATTCATCAATTCCCTACATATACTTCCAAAATGCCTATCCTAATCTTTTAATTTGAAAGGCGAGAGACGTATATCAGCTGTTTAAAAATGGTCCAAAATACCTAAATAATTTTAGGGGGAAATCCTTAAAATTTGTCTAAATTATCAATCGAAGCCCTGATCAAGTTTTCGAAATTTATAATCCCCCCACATTCTAGGGGGGGTTTGGCAATGTTTTAAGAAACTTCCGAGTCTGTTTGCTAATTTTCAAAACATCAAGATTCGGTTGGTAATATTTGAACAAATCTAGAAGGTTATGCTAATTTACCCTAATTTTTTAGTTACACAATCAAGAAAATCGAATCTAATATTTATACCCGATCACTTGTACCCGTAATCTTACATATGTCGCGTGCCATTATGTTCCACGAAATACAATGACACATTTGATGTAGAGTAACGGGTACAACTGCACAAATTGATCTCGACCAATTATCAATTCCTAACTTTTCACCAACTCAATGTTTGAACTCAATATATTATATACATATTGCTTTCTACCCCCCTCAAAATCCTTTATCATAAAATCAGATACAAAAATGACAAATACGCAATTTTTTCCTTCAATTTTTCAACGTGAATGAGAGAACCAGTGCATGAACTTACCAAAAGCGTTTGTGGTCAAAAGGCCAAAGCTCCCTAGCATGATCAATAGGAGAACCCGCAATAGTGAATCCTTCATGCCACATTAGCTTCGAGAAATGCTGCGCCAACCTGGCCGTCCCGTAGCCGGTCATCCCGCCGGTGGACCGCAACACCTTCAGCTTCCGGCCGGTCGGAAGAGCGAAGAGCCTCCGGGCCTGAGATTCGACCTCGGCGATGAGGGCGGAGGGAATCCCGTGGTTGATGAGCTGGAATGCTCCCCAAGTCTCACATGCATGACCGATGAGCTCCACCGCATTCGGGGCCTGGAGATCGACGGTGAGGATCGATCTTTTGGCGGCGCCGGCATAGGCGAGGAAGTCCGGCGGGGAATCGTCGAGTTTCGGCCATGCCTGAGAGTCGGGAATCCCTTGGAGGGACTCGAAATCGGGAGGGATGATGTGTTGAAGCTTCATAGGAATGTCTTTGTATGCTTCTGAAAGTGTAGCCATGGTAGCTATGCGTCTAAGCTTTGTTTTTGCTTAATTTCTAACAACAAATTGTGTGTGGGAGATGCTAGAAAACTATATATATATATATATATATATGCAAATATTAGATCGTTTTACATGTGGAATCATTTTAATAATACAAAAAAACAAAAATCACCGACGATAATACCAGCTGTTTTAATCACAATAAATGTTATGAGTTAGAGTACGTAGTTGGTTTGATTATACGTTACATCTACATGTGGAATCAAATTTTATCTATGTATCAGTTACGAGATATGTTTTGAGTTAGAGTAGCTGGCCAGTTTGTGCTAGTTAATTGAGTAGTTGGTTTGATTATACGTTATGTCTACACGTGGAGTCGAATTTTATTTGTTTATCTGTCACGCGATATGTTTTGAGTTAGAGTAGCTGGTTTATGCGTAGTTCTAACACGTGGAGTCGAATTTTATTTGAGTTTCTGGCACAAGAAATGTTTTGAGCTAGAATAGCTGGTTTATGCGTAGTTCTAACACGTAGAGTGGAGTCGGGTTTTACTTTGAGTTTCTTTTTGAGACGTGTTGAAATGGATAGAATTGTGTATAGACTTTTGTTCAACTATGTGATTGAGATTCAGTCACTTCACAAGGGTTGAAATTGGTTGATAGAATGGTATTGCAACTTTGAGATGTTGAGTTTTATTATTATTATTTTTTTATAAAATAACTCAACAATATTAATTACAAGTTTGAGGATAAATATCTTTTAGTAGAAAAGAATAACAAAGAATAAATGTTTCTTTTATTGAGCATTAATCAATACTTTGACTTCTTTACTTATTAGTACTGTGTAATTAAAGCGACGGTTTTATATTATAAAAATTAACTTATTTAGAAATTAAAGCGTCGATTTTAACCTTACATTTTATGTAACTCAAAGCAACGATTTCCATCGCCTTTAATATATTTTACGTTTTTTAATTCAGGAAGGAAAAAAATTGAAAGCAATAAAAACTTTAACTACATGGTTTTAACATTAATAATACCTTTATGTAACTGAAATTCAGTCATAAAAGGGGAAAAAGGGGAGAGGATTATAAGATTGTCTTTTAGTAACGTTTTTTCAGCCAAATTTTAACTTCTCTAAAAATCTTTTTTTCCTTTAATTATAACCATAAATAAAATTCATACAACTCACACCGGAGTAAATACTATTTACAAATTACATCAGAACATTTTAAATATATTTGAGAGTGCGTCGCCCCGAAGATAAAATTCACTTAAAATTTGATAATCTTAATAGTAATATATACCAATCAAATTAACCAAAGAGTCAAATATATTCGAAAACATAGTTTTAAAATTGATTTTTAAATGAAAAAGTGTATTAAAAATATGAAAATGTGTAGTTGAATACTCGGGATATTTTAATTGTAAATGGTTTTTTTTTAATAATAAAAAATAAAAAAGAAAAAACGGTGGCAAAGGGTGGCTAATTTGGACTACTTGTTGGCCTAATGTGTGATGGTGATCATATTTGAGGTTATTTTAGCCAGCGCCTTCATTGGAAGGGGTGAAGTGGACAAACATTACGAAAACTGCCAAAATTTTGAATAAGACAACTATAAATGAGTGTTTAATAAATACAGAATTGTTATTCGCAGTAACTGTTTTACTGTTCGCAGTAACATTCTCTTGTGAAAATACTAACATGCCCCTGGACTAAAAAAAATAGAAAAATATTACTGTACAACCCGTGAGTGACCAAAAAAAAAAATAATAAAAATAATTTATGTTTGCAGCCCAAGAAACCAAAAGTTAGAAAATTCCTCTGCAAAAGTCTATAAATAGACTGCAGAGGAATTCAAAAGAAATGCAAAGGAGGAAGAAAAAAAAAGCAGAGGCTGCGGAGCTGTGTGGAGAAGAAGGGATCACAAAATTGCCTAAATCGGATAAAACAGTTACTGCGAATAGGCTCGACAAAAGGTTAGTGTCTAAAATTAATATCTGTTTCGGTATTATTTTATTTGTTTGTTTGATTAATTTAGTTGTAATATGTCCGGATTTGTTAGTATTTTGCCCGAAATTATTAATTTTTCCCCAGATCTTCGCAGATCCGGCCGGTTGTCGCCGGACGGGAATAAAATACCGCCGGTCGCCGGCGGTATCACGAAATACCACCAGCGACCGGCAGTATTTTCTGGAAAAAATACCGCCGTCGCCCGGCGGTATTTTCTGGAAAAATACCGCTGGTCGCCGGCGGTATTTTTCCAGATGTTGGCCGGATTTTTCCGCGGTTTTCTGCTCGAAACGGGGCGACTTTTGCGCCAATACTTTAAAGTTTCTGTAACTGTAATTGTGTTCTCGTTCCTATATGTTAGCAATTAATTTTTATTGATAAATGCGCGTTTATATTATTGCAGATGGCAGAAGCATTTAGGAAATTAAAATTGAAATTAACCAAAAGCAAAAAGGATGACAATTTGCAATTGGTTGATACTGAGGCGACACAGTCCTCCTCTGAGGAAGTAGGTGGCCAAAAACCTCCCACTGCATCCGAGAGGCAGAGAAAGGTGGCAGGAAGAGCGCATGGCTCTTCTCGCTTATCAAATGCGACGAGGGAAAGTAACATTGATTACCGCAAAAATAATTTGCCCTGCCATACATTGGAAATGTGGAGGAGGAGGAGGTTAGGGAAAATGCGAAAAGATTTGAGATGGACATGTTTCAGTCGCAGGGTTACATGGGAGGGAACTATGGGCGGTTGGAGGATGAAAATGATAGGGAAAATGCATCCAACCGACGGAGGAGCAAAAAAGGCAAAGAATTAATGGGCTCTTCGCGCAGGTCAGTGTCAGGGTCTGGCTCCGGTTCTGGTTCAGGGAGAGATGCCGGGTGGAATGCTTACCGGCCTCTAAATGGTCCGATTGACGGTGGACCTTCAGATCCAGAGTTGTTACGGAGTTTTAAAGGTCATGTTGCCTACTACGTATGGCATCGACAGGTATTGTTTCATGCTTTATTACATATTTCTTGATATAATTTTTATTTATTTTCGATTTATGATTAATAAGTTGGCTTTTAAAATGTGTTATTTTATTTATTAAATTACGTAGGAACGTGGTGCATTGTTGTGCCATAATGGCTACAACAATCTGCAAAAGTGGGAGTTAGCCGAAAGGAAAATAAAAAGTCTAGTTGACCAGTCCGGGTTGGCACATTTGGGTTGGTCCATGCATGCAGAGCTAGACTCTGCACTCCTAAGTGCCTTTGTTGATAGATGACAGCCGGAAACTAATTCATTCCATATGTCATTCTGAGAGATGAGTATCACTTTCCAAGACGTTGCGTACATATTGCGAATTCCGATTGGGGGATCGCCAATTGGGTGAAAAATTAAGCCTGCAGAGATGAAGGAACTGCTATTAGAGTTGTTGGGGATTGAGGAATACCAGCTCGGGGATCGAGATTTTGCAAGTGTCAAAATGTCCCTCCTCCGCGATCAATGTCTCAGTGGACAGGTGGAGGCCGCCAATGCTGCTGCAGGTTATTTGCTGTGGTTAGTTGGAAACACCCTGTTCATGGATATAAAAAAAACCCACGTTCTTGGGCACTTCCTGCCTTACCGCCAAGATGTAGAAAGCCTAGGCGGACTTGCGTGGGGTGCAGCTTGTTTGGCGAACCTTTATCACAATCTTGGTCGGGCCTCTAGGGCAGACGGTGCCCAGTTAGGCGGGTGTCTGACTTTATTGCAGGTTTGTAAGAATCGTTTATAAATTATTTCAGTACTTCATACCTGTACACTAAAATGACTAATTTATTTTTCATTTTTTAAATAGAATTGGATAAACGAGTACTTTCCCGCGTTTAGTCCGGCGAAGCTGAGATCCTGGGATGTCGAGTGGCCAGCAGCAACCAAGTGGCACATTGGAACTAGCAGGAAGCGCGAGCCTAACTAGGATTTGGTGACATACAGACGCGCATTGGACGGAATGAAATCCGAAGAGGTAATATTTCTATGTTCTAATGTTTATTAGTGTAGTAGCCGACTTAGTCGATTATCCACTTACTATGTTTCACATGAACTAGGTCAATTGGCTTCTTTTTAGGCCAAATCTCGCAGGAGTGCACGCAATAAACTTGTACAGGGGTCTTATTCATTGCCCTGGGTCGCAGAGCCATACTGCATGATAGGTTCCTGTGGCAATTTGGATTCATTCAGTCGATCCCTCACACAGTTTTACAGCCAAAGAGCTGTTACAGAGGCCCTGAAATAAAAAGGTACTCCTGCGTGTATGATACGAATCTTAAGATCCCGCAAATGTACCCCAAGAATAAGGTGATAAGGGGGATGGAGAGGGCTCATTGGCCCGATCAGTCGTGCCTTGAGTACCTCGACTACTTCCATCCGCGAACGAGACAATGGACCCGAAATAGCTATCTGCGGTTGCGGTAAGAACTACAAATTTATGGTTATTTCTCTCAATTAATTATATAATTGCGTCAATATTTTTAACTATATTTCGATATTTCTTCCAAATGCAGCGCTTGCAATATATAGCAAGTAAAATGTATTATGCACATCCCCAAAACCGGGATACCGTCCCCAGTGACGTGAGGGAGAGTGCCATAGAGGAGGTGGCTCGCCATTTGGAGATTTGATGCCGGTACTGGAGTAGATTGCGGCAGGGTCCCATGTGCTGTATTCACTGTTTTTAATCTATTTTTTTATACATTGTATAAAGTAAAACCACATTCGGGATGATATATAGATATTTTATTTGATTTCAGTACTGGTAAAATTAATTACATAATAAAGTTAACAGATGAGGATCTTATCTTGTGAACGTAAAATCAAACATAAATTGCAGTTAACGTTAAACTGTGCATATGAAAAACATCTTATGCTAACACTCAGCAGTCAATTTATTTCGAAATTCACCCAATCTTCCATCCAAATGTGATTTCCAAAGCTGCATTTGTTCTGAGGCCCGGCTACTCCACGTCGGATATATTGGGGTAGCAAGACTTCCCCTGTCGTTAACAAGGCAATGAAATGATTTTGTCTTATTAAACCCATGTTTATGAAACTGCTCAGATCAGTAGAGACGCCGGCCCCCCGCCACAGCAGCGGAAGAAAAGTATTACTCTGCTGGGCATATAATGTAACCACCCTCTGGTACTTCGTTGCGACAAGTATTCCCAAAAGATGAGAATCAAACCAGAAATCCTCATCTGCAGGAACTACATAACAATCTAGTAGCCTGAATGCTAAATTGTAATCGACTGCCCCAAGAACGAAGCGCCAAAAAGTAGCTTCATCCCGGAGTTCTTGGTGCAGGTCTCTGCGCACTTGGTGCCACTGCGCCTCATCTGCATCGTGTACGAAATAGGCAATTACCTTAAAACCACAATGTTCATTGGGCACTACATTAACGTGCCCGGTAATGTATTCGAACACGAACTGCTTCAGAAATACGGGAAGGTCGTAAGGCCATTCAGAAGCGTGGGGCCTCACAACCCTTCGTCTTCTCTGCCTGCGTGTGGATCTCTGACCTGCGAGTGTAAAGCATATTAAATTGAGTATGTGTATATATATTTAACCACAATGACATGTTAAAAGTAAATACATATATTCGTACCTCGTTGTAATGCATTCCTTTCGGCATGCTCGCACCCTGATAGATCTCGTTGAGTTGAATTGTGTCTGGGACGTCCCCTGTGTGGCCTATTAACCGGCTCCGCTAAATCAGCAGTTTCCGAATAAAGCGTCGAATACACAACACCCATGACCCTGTATATCTCAGCGCTCGGACGCGACATTACATCCACAAACATTTCATGCAGTCGCCCTTCAGCAGTTTGCCTCTCCTCCTGAGTTTCTGGATTATCAGTATCTCCCAAATGCAGCGTCTTCCAGAACGCGTCTTCCAGAACACGTCAATGTCGATAGGATCAATTGGACGGTACGTGCGCACCAACTGTTGCATCTCACATACACATGGCAGACCACAACTTGTTCGGAGTTTGCAACCACAAAGCGCACCATCGTTCCCAATAAGGCCAACTCTTTTTGTATATTCGTCATCCACCATTGTAATACCAGCGAACGACATTCTACCGTTCAACCTACTATACAGTAGGTAGTCGCTCTTCCGGTATATTTTGCGGCGCGAAGCTTCTATTTTAGTCCGAATTTTATCGAGGTGCAACCCTATCATAATATTACTGTCGTGAAATATACTTGGAAACGCATTTCTATCCGTACCAATAACCTTCTTCAACTGTGCATGTGCACTCTCAACCCTGAAAGACAATTGGCATTAAAATTCTTTATATAACCTAAAGCATTATATAAAAGATCATGTAATTGTATACTATACAAATCATAAATGAAATCAATAAATAACTTACGTGTTCGTTGTGTGCCCTCCGTAATGCTTTATACTTTTCGTCCAACAAGAAACAAACTTGTCCTTGTGTGGATCCAACCATGTCTTTTTCATGTACGGAATAACATTTCTGAATCTAGATTTATTTTCATATTTAGTATCAATATAATCCACAACTTTCGTGAACTGTTCATATGTCAAGACTTTAATCCCTTGGCCCCAACGATATAGAAACACATATGTTGTATTTTTGTCGTTGTCAGCCGATACTAAATGTTTATTGATATCCATTTCAATGTGTCTCCTACACAGTAGCTGGGTAGCATGTGAGAATACTAGTTCCACAGTATTCGTCAATGCAATCTCTCGATCAGTGATGACCACGTGTGGGTATTTGTGTCGCTCGAATAAATTGCTCAGTTGCGCCAATCCCCAATAACAATTCGGGGTAGTCTCATCCCTCATGAAAATGAACGCGATATGAACATGCTGAGCTGTTGGTACATGAGTCACTATTTGCAGCAGAGACATGTCATACATGTTTGTCTTATACGTTGTATCCATAAACAACACGTACGGAAACAGAACAAGTAGACGAGGTGCCTTCTTATGCGCAAAGAAGATGTGCCCCACTGCAATTCTGTCGTCATCACCTGCGTACGCATAGAAGTATTCGTGATCATACAGCAGTTTGAAGAAATACTGCATGTTAGTTATACCTCCCCTCGCATCCCTTTTACTTTTTGCAGATTCATTGTACACCTGTCTTATGTGGCTGATATTTTTCGGATCATCCGCGTGCAATTGGGCCAATATATGCTTCGGCCTGATGTTAAACTGGACATTTCTGCAATCTTCTTCTTCTCCAATTCTGTTAACCGTGACTGCGCTAAATGCCAATTTCGCACTTCTTCTAATTCATGATTGTGCGTACTGTTTCTGACCTTTAACTTCCAATTTCCCCCATCAATTTCTCGTCCCTTCAGATGAAATGGACAGTTTGTCATCTTGCTGCTTCTACTGCTCCGCTTGCTTTTCCCTTCCGGTAGGGGTGCATTCTCTCTAACTTTTGCTGATCTATCGCACCCTATCTCAAATCTATCTTTTCTCTCTCTTGTAAGAAACAGCCCCAACATTTTCGAAGAGGAAGTAATTTTTGCCGTCATATTATTTTCACCTGCTCGTGCTTTAACCAATGCAATCATATCTTCCTTACTTCTGAACTCTTCGTTCGTCTGAAATACTTCGGTTTGGTAAGCATAAATGACATCACTCTCAACACGGAAATCCTGTTAATACAAAAAGCTGGTTCAGCATACCTAAACCCTAAAAATTTTGATGCAACAAATAAATTGCGCAATACTCTTGTCGGCGAGAACCGAAGTTCTGACAGAATTATGATTAGCATAGGTCGAAGGAATATTGCGAATGTCAATTCCTTTTCGGCCGGGGAAATCGCCGAAAATACCGCCGCGGTATTTCTTTGGTAAATACCGCCGGACGCCGGCGGTGTTTCCGGGGAAAATTCTGCCGGCCGCTGGCGGTATTTTCTAAGGAAATAACGCCACGCAGATGGCGATATTTCTGCCGGGGGGGTATTTCGGGGAAATTCCGGCCGGGGAGACAGTCCCCCCGGCCAAAATGTTACAGAAACAGCAAAAAACAATCTGATATTCACAAATCCGGGAAAAGAATTCCCCCATAATGGATTTTTTTCCCGAAAATGAAATGGTATATAGATAATTTATTTAGGCAAACTAATTTCAAGTAAAAATATATATACAGTGTTTACTTACAGTGTAATATGGATCGTACTTGGGTATACCGGCCATATTTGAATAAACGTGTCAGTGATGAAATGAAAAATAAGTGTTTCTGCAGTTTAATGTAAATGGAAAACAACAAACTTTGCAGGTGAAAAATGAATGGAAACCAAGTCACCTTACTTATAGGTGAAAAATGGAAGAAAAAAAAAAATTTTAACCAAAAAGAGCAATTCAGTCTTTTCACAAGAAAATATTACTGCGAATAGTAAAACGGTTACTGCATATAACATGCCCCAATAAATATTTTGAGTTTTGTAGTCTTAGTGTCAAATTCGTATTATTATTTTTTTTAAATTTATTAATATAATTTACGATGTAACACCAAAATACAACTCACGTACTAATACCTAAGAACAATCCATATTAATAAGACATTATATTGTATACTAAGAAATATTTTTTTTGGTGATATTATCGTGATTTACATTGGAGACGTTTCTGTATCATATTCGAAACTTGTATACCATTGCAAACTCGAACACCACAGTCAAATACATACATACCATTATACCAACACATAACCACCAGAGAACTTCACCCAAATTTATGACAATAATTACTTAAAAATTCGTAAATGATTTTCACACCAATTGTGTTACCACTAGCTATGGGAGATGGTTGACTATATCTATTACACAATTAGCAAATTAATTGTGTCCCACTTTTTAAAATAATGTCGTTTTATTTTATTTTGCGATAAAGTGACATAGTTTCACTCATTAAAATATCATTTATTTTAATAAATGACACACAATTAGTACATACAGATGGACGAAGAAATCCAAGGTGCACTTTTAAAGGCTTTTGGGAGCTCAAATCTCATCAAGCAAGATCTGCATATACCAATTGTAATATCATCAGCAATGCTGCTGCATTAATGATCCAAAGATTCTCTTCTCCGCCAGAGAGTGAACGGAGAATACCTCCCTGGCGGTGGAATAACCAGAACTAAAGAAACTCAGATCATAAATCTGAAATCTGATCTTACAAAATTGGTGGGGATTAATTAAACTTGAACATCACCATAGCTTTCTACAAATTCATAAGTGAAACACAACTAAACCCTAAAGAGCTAGCATTAATTCATACCAACTTCCATCGCGCCGCGGGTGGTTAATCGGGTTCTTTGATCGAATGAGGGGTGCGAGTTGAAGCGCAAGAGAGGAGGAAATCGATTCGATATCATACTTCCCGTTTGTCATCAACATGAATAGGGGCCCTTGATTCCTTCTGAAGCATTTCCTCTTGAGGATTAGTACCTAAAGCATCTACAAAAGGTGAGATAAAAAGCATCTTGTATACACCATTTCTTGAACCCAGAAAATGTGTTGCAGAATCTAAAGCCAAAAAAGAGCCACAGAACTAAACCTTTATCTCGCTATGGGGGTTATCAGCGGTATGGATCATATACCACCGCTATGCTGGGTCGAGACACATCATTGCGAAGTATAACATGTCATTATTCATAGTAGTCTTCTAAGTCCTTTTAGCTCTTCGCACTCACTTTTGGTCTACCCGTCCTACTGGGGTAGCAAAGTCTTCTACTTATGTCCAAACCATAGCAAGCTAGTTTCTCACATTTTTTTTCTCTATTGGGATATTTCTACTTTCTTTCTAATGCATTCATTACTTATTCTATCTAGTCTCTCTAATGTGTTCACATGTTTGTCTCGACATTCTCATTTTTGCTACTCTTATTTTTTTGTTCGTGTTCAAATTTAGCCACCCAACACTCCAAACTATAGAATGCCGTTGATCCAAATTCTTATGCTGACATAATAAATAGATGGAAGACATCACAATTCTAACCTGAGCTCAGCTCTTGAGATGAATTCGCTCTAACAGACAATTTTCCACGCACTTCAGGCGGTAAAGCTAAGCTATCTGGCAAGCATCTGTTGCTTTTCCCACTTGGCGCGCAATTTTCTCCAGTAAATTGCTTTGCAGTTGACTTTGGCATGTAGGTTGTAGACCACGATCCCCCATTTGATCCCGCTAATGCCATTATAACATCTGCCTGAAGTAGAACAGGATTAAAGTGATTCAAACAGCATTAACCTCATAAACTCCCAAAGGTTAACCATTATGCATTCCACAGCAAAGTTTCACACTTTTACTACAGTACAATTATGGTGGCAAAGAAAGAACACTAAGTCATTGTTATATATTGGCAAGAAAGTGGCACAAAGTTCGTAAAACCCGGAATGGGAAATTCATTATCCAATTCAGATGAACCTAAGGTTTTTGACAGGACCAACAAAGCAAATTTATGAAGTGGATATTCAATTCTTTCAGTGTCCTGTTCTTTTCTAGACATAAACACACAAAGCATATAGCTAGTATAAAAAGAGTTTAGCTGCATATACACTAGCTAAATACTACATTCTTTTACTGCTATGATGGAGGGCATTAAATGCAAAAGGACAGGATAAAAATAGAGAAATTTTCATTTCCATCCCCCAACCACAAAAAAGTTTGGGTAAAGTACAAAAAACCCCTATAGACCCCCTCGAATTTTTGTGGATACCCAAAAATACCAAGGAAACTGATGAGATTTTTGTCTTTTCATAAAAAATCAAGGGGGGGGGGGGGGGGGGGGGGGAAGACTATTGATGCACTAACTAAAGTTCAAAGTGAATCCCCTAATACACAAGTTTATAATACTACATGGTGGCTTTGAACACCTTCGCCAGAGGTTTACAGGACAATTAATGTAAATATAGAAAACCAATGACTACTGTAAGATGTAAATGGCACATGCGCTCACTCTCAAATATTAAGCCCTGCATAAATTTTTTGCATCCAAACTGGGACATCATTAACTGACAAAAAAAAAAAAAAAAGATGTCTATATGACAACCGAACACAAGTCTAATCCGTAGAACAAGCGGAACAGACAAGTCAGTTCTGTCCTATCCAGCCTTCAGTTTATCACATCCTTCACAGCAGATAAGCTGCCACAGAAAGTCAACAACATAATATAATTTCCATCCCTGACCACATTGGCACCTAAACTGGACGAAGAATACAACTAGTAAGCATAAATGCTGAATGTTAGAACTAATTTGAACAGTCTGTCTTTCGGATGTGAGCTGGATGGGGACCGACTTCTCTAACTAACACCGAATTCACCCAGTTTAGTAAGCAAGGTGTATATGAAGCACTTCACCATTGTTCAATTCGCCTAAATTCTATATGTAACATAGACCTTAATCATTCATATGATATTGCAGGAAGGATATAGCTGAGATTGCAATACAACAACAACAACTAAGCCCTTATTCCACTACGTGGGATTAACTATTTGGATCATATCTCACCACTGTATCCTAGCAAAACACATATTTCAGTTTAAGTTCAAATACATCATGCACTTACTACCCGCCGTGTTAATGCATCTAAAAGGTCTCATACACATCCAAACCACCTTAATCATATTTCTTTCTCTCATCACTTAACTATTAAAACATTTATTACTTATTTAATCAAATCTAGTTCGTCCGTACATACATCTTAACATTCTTATTTCTACTATAATTTTTCGTTCATGGTGACAATTAGTTGCTCAACACTCTAATCCATTATGCATTGTGGGTTTAACTGCTATTTTATAGAATTTTGTATCAATTTCAACGGTGTTTTGTGACAACAAGGTGCATGTGATACATTTCTCCATTGTTCAATTTGCCTAAATTCTATATGTAACATCTTATCAGATAACAACTTATGAGACTTCTGTTAGAAACAAATTTATTAGAATTACATACAACAGCAACAACAACTAAGAAACAAGAGAGGACAAAATCATAAATAAAAATGTTTTTATTGTTAGAATTACACACAAATAGAATATACTGAAACTCCATCCAAGTATAAAGCCAGCATGAAACTGCAAAACAAGTGAGGAGAAAAAAGTTACAAATTAAGAAAATAAATACCTTGTTGGGATGAACATGATCAAATACATGTGCTTGACCGCCGTAAAATATAGTCATTTGGCCCCCAGAAGAAGCTAATCCATGTGGGCTATCACAAACAAAAGAAATATCTATCACCAACATAGAAAGATTCCAGGATGAATAATCATGCAGGGAATACAGAGTTGATAATATTTCACAAAACTTTACCTGGGGGTTGTAGAGGTTTCTGGCTCAGCAATCTGAATCCCAGACTTCTGCTTGCCACTGCTGACCTTTGGTCCAGAAAAATTCCTTTCAGAGATTCCACCACTCGCATTGATGGAGCTCAAAATTCCAGGTCCCTTAATGCCAGTCCTAGATCCTTCGTCCGCAGCTCCTTGAGATATAACTGATGGGCCAACATTGGAATCTCTCAATTTGCTCGATAGTGCTGGATAGCCGAAAGGGATAACTTGATTGGATCGAGGTGGCTGCTGCCAATGCTGGCCAACATTCATTGGAAAACCACGATCATATCTGGAAGTATTAGCATCAGTTCTAGGACCGGATGAAGGTTGTGACACAACAGAGGCTGAAATTGGCCTAACTACATGCATAGAAAAGGGTGCCTCCTCATCATGAGGTCGTCTTGGTCTTTCTCCTCCAGTATGTCGTAGTAGCTGAACTTCAGAGCAAATTTACAGTATCAGAGAATGTGAAAAACCTCCAACAGTATATACTCAAGCAATGTCGGAAGGGTATGAGTTTTTTTTTAGATGAAGAAAAGGCAAGAATGACAGGCAAAATAAGCAGTATCCCCTACCTTCATCAACTGTGAGCTATCAAGAGACTCAGGCCGTGCCGATGGAAATCTATCATTTAATGTTCCCATGTATGTATCTGAGTTGCTTCTCTTCGTTCCAGAAAATCTATTACTTGTCTCATGTCCCATAAAATCGCTTCTCGGTCCATAGAATGGAACCCCTTCAAAATGATTTCCTGCTTGTCGTTCTAAAATAGTTGATCAGAATATATGGTCAATCAGTAATTCAGTTGCAGAGTAACTAAAATCTTTCCCTAATCTCACATCCATGATATAATCATTCGAACTCCGTAAGTAAAAAATCTTAATCATCATTACAGTCATAATGCATTTCACTGCCCAAAGTAACTCATCAATTAGTAAATCAACTGATATAGGTAATTCCATGGAAACAACTGTTCTCAATCAGCAAGAAACTGCCCATGAAAGTATGCATCAGCAATCTCATTATGAGAAATGAAAAGCTAACATCGGTATCGACTTCGATTAAAAGCCTCAATTGAAGAATAATTATGGTCAAAAGAAGCAATGCATATATCATCTCCATGTCATATACTCCCTCCGTGCCATTAGAAGAGACCACTTTGTTCGGGGCGAGTATACAAGGAAATGTTAACAATTCATTAGGGCTCAAAGAATCTTAGAAACCTAATAACTGAAAAAAATGACCCAACACAAACTACAGGTCATTCCAGAACAAGAAAACTATAATCTTTAAAGGGTACAAAAAAAAAAACCAACTTTATCCTCTTTTTTCCGTTTCTGGAGAAGCAAAATCATAATCCAAAAAGGGGAAATTAATGTTCCATAATGAAAAGAAGAAAATACCAAAAAAGATGTGAACTTGAAATCATTGCTGATAGTAAGTAGTCTTACCGGAACCCAGATCAGAAGTAGTAGAAACGGGACCCCGACCGCCACCAGAAGAAGCACCAAGAGAGACTGAAGCAGAGTGAGATGCCTCAGACGGTGGCCGGACTTTCCCGGCGGCGAGTCCCACTACCGGAGATGAATCTGGAGCTGACCCTTTACCAAGAAAATCATGGAAAATGGTAGAAGCAGCCTTCACTTCATCCTTAGTACTACTTATAGCACCAACACTACTATTACTATTGCCGCTATTACTGTAAGTGTGAGCCATAATTCTTCACGAAAAACAACGAAATGAGAACTAAAAACAACACCCCAGAACCAAATTCATCAGCTAAAAGAACATTATTGTCTCATTTTCATCTATGCTATCCACCGGAAAAAAGGAAGAATCTTGATTCAACACTGTGCTGTCTGTGAAAAAAAAGCAAGAAAGGGCAAAAGGGTTGCACGATTTTTCAGAAAAATTGAAGTAAATAAAATCAAGAGGAGTTCTTTTTGGAGAGAAGGAGCATTAAAAAGCAAAAGTTTCTGGCTTTTCTCTTGGTACATGCAAAATGGGCATCTTTCCTTCTTTTTTTTTCCCCTTGTTAAATCACCAATCATTTTCTAATTAATTTTGCATTGATTTTGGTGATTGGAGTGAGGATTT
The DNA here is from genome assembly GCA_016801395.1 of Leptodermis oblonga. NCBI lineage: Eukaryota > Viridiplantae > Streptophyta > Magnoliopsida > Gentianales > Rubiaceae > Leptodermis > Leptodermis oblonga. Next base: position 35,694,487 of record CM028757.1, on the reverse strand, counting down.
TGTAATTACTTTATAGAACTACTGCAGAAGTGTTACTATTATTATTACGGAATTTGTTTTTGCAGAATTTGTTTGTGTTGGCTTAAGTTGAGTTCAGATAGAGTGAGCAAAGAGAACAAACATAGGAAAAAGGAAAGAAAAGAAAGAAGCCAAAAAGGGACAATGAAAGAGGGAATAATTGGGAGATGTTTGGGTCATAATGTGACCAACTTTTCATTAATGATGTGTTTCGTTATAATTTATAACTTCGTTGGGGGCAAAAGATAATTGCATTCATGCCCTTGATTCTTTCGGGTTGTGTCGATATTGCCAATTACTTTTTTAGGTTTGCACTAAAGTCCTTCCAATTCCATCTTTCTTGGAAGAGCGTTGATACATGCAGTGAAAATCACAACATAGGACAAAATTTTTATTGGATACTCTTCAAATTAAAACGGCCAAATAGTTATATCATGTGATAACACATTCGTCCTTGAAATTTTTTTATGCGATATTTTCGCGCTCTCAATCATTCTCCTTTTTAGAGTAGTATTTTTGTTTCGATCTTGATTATATTTTACGAATATAAAAAGTTATATTAAAAATGCAAGATTTATATTAAAAAACATAAATATATTAAAAATGAAATGAAAAATTAACATGATTTGGTAAAGTCCTATTCATCATCTTGTTGTGTTATTGTGATCAATTGTTTGATGTTAATAATTATTTTAGTGACTAATTAATTACGTATATTTTAAAATAAGATTGTAGACTATTATTAATCAACTAATTATATAATGTGTTTTATAAAATATGAGAATACGTAGATAAACTTCATAATACATTTTGTTAATAAACTTCATAATACATTTTGTTATGTAGTTTTTTTATTGAAATATTATTGAATTTTTTTTTCCATTTGACCCCTTAAAAGTATAAGAATTTATAAACGCCAGAAACGACAATTTGAATTGTAAATGAATTAATGAGTCACATCTAACATTTCGAACTCTAGTATGAGTATGTTTTATTCTTATGCCCTCCACCACCACCAGCCACCCCTACCCTAAGAAACAAAAATAAAATTCTATAGCACTAATTATTCCAAAACTTTTTGAATGGAAAATATATATATATATATATATCTTAAAAGACATTTAAGAACAATATAATTTTACTTTTTTTAAAATTATTTTTGAGGGCACAAACAATACATTATTAACTAAGAAAATGGAATATCAAATGGGACAAAGCCACATCTACTTAACCTACATAATTCAATATTAATTAACATAAGAAGACAAATTAAGGAGTGGGCCAAATTATAAATTAAAAGGGAAACATCCAATTGGGTTGGTGGATGGGGGGCTTGTTTTGTTGGCATGTGGGGGTTTCAAGTTGGAGGAATTTTTAAGCTCAGATTCTCTCTAAAAGTCATCATATTGAGATTAATTACTCCAAAATCCATGTGTTTATTAATTATTTGTGACAAATTATAATTTATCTTCCATGCTTTTAAAGTAAAAATAAAATTTAGTGCTCCATTTACAGATAATTGTTATGGAGGGAGTCTATGTAAACGGTCTCATCATGATATTTCATCACCCATCACCTAGATTCGAAACGGTATTTTTATCAATAAATCTCTAAATATCGATATGCATGTTTTTTTGTTTTTTTTGTTTTTCACTCCATGTGGTACTTATGTATGTAAAACCGGTGTACCCCTTACAAGCAATACATCTTCTTTTTTTTTTTTTACCATAATCGCGATATATCATCAACCAAAATAGATTCATCACAAACCAGACGCATACATTCAATACATATACATCAGAAGCTAAACTCATAACCATGATATATTAACAACTAAATTAAATAATCAGAGATTAAACCCTATATGCAATAAATCAATACAATGTATTCTAACATTAAAACGATACTTTTTAAACTAAAATCAATACGCACGCTGTACGGTCCAAATAATTGAATACAAGGTTTTGCCAATGTGATGTCAAAAACTAAACTATTGTATTTTGGTCAATTATTGTCGCTTCACTATCAAGAAAAAAATGTACAAAATTTCTAGAAGTCTTATCATTATTTAAAACAAAATTGGATATTTAAGAGAATAATATTAATTTTCAATGAGGATAATAAAAAAAGATAAATGTAATTTACCCTTCTTGAGGAAAGCTACTTTTGACTTTCACATCCTATTAAATTAGAAAAATCAGAATTAAATCTCTTTCTGACAATTGTAAAAGTGATACACACAAAAGACATATTTAAAACCCACCCAAAAAATTCCAAATGTATAAAAAGCGATCCAATACTATGTACTGTATCATTTTTTTTTCTCTCTTTAATGTATTGAAAGAAGATAAAGAAGTAAGAACCCTACTTTATGTTCAAGCAACTTTATGTTTTCCTTTTTATTTCTTCTAGATTTTAAAAAGTATGCATTTGTTTTAAGGAAAATTATTTATATATATATTTCTGGGAACAACTTATTAAATGATTGGGGACATGAAGAATTATTTAGAGATTATTAATCAATTTGAATAAAATATTTATATTATTTAACATTTTATAACCATTTATCTATTTAAAATTGTTAATTTTCGTCGTCATCATCGAATGAATTTCAGCTGTTGGATCAAAATAATGGTCCCACCTAATTTCCATGCGTATGAAAAGTAGGTATTTTTAAAAGTTGAATAATTAAATTAATAGACCAAAAGTATACTATTTTAATACTTTATTATCTATTGAGATTATGAACCCTTATTTGAAGGGGATCAAGATCAAGCATCTTTGGTTATTTTTTGAAAATGCATACTATTTGCAGTAACAATTTTACTATTTGCAGTAATATTTTTTTGTGAAAAGGCTATTTCGCCCTTTAGCTAAAAATAAAAAAAAACTCTTTTTTAGTTTCTATATTACACGATAAGTAACACAATCTATACATTTTTTTACGTAAAGTTTGTTTGTTAACAGAAAAACCCTGTCTGGCCCGAGATTGTGCCAAAAAAACCCAAAAAATAGAAAACATTTTGCCAGAAATCTCGTCATTGACAAAAATATATTCCAAAATCCCGCCATCTATTTGCAGGAACATTACCAAAATTCCGCCCAAAGTGGGCGGTATTTAGGAAGAAAATCCGGGGGTCTCGCCCCCTATGTGCAGGAACATTTTGAAGTTGGATCCGCGAAAGCTATGATTGGATTAAGTTGTCTTTGATACCACGTTAGAAATGTTAGAATTTCAAAAGAGAATAAAAGAACATGAAGAATGTATAGCTTGTTTTTTTTTTTAATTTATTTTTAAAACCAATTTTACGTACAAAAAATGTATAGATTATTTACTTACCGTGTAATATGGATTGTCCTCGTGACTATAGGCCATAATTAGAGTGAAAATGATTTCTTTTATTTTTTTTAAAAACCTAAGGGGCATTATAGACTTTTCACAAGAAAATATTACTACAAATAGTAAAAATGTTACTACAAATAACAATTCCGTTTTGAAGGAAAAACTATGGAACGAAGTTGGGGAACTGTCTGCACTCTAAATAAGTAGAACTGATAGAGGTATGATCGAACCCCCAACCTCTGGGTGGCTCACTATACATCACAATCGCTGGAACAGTGGCTCATTCCTAACATTTTTTGTTTTAATTGTGTTAATTGTACGATTGGAAGTAAAGTTGCGGTGCACAATCAACCACAAATTACAAAACGTGCTTCAACTTTGCATTCATTTAAAGCCATTGAAAGTGCATAAATCTCTGTGCGATTAAATATGTTTATCACTTGTATCCCAAATCCTACAAAGTATTTATGGTTCTATATTTACATATATATATATATATATATATATATAAAGAGAGAGAGAGAGTCATGTTTGACGGTCCGATCGTGAGTGGCGTGTTATTTTGGAGATGATATACATGTTTTTATTAATATGCGATATAACAAATTTTAAATTTGATGCATAAAAAAACTAAACTCAATATGCATATTTTCATACACAATTTTTCATTCGAGATTAAACTTATTATACGCATTGTTGAACCATTAGATTGTCGGATACAAGTTTTGGTCATTTTCTTATTATTAATGTGACATTATTAATATGATGTTGAAAATGGGTTTTTTTTTAATATATAATTGGATAACGTTATTAAATTATAATTCAATATAAAATGATGACACGCTAATAATATTATTGTTGTTTTCATTATTAGAAATAAAACTTTTTTATATAATATAAAATTAGAGTATTTTCTTTACTGAATGTTTGAGTTTGTTTTTTGAAAAATAGTTTTATAATGTACCACAAGAGATTATGAAGTGTTTGCCCTATTTTAAATTTACTGTTGAAATCAAAATCAAAACTCAAACAAAAATGTAAAGAACGTGCCCCAATTTTGACTTGGAGTTGAACTAAATCTTATTGCTAGGGATCATGATTGCCTAATTGATTTGCCATTTAACAAAAAAGAGAGGGAAGGAGGGAGATTGGTAGGAAGGGTAATCATTTGCTTGGTAGAACACTTTACTTTTAAAGCTTATGTAGTGGTGCAATACAAAGAGAAGCATTCCTCAACACAATGATTTGTTTCCTACTTGCAACACCTAGGAAGGAAAGGGTTAAATAAAGAGGAAGAAAGAATGATGAAGTTCCCACTTCCACTAATGCACACTTTGGCAGCCATTTCATACACATCCACCAAAGTCACAAATAAACAAAACAAAACAAAACAAAACAAAAAAATTTAGTGAACTTAAATTGTGCCTAACACACCGCAATGACACGATTGATAGTGCCTTATGCGTTTATTTTAAAAATCAAAAGTTTGAATCTCATTCGCTACAAAGAGACAGTAAATAATCAAACAAAGATTTAAATGCAACGCTAATACAACGTACTGACACGATTAATATGGTCTTATGCGTTTATTTTAAAAAACAAGAGTTTAAATTTCATTCGTTACAATTATTTGACAATTTAAATGATGGAAGATAATGCTCTTCCGCCTAAAATAACATTCAACTTTCAAACTCCTCCATTGGTCAATTATAGAACATGCAAAAAAGGGTTGTCACTTTCTGGATTCCTAGTTGAGAGTATGCATATTTTATTCCATTTGTGACTATCTTTAAGAAAAAAAGAGATTAAGAACTTAATCTCTAAATTTGAAAAGTTAATGCCCTTTTAATCTCTAATATTTAGAGGAGAAAGGCTATATTAATTATTTATAAATAATATAATACATGGATGGATAAGTACAGCAATACTAGCATGATGATAGAGTTATTAATAAATTGTTAAATATATAATTAATTAGGAGATCCACGACGAATATCTTGTTGTGATTAGCTGGATGATTAAGTCTTAATGGTGCCCAAATCAAAATATTAATTAGCAATTAGTATGATCTTAAAAAATTGCCATAAACTTAATCTTGAAGATTTGATGTATCTCTGCCCAGTTCATTGCACGAATATTTCTTGCAGATTCAAGGCCCGACTGCAGAAAAAATAAATAAAAATTATTTATATAAATCAAAGGATGATTTATTTGACTTGATTGGCCTTACGGTGGTAGAAATTGAACCTTTACATTTAGGTAGCTCACCCTGTGCATGAACTGTTAGGATACTAACTCGTTTCTATATGGTACAAATTTTAACGAGTATAATTGTAAAAGCATTATTATTTTGTCATGCGTTTAACGTTTTTTGTCCTAAGATTAACTTTGTTAAAAATTATGTTTTCTTCGTACCAATTAAAAAATTTACTTTGTATTATTATTTTAATAATACAAAGATGATTTTTTGAATAGAATAGAGAGGGAATATATTAATACACTTCCTTTATTTGTATGTCACTTTAATCGTTCCACTAGAAAAATTTAGTGGTACAACTATTTTTAAGTCAAAAAATACAACTCTAAAACAAACACTTAAAAAATTAACCGTATTTTATAGTCTCACTCAAAAGGTCTTGCTTTAATACCGGACGGAAGGATTATAGTGTTATTTTCGACTTATACACCAAAAGTGTAAAAAATAGTGTACATATTACTTTTACTGTAAAATTAGTTACTTTTCGATTCCATTCAACGAGTCTATTTTATATCACGAAGAGAGTATTATAGTTTCCATATTCATTATTCATATATCTTTTGGTTCTTGCGACAAGTTTATATAAACAACATTTTATTTCTTATTTTATATTAAAATATAAACCTTCGTTCATTAAAAATGAAAAATCATTATAAATGATAATAACAATAATAATGATAATAATACGGGAGCCTTTTACAATTCTTTTCTCTCAACATGTGCTTAGGCATAATAGTTCAAATTTCACGTACTATTATGTACCAACTTTATACCACAATTTTAAGATATGTCCATTTACACATTCATTTATTATTTTCACCTACAAAATAGCCATATTTTGAAGTTGTGATTCAGAGTCGCTACAGAATTAGTGGTACAATTAGTTTAAAACTTATGTTTTCACAAATTTAGAAAGAAAAAAAGAGTAAAATCCCCATTTGGTCACTTACATATTGGTTAATGATATTTTTGGTCCCCTACATTTCAAAGCGATTTTTTTGGTCCCTTATATATTGATTAATAATATTTTTGGTCCCTTACATTTTAAAACAATATTTTTGGTCACCTACTTTTATTTTTTGAACTATTTGGTCCCTTGGCTGTTTAACCCGATAGAAAACATTAATATCAATAACGTATTATTCACACGACTTCGTTAGCGAAAGGTAAATTTGTCCCAACATAATTACTAGGACGCTAAAAATAATGTTGGGACAAGTTTGCTATTTGTTGATAGAGTCGTGTGAGCGACACGTAATTAATATTAATGTTTTCTGTCAGGTTAAACGGCAAGTTTGCCCTTTCGCTCACGGAGTCGTGTGAACGACATGTGAGTGATATTAATATTTTTCGTTGGATTGAATAATCAATGGACCAAATAGTTTAAAAAATAAAATTAAATAACCAAAAATATCGTTTTAAAATATAAGAGACTAAAAAAATTATTAATCAATATATAAGTGATCAAAAAGATCGTTTAAAATATAAAAGACCAAAAAATCATTAAACAATATGTAACGAATAAAATAAGGACTTTACTCAAGAAAAAACCACATGCTTATTTCCTTGATCAATCCATTGCTGTCAGGTGATTTGTCTTCTTTCCCAATGAAGTAGTACAAAACCTGATTAAGAAAATGACTTCCATCAACATCAACTGTGTAATCACATCAAATGGATACAAATAAAGAAAGAAAAAGAATCTGAATAAAATCATCTAATTATAAGTTCATGGCCTATATACAATAAGGAGATCTCAAATTAGATGCTAGTTAGTACAGAGAAATATGAGATGCCAGGCCTCTGACATACTCATTCCACATGGTCATATGTCAATCAAAGACACTACCCCACGTGTGATTTGGATTTAGACTTATAGACTTTTTTTTTTTTTTTTTTTTTTCACCTTAGTATAAACATTATCGTGTAGTTACGCACACTATACCTCCTAACTGTAACAAATAAGAATACACACATACATACACGAGATATAAGAAACTACATCACAAGTATTACCAAAAGACCGTGAAAGCCTTTTAAAACTTATATGCAGAAGGTTTCAGCTTTGATCATTGAAGACAAACAAAGAAAATTAAGGCTGTAAGGCCCTCAAAAGAGGGGGGGGGGGGGGGGCATTGCCCAGTTGACCCATAACAAAGGGATAATTGAACTCTTGATGGCATCTCCTAATCCTAACCAAATCTATGTGAGATGTCAACCTAAGGGATAATCAAGATTTCTTATATTTATGGGAAAAATTATGTACAAGTGAGGCTCACCTTATCTCATTTACAAACAACACGGCACAAAGTCATTCTCATAAAACAGAAAAAGCAATTAAATCATCAACTGGACACTGGCCCTCATAAGAGATGTCAAGAGTTAAAAGGACAAAATAACTTATCTGGCCATTAAAGTGTACAGAATGATGGCACTATGTCTCTAATCAGCTATGGAGGCAGAGGGGGAGGAGATTCCCTGTGCAAAAATGCACTTATGCCACTCTCATAATAAGAGTGAAATTACATTTACTCCTTTAAATTTGTGAGAATGACACACGTGCAATGTTACACAAGTGATCTCACATCGGAGAAGAAGAGATCTCATGTGCAACAATGCACATATGCCAATCTCAAAATAGGAGTGAAATTATATTTTTTTCTCTTTTAAATTTGTAAAAGTGACATGTGTAATATTGCACAGGCAATCTCAAGCTGGAGGCAAAAGTCTAAAGCAACATCTGATAAATATACACAGGAACTGCCTTTCTTTCATGCAGCCTTGATAATGCACATCAAAGACACCTTTATGTAGCATATTTAAGTGAACTTCAGATATCTCCTAGTCTGGGATAATCATCAGAAAAATGTTCCAGTTTTGTGCATCCTCATTGCTTTTCCTGCAAGTTTTAGTGCTTCCACAGCTGTATTTACAGTGGAATCTCATCAACAAAGGTATGGACCCCAGAATTGACATAATGAAGCCCGCATCCAATAATTGACATAATGAGGAAATTTTCTTCTTTATGTTGTGTATTTAAATGCTCCAGAGGTCATATCAAATCAATGGCTTTTCCAGGGAGAGGTAATTTCTTAGTAGGCCAAAATCAGACACCTTACGGCCTCATTTCTCCCACGACTGTTAGAAAGTGCGACCATCTCTTCTTTCCTGGAATGCTTACCTTTTTTATCTTTTCCTGATCATCTTTATCCAATAAAACTTTCCTAGCATATTACGACCTCAACAACAATCCAATAGCACCCAAAAGAGTGTGCATAAGGGCGGCACAAAACTTTCGATGTATCTTTGCCACTGTCACGAGAAAATTAGGGGTCAAGATGGTTAATCCTAAGAACAGATACACACACAGACAGAGAGAGCACGCTTGGAAGTTCTTTACAAACATCATATCTTCCTATCTCATCACTGGGTTTAGATACAGTTACCAGTTGGCTCAAAACATTCCCTTATTATCTTTCTCATTTATTGTTTGCTAGTCCTAAGACAGGGCAATCCATACGTGGGTTGATCATGTTAGACTCTCAGCAGGTTTAAGCTTCAATATCTCAAATGATATATAGAGACAGTATGAATTTAATTAATTTGAAACCAGCTAAGATCTTTAATTAATTTAAGAAAGGCTGTACGCTAAAAATAAAAAAAATCCTTGCCTTCGAATTCAAGAGCCTGAGAGTATCTCGTAGATTCACTTTGGCCCAACAGCCCAATGAACTCTGAAACAAATTCTGCTTCAGATTTAAATCAGTGTTGGAGCTCAGATCCAACAGCGTTTCAAATCTCCAGAGTACTGCAAGGGGACATCTGAAAGAGAGAAAAGAAAACAATTATCGCATGAGGTTGAATCACAAATTCAAAGTGCGGAAGCATATCAATCTATGCATTTGAAAACTGAAGTCTAGCTGATCATTTATGAACCAGAGGCAGTGGGGTTCATGTATGAAAAAACTACTCCAGAACCAGAAGTCCCTAGATTGAATAATCATTTCCAGCAAAATTGGCTTTTGTTTTTCAAGGATGAGAAACAGTAACAAGCTTGTCAAAATTAAAATCTGAATCACTGCAAAAGGAGCAATTAACTGGGAAATGTTCTGACTGGAGATAAGCAATTATAGTGAAAAAAAAAGAAAAAAGAAAGGGATTTCCGTGAAGAGATCTGATAAAGCAAATGATACCTTTAAAAGCTGTAAATTATCTTAGATGCACCAGACTAAGGCCTTCTAATGAAGATTAAATCCTTGAGGGGAAAATGCATCTTAATGTTTCCTTTCTAGAAAGTATTATCCAGGAAAAGACTTTGATTTCATATTCACCCATTCTTCGTACCATCCATCAACCTGTTGGAACTTGATACAGCAGTCTGACGCATTTTTCTACGCTTCAAAAGCTCCCGTGGATTCCTACACGTCTTTAAGACATCAGACATTCCAGTGGCTTTCTGCATTATTGATATTTTTCTAGCACGTGAAAGATCTCTGCGGACACCAAATGTATTGGGCACTTTCTTTGAGTGAGGAACAGTTGCCATAAGATCAGAGAGCTTCTGGGCAATTTCTACTTTTCCCTGTTTCCTTAGTTCGAAACTCAATTTCTCATATGTAACGTACTGAGGAACCAATCCTCTTCGAATCAAGTCTTCAAATTCTTCAAAAGCCATGTCAAGGTGGTTCATTTTGAGTTGTAAATGCATAAGCATGGTACTTGTAGCCAAGTCCAGATCACACCCTCTCGATTTCATCTCTTTAACAACTTGCATTGATAGATCCAACCTTTCCTGTTCACATAACATCTTCACCAAAAGATGATAAGTAAGCCGATCTGGAGCATATCCTGACTCAAGTATCTTAGTGTAGAGGTTGAAACCCTCTTCAATCTTCCCTAACTTTGAGAAGTGCTTAAAGAAATAGTTGTAAGTGGTAATACTCGGCATAATCCCTCTATTGATCATAGTTTTAAGGATGTTACTAGCCCCTTCCAAATCTTCTGCCTTGCAAAATCCCTTAACTAGGGAATTATAGGTTGAAATAGTCGGACCAGATTCCAACATTAAAAATTGTTCCATCAATCCTAATGCCTCTTTGAACCTCCCAGTCTCTCCTAGAGCATCAATGACTGGATTATACACAATTGTGTTTGGCTTAACTTCTTCTCTTCTCATCTCAGCAATCACTTCCATTGCTACATCAACATGGCCCATTCGGCAGTATCCTTCTACCATAGTACCATAAGTTACGATGCTTGGCTTAAAGTTTTCCTTTTTCATTTCCATAAAAAACTGTTCAGCCTGTTTGAGATTTCTGGATCGGAACCAGCCATTGAGTAGTATATTAAAAATTCTAATAGATGGCACCCAGCTTGTTTGCTGTCCCCTTCGATTAGCAAAACACTTGGAGGCTATCCTAACAAGTCCCTCCTTGCATAAAGAATCTAATAAAATCTCAAACAATCTCTGCTCTAAATCCAAACCCTTAAGAAAATCCAAATTTGATGCAAATTCGTATACATTGATGGCTTCCGATGGTAATCCTTCAACACAACCAAAAGAAAAAAAATTAAAAAAACTGGTAAAATCATACATAAACATCGAAAGTCAGCAAACAATAGCCCAAATAATTTCAAGTCAAACCATATTTATCATCAAGCCTAAATTTCAAACATTTAGCGGGAGAAAGCTGAACAGCACATAGCAAACTATACATAATCAATATCAAAATCCAAGAATACCTGCACGTGCATGTCTCCTTATCATAATAGCAAACGTATCCACATTAGGCCGGTCACTGCCAAGTATCTTTTCATGAATTAAAGCCCAAGCCCGGCCAAATTCTCTGGCCTTCCCAAGCTCATTAACTACAGCATTGAACACTTCCAGAGAGAATCGATACCCAGTCTGCTTCTCCGCCCAGAGGAACAGAGTATACAAGGGTTTCGGGGAACATTCAAAGTGTTTGAAGATTTGCAGCAGCAAATCCGGGCTAGGCACGACTTCGGATTGATCAAGGGCATTTTCAAGGTCCGGGCCGGGCTGTACATCCGGATTGGAGAGAATGTCACGTAATTTGGTGAAATCAGAAGAACAGCTGAAATTAGGGCTTTTGGGGTTTTTGGATTGGCGAGGAACAGGGAAAAAGGATGGTCGCGTTGAATTGGGTTGAGCTGGTTCGGGTTTTATTTTTGGGGGCCGCGGCCACCTCTTTCGAGGCTTGTCGGGGTTCGATGGCGGTGATCCGGTGGAGAAGAGGCTTCTAGCGGTGGAGGTGGAATGGTGGAGGAGGACGGTGGTTAGCGTAAGAATGCGGCGGCGGGCGGCGAGGAAGGAAGATAGGCTATTCATTTAGGAAGTGCGAGTGATAACAGTAGGTGTGACTGCGCGTTTTGCGTTTGGAATATATTTCGGCGGTTATGACGGTTAAAAACTATGGCGGGAAGAGGTAGGGATTGTTTGCATTTTCTTTTTTTCTTTTTTTTTTGTGTGGGTGCTTTGCTATTTCTATAAGATCACAAACTTGTGATTTAACGATAGAGTAATGATACTCGTAACTACAAATTCATAGCACATTTTCATAGTCAATAACGATATAGAAATGTTTATTAATATCACATTATCATCAAGAGTGAATGCCACATCATTTAGTTATGAGAATGTATTAGGAATTTGTTAAATCCTTCTTCTCCTACCTGAGTTTTGATGTGGAAATGAAGGAAAATTGTCTTAAGTTTCACAAATAAGAATTTCTTAAAGCCTAGACATTCATTTTCTCCCTCTTTCATCTCGATTGTTTATGTTATATATTTTTTCTCCATCTCTCACATTGGAATGGTGGAAGAAATCATTTTCTAAAATAATTTTCTCAAGTTTTTTTTTTATTTTTCCAATATCTCAAAATAATACTTTATATTTGTTTCAATAAATAGGAGTTCGTCATCTCAAATAATTGAAGTTTTCTTGTTTCTTTGTATGAAATAATTGCTTAGACCTATACGTGTTCAATCAATAGATTTACAACTATTTAATAATTCGAATTACTATTGAATCAAACTTATAATCACAGTTTTATTTGATTGTTTATTGGCATTAATGGATACAAGTTTGATTCTCAACAAAACTGTCTCTTTCATGGCTTTTCTTAGTATACACTTTTCAATTTATTTTGCAATTTAGAATTATAAGAATAATACTATAAGAGAACTCCTTTGCTATCCTTGAAACTGATGTACAATGTATAGTATAGGCAAGTCCATATGATGCTTTCTGTGTTGACAGTTCCCAAGGATCCATTCTCTTTGTGGGATGTTTAACAAAACAAAACTTGGGGATAAGAAACCTGAAATTTTGTAAAATGAACATGAGATTCTCAAATGTAAGACATATATGTTTTTTTTTGTTTTGGACAGTTTTGAAAATATATTTTCAAATTTTAGTTTTAATAATAATATTTAGACGTGAAAAGTGTATCGAGAAGGACGAAATCTTAGTACAAAATGTAAAACTCTAAAAGCATATTTTTAAAAACATACAAACAAATCAGGGTTAATGTGTTTGAAAATCAACCTATACTCAGGACTTGTTCATTAGAGGGTTTTATGAGAGGTTTCGGAAAATAGGTTTTCAACAACATGCTTTAAAAAACAAATAAACGAACAGGTGAGAAAAACTATTTTAAAAAACTATGTTTAGTAAAAGAATTTTGACGAACAATTTTTTAAAGATATTATATGATAAGGGAGCATGCAGTAAACAAGATTTCCTTTCAATGTTTTGAGTTTAGAGGGAAAAAAAAGTTTTTGGTGTCAAATTTTTTTAAAAATTAAGTTTTGGAGAACAAACTTTTGAACCCGTTCCAAACAATGTTTTGGTTTTAAAATAGTTCCTAAAACTCATAATCAAACTAAAACAGCCTGCAAAATCTCCAAACGAATAGACAGATCAGATTTGATCAACTTACCACCACCTAAGTCAAGACTAAACCAGCTCCTCAAACTCATTTCCCTTCATCTTGTTTGGAAATTGAAAGATTTGATGGCTAAAGCAAAAGTAACAGCAAACAACAAACAAAAACCAACCACTGCCATCCCAGCAAAAGGCAAAAACTCATGCCTGTATCCAAACTGATCCTCCAGCAACTGTTTTATTGGCACTGATTTCAGACCACCAGCAAGTTCAACAGTTGTGTCCAGATCTCCATATTGCGACGTTAAAAGCCCGTACAGAGTCCACGCGATCGGATTCGCCCAGTAATACCATCTCCACCATATAGGAATTCTCTGTAAGAAAGTGATCAAAGTAACTTGAATGAAAAAGAAGGAAACTGATCTACACTCAGACTCATTATCTGTAGTTTTGTATTGTATTATAAAGATGTCGATAAGGAAACATGTTTAAACTACAGGAAATATTCGAATGCTGGAGATAAGACGGCTTAATTACCACACGAGATATCATGAATCCACTGAAAAGATTCCACATCATATAGAATGGAGCACCAATGATTGCAGCAATGTTGTGATTCGGCGTAACTGAAGTCGTCATCATGCCAAAATAGGTGAAGTATAGCAAGGTAAAGTACATAAAGTATATGTACCAGACAACCTTGATGAGTTTTAACTCAAAAGATCCAAGAAGGTAGAAGATAGAGCTATAAATGAGTGACTGCACAAGTACATAGGGGAGTTCAATTGCTACCTGCAGATTTTTAGAATTGCAGATTTTTACATTCCATTTCTAGAAAGAAAAGAAAAGAAAAGAAGAGATTGGAACGTACCTGAGCAAATGCAAAGGGTAAAGCCGAATACATCCCTGCAGCGCGCTCTCTATACGACACAAACCTTTCAATATAAACCACAGGTTGAACAGATGTAGCATTTGTTATTCCAATAAATAAGACAGCTGCATACATAGATCCCATAGCATTGACAATATCTTGTTGGCTTCCCCTGTCAAAAAGCAAAAACCAGATAATGTCCGAGAATTGGACCGATTCTTATGTCGGTAACTGTTAAAGGTAACTTTCAATATTGCAAAGAGGAGGAGGATTTGCAAAAACAGAAGCAAAAGGCACATGATCTTCCTTCCTTTGGTTCGTCTGCATCAGGAAGATGCATATAAATTGCAACAGATGAAACTATACTACCTATAATTAGAGACTAACCTCTTAGAACCAAATCTCCAGCATATTGTTCCAAACATAAATGAGATGACAACTGTGTAGAAAAACCGAACAGCAGTATACTGTGGATTTCGCCAGTAAGAAAGGTTCTGTTTCCAAAGGCATGCCACAAACTGACTGAAAAATGATCGAGAATATTTGCTCGGGAAGCTCAATTCAGTAGAATCGCTTGCTGGCTTGCTTAAATCATCGATCAATTCCTTATTTTGCCTGAAATGGAAGGGGAGTAAATGTGAGAGCGAGATAGAAATATGGGCAGCAGAACTTAAGAGAAAAGAAGAATGAAATGGCACATACTGAAACAGGTTTGATCTGCAATAAATTTCAGCAAAGTCCACACCAAGGCGAACTTCTTCAATTGGAGAAGTAACTTCAAGAATCCAAGCAGCAGGGTTCCCTCCATCTTTGATCTTTGGAATCCCGTCTATAGCCTTAAGAAAAATGAAAAGTGATTCATAAGAGGTTGTTTAAAGAGAAGCAATTTATAAAATAACTGACCAGGATTGATAAGCCCACCTCAAAATATTGAATAAGTTTGCAAGATCTCTCACCCAAAGGACCAGCATAAATCAATTTCCCACCTCTTTTCATAAGTAAAAGCTGAAAGTGCAAGAATTGATGAGACTCAAAAGCTATGAAAAACAGCAAGGAAAGGGGAAAGGGGAGAATAAAACTAGTATAATACTCAACATAAATATGTCACAAGAGATGGTGAGTTCAATAAGACTGCATTCAACTACTAAAAGATGCATACCTCATCAAAGGATTCGAAAATATCAATGCTAGGCTGATGAATTGTGCAAACAATTGTCCGTCCGGTATCAACAATATTCCTCACAGTCCTCATCACTATAGCAGCAGACCTTGCATCCAGACCAGAAGTAGGTTCATCCATAAACACAACAGAAGGATTCGCAACCAGCTCAACAGCTATTGTCAGCCTTTTTCTTTGTTCTGTTGACAACCCGTCAACCCCAGGCAGACCAACTAAAGCTCCACGTAATGGAGTTAGCTCAACAAGTTCCATAACCTCGTCTACAAAAGCCTGCATTTATTTTCATCCTGGCTGAAGATGGGCCAAAAGTAATGATCATAACTTTAGAGGAAAAGTAAGAATCAAGAATTACCCGTTGTATTCTTAATTCAACTCTTGGAGATAGCCGGAGACAAGAAGAAAAAAGAAGAGATTCACGGACAGTCAAGCATGGTGAATGAATGTCAATCTGCTCACAATAACCAGAAATCCTTGCAAAAGTCTCTTGCTTCTTTGGATACCCGGAAATGTAGATACTGCCTTCAATGTATCCACCTGTTTTTCTACCGGCTAAAACATCCATAAGAGTTGTTTTACCAGCACCACTGACACCAACCAATGCAGTAAGTACCCCTGGCCTGAAAGCACCAGTAACATTATTCAACAGTTGCAATCTGTCTCCCAACATACCTTGTTGCTGCAGTTCCTGAAGAAATGCTTAGCTAGTAAGGAAAACTAAGTTGCCAAAGGAAGATAAATTTCCTACGAAGTCTACTGAATAAGCTGGGACCATACCAGTGGAACATCAACATAATAACTAATGTTACTGAAACACATTGAAAGAGGTTCAAAAGGAAGAACCATGCCTCTCTTGAACTTCATCTGTTTTCCTGACAGAAGATGAACAATGTTACCACTTTTATAGATTGAGATCCCAAAGATAAATTCACGGTAGGATGCTTTAGACAAACCAGAAAATGAATGTGAGTGTTGCAAAAATTCACCAAGGGAAATGTCAGCAAATGAATTGTCTTTGTCTTTGTTTTTAGTACGAAGTCCTTGCCTGGAAACAACTGCTTGTCCGTTACCAAGAGCTGCATAACATAGGATATTATTATTAGTATGCAGATAGGAAAGATACAAGCTATCCAAGAAGATCCTATTTCTGTTAACTATATGAACCAATACTAGGTTATCAAGTATATCTCCTTCTCTGCATTTAACATTGTAGTTAAATAAAAGATAAGCAACATATATATGATTTCTAAGAAGAGGCAACTTACGATTCAGGTAAGTTAGGAATAATGTGAAGAGTAAGTTGAACAATATGGTATATCCGATCAAAGCTCCAACTCCAATCCAATACCAATAACTCTCAGGAAATAAACTGCGGACCTTTAATAATGTCACCCCCAAGGACATAGAAGTATTATTCCCAACTTTCTACAATTTCAAAACAAAATGTCATTTGAATGGATGAAAAGGAAAGGGTTCAGTTTTGAATCAAAGCTGTCATTCTATAGAGAAAGATAAAGAAGCAGAAATCAGGACATAATAGGAGGACAAAGCTACCTTATCCCAGGAATGGCCTAGAAATTCGTTAACTGAAGCTGCATTCTGGGCGTACATCAAAGGAGAAAACCAGTAACCCCATATCCACCAATTTGGTATGCTGTCTACATATTTAAAAACACCAAAGCAGAAAATCTCGGGGAGTGTTTATTCATTTTGGTATAAATATCAAAATGGCTTAAAGCTATTGTAGATAACAGGTGAAAAAGTTTACCTCTTGAAAGAATGAAACCCCCAAGGGCCATTACAACCAGCATTGCAAAAGATCCAAACGTGTTGGCAACCACGAGATTTCTCCCTAAAGATGCCATCACACGGAAAAGAGCTATTGACATTTGGTGTAGAACAAAGTACAAAAGAAACTGCCGTACGCATCTGCATTCAGTGGGAAGGTCAAATTTAATTATATACTTGAATAGTCAAACAGATGCAATTTTAGCATTGAAGATAAAGCACCTAGTTATTTGAGGGTCAAAGCCAACTGTATAGTATGTGATTGCAACCCATAAAATTGATTCTAGAAGGGATCCTGGAATGCTCAGAAGCCATGAAGAAAGAGTATACATCCAGCAAGGATAGAAGCGTAGATCTCTGTGCTTGTAAAGAACTGGAAGCTTTGTTATCAACATTGGGACCTCCAAAAATCCATTGAAAAGAATCATAAGTATTGCAAAGTATATAGCACCAAGGAATATGCCACCATCATCAAGCGTTCTATGATGCATTGTTGTTCGGAAGAAGACACTCGTCATGATAAGAATAATCAAAAGAAGCTGCAAAACAAAAGAAGAGAGTAAGAGACATTCATGTCTTTCATCAAGGACATTGATAACAATGAATATCTGGTTTGAACAAACTTACCTGGATAAACTTGAATACAAACACAAATGAATTGCGCTTTAGTAAAAGCATTTGCCAGGAAAAGCTGATCTTCAGAAGCTGAGTCATGCTAATAGCATATCTATTCATCGACAAAGCTGCTGGATGACTATAACGTTTATCAAATGGAACAAACAACTCTGTAGCCAAAACTTTCCCAGCACTGAAAGCGTGATGGCCTTCTACAAATTTAGTCACAGGTACATACAGATGCTGACTATCAAGAAACCAATACTGTCCTTGATCCTTTTCAGATATAACCTATTTTTTTCAACATTAAGAACTTAGTGAAGGAATGAATGGTCATTTTAAGTAGCATAATCTGGCATGCATGAGTATCATCTAAGACTTTGCATACCTCTTGCAAAAAGTCAGCAATATTTTTTCTCGACGGACACTTGAATCCCATAAATTCAAAGAAATCAAGAGCAGCTTCCCTTGGCCCCTGATACACAATTTGTCCCTCACTTAAAAGAATAATGTCATCAAATAAGTCATAAGTTTCTGGATCTGGTTGTAATAGTGATACAACTGTTGTCCCACCAAATGCATGAGTTGTATTTCTAAGATATCTGATAATTTGATGGGTAGTCGAACTATCTAGCCCAGTTGATATCTCATCCATGAAAAGCACACGAGATACGCCCATTAGAAGTTCAGCTGGTAGAATATTTAACAATATTGTCAGTTAAGGAAGTCAAAATTTCTGCATTTCCAGAATAGATTGGAAGGACTCAAAACAACTACTACCAGTGGTAAGCCGCTTCTTTTGGCCCCCAGAAATACCTTTGATCATTTCATCTCCAACCAGTGTATCAGCACATATATCCAACCCTAAAATCTTTGAAGATTTTTCAGAAGGATTATGAATATGGTCAAAAACTTGCTCTGTGAGTGCAGCTAGAAACAAGATATATGACACAGATAATTGCATAACGCCAAAGTAAAACATCCAATGCATGAATGCATGTGCTATGATACTTTCCTCATTTAGTGGTTAAGAAGTATGGACATTTCACATACCTTCATCACGTATTCTGCAACCAAACTTGTCTTATCCCCCAATGCTACTGCCTGGGAGAAAATAGTTGCCTTAGTGTCGAAACTCATTTGATCATTAAGAACACATATGCATATTGTGTCTGCTAAGTCAAAAACTTCAGATACAATGGCATACCTTGATAAACAAATCAAGTTCTTCATCAGGTAATATCCCAGCATCTTTTTCTCTCCTTAGAAGTTCCATGAGCATATCTTTCATATAATTAATCGATTGAAAAGGAAAAATTAGTCCCATTTCTCTGTCATTAGTGAACAGTGGAAGCACGGCACATCTAACAGAGCTTATTACCTTGTTTGTATCCTAGACCTTGGCAACCTCCAGAGAACTCAAGTGTCTCCCTAACTGTCATCTCACCCATATGCCAGTCATGCTGGCTCACGTATGCCGAAGTCCTTTGAGGAATAAACTCCCTCATATGATAGCCATTGTATGTAACTTTTCCTGACATCTTAAGTTCAAGGTAACTGCATTAATAGACATAAAACAAACATGAAATTCAACACAAAAACTATGAGAATTGATTAGGAATTTGCTTCAAACTTATTAAGTTTCTGCCATTGTTACTTCAGAGGTCGCAAGTTCAGAAGACACAACTTCAGAGGTCACAACTACTTCCCCGTCCAACCAAAAGAGTCTTGTTTCTAATACAGAAAACAGTATTAGAAATAGGACTCTTTTGGTGGGGCGGAAGGAGTAGTAACTTCTACCCCTTATAATAGTAGGAGTCTATTTTGCATGGCATTAGTTTATCACAACAATGGATACTTCAAAACAGACAGCTTCTCTGACACTAAATGACAAGCTTTCCTGAGTAAAACTAATATTTCAACTTCAACTAGAATATCCGGGCAACAGAAATTATTAATGGGACATGCACAAAAGCACAAATAATAGAAGTATGTTACTTTAAGGCCTCTAAATGCATCATTCTCCAAAACAGGGTATGTTACCTGCAAGCCGGGTCCAAGTCTATCAGCGAGAGCTAAAAGCAATGTTGTCTTTCCAGAGCTTGGAGGGCCTAAAAGCAGAGTTAACCTGAATGACAACGTGACATAATACGCATCAAAATTTAATTGATACTTCATTAAATGGTTTATGAAAAGATCATCACTACCTTGAAGGTCGGAGTATACCACTGATGTTTTTCAGGACAGACAACTTCCTCCTTTTGCCTGGAAAAATCCTGAGTTTCCTCAAGAATTCCTTCGATTTTATTTAGTTGACACTATTAGAAAAAAATCGACTGAAAACCTGATTTCATTGATAAGTGTTAAGTAACCTACCTCAGTCATATTACAAAGGAAGTTGGGAATAGTTGGTAATGCTCTGCTTCCAACATGGACATAAGCATCCACATTGAGGTTCTGAAATCGAACCTCAACTTTTGGAAACTCCAGATCAACTCTGCAGAAAAAAAAGAAAGTCTCTTTATAGTTGCACAAGCCACCTCAAATGATCATTGGTTCGTTACAGTGGCATTCATTCAGTACTTAAAATACTTGGAATATTGATAGCTGATTAACTTGGGAACCATGCCTATTAGGATCTAAGTTCTTAAAAATATACCATGAGCATGCTAGCAGAAAATTAATCCACCCCATCAATCAATCGGTCAGTAAATTCTGTAAAACAAATTGCTGAGCCTATAGACTAAAATCTGATCATGTTTGCTACTATAAGATCATTCTGAAGCAAGATTGAAATGATTCTGACTTACGCCTCGAATCTTTGCCTGACTTTTTCGAAGAACAACTCCATATCCCCATTCATGGCATTAACCAACTTTTCCACAACTTGCTTCTGTTCTTGATCCTTGAGCATGCCAACATCCACCAACGCAAACCCGCCTGAGAGATTGCTAAAAAGCGATGTCCTGGCTCTAACATAAGTAGGAGATCTCTGCAATGCAGCCACCCAAAGGGCCTGCTCATTACCACCATCCAGCCTCCTCTCTGTATCTCTAGTGAACACACTTGCTGATGTATTCCACATTCCTCTGAAAAACACACCAAAAAAAAACAACTAAAAAAAAAAAACAAAACTTTTGTTAAGCAAGGACTAATGGGATGATTTGAGGGAATTTAAAGATGGTTTAAGGAGGGAGATTGGTAGCTTTGGTGGATGTGTACACTCAACCTAATTTTTACAAGGCTTGAAATGGTGGTTGAGTGCTTTTATTAGTGTTCTTGATGAGCATTGGATGTGCCTCCATTCATAGGAGCAAATTAACAAGCAGGACAAGGGCAGATAAAAAGTGGGAAACTTTGGTAGGACTGCGTTTATATATAAAACTTGGGCTATGAATTTCATGTTTCAAAGGGGCAGTTAAAACGGTTGAGAAAAACAAAGAAAGCAGAGTTTTTCTTTTTGAGAATTTAGTTGGAATTTTTGAACATTTCTTTTTAAATTCAGTTACAACTAGCAAGACTTGTGTAATAAACTTTGACAGCTTGCCAGTCTCATATGAACAAGCCATTTTTATTTTTACTTTTGATATTTCTAAAAATTAATTTTGAAAATGAGAGAAAAAAAAAATACATTAATAATGTTAAATTAAATGAAAGATGTGAAAAATGGGATTTGGCTTGTTTATTTGAATTTGGTTTTGCATTTGATGACTATTACCCTTCATTCTTGCACTCATAGGCCTGTTCATTTTCATTGTTTCTATTTGTGTTTTGGTTTTATTTTTGTTTCTACAGGTTAATATAATATAATATAATATAATATATTAATCTCTCTGTCCCATTCAAAGAGTTCTGTTTGTAATACTGAAAACAGTATTATAAACAGGACTGTTTGAATGGAACGGAGGGAGTATAATATTTCTATTATTTTTAATATAACATTTATTATTCAACTAATAATTATAACTTCTTATATTTTTAATACATTTTTTATATTAAAAAATTATTTTCTAAAATAATATTTAACGAACATACCCTTAATTTATTAAATTAGGTTAAACTCCATCAATTGAAATAATATATATTATGAGTTTTAAGAAAAAACATAAAATAAATTATCTATCTTATTGTTTTTACTTCTAATCTTAATTTATTTACAATATAAATTATTATAATCATATGAGTAGTAAAATTGAGATGAGCTTCTTATAAAAAGTTTGAAAACTGCCATTTTTAGGACAAAAAAGGAAAAAATTACCTAACACGATGAATAAAAAAATCCGAACAACTTTGGATTGAAAATTCCACCAACCTAGTCTTAGACCCAATTGTTTAGCGCAAAAATTTGTATTCGACCCGTCTGACATTCAACGACGTGCGTATTAAGTTTAAATTTTGAAATATCGCGGTTATGAATTTAAGTACTAAAATATAGTATATCAAGAGCCTATAGTGTATCGCATATCAAGTTTACCTACTGATATATAGTAATAATATTAAAATAATAAGTATTAAAAAATTACGCGTATTAAATTTAATTTCTGAAATATTACACATACAGACAATATTAAACGGGGCACAAGGTTTTCATATGGCAAGAGTTTTTCCATTTCAATTATTTGAATAAAAGAAAAAAAAAGAAAAAAAAAAAAGAGGGGACCACTTTATTAAGGCTGAAATAGATGGGTGGGACTGAAATAGAATAGAAGCTTTGCAGTTGTAGTTGATAAGATTAAGGAAAATTCTACCATCTTTAGCGGCTTGCTGTTTAATTCTGCGACTTTTCCTTTCAAACTACGTTTGTAAGCGGTGCATTAGTACTAGTAATATCAACTTCATGGCCTGCCCCAAATCACATATCATTTTCTGGATTTCCTGTTCACAGAAAGTGAAATACTAATGCTAACATAGTTTCCGGGAACGGGGTCTCACGCGTGATCGATTTGAATGTAAAATCATGATAAATAGAATCGAATCTTAAAATTCTAATATTTATAATTGTGTATTACTGACAAAATATTAAAAACGGTTCTTGCTAAAGTCATTTTGATTATAAAAAAACTAGAATTGAAACTGTGATCGATTTGATATATTGGGATCGTATCGTTGTAAAATCTTATGATACTGATCGCGATCCTGAAAACTAAAAATATAATGTTATGAGAGAAAATGGACCGCTCCAACAAACTCTTGACTTCCCTTTTTTCAATTCTTCTGTTCATTAGTTAGGATTTCGATATATCAACTATTGTGACACCGTTAATCATAAGTTCTGACGTTTGTGCCACTGTTCCCTATTAATATATTATGTACGGTTGATGTCCTGCGTACAGCTGACACTAACAGATGATAATGAAATAAGTTATATTGATTTTTTCTTTTATTTATTCTTGTATTTGGAATATGAAAATTGTTTGTGAAATTCAACGACATTCAAGGCAGGGAAATGGTTGAATTTGTGGTTTGAAAGGGATAGCCTTGAAAATTGAGAATGAGAATGTTGGGTATTGAACATTGTTCGTGGAATATTGATGTTACACTCTCTGTTACATATATATTTATATATTTTACAGTCATTTTTATTTATTTACACTGATGGAAAATCATTGTTTAACAAATCGGATCAGATTGGACTGACCGGGTTAACATGAAACCGGTCCGGTTCGTACTGAAAAATGGTAAACGAAAAAAACCGAGTTATTTGGGCCAAATCCAGGATTAAACCGAGAATCAGGTGAATCGGCCCCAACCTTTTTTTTTTTTTTTCTTTTTTGAAGTTTTTTTGCATCCCTTCTCCTTTTATATGGGAATATATTCATTTTCACAATCAATGTGGGATGTGAAGAACCTGAAACAAATGTAAAAATTAATTCTATTCAGTCAAGATTTGAATCTGTGACCTCAAGAAGAGAAAACTTGTTGTCAAGATTCAGTCAAGGTTAGCCATTAAGCTAAACGTGCTTATGTGATAAATTAGACGTTATATAATTTATATTATTATTGTTCATTTTTAAAATTATTTTTTAATATTATAAAAATTAATTTTATATTAATTATGTGATATATAACATTTTAAATATATTTATGACATCATAATGACGTCACCGGTTCGACCCCTGAACTCCGGTTAAACCCCGACCCCTGAGCTTGCCCGGTTCAGCATCCGATCCAGTTTGTTAAACATTGTGGAAAATATATCATACATCAGATTTAGCCCATGTTTTTTTTTTCATCTTCAAAATTTTCTTAATTTCTTTAATCAATATATACATTATTTAGTCTACAATATCAACAGCCCAACCTTTATTCAATTATGCAAGGTCGATTATAGATCATATTTTCATTTATATTTAACTTTTATTATAATTGTTCTTAATTTTTTTTTTTTTTTTTTGGATCTTTTCCTTTCTCTTTTAATATTGGTCAATGATTCCTAGATATTATTCATTTGACTTTTTTAATCCTAATATACGAAATTGCAACATATCAGGATTATACTGTAGTACTTTTCATCCTTTGGTTTAATTAAAACATAGAAATGAACATTGTTTCTCAAGGTAAGTTACTAAAACTATGAATACAGTGAATAAGTTTGTCACATGTTCACTGTTTTTGTCATATATGAATAAAACCACAAATCTCTATTGAGTAGAGGCAGGCATGTGTATCCTGAAGCTGCGGCAACATTCTCAGAAGCTGCGGCAAGATACCTTCCCCTACGAGGTTGGAACCTAACCTGAAGTGAGGCACTCTAATACAAGAAGAAGGGAAAACCGATTATATATGATTTTCATCTGAAATCTAACCAACACTCTTTACCCTATGATTCATTTAACTTGAAAGCTTTAGAACATGTGCGATTCGCAATGCTCCAATATCGTATCTCAACCTATTCGTTACAAGAGCAATCAAGTCGTCACTGTTTGGAGGGAAGTCCAACGAAGCCACCCTCCTATAATGTCCAATGAAACATAGAAGATCATTTCCTCAGTGCAGTAGGCCATTGGAATGAAGACCATCAAGAAAAGAAAAGACAGAACACTTCATAAGCAAGTATGGTATGTTAAATCCTGATATTGATGGGTCACATATATTATTAATTTTATTACTATAAGAGTTACAAATTAATTTATTGTGCTTTAGATTAATTACTAAGATAACAATTAAGTCTTATAAATTAATGTTATCTTTGTCAATTAAATGTTATATTTGTCATAATAAATTAAGTATAATAAATAGCTCACTTAATGTGGGTTTTATCTCTTGATGGAAGAGATATACTACGGTTAATGAGGAAGAGTCGTTGCCTTACCTATATATATGTACGCATGTGATTCCATCACATCAGACGTCTTCAGTTTGACGCATAGGTGAAAGGCCAGAAACACTTTTCTCTATATATTTTGGTTGCATGATAGGAATATTTTCAAGTGGGAATTTCAATTTTTCTTCAAACAACAATGGCTGGAGGTAAGTCCTGGATTGATAATTCTAACATGGTAGCCATTGAAAAGAATGTAAGCCCAAACCATGACACTACTATCATATGAAGATGTTGCAATGCGTTCCATGCTTGGACTAAAGCGAACATATGTAATGTCTCCAATGCCCTTCAAGTTTTGTTTTAGGCTTCTTAATGAGTGTCTGTGATGTGAACCCTTGATTTCAACTTGTGAAAACAAGAATTCAATGCGAAAAATTGCCAAGGAAAGTCTGTATACAAGACACAGCTCTCAAAACTCTAGGATCCTTACCCTTGGATTCGGCAGACTACTAATTTAACAAGTTAAATTAAACACGCAATTCGAATAAGTGGAGAATAATAGAGGCAAAACAAAACATGCAATTAGATAGAGAAATTATCTAGTTAACCTATAGTACCTGTACTTTACCAATTAACAAGCATGCAAATTACTTAAGCCAAAATAAAGAAGAATGAATAATAAAGTGTAAACTTTCATTCAATTAATCACTAAAGAATAATGAAGTGCAGCACCCCTATATATAGGTAGAGGATGCACGAAATTACAAGGAAAAATAAGGAAAGAAAACACAAAATTAGAACTTAATCAAAAAATTAAGTAACTCACAAAAATCAGTAAGAAAAAGGAACTTACTTGCTGAAAAAGTAAAAGAAAAGAAGGAAGAATTTTGGCTGCTTTAAGGTAAGCAATGCACGAAATTCTCACAAGAAAAAGGAAGGAAAAATTCAGATTTTACCTTTAAAGAAAAAGGAAAACCGAAAAATAAAGGAGAAAAGAAAAGAGGAAACTATGAAGAGAATTAGGTAACATGCACAAAACCTTAATTCTCCTCCTAACCCTAACCCTAATTGCGAATTGCTTCTCCTTGGGCTTGGCCTTGGCCGAATGTGGGTTCATGGAGTCGATTTGATGGATTTGGCCCAATTGATGTACCATGATGATGTAGGAGTAGGAAGCTTCTGGAATCTTCTGGAAGCTTCCGGAATCATTTCAGAAGCTCAAAAAATATTTCACTTCTAAAATTCTTCAAACTTTATGAAATCTCCATTTCTTCACTGGAAAGACTAGTAGTTACGATTTCCACCATTTCTTTAACTTGTAAATACCATTTCCACAACTTGGAAATACCATTTCTACCATTTCCTTAGCTAGGATGATTAGTATTCACCATTTCCACTTTGATGGCGAGTAGGGTAACTCTTGTAATCTTCATTTCCTTCTCATTTAGGTCATTGGAGCTTTTGGTTGACCTCGTGGATTCTGACTTATATTTTGTGTTGTTTTAGCCTTGGATTTCCTCATCAGTCTGTATACCATAATATAGCCTATGTAACAAGAACCCCACATAGAAATGCAGTTCCAATCAAAGGATATTCCACAGAGGATTGATTCGATTGAACATTAATCGCACAAACAAAATCATCCAGATGCATTTACAGCGCACGAAATGCAAGTAAAAAAACACAAAGACATTGAAAATTAACAAACGAAAAACAGCCTCAATCTGGAAATTTCAGCAGTAAAGGGCGACAACAATCCGATAAACCACAGGGTATTGAACGTTAATTGCACAAACAAAATGTTGGAACATTTTTATTAATCAAATTGTATCTTTGATTTATGTTGAAAAAACAGTTATTACAAAATTGATTTGAGCGATAAAAACATTAAAAATTAACATAAGTAAACAGCACTAATCTTGACATTTTAGCAGTAATCTCGACAAAAAATAATTAATCCACAAAAGAAACAAACGAAATCCGAAACTTAAAGTAGCAAATCAAGCAAACTCGATCAGGATGCTAGTTGCTGCGGAAACCAATTAAACAGCAAAGTTGATCGCAGTTGCAAACTAATCACACGCAATTTTGATAAACTGATTCAATGGACCACCCGTACCAAACAAACAAATTAAACGGAGAGAACACAAAAGAGAAGACTAGAAGCAACTCGCAAATTGAATATGAGGCACATAAGGCGCACGAAATGCAAGTACAAGACACACAAAGGCAATCAAAACATAGAAAATTAACACTCGAAATTCAAGCAAAAACCGGCGACAACCATCTTGAAAATTCATAAACAAACCAATGGAAATCGAATCGCTTAATATCCTTACCCCCTTGACCAAGAGTAGGATCATGAGTGTAGGCTGAAGAAGAGTCGGGACTGTCCGCCATTTCAACCTGCAAAAAAAAAAAACCTTAATCAATCATCATCCCTAACCAAAATTGAAGAACAAAGAAGCTGTTGCTTTACTCAATTCGCGAATGATAAAGAGAAATGAAAAAGCAAAAAACATTCAAATTAACTACCTGTTGATTGGAATTCGGAGGATGGAGCTCTAGTTCTACCGCCGCTCTATCGAAATCCCAAATTCCTCTCCCCTAACAAAAAAATTGAAGAAGAACGACTGCGATTGGATTTTCTTCACTCAATCGCGAATGACAAAAGAGAAAAAGAAAAAAAATCAATTTAACTACCGATTGATTGTTGGATTTCGGAGGATCGAGCTGGAGTCGCACGGCCGCCGCTATCAGTTCCGGAATGGAGAATTCGCCGGCGGCGGTGTTGTGCGGTTTGAGGAAATGGAGGATGCGGCGCGAAGCGATGCAGAGCGGCTTATATAGGCGGTGCTGCGGGAAGGTAAGGGATAGAGATGAGTTTGGGGAAGCTTTTTAGGTAATTTCATTTGGTTCCGATTGCCGCTGGATTGTGTGTGCAAATTATGGACGTCGGAACGAAAGAAAGCATGGTTTCTGTGCAGTTTGTGTGCATGGAGGGAACAACTTGTGTGCACCAGCTGAGCAATTTGAATTTTGGAGGGAGCTCACTCGGAGATTAAATAAATTCAAAAACTAACTAGGGGGTCCGCTTCTTTCTTTTTTTATCCTTTTTTTTTCCCGTTTCTTTTTTACTTATTCGAAGTAAGCTAGCCCCACACACACACACACCAAAAAAAAAAAGTTTAACTAAAAATTTATAATAAAAAAAATAAAACAAAATTGATATTAGTAAACATAGTGATACCATTTAAAAGTATCCCTTTAAGTGTTTAAAAATAAATAAATGAATAAAATAGGTATTGTTCGTGAGTATCGTGCAATTCTTGAACTATTATTAAGAAAGTAGCGTGCCCCTCTTAATCTACTATTAAAAGAGTAACCTACTGCTATCAGACTACTCTTCAAAAAGAGATCAAAAAACAAAATTAATTATAAAAAGTAATAAATAATTTATTTTAATTTTTTTAAAAGCTATTGTTGAAACCATGGGTGGGGGATTTGCAATGGAAGCACGCATCCTCTGCGGGCTCCACTACCGCTTTTGTATATTATAGAAAGAAAATTCAAAAATTTGTTAAATTAGTATATTGTACTCCACTCTTATTTCTTTTAAATATATATATATATATTTATTTATAGAACTATACTCTTTCTATCCCACTAAAATGAAGTTTTTAACTCCGTTACTGACTCCTCAAAAAAGAAAAAGAGAGAAAAATATTTGAGAATAACCGGAGAAGGATAGACGGACCAGAATCAAACTATTGAAGGCGTTTTGAATTCATTTAAATTTTGTTTATCAATGAATAACCTCTAACTATTAGCAAATCGAAGAAAATAAAGAGATCCTTTTCCTTTGCCCAAAATGACAATTGAAAAGAATGAAGGAAAGACACATTCTTCAATTTCGTGACTTTTGCATATTCGTAAATATCTTTAACTAAGGTTAAATTTCTTAATCACGCGACAGAACTTAATAGTGGTAGGTTTTACTTTCTTAACATCGACTCTCTATTACCGATCACATTCACTATCATAAGCCTAGTTTTTAACAAAGACCGAAGCCAATTTGCAACCTTATCATGCTCCTTCTTTTACATATACGACTAAGGGAGTACCCGTCACAAATATCTTCACTCAACACACACAACACTCTCTCACGCACATTATATATTTTAAAAACATGTTAGGCTAACTTTAAAAAACAATGTGAACTTGTATCTGACACAGCTCCATCTAACTTCTTTGAAACTCACGGATCTTATTAAAAGTCACTCGATCTAATTATAACCACACGTTCATGTGAAATGAAGCTTCTTTGCCCAATTCGTCTAGCCAGGCATCATTTGGTTGGGCTGGTATTTGACTCCCGTTCTGGACTCTTCAATCTTCATCGAGTCCAACTAGCCTGTAGCCTGTCGTTTCAGACAAAAATAAACACCACACAAATTCACAAATCACAATAATGGCACCAAAATTGAAAAACCGACAAAAAAAAAAAAAAAAAAATTTGTTTCACAATCTGACAGTTCAAATTCAGTTCTGGAAACTTGTAATCAGAGCCTCACAAACCCAGAATTTGTATAGCATAGTAGCAGCTGATCAGCTATGGCTGCCAATGCCATGATTGTTTCCCCTATTTCATTGCCAAAGCCACCGGATTTCTCCTCCTCCGCAAGCATTACTACTACCAACCACCCAAAACCCAGTAATTTTCTGCCCAGAAGAAGAAAGCCCTCCTCCGTTCGTTTAGCCACCGCCTCGCCGGAATCCTCCGCAACGCTTGAGAATGAGAAGCCCATTATCGAGCTGGAATTCATAGGGGTATGTATGTGCCTAATTTTCCCTCTGTTATTCACTTCTTTGAAAATTTATTTTCAGATCACTATCAAATTTATTTTCATAGCTACAATGGTCTGAATTTGATAGATTTAAGGTTTGTAATTATTGTAGCCAAAAGAAGGTGCAGATGGGAAGTACCCAGTGGATAAAGCCACGGCTATAAGTGGAGAGAAGCTGCTGAGGAACATCATGTCGGAAAACAAGATTGAACTCTATGCCACGTATGTAAGTTTTGATTTTCCAATCAGCTATTCTATTGTAGTAGGAGAAGTTTTGGTGATCATTTTCAATTGTAACAATGTAGCAACTACGCAAGTACTCCGTCCTCTAATAGTCCCATTAGAAGAGTACTTCGTATTTCTATTTTTTATTTTGTTTTTACTTTCAGTGACATTGTTAATATAATTCTGTGTCGTTCATAATTAGCTCGCACAGTGGAACAAAAGGTGGAAAACTAGCTATTTAGGTGTTGTTATGTTGTACCTCCGAACCCATAAGATTGTACCCTTTTGGAACAAGAATTTTCCAATTGTATGTGGCTAATGCACCAATGAGTCAAACACTGTTTTTCTTTTAGTTTCAAGATTAGACAGACTTGTTTTAATGGCAACAGGTTTGATTGAAGTAGAACTAAAATTTGAGATTTTGGAGGAAAAAAGATAGAACATGTTGTTCCATGAAAAGGATATAAACCTTGGGACTCTGCTCTTTTCGTAGATCAGCAATCAACTGTTTATTTCTTTCTTTCTTCATAATTTCTGTTTTTTTCTCAGGGAAAATTGATGAATTGTGGAGGGGGTGGAAGCTGTGGTACCTGCATTGTTGAGGTTAACATAATCTATATACTTCATTTTAATGTGTTGCTAATTTGTTCCAAAAAGTACTGCTTTCTTGTGTTTAGTATGGATTTTTTTTTAGTTCATGCTTGTGATATTCCCGGAGTTAATCAATTTCTTATTTCTTCTCTTGCAGATACTTGATGGAAAGGATCTTTTAAACGAAAGGACTAACACAGAATTACGATACCTTAAGAAGGTTTATTTCTATATCTTTTTTCTGCAACAATTTTAAGCTTATCTTCTATATCTCATATTTTGTGCATCCCTAATCTACACTACATTGAATTTCTAAAAACAGTTTCTCCCCCAGCTATTATGTTGTTGTACATTTCAACAACAAAAAAAAGGGTTATTATGTAGTACGATAAATTAGAGGATTAGCCGTCAAGTTGACAAACTGTGACTCGGTAGATGCCTTCATGAACGTTGGCAATGCTGATTGTACAGTAGCTAAGCTAAAGTTGGAAATGGAGTTGAGGATGTTTAGATACTTGAAGGGCTAAATAAGCCTGAGTACCCCTTTTTTTCTTTCTTTCATGACTTCAGTTTTTGAGCAATCGTTTGCTTTGCAGAAGCCCGAGTCGTGGAGATTGGCTTGCCAAACAATTGTCGGAAACAAAGAAAATTCTGGAAAGGTATGTTGATCTTGTGGACTTCGGACTACATCCCTTCATCATTTCTCTTTTTTACAAACACAGCATGTTTTGAAGAAACACAAAATTATGTTTCAGGTACTGGTTCAGAGATTGCCTCAATGGAAAAAGTGATACAAGAGGAAAAGAGTTTATTTGTTTAGCATGCTGTAGTTGACAGTAGAATACAAGTTCTTGATTGTCATGGAAATTTTTGAGCTTTATTGTGGATATCTGGGGAAGAAAAGTTCACATCCATTCTATTTATTCAACATTTTACATTTCATCATGAAACATATTGCTTTCAACTTGTTAGGACCACGTTCAATTAGCCCATGAGATATTCTATCTGCACAGCCTCTGTCTTCCGTTGTCTACTCTCTCACAATAGGGAAGTGAGACCCACAATATGACATGTGGGTCCCACCTTCTATTGTGAGAAGGTAGAGAGGGAAGACAAATGACTTGTGAGCACAGAATTGACACAGAACCAGCACAATCATGGGGTCCCCAAAGTGAAGTAGTTTTTGTTTCTCTATAATAAATGTTTTGACTTTAAAGCCTAGTGGATTGTGATGTAATGTTACATGTTAAACAATGTTTACCTGCTTTGGAAACCACTTTGTGACCCGCAAGCATGTATACTAACCCTAATTGATGAAATAACCTAAACTCTACACTCAACTGAAATAGTAACCAAATCTGGTAAAGAAATTTAACAGGCTTTCTGTTCATGTCTTCGAAGTAAAGATACAATACAAGTCCTTCACTTTATATGACTAAGAAGGAAATATGCAAGTCATAGTGCCTTGCATCCCTTTGTATGTGAAAAGGTAGCTTCAAGAAAGAGATAAGACAACTTCATCATTAAATTTTTTGTCCAAGGGACAATATAAGCACATGTATCATTATGCACAAATGTAACGTCCTGTTCAAGCACAAGTTTATCTACGTTTGCTTTTAGGAAAGAGAAAGATTCATACATAAGCAAGAGAAACAAAAGGTGTGCAATGCTCATGCAAGACCTACAACTGCACAACTGTTTTATGCCAAAGGGAAAAATTACATCATAAAGCCATACGTTGTATTGAGGAGAACAAAACTTGTCAAGCCATACATCCAAAAGGCAGGAGAATATTCTGTTCAACTGAAAAAACTAGGTCCTTGGAGGTGTAGGAAAAATGAAGGTTCAAATGTTGGCTGTGTGAGGTAATTGGTATTCATGATCAATGCCCTTGCAAGGATAGCTGCCTAGACAGTTGTCTGCGATGGACCATGACAATGTTTCACAGTCAGGCAATGATTAATAGTTTCTGTTAAGCACTCAATTTATTAGTTGGAACAAAGGAACATATTATGATTTGGTATTCTAGTACTAGTTTCATGAGAATTTAAAAGGCAGAACAGTCTACCAAATAACTAATAAGCAAACACTGACAACTGAGAAACATGTTATAGATCCCAAAAGTTGGAACATTCATAAGTTGCTAACTATTGAGTTCGTATATGATTATCAGTTGAGAATTTTGAAGGCTGACATCAGTTGAGGATTCAGTTTCCTCGAGTTCAAACCTCACCAACTACAAAATGCAGTAAATCAGTCCCTCTTCCCGATCTAAAAGCTGGCATCACTTGAGGATTCAGCGTCCTCGTGATCAACCTCACCAACTACAAAATGCAGTAACTCGATCCCTCTTCCCGGTCTAAAAAAAAAAACTTAACCAGTTCATGTTGCTTCCTGGTTTGGCTCATTCCTTTTTTTTTCTTCTCATTCCGGTATATCCTGTCAATAATTCGGATCCCATTTGAGGGTCTGACATTCACAGCTGTTTGGTGCAAAATTGAAGTCTCTATTGATCACAGAACCATTTTTGTCCCATTTCATGTAGACAAATGTTTCCAACAATGGTTTTCTTGCAACAGAAGAGCCCACAGAACTCCCTGCAATTCTCCTACAATGACCTCTTCCAAAGGGAGATTGAATTTCAAGAAAAGATTCTTCCCTCAAGTGCTAACAAACTGCATTCTAGTATTCTTTCTTTTGGTTTTGTTTATTGTTACTGTTACAGGTGGATTACACAAAAAAACGAAACTGAAGTTGTTTGAGGCTGCTTCTGATCATCATTTCGGCCGCCTGACAGAAGCTATCGATTACTATTACAGAGTTTTCCAACGTTTGAAGGCAGAAGGCTACTTATTTCCAGATTCAAAAGCTTTATGCATTGGAAGCATCAGTGGCCACGATGTGATGGCCCTGAAGCAAATCGGGGTAGCCGATGCTATTGGGATTTCTGAGCCAGAATTTAGCGTTTCGCAGCAAGATTTTGATCATCCATTCAGTAATAATAGTCTTGATTTTGAGTTTCTTGGTTATGTCAGCTGGTTTGATCACCAATTCATACTCCTGAAACTGCTGCACAGATTTGCAGAACACTCAAAATTGGAGGATATTTGGCTGTCCATATAGTGGTTACAGATAAGTACAGTTTCAACTCTTTCATCAATTTGTTCACCTGCTGTACATTAGTAGTGTCCCATGAGATCAGAGCCCCGGAAGAACATGCAACACCATCTTTACGCGAGGCAATTCTGAAGAAAGAAGGTAACTCTTCTAGCCATTCTGCAGGAATATCATACAAATGCATGGTTCCAGAACACAAAAGAGAACTGGTGAAAAAGGTTGAGCCATTGGTGATGGAAGAAGAACCACAGGACTCGTGGAATGCATTGGGAGGAAATGAGGACAACGCCATTCGGTACCTCTCTGCCCTTGTGGATCTAGCCTTCAAGGAGAGGTATATCTACGTTGATCTGGGGTCCAGAGATTACCACTCAAGCATTGGAAGCTGGTTTGAAAAGCGGGTCAGGACAGAACATTCGAAATCTTTGCAGCTGAGGCTGATGAATCCTTCCATGAGAAAGGTTTGTCGAAACTACCAAACGAATCTTATGAAGAATACCTTTACAATGTGGAAGCATTGGATTTTTCAGACTGGTTGATGAGAAGAGTTTCAGAAAGGGATTTTGTGGTGGTGAAAATGGATGTTGAAGTTGATCTGATGAAAAGATTGGTTGAAAGTGGTGTAATTTGTTTGATTGATGAGTTGTTCTTGGAATGTCATGATGCTCTGTGTTTGAACTTGATTGACAAACTTAGAAGGGAGGGCTGTTTTGTTCACCAATGGTGGTGAATGTAACACCATGGTTTTTTTCTCTCTCTCTTTTGTATTTGTAATCATTGTTTGCAAAGTTTCAATCTGTAAGATTGGATCTTATTTGTAACTTGAACCAAAAAAAAATATCGAGGGGTTGATGCACACGTGAAAAAACTTAGGAAATGATGGAGCGACTACTTGAACGAATGTTATTGACTAACCACAATTAAAACTGCTAAGTAATTATTGTCACGTAGATATCACATTATTCTCTGAGAGAATTTTCTGAGTTTTTTCACTATGAATTCCCGTGATTATGCACGTATTAGTCACATATATGAAATCGTTTCATAGCAATTCTTTGTTTAATAACCTATTGTTAGTGCTCTAAACAAAAATATAAAAAATTCTAAAAATATATTTACTCTCAAACTACAGAAGTGTGAGGGTAAGGCATCAGTGTGTTCTTATGATCTAATATAGTGTCAACGTTACTCCTGTACTTTCTTTTTTTTTTTTTCCAAAAATAAATAAATTATATTCATAATAAATTTGATGGATCAAATGATCTTATAAAGTGGCCAACATAGACCATTGATTTCCTTCAACTTTGAAAGTTAAAAAGAAAAACACGAGATCCTGACTCGATATACTCTAATATTATACAATGCTAGTAAAGTAAACAACTACTAGTACTCAAAAGAAATATTACAACTGAAATTAATCTGAACAAAATTGTCCCTAAAAACGTAATCTTTACAGCAACATCACACTTGGGGTACTAGATCTATATTTTTTTTTCAAAATGGAAGTAACTCCAAACTCATCGGCGGCATGAACAATATCTCACACTCTTGTCGGATAATCCGCCGGCTATAAAATTTGTCCCTTGCGAGTCTTCTTTCCATTATTTTTTTCCTTTTCTTCTTTTTTCGTTTTTTCACCTTCAGCTTATACTCGAGTGGATCTGGTAGTAAAGACAAAACACATCTTCATTCTTTGCTTTTCTTACAATTTTTTTCAATAAAAACCCCAGATCTATATATACTACTAAAAGTACAAAGACAACTCTAAACGAGGAGACTAAACACCTTACAAGGGAGGACGAGATCACTCCATTAAGATGGAAACCAACACCTCATCAAAGAGGAAAACTAAAAACTGAAACTAAAAATGGAGAGAAAATGGAGGAGGGAGAATGATGATACTGTTTTTACTTTAATAATTTTAGTACTATCTTCATAACATAAAATAGTTTTTTTTTTAGCTAAATGAAATTATAATAGACCGATATTGCTACACTTTGCAAAGTATACAATTGACAAAATAGAAATTCTGTGAATTCAAATTGAACATCTTTCAATGCATTGGGTTTATGTTTATTAGAAATTTCCAGTTCAAGCCACACAAAAAAAAAAAAAAAAAAAAAAAAAAAACCTAGGATAGAAACATTACGAATTCTTAAATTTATTGGGGCCGAAATAAGAATACCGAGACTTCCGGGTAACTTTTGATATATTTCACTCATAGGACTGTCCGACTGTGAAACTCAGATAAGGTATCCTTTTCTCCTTTTCTTTGAACTCGGCAGTCTTCACTGCGTGTTTGAAAGGTACAGCCTTCATTCCTCTCTTGAAGATTGTATAAAATTTGCTAGGTATTTGATTTGTTATTTGGATGGGTGAAATTTAGGTTTTGATTTCGGAAAGAATTCCGTTTGCCCGTTTTTCGTCGCAGATTTTTGCAGGGTTTTTGATGTTTTTGCCTTTTGGTTTCGGAATGTGCAATTATCTGATGTTCATAGTTCTCGTTTTCATTTTTTGTTCATTTTCGACGTTCGTGTATGTTCAAATATGCTATACGGTTACACAAATGCTTGCCCACGTATTTGGGTTAATGTTGAAGATGTTCTTTTGGATTCTTGTTACTGAAATTTGTATGTTAACATATTCTTGATGGTTTAATCCCGTGGTGTTCGTGATTATTTTTCTTATTTGTGATATACTGAGGATTTGATTTTGACATTAACTACTGGTTTTAATAATTCTATGATAAAAAGGAAAAAAGAAATGATGAATGGAAATTGTGATGAGAGGTAATGAAGGAAATTGGCTATGGTTATGCAATACTTGAACTTCTGTAAAAGATACTGTAAACATTGAAAGTGCTATTAGTTAGTTCACTATTAGGGAGTATAATGTAATGTGAAAGTTGTTCTTTGGTAATGGACATTCCGTTTCTTGACATCTCAATTTATGGGTGATCAATTTACAGTGTTTGGCAAAATTTCCTTTACCTAGAAGGGCTTGCTAGTTTTCTGGGTTTGGTCACCTACCAATTGAGTGGTTGTTGTTGACATTTGAATCAAAGTTTATTTGGAAATTTAGAACTGACTGACTGACAGGAATCTAAATCTATGTAACATTAGTTTTTTGGCAAAAAATTGTTATCTTTTAACCAAAATGACCTGCTAGTTAATATTATATACCCAGTAGTCGTGAACGTCTGAATGGAAGACTACTCCGGTGTTTAGGGTTGACAAACTGGCAAGAATAACCACCTTTTTCTTCTTTATTTTTTTTAACTTCAGAGTTTGTTGGGACTTTAGTGAAATAAATAAACTTTATGAATGGCATGTTATATTTCTTAAAATTGTGGATGTCAGTTGTATAATATGCTGAATTATATAGTATATAAACGTTATGGATAAATATTTGAGTTTTGCTCCTTTGTAGATGATGTAGTGTTGGCGACGAAATATGAACACACCTAATATGGTTTTGGATATGTAGGTAGGAGACCCCTAAATGCCCCAGTAAAATGTGTAGAAAACATAAAAGTATTAATTATTATTAAAAGGGATAGAATAAGACCTAAAAAGAATTGGAAAATGACTAAAACATGAGATGTTATAATTAAATATAAATGAATTAAAGATGGCAAGATATGATCCATATAGTCGACCCTACGTAGTGGGATAAAGGCTTATTGTTGTTGTTGTTTAAGGAACTGCAAAGCTTGGGCTGACCTACTGGTTCAGCTCTCATTGTGGTTTTGCTTCTCTAGCTTCCGTATTATGAAGAATTATGTAACGGGCACTAGATATGTATTCAGTGTTTAGGATATTTGATCGTCCCAAAAATATTGCATTTGTTTGTCAATTCAATGCAAGACATCATTCTTATGCAAATTCAGTTTCTCTTATCAGCTTACTTGGAGGTCTGTTTTTATCAATTTTCTTGTGGTCTCAGTATAAGATAACAAATGGAAACCAACCCCAAATTTGAATTTTTGGCCTTTTGAATTCCTTTTTGTTTCTACGCCTGATTTGAAATGACTGAATTTGGCAATGGACAGACTTGACTTTGTTTACCAGATTCTGATGTGAACACGGGGATCAAATATGACTCTACATGGATATGCACTGAACTATGGAGCTGTTTCTTTGCCTTACAAGGCATGTAACCCCAAGTCATATTCTTCAGCATCCTCAGGCATACCTTCTTTTCCTGCCAAAGTTGGAATCTCAAGTTATAGAAGTTCCCTGGCACCTTGTAAGAGTCTTGTAGCCTGCTCTACAGGTATGAATCTATCCTTGGTTAGTTACCATTCAGCCTATTTGGGCATATCCGTATTTGTGCGATTGTTTAAATGATTGGTAAATTTAGAACCAATCTGGTGAGAAGATTGGCATGTTAAGCTGAATGTACTGTGTTAGGAGTCTTGTGTTGCTACTTTGTTCAGTTAAAGAAAGTGGGTAGTTCTCATTTTCTGGATATTTTTTCAGTAGTTATTATATTCTTAAATATTGTCTTGACCTCCGTAATGCAATGGTGCTTTTAAGATTGTAACAAATTGAGTCCAAATCATATCTTTAGGACAAAAAATTGTTTTACATTCTGTTTGAAGTGCCAATATTGTAGATGTCTTTCCGCCTATCTTGTAAGTCTGTATAGTTTCATTTCAAAATCTCGACTAGACCAGATTTGCTCCAGACAATATAAGCATGCTGTTAATTACAGTGTATTCTTTTGCTTACACAATACAATATACTTCTCTAAACTGATGTAATTTATTAACAAGGTGCATGAATGTTACATTTCTTGCCTCTGTTTTGTCATTTCTTACATAAACTATATAATCTGATTTATTATGGCAGGAATTCAGCGCCCGTGTCTTTCTTCTGCTTCCTCATCACTTTTAAGGGGTGAACTGGGTAGCCTTTCACATACTATACCTAAGTTAACTAAGAGGCGCCAGTGTAATCTGACTCCACGGGCAGCAAAGGATGTTCCATACAGTTATAGATACCCTCCTATGACCAAGAAGCCAAGATGGTGGTGGAGAGCATTAGCGTGCCTCCCCTATCTGATGCCTCTGCACGAGACGTGGATGTATGCAGAGACAGCATATCACCTACATCCCTTCCTGGAGGATCTTGAGTTCTTGACCTACCCCTTCTTGGGAGCTATCGGAAGACTACCAAGTTGGTTTCTGATGGCGTATTTCTTCGTTGCCTATCTCGGAATCGTGAGGAGAAAAGAATGGCCTCATTTCTTCCGGTTCCACGTGGTGATGGGCATGCTCCTGGAGATAGCTCTGCAGGTGGTTGGCACCGTGAGCCGTTGGATGCCACTCTCAGTGTACTGGGGAAAGCTTGGGATGCATTTTTGGACTGCAGTTGCATTTGCTTATCTCTTCACAGTGTTGGAGTGCATAAGGTGTGCACTTGCTGGGATGTATGCAGATGTTCCCTTTGTTTGTGATGCTGCCTATATTCAAATTCCATATGATTAAGAAGAGCTTTGTGTTGTCCCTTCGGGGAGACATCCGATAAAATTGGAACGATACGGAGAATAGCTTTGTGTTGGTCTTGTATTTTGTCATTTACTCTGCTGGCAATGTTTGCTGGTTTTTGTTTCATTTGTTTGTGATGAGGCAGATAATCTATTTCCATAGGACCAAGGAAGGAAGTTAATGTGATTTTTTGACTAGCTCTTTTGATGGTTTGTATTAGCATATGTTGTTTTAACCCTTTATTTTTTTCGGTAGTTTCGATACTACGTTATAAATCTTCAAGAAAAATGATTGACACGGTGAAAATTTTTTGTAAATTAAAGCAGCGACTAATATGACATTTATATAGTAATAACTAACTATGACTTCATATGTTTGTATGAAATAATAAAAATACATTCGAATTTGGAATAAAAATATTCCCTAGAAAAGATGTATTTTGGGTTTTTTCATAAACCTTTTTTTTTTTTTTTTTTTGGGGTTCATTTTATGTTTGTACAAATTTCAAGAGTTTTGAAATACTACTTTGATTTGAATTAAGTACTAAAAAGAAACATGCAAAGACAAAGCATATAAGGTAACAACAAACAAAACAAAATGATGCTCAACCTTTCCCTTCATTTTGTCATGATTTCCAGTATTCCACATGGAAGGTATGAGACTTCTATATGGTATATAAAAGGAATTTGGGGCTCTTTCTCTTATGAACTAGCTTTTGAGGTTGGTTAATTCCTAAGTTACTTACACATTTTTTTGCAAACGAACCTTGAACTTAGCCAGTTACTTACACATTTTTTTGCAAACGAACCTTGAACTTAGCCCAATGATCCATCTCCCTCTGTTCCAAGTCCAAGTAAATTTGGAGGTTATAGGATTATCAAATCCCAAAGGATAAGTAGGTTAGGGGGTGTATTCGCAGCAACAACAAGCAACATAGGTAAACATGAGTCTTCCAAAAATGTATCCTCTCCTCCGGATATCTCATATTTGAATTTTCATTTCCCTTAACCCAAGGATAAGTAGACTTAGGCGTCTTAGGATCACCAAAGCTCCAAGGGCAAGTGGATTAAGGGGGTGCATTCATGACAGCAATAGGCGTCACGGACGCACAATAGTTTCTCCAAATATAGTATTCGCTTCTTTAGATATCCGTGATAATATAGTTGTTAGATTCAAAAAAATAAAATAAATTAAATTAAAAATTGCCGACATAACTTCATTGGTGCAGCCTGCAGGACGCACGGCTCGGTTTCTTCTTGTGATGTTCCATTCCATTACATGTGAGTTGTTGTGACTAGTCTTGTGTCAATGTATATTCTATAATCCAATTAGATTTGAGAGCTGGGTTGTATGCAATGTTCCCTTTGTTTATGATGCTGCCTGTATTCAAATTCCATGTGATTAAGAAGAGCATTGTGTTGACCCTTCCGGAACATTCGATAAAATTAGAACGATACAGCCCGAAAGAGCTTTGTGATGGTGTTGTATTTTGTCATTTGTTCTTTGGCAATGTCTGCTGGTTTTTGTTTCATTTGTTTGTGATGAGGCGGATAATCTATTTTCATAGGACCAAGGAAGGAGGTTAATGTGATTTTTGACGGCCTCTTTTGATGGTTTATATTAGTATATGTTGTTCTTAACCCTCTATATCTTTTGAAGGTAGTTTCAAAACAACGTTATAAATTTTTTTAAAAACAATGATTGACACGGTGAAAAAACCTAGTGAATTGCAACAATGACTAATATGACATTTACATGGTAATAACTTAATGATGAAATGACAAAAATATTTCTAATTTGGAATACATGGTAATAATTCGTTGTTTGTATGCAATGACAAAAAAATATATTCGAATTTGAAATAAGAGTATTCCCTTAAAATATATATATATATATATATATGTATGTATTTTGGTTTTTCATAAAGTTTTTTATGGTTCATTTTGAAGTTTGGACAAATTTCAAGACTTTTTGAAATTTTACTTTGAATTATTTAAGTACAGAAAGAAACGTAAAGCAAATATAAACGGTATAACGTAACAACAAACAAAATAAAAATAATGCTTAACTCTTTCTCTTCACTTTTTTCTCGAAAAACCTTGGACTTAACTCGATGATTCATCTCTCTTACTCTAACTCCAAGTGAATTTGGAGGTTATAGGATCATCAAATCCCTAGAGGTAAGTAGATTGGGGGTGCATTCACGGCAGCAACCGGCGGCATGGGTGAAATAGAGTCCTCTAAATATAGTATCCCTCTCCTCTAGTGACCTCGTATAATTTAAATTTTCATTTCTCTTAACCCAATAATAAGTAGAGGTCATGGGATCACCAAACCTCTAATGACAAGTGGATTAGGGAGTGCATTCGTGAAAGCGACACGTGGCACAAGCGCACAGGAGCCTCTCTAAATATAGTATTCGCTTCCTCGTCGGATATCCGTGATAATAGAATGGTTGGATTCAAAAAATTGAAAATAGCCGACATACTCGGTTCGGTTTCTTCTTGTGATGTTCCATTACATTACATGTGAGTTGTTGCGAGTCTTGTGACAAAGTATATACTCTATAGTCCAATCAGATTTTAGTCTTCTCTCCTTAACTTTGACCGCATATATACCAATTAATCAATTATTATGCGTCTCGATTTCATTAAGGATGAAATAAAATTTACATTTTTATGGTTTTGTGTGTTATGTTACATTTTTCTATGTTAAAAAACATAGCAGTTAAATTATTCTATTGATTCTTTTGTTTTGAATGTTGTCTTTATTCTGAAAATATTTGAGTTATTTTTGATTAACGCGTGAAAGTTACACATATTAATAGGAGTAACTAATAAAAATAAATAAAAATTAAATCATTTTGCTCAAC
Organism: Leptodermis oblonga; assembly: GCA_016801395.1. NCBI lineage: Eukaryota > Viridiplantae > Streptophyta > Magnoliopsida > Gentianales > Rubiaceae > Leptodermis > Leptodermis oblonga. The sequence goes on along the minus strand of CM028757.1, from coordinate 35,652,102 downwards.
TCTTAATTTAATTTGATACAACTCACGTGTTAGTAAAAAAAAAAAAAAAAAAAGGTAACTCAAATATTATAAGAATTTTGGTTATGGTCAATTTTTGAAGTTAAGGGGAAAATAAGGCACGAAATTACATTAGGATCTTCCTTTAATTTCACAATAGCTTACGTGCCTAATTATTCACGTTCTATCACCCATGTTTAAAAGAAAGATATAAAAGTGTAAATTGTAATGAACAAATTCGAAGACCTTTAAAAAAAACACATAAAGAAAACACACAAAAGAGGATAATTTGGTAAAGTGGTAATATTTTATTATTTTCATGAAGGATTTTCAGTAATTTGACCAAAAACGACACTTTATGCGCGGCGGTCGCTAATGCGAAACCGAATGCCCTTATTTGTAGAATGCAATCACCGAAATGTTGCAAACAAGGCATTCGACTTTGATGCCTTTGAATCCTGCTCTCGTCGCTAATTCTCTGTATTCCGCCTCGGTTCTCTCTTTTGGACCGGCGGCGAAAGCCACCCTGAGAAGGTCGATCTGGAGGGTGCTCTTCTCTCCTTCATCACTCTTGCTAGGGTTCGCCGGCACAATGGATTCCATCACGTATAATTTTCCGTTTTCCGGCAAAGCCTTGTAGCAATTCTTGAGCACTTTTACGCACTTTTCTTCGTCAAACATGTGAATTACCCACTGTATCATAAACCAAGCAATCCCTTAATCACCCAAATTACCCAATTCAATTAATTCTCACAATGTTTTTTCGCTTTTGGTTAGGTAGAACTCTTCTTTTGTCGCTAAATTTATAAAATTTGGTCGCTAAATAAAAAAAATTTATTAATGATTTCAGAAAATGAAAATAAAAAGAAACTACCTTAATTAAAATTGCATCTCCTTCGGGTACACTTTCGAACATATCTCCTCCTTTGTGTTCCACTCCTGCATTTTACAAATTCAAATTCAATTCAAAGGGATCGTCTAAGAAACTCCCATAATAAACAAAAGTTCAAATTTAACCTCCAAGACAAATAATTAATAGGATTTTGAATGAGTACTTACTTTATTCCCCTTTTTTCAATCTCATTCAAAATTTAGAAACAACTTTCCAAGTCTAACCAACTATTGTCGCTAAACAAAGACAATTTTGTCGCTAAAAATGCACATGAAATGCACACATACTAGTTACGACCACTGCGCAAGGCGTGATCGCGGTCTAAACTTGATGAGGTTAAAAAATTTACTATATATTTATATAATATCCCTAAAAAAGAAAATTGAAAATATAGAAGAAAAATCAAATAACCATTATAAAATGATATCGCATATGACATGGCGCCGCCACATGGAGTATGGAGAATAAAAGATAAAAATGATCTATTCTTTTATTATTATAAAATAAGCTATTTGAAAAAAAAACAAAGTGTAGAGCAATACTTACCAGGATAGGAAGGGGCGTTAGCTACAACATTTGGCAAGTCAAAATTGATGGCCTTAATGTGTGGGTATTTAGCGGCGATGATCGACAGAACTTGACCCTTAGCGCCGCCCACGTCCACCAGAGTTTTGACGTTTTCGAAACCTGTGAAGCATTCGAGGAGTTTCTTCACGTACAATTCCGTGTAATTCGTCATCGCAACGTTGGAGGCGTTCATCAATTTGGGGTCTTTCTGAAAGTACTGGAACAATGGCGCTCCGTGCGTCTTCTCGAATGGCGTCCCTCCTTCCAGAATCCCAGCTTCTAATCCGTACCTAAAGCATAAATTCACTGTTAATTTGTTGACGGAGACAATTAATTGGATTAATTTGAGAATATTTGCTCACCAGGTATCCATGACGTCTTTATCGACGAGGTAGGACAAGAGAGGGGCAAGGGGGCTCAACGGCGCTCCGTATTGATTTTTAACGAAGTACTTGGCGGCGGGTGCTAGGGCGTAACGCCGAGCGCCGCCGTCGACGACGGAGCACTTCAAGACGGAGTTGCTGGCCAGGAGGGCGAGCATCCGGTCGAGATTCAGCGGCGCCTGGGGATTCTCGGTCGGCAGCTGGGCTACGATCTCGGAAGCAGAGAACTCCGCGCCGGGGCCGGCTTTAGCGATGATTTCGAAGACGTCGAGGCGGATGACGGCGTTCAACACCATGGGCAACCAGGCGGAGGAGGCTAACAGCAAGGCCTTTGTGAAGTGCTGCTCTTCTTCGTCTTCCTCGTGATTGTGATTGGGTGCCTTGAATTGCAGAGCTTCGGCTGCCATGGTTTTCTTTCCTTCAAATTTTGGGGGGAAATGGCGGAAATGGAGGTCAGTCTATGCTGGCGGGTTATGGCTATGGCTGTGAATTCCAATTTCCTAGCGCGAAGATTTCCAGTTGCTTCTTTCTATTTTTATAGTTAAATTTTTTGAACCAAAGACGTTTGTTTTTCCTGTTCCGTTGCGAGTTGCCTCTGTTGACTTTTCATTTTATTGGTCAACTAAAGTTTGTGGCAACTTTTGGAAAAATGTTTATGGGGGAAAAAATAATAAATTTTAAAAATGTATCGTAAAACTTTATAAAACAGGTTTATATATGTGGCAGAGTTTATAGATGCGATATCTCGTCATCTATACGCACCTCTTTCTTTTCTTTTTGCAAACTCCCATATTACTTTGTTGTTGACGGCTTAGTAGTTAAAGTTAACTCATACTCTATAAAGATAACTAATGTATCACTTTGTTTTTTAAGTAGTTGTTAGAGCTAACTTGTACTCTTCTAAAGTTGCACTTTTATTTTTTTATTTGTTTGCTTTGTTTTATTCATCTTTAAAGTGATATTTAAAAATAATATTTCTAATAATACTGTTCACGAGTATCGGTTTACTTTTGTTCATGTATCAGTTTTAAGGGTGGAAAAAGAAACGTGTGTACTGTTCACATGATAATGGTTTGGTCACATACATAAGCTCGTTTCACACAAGTCTAACTTAAAGTGTATTGTATAAAAACATGTGTAGTTAAATAGTAAAAATTGTATTGAAAATGCAAAAAATGTGTAGTTAATTAGTAAAAAAAAAGTTAATTATGCAAAACCCCCCTGTGGTTTGCGAAAATACAGGATGACCTCTTATGCTTTAAAAAGCTACGCAAAACCTCCCATGTGGTTTCAAAACCCTGTAAAGTAGACGAAAATTTTAATTTGAGACCAATTGCCCTTATTCAGTCAAAGGATTTATACTTATTCAGTCAGATTGAATAAGGGTAATTTGGTCACAAATTTAGATTTTCATCTACTTTACAGGGTTTTGAAATCACATGGGAGTTTTGCGTAGTTTTTTAAAGCATGGGGGTCATCATGTACTTTCGCAAACCACAGGGAGTTTTTGCATAATTAACCCGTAAAAAAATTATATCAAAAATGATGTAAAAGTATTATAATATATTAAATTTATGATGAAAACTAAAAACACAAACAATGAAAATGAACATGGTTTTAGATAGCTTATTTTATCATAAATTAAAAAGACAAAAATATTCTATTTAAATGTTTATTTCAATAAAAGACAAAAATAGCTTCTTTTGTACTCTCTTGTATTTATATTATATTCCATTTGAAATTGAAAATTGAGCTATATTGACAAGGTTGATAGTGATGGATAAAGTACATATAATTCATAGTAGTAGGTGGTATGTCTTCTTTGACTATAGGAGTATAAAATGTAGGAAATTACAAATATCCATCCCTATAGAATTTTCAAAATTAACCATCGTTCTCGTTGAGTTGGAAATTTTATCATTATCTCTCTTGACAATATATTAATATAATAATAATGAAACTTTGATAATTTGGCAAAATTATGATAATTATCATTGTCAGCAAAAAAAAAAAAAATCCGTAAGCTTTCTTGTCGCTCAAAACTTTTTGTACATTAAAGAAAAAATAATAACTTCACAAAACTTCATTGGGCTAATGATAGTGTCACAAAATCTGAAGAGATAGATGTAACTCATCATTTTACCCTATTACTTTTTTTGTCCCACTCAAAAACATTCACTTTATATTACTATTTTAATAATGTATACAAGAGTAATGAACTTTTCAAATATGACGGAAGAAGTATATAAAACTCGATTCTCATTCTCATAATAAGAGTATAATAGAGTTACTATTCTTTTCAAATTAATAATAATTTTTTCGCAAAAACTTGTATGAAATCGATTCGTGCATGCGGTGGGATTTGGGACTCACGTCCCACTACAGCATTCTTTTTTCTTTTTTTTTTTTAAATACTCGTGAACAGTACAAATATCAAATACTTGAAGAGACTATTGTTGATACGCTTTTCAAGTATCCACTACGATTTTCAAGTATCTTGAAGAGAGTTAATAGTCTATTCAAGATTTGAAGAGAGTATTACTGATACTTGTGAATAGTACCGCTGGAATTGTTTACAAATATAATTTTTATTTTGTTCAAGTATCAGTTAAAATAAAAACGTGCGCATACATAAACCGGTTTTATGGGGGACCAACTCTAAATGTTATCATTTTATCTCAATAGAAGATTAATATTTTCAATATAAATCTTTATCAATTATAATACTAAAAATAGTCATTTAGAAAATGTATATTATAATATAACCAATGGAATATAGCGTAATGAAAATTTTGCATTGATGCTAAAAAAAATAATACTTGATTCGTCTTATATAAAATGTCATGTTTAAAAAAAAATTATAAATTGTCCAACTAAAAAAGTATAGTTTGAATTTGTTTACATAGCATACTATTACTAATATAAAAATGCACGATTCACAATTAACCCTTACTTAAAAAGTAAGAAATTCTTACTAAGAATTTAAATAGAAATTATGGAAACAAATTATTTATTTTATATACATTACTGGGATAAATGCATATCCGTCAGCAGCCATACCTTTGGCTATTTCACCCAAAAAAAAATTATAATTTTCAAATCGAACTATTTTAATGAGATAAAGGAAATAATAGTAATAACAATAAAATATAAATATTTCTCTTTCTTAGGATCACTAATACCTACCCTACTCTACTGAACAAATAATTAAATAGCCACCCTGACTACACAGGTAATGTTCAAAATTCAAAAGTATGTATGTGAGTGACTACAAACCATTGTTTGATTTGCTGCGTTAACACAGTAAAATTAGTATTTTAATTACCAGTCAAATGATTTGATTGAGTAATTAACAATGGTCGGTAAATTATTATAATCAAACAGAAACAACGTTAAACTATTTTTTTTTCCGCACAAATATCTATAAATAAAAACACTATTTTAAGAATCCTAAAACTATCCTGTCATTCTATCATGTCTGAATAATAAAAAATAATAATTGTCTTTATTCACTTAATAGAATATTCTGTGCCAGTAGATGCTTGACAGCGCAACTCGGTCAAAGAGACTCAAAACTTTAGATTAAAGTTAACCCCACAAGCTTTGGTAAAATTATCATTAACTTCTCATAATTTTGTGATATTATAATTACTCTTTATTTTAAAAGAGTTTAGTGATACAACTGTTTCGAAATCACGAGATATATCTTAAAACGTGACTCATTATATGTTGACAAGCAACTCAAACGGGCAGGTAACAAGTTGTGATTTCTCCCTTAATTGTACTATTTCCTCCTCTTTACCCCTTGTCATTAATAATATGTGTTCAAAAAAAAAAAAAAAATTATAGTAGATAATTGGAAACTTTTTCACTTAAGCATAAGAGATATTTAAAAAATAAAATAAATAAAAATAAGACTCTTTTATAATTTTCTCAAAATAAGAAAGAAAATATAAGTTAGAATTTTCTAATGAAATAGAGAATAAAATGTTTGAATCATGAACCAAACACCAAAATAAAAGAATATAAGGGGTCGAATATGAATTTCTAAACTGATACGTATCCTCTCGAACACTATATTTTATATTTTATAATATGTATTGATCTTTTTGTTTTTTATAATATTTAAAAACTAATTTAAGCAACAGCTTAAAACTCAAATGTTATAGATCCATGCTCTAAATTATAATATAAATTTGATTCCAACCCTTTTTAAAAATTATAAGTTTGAAATCTCAAATTGTGGCCATTTTTATGCCTGGATGAACAGGACAAGAACCCACAACAGAGGAGAAAAAAAAATAGAGAAGGTTGACTTCTATAAGGGGTTCAACAATGGGTGGCTGCTCACCAACACTGAAATTGGGGGGAACCCTTTTAACTTTTAAGGATTTGAGCTCCAATTTTCAACCCTTTTTTTTTTTAACTTAAAAAAAAAAAGTAAATTACATTCCCCTCCCTAAAATTTTGTAATATTACAAATACTTTACCGAGCGTTTTTGAAAATTACAAATGTCCCGTTTGATTTGTTCAAAAAAATATAGGGCCTGTTCTTTTTCATCGTTTTGAAAACGATTTTGAAAACAAGTTTTGAAAAATAATTTTATAATGTAAAAAGTAAATGCTGAATAGTAAAAAGTTGTATTGGAAATGATGAAATATGATTAAAATATATTAAATTTACTGTTAAAACCAAAACCGTTTTCAAAACTGAACAAAAAGAACAGGAAAAATTAACAGATAAGTCCACAAATTTTTCTTTCGTGCCTCAAAATGAGTGTTACTTTTTCTCCCTCACTAAAAGATTACTACAATTTATTACTAGTATCATTACATTCTAAGTATGAATTCATTTTTGGACCGCGTATTGTTATGTTTTTAAGGGTTAAACAAATAAAAATTCAATTCTTTTATTGGAATTTATAAAATAATAAATAAAAAACGAGACTCTTTATATAGGAGTATTAATTAAAGGGTGAATTACATTTACCTCCTCAAATTTTTGTGAAAGTATATCATTGAGTTTTTTTTTTTCTTTTTCGAAAATTACAAATGTATCTATGATTTGTTTAGAATAAAAAATCGATGACAAACAAGTCCGTGAAATTCAAGTTCTTTGTTTACCTTGCCTCGATTGAGTATAAATAATAAAATGATAATCACATTTATCTCCCTGAGTTTTTGTAAAATTACAAAATTCTACATTGAATTTTCAAAAAAACCTACACATGTTCCCTGATTTGTTCAAAATAACAAATAAGTCCAAGGTTCTTTTTATGAGTTACAATATTCTAAATGAAAATTCAAAGTGAAATTGTAGAGGAACTGATGTGATACTCACTTGGCAAAATTTTATTAGACATTTAAAATTAAAACGGTCAACTGTAATAGTACCAAGGGATGTCATATATTTCACTTTATATTTTCAATCTTCCAACTAATTTTTTTTTTCTTTTGTAATGTCGATTGAGTATAGTAATTATAACCGAGGTAAATTTAATTGTCAAAAAATATTATTTATAATTTCACCAAAATTCGAGAAAATATACGTAATTTACCCTTTAGAAATTAAATTAGGTTTTGATTTTCGTTCATGGGCAATGCAACGGTCCCAAGCCAAGGAAGCTGGGTGGAAAAAGAGCCATGCTTTAAGGGACAGGGACACCTTGGAAGTATCTTAGGCGTACGTGGCGTGTGGACCACGCTAATGCCTAAAATAATTGTCCCGTGAAAAGCGACTCTTTAACAACAAAGTTCAAAATTGAACCCAATCGACCTCATACTTTTAAGAAATTAACGAGCGTTAAATAAAGTAAATTGCAGTGATTATTAGAATGTTGTTGTTTTTGTGTTGTGTGAAGATTGAGGAGCTGGTCCCGATTTATGGATTATGTTGGTTATTATCTGATTTTCTCGTCTAAAAGTTTCTTCCTTTATTCTCTCAATTGCTTCTGTTTCTCATTCCTTACAATTCTTTCTGATTCTTCTACTTTTTTGTATTAAATTAAGACTTAAGTCCTAATAGATTTGTTAGAGAGATACACATACTTTAATCGGTAAGTTATATATTAGTGACTAAAATCGATACACTTATTTATTTTTTACTACATGCATGCAACACTTCTGCTCCTAAAATTGATATGAACACTACAAGTAATCAGTGGCGGAGCCATGTGTATGAATGGTGGGCAATTATTTTTAAAAACCCACCTAAGATAGTATAAAATGTGTAAAATTTAAGAATATTTGAGTAATTGTTCCACCAGAAATTATAATAATTGAGGGCAAAGTTGAAATTGACAAAATTAAAATACAATACTTTTTACTTTGTATGCCTAAATTTCATAATCCTTCTTAATATCATTGAAAAGTGTCATTTATTTTAGGGGGAAAAAAAGAAAAAAGAAATGTTACATAGTGGTAAATATTTTAGGGAGAAAAAAGAACAAAACAAATATGCGTACAAAATTGTGCTTGTATATGACAAAATAGAATTTGTTTTTGCTTTAAAAAAATTTATCTTAAATATTTTGCCCCTCCTAGCTTTAGGGTCTTGGCTCCGCCACTATAAGTAATACTTGTTATTTTAACATAATCGCTGCACATCAATAACTAAAAGCGATACATTGGAGACTAATTCATTATGCAATACATCACATACTGCATTCAGGAAGGCATATTTAGTACGCGTCTTTTTTATAAATAAAAAAAAAACATGTACACGATACTTTTTAAATTAAAATTGATACCCGTGCAGTCAAACGGTCCTTTGACTCCTGTCCGTCAAATACAAGTCGTTATCGATGGCTTATAGATGTGAACGGAAGAGGGTGAAAAATGTTGCGGAGATCATTTAAAACTCAAAGAGGGGAAAATAGAAGGAAAATTGGGGGAAAGAACGTTATATTAAAACTTAGAGTGAACAACCTTTAATATACTTTTACTTTTTAATTGTGTACGCTTTGGTACTTGTAGTTTTTTTGTAACCACGAATGTACCCATACTAATTTAAATGGGCCAAAAATGTACTTTGCCGTTAACTTCGGTTAGTTTTGACGGAATTGCCTTTTTTTTAGGGGTATTTTCGTCTCTTCACTATTTATTTTCTTCTTTTCACTGTTCATCTTCTTCCTCCCCAAATTTCTACACCCTTCCTCCGCCACCGTGCGCCTCTTCTCCATCCAATTAAAGTGTGGAAACATCAACAACTAAACAACAACAACCAGAAAGAAAATGGAAAATGAAGCGAAGAAACAAGATTTCCTGGAAAGTTATGCAAACGTAATCATCAAAGGTTAGATTGACGAAGACGACAACGACAGAGAGGGAGGCCGACGACGTCTGCATGGTTCGATTGCAGAAATTGCGGAGCTTTGGTTCTGCAAATTTTTTTATTCCAGAACCGAAGCTCTGCAATTTCGATTGCAGAACATCAGTTCTGCAATTTTTTGATTGCAGAACTTTCAGTTTTGCAATTGAAATTAAGGAGCTTCAGTTCTGCAATAAAAAAATTTGCATAACTAAATCTCTGCAATTGTGGGCGAAAAATAAGAAAAAAAAAAAAGAAAAACAACAACGGAAGATGAAGACGACGACGACGTGAGGGAGGAGGACGACAGAAGCAGGGAGAAAAGTGGCAGCCGGCGTGGGGGAGATCGACAAAGAAAAGAAAGAAAAAAAAAGGAAGAATGTACGATGAACAGTGAGGGGACAAAAATGCCCTTAAAAAATGGCATGTGATGGCAATTCCGTTAAGTTTAACGGTGAGTTAACGTCAAAGTACATTTTTGGCCCCTTTAAATTAGTATAGGTACATTCGTGGCTAAAAAAAAAAAAGATTAGGTACCAAAGCTGACACTTTCAAAAAATAAAGGTATATTAAAGGTCGTTCACTCTAAAACTTAAAATAATAACTTCGTTAGTCTCAAAATTTGGACTTATATCGCACATTTGCCTTCAAATTGTTTATTTCAAAATTTCAAATTTGAGTTTTACATCCTCATATAATTTATTGTCCAAATTTCAACAAACAAAATAGTCCAACACCGACAAACACGTGGTATAAGCTCCCCACTTGTAAATGGTAATTTAAGTAATAGGGTGAAAAACAAAAAATACCAATTCATGTGTGCCTGAAATATTTTAGGAGATCCGTTTAAGCATGAATTGACAGGGTTGTAGCTCGTGGTTGATAAATGTGGAGATGCCTCCATGTTGGAAAAGGAAAAAACATTTAAAAATCGAATAGATAAACTATAGGATGAGAACAAAAACGTGAGAAAATAATCCTAAAGGTAGAAAGGGTACAAAAGGATAATGTATAAAACATGAAACAAATGTATTATGGACATTATAAGTTGGTTTAGATTATCTATAATTCAATTTAATTTTGCTTTTTTTTAAAACGATGATATTTAAATTCTTGAATGTGGATGAAGTTCACACGATGTTGGGCTTTAATTTTTTTTATAATGAATCCCAAATTTTTATAGTATAATGTTATACTATATTATTTCACAAACATTTTGTAACATAATTGTCCATATATATATATATATATATTATAATTATAAGTTTCTCTTACTTAAAAAAATCTTTTTAGATTAACTACGTATTATATATGTGTGTGTAATTAGTTTTTGCACAATATATTGAAGCTACGGCCATACAATTTTCCTTCATCGTTAACTTATAATTGGGCATGAAGAAGAAACATCAAACACCTAAAAATAGTGGTATAGTCAGGAATTATTGGGCGATGAGTCTAAATTAGTTTGTGATTTTCCTTTTCTTTTGCATCGCCGATAGCCACACAAACAGAATTTAAATCTCGTTGGAAAAAAATTTTGGGGGGGGGGGGGGGGGGGGGGGTGGGTTTGAGGGCTTTTGGGAGGACCCTAGCTTTGCCCCTGCCTAAAAATGGGACCATCACAATTGGCAGCCTTTTGTAATTCGATGAAGATTTGGCGATTTGCTAAGTTTTCAAAGTCCCAACCCCCAACTACCAACCAATTGAGAGGCAAATTTTGTACAATTATCTCTACTTTTTTCTAAAAGACTAGTACTAATATTTATAATAACAAAATTATAATTATCATCTACAGTTTCCTCATTGGTTGGTAGGGGTGGATTAAAGGGGTTGGAGTGGTCATCGGAACCCTCATTCACCCGTATTAGTAGTGCATTTTTAATTATAAAAAATTATATATGTATTTTACTGTAAATAAAAATTAAAATTATATGTTGGACCCTTCAAAAGTTTTGTTTTAATTCTGTCACCGTTGAGTACGTAGTATTAAATATTGTATAAAAACATTGCTAGTAATTCAATCACTGGTTAAGGACCAAAGGGCTAATGAATTTCATTTCATATTATGTGAACTGAAAAATATATGTGTCAAAAAAAGATTAATTAATAAAGAAACATTTCAACAATTTATTCGAAATTACTCGATGAATCTATTGTATCTTATAAGATTGTACAGTTAGATTTATTTTCTTGAATTCCTTCATTTTTTATATAATAAATAAGAGAATTTAAGAGGTAAAAAATAACGAAAATTTTCTTTTACTCTTTTTGTAATTAATGAATTACACTATTTGGAAGATACGTTGAATATAAAAAATAATTTCTCATTATTTACATTATTAATACGAGTAATAAGTATCCGAACCCCCCCCCCCCCCCCCGCCCCCTCCCCCCTATTAAACTTCATTTAAACACCCCCCCCTCCGCTAATTCTTGTTTTTAATTTATTTTTGTTTCCTATAATATTTTATATTTTATATGGAGTAATAATTTATCATCAATTTTAATACACATTTTTATTATTTAATTAGATATTTGAATATACTCTTTATATTAATAAGTTTATTTTTTCCTTTCAAAAATATATCTTAAAAAAAATGTCTTTGAAAATAAGATAACATACATATTTTTAGATTACTTATATTGGAACAAAACGTTTTCTTGGCGAATTTTTGAATAATATTACCTCTTTACCATGTGTAACACACAATATCATATGCCCCTTATTGTTTTATGAATGAACTGGTGTATCAACAGTTATGACGTAGAGAGAGCCATCAAAAGGTTAGATGGTTGATTCCTATACGTTATACCCATTTAGAGTGAAGGTTGGCAGAGGCTAACATTTTTTTTTGTCTCATTAATTGTTATTAATCATCGATCACAATGTACGCGCGTACTTCACCATTAATATAAACATAATTTAACGCATATGTTGAAGTACCGTTTATTTATATTTTTACCGTCAATGAAAATATACATTAAAGTATAGTTTACTTTATTTTTATTTGACTATTAACAAACATATACAAAATACATGTGCTTCACCATTAACAAAAGCATACTTCGACGCACACGCTGAAGTACCGATTATCTTTAATTTTACCATTAACGAACACATATGTTAAAGTCTTGTATACTTTACTTTTATTTTAACCGTTAACAAATATACACTTTACCACTTATGATACATGGTTGTTACATAATTAGTAGAGAAAATATCCATATCCCTCCATTATAAAAATTTTTATAAAAAAACTCAAATTTCGTCCCAATTGACAATTGTCACTTTGATTCAATTCTCTAGCCTAATTATCACAATTTGGTTTCCATCTCTTCTCCTCTAACGTAAACTAAGGTTCAAAATGTAAAGGGATTTTTGAGATTTCATTATTCTAAGAATCCTAATAAATATGCATCATCAACCATCGTCTCTAAACAAGAAGGATATCTCTGCCTTAAAATTAAAAATAAAAATAAAAATTTAAGAACGCTTTTATTAAATGCATTGAAAATCTGAAATGTACCCCGTTATCTCTGCCTTAAAACTCAATAGATTTTCTCACATTTCATGCACATTCACCAATACTATGCAATTTCAATTTGAAATGTGCCTTTAAATATGGTAGTATAACGTTCCTACTGCTTCCTTAATTTGGATGACAACCACACACACAGGCCATTGTTCCTTCACATCTCACAACTAATATAGAACTACCATTTGTACTCCTAAATTACATGCCAATTGTAGTCGAATTTAACCTTAAAATTTGAATTGAATGAAGTTTTTTAATTTATTTCAATTGGGATTCTAGTGGCTCTCACACTTGAAGATCTTTTCTATCTCTTTTAAAAGTCGTTGTAAGCGGGTTGAAATCTTTACATTAATAGATATTATTCTTGCTATTTTGTACCTGATAAAATCTCAAAATACATCTTGTTTGGTAAGATAGTAATTAAGATGGTTGCCAACTCAGATTATGATATTCAACAAACCACTCAGTGAAGACGGTGTCTTAATCAAATAAAAATAAAAAGATGAAGATTTACCTTTCATATTTAATGGGATATATTCTTTACCACAAAAGTAGTAATTGAATTCTTGAGTAAGTATAAATGTGTATATCTCATAATAATTATTAATTCATATAGATCATTTTATACATACCTCGACTCGTGAGCAAGTATAAAGAAATAAAAACAAGAAAAAACCAAATGTGAGTATATTTTCAAAATTAAAATTTCATCTCTGACATTTTCTATCCCGACACGTGTTTTACTGTTTAGTTATATTTATTACTCATCGCTAAACATGAAGTGAACTCGGAACCTCCATCCCTGATCACTGTTTAATCAAAATCATTATTAGTCATTAAATAAAATTTGAATTTGAAATTTCAATTAGCGAGTACACGTGTACTTTATAGCTCAGACAACATATATTCACATCTCATTTATTGATTCAATCGTTATCTTTCCCACGTATCAATTTAAAATGACTTTAAAACTTTTTTTTATATATATATATATACACATATATTTTTGCCTCCACGGATGCCTTTGCCATTTTTATTTATTTATTTTATTATTATTATTTTTTGGATTACGCCTTTGCCATTTTGAAAATCAACTATATCAATGCACCATATATATATATATATATATATAATTGAATTGCAATCAAAACACAAACCCACCATTCTAGAACCCAAATTGGTGGTTGAGCCATAAAAATTTGTCTCCAAAAGAAAACAAAAAGGGAAAAAAGTTTCAAAAAGAACCAAAAAGAGGATAGTTTGTGTCCAAACAAGGACAAAATCGTAATTTCCACATCCCTAACTGGAACTAGCAAAATCAGGGAGCGGAATGGAACTTTACAGATTTCCCAGTTTGAACTATTCCTTCCTCCCGCTCTCCCGACCCGGCCCCCTACCACCCAGCCCCAAACCACCCACCCGGAACTTTATCTGTAAAGAAATAAACGCCTATATATAATCTCACACACAGACACATTTTCATACGCTGTTTCTCACACAGTCACACACTCACTGACTGACTCACTCACAGAGCACTCACAGTCTTTGTTGAGTGATCCATTAGCGTTGAAAACCCTAGCTCGGCTTCCTAGGGACCTCTCATCCTGCATCCCCGAGCTGTATTCAATTTGAATGGCAAGTAATTCAGCTCCGGAGATGTGTAAATTCCCCTTTTGTTTTTCAAATGAACGGTGTTATGGACTGTACCAGTGATTTTGTTTTTGGATTTTTTTGCATGAAAAAATTGGGGGAATGTTTGCTTTGTGCATTTTTGTGAGCTGCGGCTCTCGTGATGCGTCTGTGTTTTGAATGCTGGGGTCGTTTTCAAAAAAAGTTGGAGCTCCGATTTCAAAATTTGGACAGCTGTGGATTTTAAACTGTAGATCTGTTCATTATGGTTCTTTTCGTGGATCGTTTCATTTTTTAATTTGGATTTAATTCTCGAAAGGTTCCGCTTTATAAAATTTGTTGCTGCTTTATGGTGCATTGCGTTTCAAAAATGGAATTCCTGTTGACTTCACATTCTTATACTTAGCGTGTGAAGCTTGTTTATGAAAAAGGGGTTTTGATTTGGGAATCGGACGAGAATTTGAGATTTTAACAAAGTTTTTACTGTAAGAGTAGAAGGATTTTGTGGGAAAGAGCTGTCAGATCAAGGTGAATTTAGTTTTCTAAAGTTGTTGCGTGAGGGTTCTTCATAAAATCTGTAAAGTGATTTGTGTTCTACAGATTTTTAGAATGAATGAGTTCCTCAGTGTTTGATTCTTTGATTTTTACAAATATTAATTTCTGACCAGGCATATAACACTTAAAAGGGGGAAGAAATAACAGAGAAAACCCAATTTTACCTGTAAATTGGTTTTAAGTTTGGATTTGAAGCTCATATAATGTAACTGGGAAATTTTGCTGCAGGTTTGCTGGTTTGGACAAGAATAGTGTGGGGGTTGAGGCCCTATCATTAGGATATTTCAAACTTGTATCTGGGGACAATGCAGGTCAGTGTTTGAATCTGTTCAAAAATTGAATTTAAATATGTCATTCAACAAACGGTAACAAATCTATGAGAGTCATAGACTAATGCTTTCTATGGATTGGAAATTCTGAATGTTATTTGTTGCTTTCAAAGACACTCTTTCTGAAATGAGATTCGCTGAAGGATTTCGTTTTATCTGTGGTTTGTATCAGTATGAGTTCATCAACTGGCCTTAACACAAAATTTAGGTTGTATAATGAGAATGAATGAAGAAATCTTTTCATAAGCAAACCTCTTACTGTGAGGTTTTACTTATTGCTTCCAAAACTGATTTGTGTTCCTCTGAGCTTTGGATAACTAGTCTGTTGCCTTAATGCCTTTTCCCTTCTTTCTTCTACATTCAGCTTCCTGGGTTGTCCATTTGTAGTAATTTTCAGTCAAAAGTTGCAGATGCACTTTAATATATCTGTTATTGAATACTGAGATGACCATCTGGATCTTTGGTGAACATTTCAGGTTTCACTTATACAGAAACTTCAAATTACTTTGTTTTCCTTGTGTGGATGGTTTCATTTGGATTTGAGTTACTGTAGTTTCTTGTGGTTTACATATCATAGATGAATCTGGGTGAGAAAAGTAACCATGGCAGTGTAAAGGGAACTCTTTTTTGGGAATTTCTGTTTGTTTTTGTTGTTATGCATTTTGATTTCAACATTTATAGCTTTGTAAGAGTATTTTCTTTGTATTTGTAAAAATAGATGTGATGTGGGTGGATTCGTGTGGGATTTGAGCCACGCAACATATGGACAGGCGTGCAAGTATGAATCAGGAAAATAAATTTTCCAAACTGGGAGAACCCCCAATGAGAATTACTCGTGCACGGGCTAAGGCATTGGACCAATCTGGAGGATTGCCACCAATTCATCCTTCTTCAAAACAAGATAGGCGTCCTGCCTTGAAAAGAACTGCATCAGATGAAAACCAAACTGCTGGTAGCGGTGCTGCTTGTCGTCCACATAAGAAAAGAGCTGTTCTTGGGGATGTGACCAATATAGTTTGCAAAAAGTCCTCCACAAAGTGTGTTGATATGGCCAAAGTTCAGGTAATGTCATCATATGATGCTGTTAATCTAGCTGAGTTCATCTCTCACATATTTGTTTCAGAATATGGAGCCAGAGAATGTGTTTCAGGCTGTTCCTTCGTTATTATTTATTCCGTAATGCTTTGAATGCTCATTTTATAAAATTTCAACTTGCAAAATAGGATAAAACGGTCTCCACGCAAAGAAAAGAGAAGGTGGTGCCTGCTACTGTGGGAAAAAAACCTGATGATAAAGGTAAGAGGAAGGAAATCATAAATGACACAAGACCAGTGAAGTCAGAGGGAGATTTTCACTTGCTAGAGAACCCCATATTGCACAGTCAGTCACATAAATCTATCAGCACAAAAGAATGTCGTGTGGAGAATCTCATGCCTATGAAACAGAACAGAAGCAAGTATGGTGGACTCTGGAGGCAGCCACAGATAGGTTAGACATTTTCTATAATCTTTTTTCATCTTTCATATCAGCTGCAAAAAGTAGACCAATTTAATTCTTTGTTTGTTAAGAATGCAAAGACATATCTGGGCATGATGTTGTTTTGGACATATGTTTTATACTAATTACCAAATCCCTTAATGTTCTGAACCTGTGGGTTTCTGGAACTCTGAATCATTGCTTTTGCATTATCCTATCTTAGTACCCAGGAATGTTCACTAATGATGTATCTTGAGACTTATCTTGGAGGTCTACAATTGTAATAATCTTTACTCAGTTAAGGTAAATATAGTAGAACTGAAAAGAAATGTATGAGTTACATTGACATGTGTATCCCGTCTTCACTGTTTCCTTGTGCTGTTTCTCTATGTTTTGGATTCTTTATCCTTTCATGGTGTGGGTGTGGGTAGGTGTAGAGGATTTGGGGGTGATAATATGAACAATCTCAAAGTGGAATTCAATATGTAGGTTCCCTTCATATTTTGTTGACATCGTTTCCATCTTTTGTCTCATCTTATTTGAGCTTACGAAAAAGTATATTATTTGCAAATGAATGATTCTTCAGGAAAATATTTTTATACAAGATGAACAAATCACTGTGCTTCATCCATTCCATTTCAGATGCATTTCATGAGAGAAGATTATCAGCTAAAATTCCCATAGTGTTCTAAATCTATTTTGCATTTCATGCAGAAGGAATCAAAGCTTGCAAGGAGGAAAGTTCAGATGATCACAGCTTTATTGATATAGATGTAAAAAATAAGGATCCATTGTTGTGTGGCCTCTATGCTCCTGATATATATAGAATCATGAGTGCTACTGAGGTTCGTTTTACTGTTGACTTGCTAGAAATCATTATTTTTACTATTTACTTCCATGTAAAATAAGATTTCGTACAATCATGTTAAGATGTTCTTGTCTGCGACTAAAGTGACTTTCTCTTGCCGAATGATATGCATGTTTTGTTTGTTATTTTCCATCTCCAATTGCAACAGAAGGTATCTCCATCTCAGTGAATTCCTTCAGAACCTTACTGCTTAGTTATGCAGAGAATAAAAACCAATTCTACTTCTCTCTGTCTCTGTTTCTCTGGATAGCTTTTCTTATCCTGGCATATGATTTATAATAAAAACAACAAATTGATGCCCTTGTAATGCCAACAAGTTCGTTTCTTGTCACAGCTTGGCCGGCGGCCTTCAGCTGAATACATGGAGAAGATGCAGAGAGATATCACACCCTCCATGCGAGGCATCCTGATTGATTGGCTTGTTGAGGTTAGTTTGCTCAAATGAATCTTATGATGTCTTGTAGCACCGTTGTACATTTCTCCTGAAAAATTCCATTGGTTACTTGGTCAACAACTTATATGCCTCTTCATCATTCAAACTTGTGGTTAGGACTTGTAATAATCCTTTGGACTTATAAGCTTATCTGCTAGCCTGATAAGATTGTATTAGTCTGGTTGCATATTTACCTCTAGTGCTGTCTGAAAATGTTGCTAGAATATTCAAAATGGTCAGCTGATATGAGCCATTTTGCTTCTGAATAAGTATTACTTGTGGTTTTAGTGCTTCTCAGGCTAATTGTCTGCATAGTTTGGAATTGAAAGTAAAATGCATTAATTAAAGGGGTCTATGTGCATTTCTGCAAATTATACTAACTTCTTAGCCAGACATCAGCTGCATTAAACTGTTAGCTGGTTAAATGTGTAATCAAATTAATATTTTGAGACAAATGAGTATACAGATTCTTATCAATGTGCTACTTTTAGTCTCATTCCTAAAATCTCTCAACTGAATTTTATTGGACCAGTGCTACTTGTGAATTATTGAACAGTTGTTTTCATTAAGCATGTATTTTCCGAAAGAATTATTTTAAATAAATTAGTCAACAATTTGTGCTCTCTATCTCAGGTCTCTGAAGAATATAGGCTTGTTCCGGACACCCTTTACCTGACTGTAAATCTCATTGATCGTTTCCTTGCTGGAAATTACATAGAGAAACAAAAGTTGCAACTGCTTGGAGTTACCTGCATGCTAATTGCTTCGTAATGTCCTACTTTACTTACTTTTCTGTTGTGGCATATGTGCATATTTTTGCCTCTTTTTTTTTTTGTTTCTTTTTGGGAGGTACTAGCTATGACAGGTATGGTATATGAGACAATATTCTCAAAGTGCCACTTCATGATGTGTCTTGGTTTAGCTGTTAATCCGTTAGAATGAGTACAATATTTGGTTACCATACAGCAATTTAAATTGGCTGAAGGATGTTCTTCTTTGCACTTCAAAAAGTCAAGGTTCTGTGGACAGCTTTGTGCAAATACAAATTGCTATCATAATTATGAAAGTTTTTGTATGCATTGTCTTAAGCTGTTACATTTTGCTTTCTCCATCTTTAATCAGAGCATTAAATGGTTTTTGTTCGTAACTTGTAGAAAGTATGAAGAAATTTGTGCTCCTCGTGTGGAAGAGTTCTGCTTCATAACAGACAACACCTATGCAAAAGAAGAGGTATGTGTATGTTTGTTCTGGGAGTACGCTATTCTAGTCTTCCCATTCCTTCTATTCTCAAGTAGCAGCAGTATCATAATTGAACGTTTTCTGCACCTGAATGAGCTGAATTATACATGTTATCTTTCATGGAAGGCAACAGTCATGACCATCCCAAGAGCGTCATTCTGTTCTTTGGGCATATTCTTTAAATTTTCAATTCAGTGTCGTTTACATGGCTCAAACTAAAGTTATTACTGCAGCTCTCTTCAGTTGCTATATGATTTTATATCTATGGAGCCTGATAAGAAGTTCATATGACAGGTGGTGAGGATGGAAAATGCAGTTTTGAACTATTTGGAGTTTCAGCTGTCTGTTCCGACCACAAAGAAGTTCCTAAGGTACATCCAGATGTCTACTTTGCAAAACCATTATTTCTTTGTAAGATGCTGCTTGGTGGTAGTCTAAATAAATTGCACTCTTTCATTTGAACTTTTTAGGAGATTCATCCAAGCTGCACAAGCTTCTTACCAGGTAAAGAAATAATTGAATGTTTGTATGTAGCACAGATTTTGCAACTTTAACATAGATTTGGCTGACAACTTGATATGCTCAAATTGTAGGTTCCATCAGTTCAACTGGAATTTTTAGCCAATTACTTAGCAGAATTAACTCTTCTCGAGTACAGTTTCGTGAAGTTTCTTCCATCCCTAGTTGCTGCATCTGTTGTGTTTTTGGCCCGATGGACTCTTGATCAGTCCAATCACCCATGGGTCTGTAATCTGTATCCTCATTGGCTTTTGGCCCATTTCATAGTCCTTGTTGAGTTTGCTTTGCTTGATGGAAAAACTGACTCCTGAATCTCTTTGCAGACTACAACTCTTGAACACTACACAAGTTACAAGACACATGAGCTGAAAACAACAGTTATTGCATTGCG
The DNA here is from genome assembly GCA_016801395.1 of Leptodermis oblonga. Taxonomy (NCBI): domain Eukaryota; kingdom Viridiplantae; phylum Streptophyta; class Magnoliopsida; order Gentianales; family Rubiaceae; genus Leptodermis; species Leptodermis oblonga. The sequence continues at coordinate 35,631,979 of CM028757.1, read as the reverse complement.
AGATCTACAACTGAACACTGCTAACTGCAGACTTAATGCCATCCGTGAGAAGTATAAGCACTCAAAGGTAACAACAGCTTCCAAGATCACCTTCTCTCTCTGTAATCCTGTTTCGTTTTTGCCCTCCTAAGTTTATAGGATATTTTGACTTTTGCCATCTAAATTTTCGAAACACATATTTGCCCTCAAAAGTCAAACTAGCCTATAAACACAGGAGCAATAAGTAATCAAGCCTAGGCAGTAGGATGCAAGTAAACCAGAATGCATATGAAAATAGCCATCTTATGGTTTTCTACTTGTTTGACAGTTCCATAGTGTGGAAAATCTTTCATCCCCTGAACTCGGTAAAGAGATGTTCGAAGAGGAGCCAGTTGATCATCTCTAGAAGAAGAAAGTACATTCATCCTCCTTCCCTGGTTTTGATATTCTGCTAATTTAAGATGCTCTTATCTAATCCCCCTTGATGAAGCCCGCAGCATCATTCTTTATTCAATCCCAGTTGCAAATGAGCACAACCTTTTGTTGTAAGTTTGTAACGTTTTAAGCCTAGCATGAAATGAAATGGAAAGAAAAAAAATGTAGAGGTAGAACTGATTTTAATGTTGTGAACCTGCATTCCTTGCCCTGTGTATGAAACAAATTTTAACAGCAGCAGCTAACTACTTGATGGCTGGCAACTTTGTAACTAGTTTTGATCTCTAAATGCTATTTTGACAGTTAATTTATCTACCTATTCTTGTTTGATTTCATGTATGTATCAACCGGTAACGTTACGATCATTGGAAAAAAAAATACATATCCCAAATGTTGTGAGGAAGTAGTTGAGATCACTTGTATAAATTATTATATGTTATTATATGTGATTTCATGACACATGATAGTTACATAATAATGATTAAAAATGATCATGTTTATAAAATAGATAAATAAGGCACAAAAAAGCAAATGTTTTATCACAGAAAAACTCATATACAGCTTGAAATTATCACATATAAGAAACAAATTTTGATCATTTTTAATACGATACGAATACAAGATACAAATCTGACACGTTAACAGTGATCCGTAACAGCTTTTTAGTTACAGAACCTTGAAGTACTTTACTTAAGATCAACAGCACAAAATACAAGAGAATATGGTTAGCTCAATAATGAAAAATCAATGTGCTCCTTGCAGAATGGGTTCTGTAACACCAAACCTCATATGCTAATAATGTAATACTTTACAACAACCACAACATATAGCAGACAAACTTCTCTATTTGTTCCACCTTGTCTAAATCACATATAACATCTTTAGAAATATATCTATTTTTTTTCACAACACTAGATAGGTAGGGGGAAAATACAAATGGTAGGAATATAGGGAAATTTTTGGGAAGGTTACTCCAACGCCAAAGCTAACACCCCTGAAAAGCCATTATTACTTCCAGAGTTTAACTGTATGGTCCCTACTGGTTGAAGCAACCAGACCTGCAACAGGTGAAACGTCCATGGAAGTAACCAATCCTTCATGTGCTGGCAAGGTTATTGCTGTGTGCTCCACCATGTTCCAAACCTCAAAAGTCTGCAAAACGCAGTTGCAACGTGAGTAATAAGCAAGGGGAAAAAATGAAATATTCTCTCTGTTTCACTCAAAGAGTATTGTTTCTGACACTGTTTTCAGTGTTAGAAGCACGACTCCTAATATGGGGAGAGCAGGAGGGAGTACTACATAAAACCTGATAAAAGTGTTAAATCCACGACTTGCCTTGTTGCATCCAGTGAACAACAACGAATTATATGTGTGATGGAACACACAACAATGAAAGAAGATGTCATCGTCGGAGCTATACTCATAAAGTAACTTTCCTTCCCTTCCAGCCGCAAATGTCCAAATTCTGATAGACTCCGCACTGACAGATGCCAGGAGCTCACCGGAAGAATCCCAGCAAATAGATCTTATCGGTTTTGTATGACCCTGTAACAAAAGTTCCTCAGTAATAGTGCGATAATAGAAAATAGTCTCTCTATCCCAATGAAAGAGTCAAGAGATACAAATCCAAACAAAACTCTTCCATTGGGACGAAAAGAGGGGTCGACAGAGGCAGTAATAACAATACATAAAAAGTTTATTGTACAGATTCAACAATAACAAGTATAAATTATTCCTGGATATTTTTCATGTCTTTTTTTAATCCTTAATATACAAAAGTGTAGCCTATCAGGATTACGGCTGTTGTACTTTTCATCCTTTGGTTTAACTAAACCACGATGTTTCTCAAGGTCAGTTACTAAAACTAAGAATTCAATAAATAAGTATGTTACATGCTTCACTGTTTTTCGAATAAAACCACAAACCTCTAGTGAATGAAGGCAAGCCTGTGTATCCACATCTAGTATTGATACAGCATTCTCAGAAGCTGCAGCAAGATACCTTCCACGACAAGGTTGGAACCTAACCTGAACTGAGGCCCCCTAATACAAGAAGTGAAACCAATTATGATTGCCATCTGAGTTCACACTCTTTACCTTTCACTTGAACCCCTCTGGAGGGGGAGGAAATATAAAGAAGCAGCAAATTAAACTGTGATTCATTTACCTTGAAAGCTTTAGAACATGTGCCATTCTCAAAGTTCCAATATCGTATCTCACCATCTCCATCACAAGAGCAAATCAAGTCGTCATTGTTTGGATGGAAGTCCAATGAAACCGCCCTCGCAGAATGTCCAGGAAAATATCGAAGAGAATGTCCTCGCTGCAGTAGGTAATTGGAATGAAGAACATCAAGAAAAGACACTTCATAAGCAAGTATGATAGTCACTGAAAAGATAATAGTAGATTGCCAAAACATAAAGTTGTGAAATAGCAGAAGGAAGGCAAAAATATTTACTACTCCGTAGTTAATGGTTTAGGGCTATTGCATTTTTTATTCCTTTGTGTTGGGGGATAGGGGCTCAATCTCTATCATAACAAAGTTAAATGTTTTTCCTTGTCAAAATTCAAAGAGACTAGGTGCCATAAACACATTTGAAAATAACAAAGCTCCTGCAGAATCATTCCAATCAAAGACAAACTTCGGGTTCTGGCACCAATGATACAGTTTAACTAACAAAATTGTAACTATTTTATCATTCAAAATTGACACTTATAACTGTAACTATTTCATCATTCAAAATTGACAACAAAACATAACATGTTCAACCTTTCTGTGAATTTTCAGGTTCTATCCTTAACCAATTTGGAAGTAACATCTTTTCACAACTTTAAGTATCCACAGAGGTTTGAATTCAGATGACTACGTAGTGAATACTCATAAAGCACTTCAAGCAGCAAAAGCAAACCACACTAAGCCTACGCCAAGAAACAAACTATTAAGTGAGTAGGAAACATGCACCAAAGGCAAAGAGGGACCGCACAGAATCAATATAAACAAGAACAAGTATAAATAATCAAAAGCAACTTCCTGAGAGATTAAGTAGCTTACATCTACATCCCAAACCATGACACTGCTATCATATGAAGATGTTGCAATGCGTTCCATGCTCGGACTAAAGCGAACATCGGTAATTTGACTGCGAACCCCTTCAATTCTTGTTTTAGGCTTCATAGTATCTGTATACCACAATAAAGCCTATGTTGCCCAAAAAAACACAAACAAAATCCAAGTCAATTAATCAGGAAACATAAAACACTTGAAACAAAACTGTAGATTCCATATATGATATACCAACTTTCTCACCTTTGTACCATCACTAGTGGCAAGCATTCTTCCGTCTGATGAGAAGTGACAACAGTCAACCTCATATGAACTTGCATGTTTACAAATGGCCTCCCGAAACAAGAATCCTACATAGAAATGCAGTTCCAATCAAAGGACATTCCACAGAGGATTGATCATTAATCGCACAAACAAAATCATTCAGATGCACATAAGGCGCACAAAATGCAAGTACACGAAACACAAAGACAATAAAAACATAGCACATTAACATACCAAAAACAGCACTAATCTAGACATTACAGCAGTAATCGGTGTTGGACCCAAAAAATAATTAACCCACAAAAAATCCGAAACTTAAATTGCAAATCAAAAATTGTTTAATCGCACGCAAAACAAAAACTAATCGCACTCAATTTTGATAAACTGATTCAATGGACCACCCGTACCAAACAAACAAATGAAACCGAGACAACACAAAAGAGAAGCCTAGAGCAAATCGCAAATTGAATCTTATGCACATAAGGCGCACGAAATGCAAGTACAAGAAACACAAAGGCAATCAAAACATAGAAAATTAGCATTCGAAATTCAAGCAAAAACCGGCGACAACCATCCGCAAAATTCCTTAACAAACCAATGGAAATCGAATCGCTTAACATCCTTACCCCCTTGACCGAGAGTAGGATCATGAGAGTAGGCTGAAGATGAGTCGGGACTGTCCGCCATTTCAACCTGCAAAAAATCCTAATCAATCATCATCCCTAACCAAAATTGAAGAACAAAGAATTTGTTGCTTTACTCAATTCGCGATTAGCGAATGATAAAGAGAAATGAAAAAGCAAAAAAAGATTCAAAATTAACTACCTGTAGATTGGAATTCGAAGGATGGAGCTCGAGTTCTACCGCCGCTCTATCGAAATCCCAAATTCCTCGCCCCTAACAAAAAAATTGAAGAAGAACGACTGCGATTGGAGTTTCTTCACTCAATTGCGAATGACAAAAAAAAATAAAAATAAAATTTAACTACCGATTGATTGTTGGATTTCGGAGGATAGAGCTGGGATCGCCCGGCCGCCTCTATCCGTTCGAAGGATCGAGCTGGAGTCGCGCGGCCGCCGCTATCGGTTCCGGAATGGGGAATTCGTTCCCCGCGGTGCGGTGCGGTGCGGTTTGAGGAAATGGAGGATGCGGCGGGAAGCGATGCGGTGAGGAAATCGGTCGGCTGTGCGGTGCTGTGCGGTTTTGGAGCGGCTTATATAGGCGGTGGGGCGGGAAGGTAAGGGATAGAGATGAGTTTGGGGAAAGCTTCATAGGTAATTTAATTTTGGTTCCGATAGCCGGTTGATTGTGTGTGCAAATTTCCGACGTCGGAACGAAAGAAAGCAAGTTTCTGTGCAGTTTGTGTGCATGGAGTGAACAACTTGGGTGCATCAGCTGAGCAATTTGAATTTTGGAGGGAGCTCACTCGGAGATTAAATAAATTCAAAAATATACTTTATGGGGGTCCGCTTCTTCTTTTTCTTCCCTTTTTTTTTTTTTTAATTTTATTTGGAAGTAAGCCAACAAAAATTAAGCATTAATTTAAGTAAATTATTATAAAATAAAATAAAACAAAACAAAATTGTTATTGTTCACGAATATTGTGCTACTCTTGAGCTACTATTGGAAGAGTAGCGTGCTACTCTTGAACTACTCTCTTAGGCTCTGTTCTCTTGTGGCTTTGGTAGAGAATCATCACTTTTTTTTTTCTAAAACTTTACACAAAGAAACAACTCTACTTTTTCAACAATTTAAAATTAAAATTTTAAAATTCCCTCTAAATAACTACTCACATAAATTCAAAAAAAACACAATCATTACACTTTTTTATCTCTCACCTACACAATTTCCCAAAAAAAACTTCCCTCCAAAAAAAAACTTCCCTCTAATAAAATTTTCTCTACCAAAACCACAAGAGAACATAGCCTTAATGGGTGAGTAGCAATAATGAAAGAAAATATATATAAAAAAAAATAAATACTGCTAAGACGAGTGGCAAATTATGATGTTGGCATGCGTCCTCAGTGGGGCCCATCACTGATTTTATATATTATAAAAAAAATGGTTAAAAATTGTTAAATTAGTATAATGAACCCCACTGTTATTTCTTTCAAACGTATACATTGACAAAATAGTTGGTTCCTTCAAAGGAAAAAAATCACACTTTTAGCAACTTTTGTTTAAGTCGTCGTAAAAAAATCATTTGTACATGTGTGACGTTACGTTTATGTCCATTCTCAACATAAACGCTCCAGTCAATAGCAAAATAATTCTTTTCACAAAATGAAAAACTTTTCGGGCTAATTATCAATCCTAAATTTCATTCCGAAAGCAGACGTTACAAAATTAGTTTGTTAAAAAAAACACATATTACCATTGACTGCGATATTAACCGTTGAAAAGTAGAATGGCCAAAAATGTAACAACAAACATACAAAAATTTTTTTTTTTTTTTCAATGACTTAAATGAAAATGGCCAAAAATGTAACAACCTCAAACAAAAAGGGCCAAAAATACAATTTTACCTTCTTTCAAATATATACATCCACTCTTATTTTATTCTATTACACATTACAGTATCAAAATTTTACAACCACCTCGTTCAACTTATTAAAAGATGAAAAGGCAAAAATATTAAGTGCATTTGAACTTGTATAGTATTGGTTTGAAACCAAACATATTCTACATTTTATAAAAGTTCTCTTATCATTTGCAATTGACTTTTTCAAATTTATAAAAACCTTTTTAATATTTTGATCAAATTATAAATAAGTTCTTGTAGTTTTGAAAATTGCAAAGACCTCCCTAAATTATTCATATTTCTTTTGTTTTGCGTTTATTTTTTCACTAAAAGTAAAAGTGATATCGAATTGAGTCGTACTGAGATTTAGAATGCTCAAAAAGCTGTAAAAGTTAGTTAAATAATTGAGCATAAACTTTTGTTCATATTCATTTATTTATTAAATAAATAAATTTAAACTGCACTTTTTTTGAGTCAATACTGAACTCTAGTGAATAAAATTTATGTTCGTTCTCAAATATAACTAACAGAGATTGATTTCGTGATTATGGTCAAACCTCAAGGAAGTATTTGTAATTTCCAACACTCTAGAGTTATTTGTAATTTAATCAAACCTCAGGGGATGTAAATGTAAGTCACCCTATTTAAAAAACCAATTCAAACCTTAAAATGCTTCTTTCTTTCTTTTTTAATCAATATTATTTCATTATCCTATCAACTATTACATAGAAAGTATGAGCTATGGGAAAGGGAAGATCGAAGTTGGGAAGCCGCCTGCAAGTGGAGCACTGACTCGTTCCTCTTAAAATGCTTTTGATACGTGAGAATGAGAGTTGAGCATCATAAATCTAAGAATAGAAAAATCTTTCAAGTAATTTTTAGATGATATAATAGTTTAAATGATTATATTTCTATACAAACCAAACATATAAACTTTATCTCAGGAATCACTCGCCTATTTCCCTATTTTCATTCTCTTGCGCCATACAAATCACAATCCCTACAAAAACAAAAGCTTAAATAAAGTCCGAGCCTAAAGTACGATGCAAAAACAGCTAATTAATATCAATGGAAGATGTTAGTTGCTAGTACCATCCACTACAAAGCAATTCTCATGGAATGAGAATTGAGACCCAAAAAAACCACAAATTACAACGAGAGGCTATTACAGAACAATACACTAAGAAGAAGAACCAAAAAGGCTTCAGAAAACAGTTGTAAGCATCCATCTTCATCGGTTAGCTAAGCTACAATTTCCCCCAACAAGTTACAAATCTATTGATGGAAACCTGTTAACAACATATCGAAGTTGCCATAGGTGTTACCAGTACTGCAATATTTTCCACTACTGGCTTCAGACTAGCCGCAGTATTTTCCAAGTGCTCCCACGCTTCCTTCCTCCTTTCCGCAGCCAAGTTCAGCTCTTCCCGCTCTTCTTTGTAGCGAGAATGGCAGTCTACAAATAACGCATCATCCATCTCCTTAAAGATGCCTCTCACGTTTAGAGTCAAGTTCAGAACGGCCGGGTTCCAGTGACTCTGAGCGTTGTTCTCCAGAGCTGGAAACAGGATGGGAAGTATGATATGCCGATTGTGTGCAATGAGGTTGACAAGTTGGTCATTGTTCCATAGGAAAAGAGCCCTTTCAGCTACCTGCATTAGATCCAGAATCAAGAAGATAAGACAAACTAGCTGCTATAATAATGAGAAAACCAGGCTTTGCATGGACAGTTTCAAAACAACTACTAAGCCTTTGTCCCACAACAATTTCAAAAGTGAAATATTATTCAGATGCACCAAAGGCGGGGACCAATAAAGCATGTACAACTTTGAACAAATGTTATGATCAGATATTCCTATTAAAATGTAAGAAAATATATTCTACACCAAACTGTAAACACGAACTCGACCAAAAGGACGGTGAGAGGAAACTGAAATAAGGACATAAGAAGCATTGAAAACCCAAAAGGAGGACTACCCAAACTATATTTCTTCCTACTAATAATCATAAGGAATAACACCTCACTTAGGCAACCCTAAACAAACCTTCAAGAATTGGAAGTAATTACTAGCTAACTTATAGAGGTATCACCATATATGAATCAGCTGAATATTTCCTTTTTCATTTAAAGGGGCTTAATCCGGATTTTACACATTGCATAATGGCTTGTCTCATTATTAACTACCATAGCCAGATATTCTTGCAGCTGAAAATGTACCGATCCAAAAACAGACAAACAATCCCTAGCGCTGAGTATGTTTTTTATCCACGTGCATGAAAGGGAATAAAGCAAACCAGATGGTGCTCAACCTGGAGATAGGTCATTGAGAATGAACTAAATCACATATGAACCACAACAATCAAGATTCAAAACTCTCTCCTCGCCCAGTTCTGTCCCAGCACTACAACTGACTATCCCTGTTCCGTCTGTTACTATATTGTCCCTTCTTCCACCTGTCACTATCCCACCCTGCCACCATAGCCTACCTCACCCTACTCCGGCTGTCGCTTGCTCTTGTAGATGAAAGTAAAGAATAAAGATGTGAAGAAAAGGAAGTCGGGGAAATTGCGGAAGCTTTCAAGCTACACATCAGCAATATAAATTAATTGTCTTTCTTTGTGGGCTAACTATTGATATACTAGTAACAAACCTAATGCTTGCTCATAGTGTTGCTTCGAGTGAAAGGAAATATCATAAAAAACACAATTGATCAAAGACTCGGCCAGACTTTCGTACTATTTACTAGTTTTCTGAAGACTTCTGCATTATTTTATAATTCTATCATCTAACAAATCCTTTGACATAATTCACCCAACGAAAATGAGTTCAGAAAACAAATCACACAATGCCAAGGAACAGAACAATTACCTGAAAGTGGTAACTACTCATGCAGCTTCTGATCCGCCAAAACAACGGTACCATGACCTTTTGGAATTCAGCCATATTTATTGTTTCTAGAATCTCTTCTATCTCACTCAGAAACATCACCTCCTTCTGGCTATTCGTTATTGGCCAATACTTCAAAAGTCCCCTTATTACTCCGCTAGCTAACTTCGGATCCTTCTCTAGAAACTGTGTCACACAGTAGGTTAACTGCTGGAAATAAACTCCCAACGATTTCGGCTTATGCAATGGCATTAAAACCCTCCACAAAAAGATTTTATGCTCCTCCTTCAATGGCAATGCAAAACCAGTAATCACACTCCCGAAGATTTCCAACAGCTCTGCAATGCCATTATGCTTTTCGGTCTCAAACACAAACCTATAGAAAACGTTACTCATACTCCTCCTTATAAACGGCCGGTGAACCATAAACTTCCCATAAATCCTATGCAAAACAGCTTTCAAACATTCCCTTTCCCTTGGATCTTCAGAATCAAATAAGTCAAGTAATCGAACAATAAATGAATGATTTAAATACTTCTTAGCCAACTTAGCTTCCAATGAAGGTGAAGTGACAAACTTAAGCAACAAATCATACACAAACTGCAAATGTGACCACGCAGGGTCAAATGTGGGCTCATCATCATCATTTTCACTAGCACGAGAACTACTACCGTTCTTCGACCTATAATTAGGCGGAAAAACACGAAACATATTCACGGCGCACATCTTACAGACAACTAAAATCGCCTGCTCTGAATATTTTACTGAATTAGACGATACAAATTCAATCAGTTCAATCAATGTAGCTCTTTTCAGCTCCTTTTCAAAGGTGTTTTTACTCGGATTAGTAAAATCGAATACTACACAACAGAGACTTAACTTACTAACAAAAAGATTCATCTTTTCCGAGCTGGGAACATCTTTGAATGGCAACAATGGCTCAAACCCAGCAACCACACTCGTCGGGAAGACAGCTGAAGAGGGCCTTTTGGACGCTGAGCCAGCTCTTCCCGAACTAGAACCGCCATTGGTACCTGAATAATTCGGTGTCCTCGGTGAATCAACTGAATCAGCTGCTGCTTTCGAAAGGGATTTTCTCGGGATTCTGCTCAAAAGTTGCTTCAACATTTTCTCTTCTCCTTGAACTCAAAAACCATAAAAACAAGCGCAATTATACAAGGGATTTTGAAAACCCTAGAGCTAGATCATGTTCCGGGGTGGCAAAATTGGGATCCCAACACAAATGTAACACTTCCCAGATTGAGTAATCAATTAATCCGTAGAAATCCGAGAAAGATCAGATCTTATAACAAAAAACGGAAAACCAAGGCCAATGGGTTCAATAAAAGTCCAAAACTTCCCAATGGAAGAAGCCATAGCTTTTTGACTCATAACCAAGCAAAAGCTTGAAACTTTTGCATGCATTACACGAAAACAAAACAGAGGATTGAGAAGGGATTTTTAAAAAAAGGGAAGAAAGTTTCAGATCTTGATTTCAAAACAAAGAATTTCAAAACAAAGATCTGCAAAAACAACAAAAAAAAACAAACCCCTAAAAGAAATAAAAAATAAAAAAAAGAAACAAACAAAGGCCCTTTTCAATGCAACATTGGATTCTCGGAAAAACTGGTTGAAGATTGAATCTTAGGCATTGCTATATTAGTCCTGGGATATTTACAGCCATGAATTTAATCCGACGCATTTAGATGGAGGAGAGAGTTGTGGGGTTGGGGTTTTTTCTTGATGTGGAAGAATCAATGGAAGATTCAGATGATGGTAATAATAATGGAGAGAATAAACCAAAATCCTGAATTTGTATGGGGAAAGAGGAGAGGACAGATTCCTCATTCATTGTGAGGGAGAAAGAAAGAAAGAATAATTGAAGCCTTTGCATGGGGCATGGTGTTGAAGACTTTTGTCCATTTCTCGTCTTTAAAAAATAATTTCTCCTTTCAAAAAAAATAAATTAATACTAATAATTTCACTTCTAAATTTTTTTAAGCCTTAAATACTTTTTGCCCCTCTTGTGTTTACAGGGGAGTTCTACATTTGTCCCCTGTATTTTTTTAATTAGTATTTTACCCTTTGTGTTCTTTTAATTAGTCTTTTGCCCTCCTGTGTTCTTTTAATTAGTCTTTTACCCTCTATGTTATTTTAATTAGTCTTTTGCATTATATGACCATAATATAATGACTTATATAACCTTCCTCTATTAGTCATTATATTTTTAGACAAAAATACCCTCAACTAATTAAACATTAACAATAAATAAATTAATTAACTATTTAATTTTGGTGAGTGACTTGAAATTATCAATAAAATTAAGAAACAAATCTATTTAAAAGAACACATTGAGAAGTTTAACAATTGAAATTCAGCCATAACGAGAAAGTCTATGTCTGATATTCAACCAGAAAAAAAAAAAAAAAAACAGAAAAGGAGACGTATGTGATACAGCTCCACAAAGTGCATATACTAAACAAGCATATCATATAACAACATAAAGATGATGTTATTTTCACCCTATCAATCAATTGTAATTTGTTCTTGAATAATCAGTTGTGATCTTCACTTCCTTCACCACCTTCACGTGTAAAATTAATTTCGATGGGTCCTTGTTGACTGGATAGCAAAAAAGCACCATGCATGGATGGATGTGTTTCAACCTACATATTTTCATGAAAAGATCATGGATTGACTATTTTTTTTTTTTTTTTTGTGTTCTGATTGAATATTAGACATAGACTTTCTCATTATGGTTGAACTTTAATTGTTAAACTTCTCAATGTGTTCTTTTAAATATATTTGTTTCTTAATTTTATTGATAATTTCAAGTCACTCACCAAAATTCTTTTAAGTTTAAGTAGTTAATTTATTTATTTATTGTTAAATGTTTAGTTGGTTGAGGGTATTTTTGTCCAAAAATACAATAACTAATAGAGAATGGTTATAAAAGTCATTACATTATGGTCATGGGGGGCAAAAGACTAATTAAAAGAACACAGAGGGGCAAATATAGAACTCTCCTGTAAACACAAGGGGGCAAAAAGTATTTAAGCCAATTCTTGTGTTTTGCTAGTTAGTTTGATATTCATAGGTTTGTTTGACGTTTGCACATATGTTTGCTTTTTAAATGTCAAAAAATTATATTTTTGATATCTAATATTTGGTCTCGTAAGACCATTTGCCTTTACGTTTATAAGTTCTGGCAATTTTGGTCCATTTCACATGTTACAAGAGGCTTTTAGGTAATTTAGACACTTCGTGCAAATTTTAAAAAGTAGGGTATAAATTTCACTATTGAAACTTATATACAATTAAAATTGAGAATATCATAATGTAATTGTGAAGCATTTTGTTGTGAATATAGGATTTTATAAATTTTATTTTAGACCTTTTAATGGATTATAAGTTTTAATAATTAAAACTGAACCTAACTATTTTATAAACTTTTTATAAATGATCTAAATGACCTGAAAACTTCATATGGGCCTTTTCTTTACGTTTTGGTTTTGGTTTCAACAATAAATTTAATATATTATAATCAGCTTTCATCATTTTGAATACAGCTTTTTACTATTTAGTTATACATTTTTACATTTTTAATACACTTTTTATAATATAAAATTACTTTTCAAAAACTAAAACTCAAAACTTGAGTAAAGAACATGCAACAGGTTTAATGGACCGAGCTTGCCAAAATTTCAAATTTAAGAGGTAAAAGTGTCAAATTCAAAAGGACCAAAAGTGCTATAAAACCAAACATAAGCGATCAAAATTGCCAGTTTTCTATCAAATTAATGAACCAATACAAGGAATTTAAAGTATTTAGGCCGTAATATAATTATAGGTTACTCATCACAAACAATTATATATAAATTCATTAAATTTGTATATATTTAAAAGAGGCTTTATTTATATATATATATATAATATATATATAATTCTAAATCATAAAATAATTTAATCTCACACAAAGGGTACACTCGGCATACATAAATAGGAACGAAAGGAATGAACAATATTTTCGAAAGCAAGTAATTTATGGTATTAAAATTCATAATGTTTAGTCGGTATAAATAGAAAATGGAATTTGATCATTTTAAATTATTTTAATCCATAAAAGTCTAAGGGCCTGTTCTTCTACCCGTTCTCAGAACCGGGTTTGGCAATTTTTGGGTCTCAACCCAAAAATCGAACCCAACCCCATGTTCTTTACGAATAAATGAAACCCGATTTTGAGAACCAATTCCCACTGCCGCCGCCGCACTCCTCCTCCCGCCGCCGCCACTGGCCTCTTCTTCTTCTTTTTCTTCCCCAAGCTTCTTCTTCTTCTTCCCCAAGCTGCTTCTTCTTCTTCTTCTTCTTCTCGCATCTTCTTCTTCTTCCTCCTCCTCATCTTCTTCTTCTTCCTCCTCCTCCTCTTCTTCCCGCCGGCCGTCTTCTTCTTCTTCTTCGCGCTTCTTCCCTTCCTCCTCCTCTTCTTCTTCCTCTTCTTCTTCATCGCGGGCCTGTTCCTCCTCTTCTTGCCGCCGGCCGGCCCTTCCTCCTCTTCTTCTTCTTCTTCTTCCTCCTCCTCTTCTTCCTCTTCTTCTTCTTCTTCTTCTCTCCCTCCTCCTCTTCTTCCTCTTCTTCTTCTTCTTCTTCTTATTCCTCTTCCTCCACCTCTAAAATCCACTCACAAACCCAATTGTGAGTGGATTTTAAATTTCAATCTTCGAATCAAAAAATTGGGAATTTGGGAAAAATATGAAATTCAAGCTCAAAAAAATTTGACTGAAACAGAAAAAATAAGAAGAAGAAGAAGAAGAAGAAGAATGGGATTTTGGGGGTTTAGGTTTTGGGCCGCCGGCGGTGGCCCCGGTGGCGGCGACGGGGCGGACGGGGTGGTGGTGGAATATGTGTTGTGGTTTAGGGTTGAGAACGACGTTTCTTTGTTTTGGGTTTCAACCCATTTGGTCTATGAACAATATTTTCGAAAGCAAGTAATTTATGGTATTAAAATTCATAATGTTTAGTCGGTATAAATAGAAAATGGAATTTGATCGTTTTAAATTATTTTAATCCATAAAAGTCTAAAGAATGATTGATCTACTTTTGCATACGAAATGTCTCTTGTTTCAATTCACATTTTCTCGTGTCAAATGCATTGAAAATATAATAAATTACATAATGATATTTTGGGGGGCAAAGGTGAAATTTTGCCCTCAAAATTTTTTAAGTTCAAATATGCCCTTAATGTTTATAAAATATGAAACCTCCCCCCCCCCCCCCCACCCCAGCCCACCCCCTTCTTATGCTCAATTGCAACATAAGACTAAAATTATTTAGTTAGCATAATGACATAAAAAAAAAAAAAAAATGTTGAGTCAAACTTCTCCTCCCTTCCAGGCATCTCCGCTGTTGTGTTTGAAGATTGCAAGCTTAATGTATATTAATTTTTATCTAACGTGCACCATTTGAAATTGCCTATAGAATCTGCAGATAGAGGTTGTAAATTAAGTCGTGATATTTGACATCTACATGAATAACTTTGTTGGCCTAGCTAGTTTGGATGCGAGGATTGCTTTAATCAACATTGATGTGAAATACGCCCCTCCTCTCTTCATCCTCAACCTTAGGGAGAAGGACCTTTGAAACCTCATGTTTATCTCAGCTTTGATCCCCATCTTGTACAGCTTTTCAGGGAGGTCAATTCTTGTGAGGGAATCTCATTTCATATTCAGAATACTTATATGCGTGGTTATGTTCCTCGTCATTGTAATCACAAACGCCATTGATGTTGAATATACGGGAAGAAGCAGAGCAAGTAGATAAACTAATGAGGGAAACATAACGCTTGAGGAGGCGGGAATAGAGGAAGAGTTTGAATCAACATTGTTATTTTTTATTTTTTCATACTAATTAATTAATTTTAATCTTATGTGGCAATTGATTTGAAGGAGAATTGCACAATTGTTCATACATTATAAACATTAAGAGTATATTTGATCAGAAAATATAAGGCTAAATTGAATCTGACCAAAAACTTTGGGGGGGTAAAATTACACTTTTACCTCATTTTTGAGGGGGTGGTATTTTACTTTATTGAAGCTGACCAAGGTTACAAGTGTAAGAGGGAAAAAAAACTTCTAAGGATCTGTTTTGTTTATAATTCAAATAGGGAATTTTGTTTTTGAGATGAAATTTGTTTTGCCCGAAATTGTTTTATAAGAAATTGTGTAGAAAATATATAATAATTAGGTTATTTTAGAGGGAAATTTGAAATTTAAATTTTGAGTTTAGTAAAAAATGAGAATGTTTGGTTATAGAGTTTTTTTTTCTCAAAAAAAGTTGTGTTTTTCCTTAAAAGGGAAACATACGCAAAAATGTTGAATCCTTCATTTCTTACCGAAAACCTTGCTTTAAAAATAAAAAACGAAAAACTCCTGACCCCTCCCCTCCCCTCCCAGCCACTCCCCAGCACACAAAGAAACCCCCCCCCCCCCCCCCCCCCTACGCAATTCCTTAAACTTTCACCTCTCATTCTAAAATTTGCCCACTCTATATAAATCACCCTTAAATCCCGCCCTAATCACCAATCCTTTCATCGCTCTGATTTTAAATTATCACTCAGGATTTCGGATTTCTCCCCCCACCCCACCAAGCAGAATATGTTGCAGTCATCCACCACCAGGCTGCCGCCTACTTCACCGGCGCCGGCAGGTACGGATTTTGGTAAATTGAATTTCCCAGTTGATACCGATGGAGAATTTACCCAATCGGAGTTCTTCGCATTCATGGAGGAGGGTTCAAAACTGAGAGTTACTCGCTCTGTCTTTGGCTTTTTCCTTTTCTGCAACGAAGAAGACCCTAAAGGTTGTGTACTATATTCAATTCGATTTGATTGATTGATCGATTATTGTAGTTTCTTTTTTCTGTGTGTTTGAAAGCTCATTCCTATGCTTGTGCAGTTATTCCAGATGGAGATCCCTCTTCAATCAAATATGGGGTGAGAAAGGCATTTGAGCGGTTAACTCGTGAGGGTCTGACTCAGTCCTGGTTCAATATTGGGCAGCTGTGGGGAGTGGCGGCGATGATCAGGTGTCGCTACAAACCTCCGGTCAACCATTTTGTATGACAAATATGGGTAAGGGGCTCAGTTTCTATCTGGAAGTGTCGTGTTTAGTCGGCCACCACGGCGCCGCAGGTCCACCTCGCAGGGTGTTCATCAATGGGTTGCCGGAATACAGTCCAAATGTGGGATTCTATTCACATCAACAGTATCCCATGAGGAATATTGCTTTGCACTGTAAAATCAAGAAATATATGGCTCTGCCAGTATTTCAGTATGAGGGACACTCCCACCCATCAGACCCATGTGTTGGAGTACTCGAATTCGTCTCTCCTAACGAAGGCTAGTTCAGATCCTCTGTTCATTTTTCCATGTCCTGATATATTCAGTCATTCATAATTGGTGAATCTTGCAATGTTTCCACAGGGTTGAATGCAGCTTCCTTTTTCCTATCAACAATATGTTCTCTTGAGGTTTGTTTGAGGAGGGAGGGTAATTTTTCTAATTATTCTTCAAACTTACATCTTTCCAATTTCTTAACAGCCTATGGGATTGGGGACTTCAACATTTAATTGCTCAAAGGAGGTAGAATGCATAATAATTAGCAACTCTAAATAATTCCTCTTGATTAATTTGTTTAATACCATAGTCAGAGTATGAGTTTGATTTCAATTTTGATTCATTTGAAACAGGGAAGAGATGCACAAAGATATCTAAGGCAAGAGGTTCAATTGGGGTTGAATGAGATGTGTGTGAGACACGATATTATATTTCATCCTACCTGGACTAAAATGGGAGAATTCCAAGGCTCCATGCCATTAATGGAGGGAACTGGGAATAACTATGTGAAAGATAAAGTTACAAATCGATGCATATTTCTTGCTGGGGTTAATCGTGATCGTGACCAGTGCAGCCGGATAGATTCAGATGGAACTAAGAAACCCCAAAATTCGCCATTTCCGGCTTACATCAGTAGCCACCTTGTGAACATAAAGGCTTCATACGGAAATGACAGGATAAGGCTCCAAATTCCATCTTCATCTCCCTTACAACATCTGGAAATGGAAATTGTAAGTGGGTTCCAATTCTTAAAGATAGGAAGTTTTAAGCTTTGGTATGTTGATGAAGATGATGAATTCATGCTACTGACTTGTGATGAGGATTTCCAGTTTATGGCTGATAATATGTTTATGTTGGGGCATTCTACAATCAGAATGCGCATCATGGATGGAGATTCAGAGCATGAATAATTTGTTAAAATTTTCTATGTAACTTCAATTAAGCCACATTATTAGAGTTTTTTTACCCAAATAATCCAATTTTATTTGCAAATTTCGGAAATAGACTTGTTCCCGAAGTAGATAAGACGCTTTTTGGAAAATAACCTTCAGTACAATTTTTTTCCCTTCCTAGTTTGTGGAAAATCGGCTTCTCCACGGATTATTTGTAAAAAATAATATGTGAAGAAGCCGATGTTCTCACCAAGTTTTATTTTTCTTAAGCGAAGAATGCCTCCTTCACGAAACTTTTTAGATGATAGCACCTTGCTCTTGTGCCAGAGGAGAACTGTATTATCTGAGATTGATTGTGGTAGGACTGAACAATTTCTGAGAATATTGCTGTATCTGTTTGATGTCTCTTTTCTTCTGACTAAAAATGAGAATAGATAGGAGACAACAACTCTTGGTGAAAACTATCTTCTTGTAGAATCTGCTTCACCTTTTCCTAGGACAAAATCTCTGGAAAATAACTGCAGGGAGATGAATGAACCGTCAGTAGACATGAAAGCACAAATCACTAAAGGTCAATTATATGATTTAATTAAATAATAGGACACCTGATTCTGGAGCTAATATTGGACATAAGCAGGCCAAGGGTCTTGGCACATGTAGTTAATTTACAGTAAGCCTTTCTTTCTTTTTTTTAAATGATAGATTTATTTGATACGGTAGTCACTTCTAAACAGGAATATTTTCTTGAAGCAATCATATTGTTGTTCCTCCATGGGTTGCTCTTTTTTTTATTATTTATTTATTTATAATAAGAACATTGATGTATGTGCAGACTTGCTCTGTTCTTTACTGGGTTGTTATGCTTGTTATTCAATTGGATTGTTAAGTACTTACCGTAGTCAGTCGGCCTCATCTTTGTATTTGATGAACCATCTATTATAGAGAATCTGTCTTCTGAAAAATTCTGGCCCTTATATCTGTAATATGTGAAGCCTTTTACCGGTTCTATAAAGAACTGAATCTCATTCTGTGAAGGTCATTTTTTGAACTAGAATTGTGAAAGAAGTAATTTCACAAATCAACTGTACCTGAGACCGAGCCTGTCAAGCACCTCTAGAAAAACCTGATTTTCTGGTACTTCGTTGCCTAATTTGACAGTTTATTAAATTTTCTGGTTTTTATTGAACTGTATCCAACTCTTGATTAGCTACCTTTTCTCTTAGGGGTTAACTGCTGTTGTTAGATTTTATCTTACTTTTAGATATTTCTCCATAAAAATTTGGTCGCTTTTTAGGAATTTTGGCTTTTGATTAAGACTTCTTGTCTTCTTGGTGAAAATTATTCTTTGATGGGCATGCTGACTGTACAATAGTGGGTGATGACTGTAAAATTTTGCATTCTTTCTGTATTAACGATTATGAAGATCGACACTCAAATCGAGTTGAACTTTGTGCAGGAAAGGTTTAACGTGACTAATTTTAGAAATGGGTACTTTTACTCTAGAGGTTGATTTTGGATTTAGATCTGATATATAACCATAGGGAGGGTTGAAGTTAAAAAGACTTGTTGTCACAGAAATTCTGTTACTTTAGGGGGGGAATTTAAAGCTTAACATGTCTATCTCTTCAAATTCGTGTTAGAAGTTGAATTTTTAGTTGCAAATATCCACTGGTTCACATCGAAGCAGATAAGCATGGAAACAGAATGGGAAACTAACTTTTGTAGTACTGAAACCAAACCAAGGTTAGTACTGTTTTCCCGAGAAAGAGCAAATTTCAATCCACTCATTGGTTAGCTTGAAGTAGTATAATATTCGCAGCTGTTTGAATATATCCTCTTAAATCTTGAGCTGGGTGTGGATAAATATCACTTAAGCTATATACTTTTAAATGTCATGAGTATTCATGAGGCAGTTTGAGTTGTTTTCTTTGGTTAGGATAGTGGATGGGGAATTCAAGAGAGGTTAAAAGTAGGACTGAATTAGATAAAGTTCTGACTTTTGTCTTTTGCTTTAAATTGGATACTTATCCAATACTGTGCAAGTTGTGTCCACCTGTAATATGTGCATTTTGAGGACTTGTGGATCAAAATTGATCTTCAAGACATGACGTTATTGAAGTAGTTCTGAACCTGATCACATAGATTTATTAAACCCATCCATTTAACCCTCTTTCGACAGCATTTTCTGTACTTTTGTTTTTGTGGCAGATGCATAGTCATGGGTTGTTTACTGTATGTGCATTCTTTGACATGTCATTTGAGTAATGTTTTCTGCATATTTTAGCATGCATATTAATGTTGCTAAGCCTCGCCATATGTGCCTTTGTAGATTATATTGCCGCCTTTGTGCGTGTGTTAAAAATCAACTTTTGCAGAATATGAAGGCTTCTGATGCATCTCCTATTCATGAAATAAAAGCTACCGACTTGGACGAT
Source organism: Leptodermis oblonga (assembly GCA_016801395.1). Classification (NCBI taxonomy): domain Eukaryota; kingdom Viridiplantae; phylum Streptophyta; class Magnoliopsida; order Gentianales; family Rubiaceae; genus Leptodermis; species Leptodermis oblonga. Next base: position 35,612,109 of record CM028757.1, on the reverse strand, counting down.
GCTGTTCAAGGGCACATAAAAATTGTATTGAATAGTAGACAAGTATTCGTTGTGAATCACTTTTCACCATGTTTGAACTTTGATAAGTCTTTTCCTCTGTTTTAAGAACTTGGGCGAATCATAGTTACCTCCCCGGAGGTTTGGTCAAATTATAAATAAGTCCCTGTTGTTCTAGAAATTACAAATACCTGCTTGAACTATTAATTTTTTTTTTTTGTTGTGTTTATTTTTTAAGTAACAGTAAGGGTGATATCAAGTTGAACCGTGCTGAGATTTGGGGTGCTCCAGCTGTGATCGTTTATTAAATAATCGAGTATGAAATTCTGTTATGTTCGTTTGTTTATTGAATAAATAAGCTTAAATGAACTTTTACCGATCGATTCTGAACTTGAGTGAAAAAAATTTGTATTAGGTTTTAGCCATAACTAACAGAGATCAATTTTGTAATTATGACAAAATCACGGGGAGGGATTTGTAATTTTTAGAACCACAGGGACTTATTAGTAATTTTATCAAACATAGGGAGAGGTAAATGTAATTGCCCGATCTTCCATTTAGTATTATACTTCATCCAATAGTATTTTTCTGTAGGTGATACTATTGCTGACGTCATTTTTTTTCTTATCCTGATTTATAGAAAATATTTATATCTTTTGGTCTGATTTTATGAAGGGCGGAGTTATAGCAAATACTTATATGTTTGGATGTGATATCTGTTAACGGGTTAATCATTTCTTCTGCTTCAGTTTTAAGCTACGAAAGGCTGTTTTAATTTTAATTGTTTAGTGGACAAATCATCCTCCCTCTTATTGTTTGATCTGATGCATCTGTAAATTTATTGTATGGACAATTGCCAATTTTTATGGATTACCTGTATGCCGATCCTGATTGTAAGGTGATCTCTTCTGCCTTCTTAAATGATTATTAACTTGCTTCGAATGGACAATTGTAGGAAGTAGTAAGCTTGTCATTTTTTGTCAACATAATTAGAGGTTGCTAGTAGTTTAACACAGTTTGTATTATTGTTTTATTGGAGTTCTTCTGCTTCTCAAAGTTGAAACTTTCTGAAGGCATGCTATATTTGCTGTTAGTATTAAGGACTCTTGACAAATAGTGAAGTCCTGTGTTTTTGAGTATTGAAGAGGGGATGGAAGCTTAATGGCTTTGACGATAATCTTACAACTTTGAATTTTAGCATAAATGAGGATGAAATAAACCAAGGAAGGTAGCTGCTCTTGGATTCTAATAAATGCTATCCTTGTCGTAAGTATTGCATTGTACAAAAGTTTGAGCACACTTCATGGACGACTAGATAATTTTTTACTGTAAGCACAAGAGAGTTCCTTCTACGGTCATATGAAACATTTTGCATAGCTAATGAGCAAACTGTAGATCGAGATTGAATAAGTTTGTCATCTCACTGGATTTATTATGAAAACCAGATTCCTGTTCTTCACTTCTTCTGACTGGATTTAGTACGAAATACTTTTGATATTCTTCTGAGTTTCAAGGTTGATGACTTTGGTTTCATTTGTTATCATTTTGTGTGGTTTTTTTTTCTTCTTACAGACCTGTAACTTTTGGTGCAGTAATTCATGAACCGAATGGTCCAACCCCCATGTTGACAGTTTGAACACTTGTCTATTCCGACAACTATGAAGAAACTTTTCAATTTAAAATCAAACTTTTTGACCACAAGTAATTGTTTCTTTAACATACAATATAATAATATAAAATTTGCATTATAATGGTTGAGTAATTGTTTCTTTAATAATATAACGATGAGATATAATTTAATATAAAATCATAGGTTTAGTCTTGTATATTACATTTAATTTCTATTAGTTTTCTTTTATCATTTATTTCTTTTAATTTTTGGTGTAGGGTGGAGATAACAAAGGGATATGCAGGACACAGGGAATGCTATCTGTGATTATGATGAAATAAAAGTCTGCTGAATTCTATTTGTGATGATGATGACGATATAAAAGCTGTATCAGTTGCTGGTTCAAACTGTAAGTATCTTCACCAGGTTCATCCAGTATGAACTAATATACATTTCACGTGCTTAATGTTGTTCTGAATCCAGTTAAGTTATATTGTCATGTTTTCTTATTGAAGATGATGATTCCTACTCTGGTTCTGAGGTGGCATAAGTTTTCTTCTTCTTTTGAGTTTTGCTTGTGTAGGACATTTGGAAATTTTGGGGTTACCTTTGTAAATGGCCTCTTTCAGGTCAAGCCCCATGGTTGGTTTGTTGTTTGAGAAAGAGGGGAAGAAAAGAAGAATTCGGGGTTTTACAACAAATGCATTTTCTTAGGTACAACTTAGAGGGAAAATTGGATATTAATTGCCTTGACAAGAAAAGTAAGTTTGATTTTGATTTCTGTTAGGGCTTTACTGGTAAGAAGATTCTTTCCTTTAAATACTTCAACAGTCTATTGCTTCTTCTTCATCAGTGTGTTAGCCTTCATCTCAGAAAATGTAAGCCTTAACCTGCAAGTTGAGAAAAACAAATGTGTTTGTCGGTGTTAATGGTGATGACAATGAGGACAATGAGGAGTCCAATGCCAGTGGCGATTGCCTTGGTGATATATGGTAGTCCATTTTGCCATGGAGCGATCGCTGATGGTTTTTCCCTTTTTTTCCCCTTCCATCATGTTCATGCTATAAAAACAAGAAAGAGAAAGGAAAAAAAAAATCTAAGCACAAATGGTACAAGTCCTAATATCCTTCACCACAAGATACTTTTCTAGGGACAATAAGCACACATCATAATGACAAAATCCTGTTTCTGAATGTGTGGAACATTAGGTATACATTACAAATATAATATACAAATTTGTTAGCTGTCCTAATAAGAACACGTGATGATTGAGCTGTCACACACAGATTTCACATATTCAAGAGTCAATTGAACCCCAGCACTGGAGATTTGTCTTGTGGAGATTTATCATCTGAAACATTATATTTCCTTTCAGAGATGCGGTGGAGTTGCAACATTCAGTTTATGGCTGCAATTAGAAGGGGCATTTCTTTTGGCATCCCCATGTTTTCTGTGTTCCCTTGTTGGACTTACATGGCTGTTCCATTAGTGGGTCTGCATTGTGAAAGGTAAACCAGCAAGTTTCCAATGGAGCGAGCTGGCAATCTTGCTCGGGATGCCAGTGATCACATTTATTGATGTCACAAGCAGCAGCAAGGCTTCTTCCTCGAGCCCATCCCACGATCATGCATCCAGTGAACCGCAGCAGCAGATTGATAATCAGCCCTCTACAAGTACTTTGATTTCTGCTGAGCAGATTGGTAATCAGCCTTCTACTTGTACTCTGATTCCTTCATATCAGCCTGCATTTTCAACTTCCAGAGGAGGTTCAAACATACGGACTTGGATATCAGTTGAATTAGTTTTAACTGTGAGCCAAATAATTGTAGCTATTGTTGTGTTGGCTTTATCCAAGCATGAACATTCACATGCTCCTTTGGTTGTTTGGGTCGAGGGTTATGCTTGTGGATGTGGGGCTATCCTCCCTCTTCTTTATTGGCGCTATCATTGTCGTATTCAGGATTTTGGAAGAGACTCTTCTCAGCCCCATCCAACTTCATCTCTGAATGACCTTTCTAGTGCACCTAGTTCTTCTACTTCCGTAGTCGGCCAAGTGTTTCAGGGAATGCTTTTGAGTTCCATCTTTGAGAATTGCACAAAAGTTTGTGTTCTGCAATGTTGACAATCCTGAAACATCCATCAGGAGAGACAGATGTTTAACTCGTTGTTTCAGTTTATAATATTTTCTGCAGCTTTACTTGTGCTGATGGTGGAATTTGAATTGAAACATCCTAAACATCTCTAGATAGGGTGTTGTTAGTCTTTTGACAATAGTGACATTTGTCTGATTCATGTTAATCGGAGTTTCACCAGGAAACTGAAGTTCCACTTTCTTGGCTATAAAAAATTATTTTGTTATTTGTTGTACTGTTCTTTGTGATTAACTGTCATTTGTGAATTGATGGATAGAGCTGTTCAAAGGTCAGGTCAGGTCCGATCCGTAACTGCCGTTTTGGATCGGTTTTGGGTTCGGTTTGGTTTTGATGGGGATGGTAAAGTTGATGTAATTCTGAGGCTTAGTGAGACTTCAGATTTTTGTTTGTTCACTGAATTATTTTGCAGTTTTTTGAGTTGCTATTAGTATTGTTCTCCCAAATTGCGGTTCTTGATTAATGTATGCAAACTTAATGAATTCAAGCACTATGCGTATGTCTTTTCATTACAAAAAAGAAAAAGAAAAAAACCTCCACATTTCTTCTTAGTACTATATACAGGATATTAAATTCTTCCTTCCATTGTATTTAGTGGGGTTCGAACTTACGACTTTTGTGATGAATAGTTTAAAGGCCCTAAGACTCTTGGTACATGTACGGAAAACATGCCTCACTTGAGTTGAACAATTCGCATATTTTTTAGGAATTGTTATCAGTAGGACACATTTTACTATTTGTAGGACACTTTTTGATATTTCAACCTATGAAACTACCAAAATGCCCTTCCCTCTTTTAAAGTAAAATTTTTTTTTCACTACCCCATTCCTTCTTCTCCAGTCGACCTTCTTCCCCATTCCTTCTTCTCCATTTCTGTCGTCCGTGGCAAGCACTCCCGACGTCTGTCCGACCACCGCCGCTCTCCATTTCCGTCCGTGCCAAGCTCTCCATTTCCGCCGCCGCCACTCCATCCCTCTCTACCGACAGCCGCCTCTCCACACATCGGTCGGTGTTTTTTTTTTTGTGTTTTAAAATTTTTTTCAAATTCTTCAAATTGCATTTAGTTGGTTGTTGTGAAGTTTATGGGCAAGTTTATGACTGATTTCGGATGTTTGTTGCATTTTCCGACTGTTTTGTGCATAATTAACATGCAATTTCCATGAATGTATGTTGTCGGGATTTCGGGGCTTTTTTGAATGGAAATTTTGTTTTGAATCTTGAAAGATTGCATTGTATTGGTTGTGTAGTAATGTTTGGTAGTGCTTATGTTGCGATTCTGGCTATGGAGTTAACATTTTAGGGTAAATTTCGGGTTTGTTCGTCGGAAAAACTATTTTCCGACGAACAAACCGGAAAATCGCTGAAAATCGCCTAATCCAGGCGGATTTTCCCTTTTCTGTCTTGCTGTTTAATTTTTTTCGGGTTAATATGTCGTTTGGTTCTGAATTTTTTTTTAATATTAATTGCTGTGCAACCTTGTAATTATAGATGGGGGATAGATTTAAAGGTAATATATTTCGTCGGACGGGGAAAAGATCCAAATCCGGAGAGAGTAGTAATCCGGAAACATCCCGGGAGAGTGGTATTCCGGATAAATCCGGGGAGCCTATTTTCCAGATGCGAAAAATGCCCCTTGTGTTCCTCCAACGGCGTCTGAGCATTCGAGGAAGGTCGTGGCACGATCGCGAGCATCTTCTGCGACTGGGAATGTCACTGCTCCCATTACGGAACACTCAGTTCAACCTTCCGTCTCTGGAAATGAGTACATCGGTGCGTCCTTACCGAACAACCTTTCGCACCGCCATTTTCAGATGTTGAAATGTCCCATGACGTTGGTAACGGCGAGAGGGACTGTGGAAGAAGTGATGCTGAAGGGGCGAATATAAGCATCGAACCAACTAGGAGAGCAGGGAAAGGACTAATGGGCAGTAACACTAGGGCAGTGACACTAGGGCAGTGACACTAGGGCAGTGATTGTAGGGTGGAAGGATTACAGGGAGCTAGAGACCATTCGCTCGAAGGTGGTCCCGTAATCCCTGAGTTGCTTTTGAGTTTCAAAGGCCACACTGCCTACCACGTTTGGCATGGAGAGGTAATTCTATTAAATTGCGTACTTCTTTTTTGTGATGTATTCGAGCAATTAATTTTTTCCTAATTATATATGCTTCATTACTTGTGCTCCAAAGTGGAATAATAAAGTATTTTCACATAGTTTAAATTCTTTTTTACAAAAGTATTGCTTTAGGAATTGTATCCCTCTGTTGTAATTCCATTCTTTACATTTGGTAGGAACGGGGGATATTGAAATGTCATAATGGATCCGATCATTTGAAAAATTGGCCAGGCGATGATGACATGAAAAAGCTTGTAGAGGGGCGGTTTGGCCCATTTAGTACAGTACATGCATGATGAGTTAGACGCCTCTCTACTCTGTATCTTTGTGGAGAGGTGGCATCCGAAGACCAGCATGATGAATTAGACGCCGCTCTACTTTGTGCCTTTGTAGAGAGGTGGCATCCGAAGACCAACTCATTCCATTTGCCATTCGGGGAGATGACAATAACATTGCATGATGTTGCTTACATACTGCGCATTCCGCTTGGGGGTAAGCCCATTTATGGAAAAACAAAGACTGCACAAATAGCGACGGATGTTGCACTGTGTTGGGAAAAAATGAAGTGAAACTGGATAAGCCTGGATTTGTGAAGTTGACAAGTATTGAGGCAAATTGTGCCGGTAGATTTGATCAAGTGAATGCCACCTCGGGTTATTTATTGTGGGTTTTAGGGCTTTCCTTGTTCGTGGACAAGTCAAAAACCCACGTCTTTGCGCAGTATTTAACTTTCCTTCGCGATATTGAAACAGTAAGTGAGTACTCATGGGGCGCAGCTTGCTTGGCACACTTATATCGCCAACTCGGGAAGGCATCTAGGGCACAAAGTGCGCAATTTTCTGCTTGTTTGACTTTACTGCAGGTTTGTCAATGTACATGTTGCTTTCCTTATTAATTATACAGTGCTGTATTTTGGGCGGACATATATTTTAATTATTCTTCTGTTCATTCTTATTAGAGCTGGATATATGAATACTTCCCAACATTTAGCCCACCAATGAAATGGCAAGTTGGTACTGGGAAGAAGCGTGTTGCAAAATATGATTTGGAGGCTTACAGGAGGGCGCTAGATGCACTGCAGCCGAACGAGGTAATATGTCCATTCTATGTGTTTGTAAACGGTTTTTTTCTATTTCTGTCCTATCTTTGTTGATTTATTTTATTGTCGGACACGTTAATTGGATACCATTTGAGCCCAATCAGGCATTGATTCATAAAATTTCCTTGTATAGGGGCCTTATATATTGCGTTAACATTGAATAGCCCTACATGCCGGATTGGGTGTTAGGACAGTTCGGGTACGCCCAACAAATTCGCTTTCAAGTTTTCAAATCGAAGAAGTGCTACAGAGGCCCAGAGACAAAGAAGTATGTCTGCAAGTTCGTTGCTGACATCAATGGTTGGGAAATTTCTCATACAAGGCTTCTGCGGGATATGAAGAGGGCCGAGTATACTGACGAAGCATGCGAGGGTTACCTTGAGTACTTCCGGTCGCGGTCGCACGTCCGTGTCAGTAGGGGTTCGGTCGAGGAATACACTCCTGATCCTACTAGTTGTCCCTCAATGCAGTGAGTTTAGGATGATTTTAGATTTTATTTTTACCTATATCTGTCTTACTAGTTGCTGATTGGATTATAATTTCACTTGTTGCAGCGACATCAATATTTTGCATCTCAAGCAGTCTTTTTTCATTTAAGGGTTGAACACGCCGTCAACCCTGAGACACGTAGGCAGGCTATTACAGAAGTTGCTTATCATTTGGAGGCCCTGATGCCGGGACTCAAAGAACTTGCAATACGATCTCCTTTTCAGCCATAGTGCATTGTCTTCCTTATGCTTGGATTATGCATTTAGTGAATTAAATGTAATGGTGGCTGAGTGAATTATTTTTATTCCCGTATACAATTTGGATGCTGAATTAGTGCCAGTAACTCAGTTTTGCTGGTGAATGATTTAGAAATATTAATTTAGTGATTCATTACGTGGTCTGAACAGGTATTAAGGTGCTCATGTACAGGGGAGACTCTGCCCAAATTTCGCGAGGCTAAACACACTATAATACATTAATACACTTCAAATTTGCTGAAAAAGTAAACAAATTTAGTCTAATGATACTGTACCTCTAATTTTTATTAATACATTAATGAAATTTGCTGAATACATTAATGTGTTAATATACTCAATGCATCTAATTCTACTGTTCACATAAATTTTCATTAATACATTAATGAAAATTACTGAATACATTACTTTACTGAATACACTTCAAATTAATACATTAATGTATTAATGAAAATACAGTAATACATCTAGAATACATTAATACACTTCAAATTTGCTGCAAAAGTAAACAAATGTAGTATAATCCTACTGTACATCTAATTTTCAATACAAACCAAACCTACACCCTAAATTTTTGAAATTATAAAATCCCTAAATCCTAATCGATAACTATCGTGGATTCGGTGTCTACATTACCTATGCTATCGACGTACATCCTTTGATAATTATTTAAGCGAGATTGTAACCTGTCCTTCAACTCATCCATCATGTCATCCTTATGGTGTTGCCACAACACACAGATTGGGGGCAACAAAATTTCACCCCTTGTTCCAAACAAATGAAATGGTTGCTCTGGATATGATCCATAGTGATATACGTTTTCGGATCATCACATACGCCTGACTCCTGCAAGCGAAGTGGAAGGAAGGTGCAACATTCCGCTCCGTAGAATGCGAATACCCTCTGGTACCTCGTGGTGACAAGTAGGCCAAATAGATAAGTATCAAACCAAAACTCCTCTGTTGCAGGACTTAAATGGTAATCCAACACTGTAAGAGCTTTATCGTACATTGCTTCACCGAGAACTCCAAACCATAATGAGGCATACGCGTGAAGTTCATGTAACAGCTCCCGCGGACTTGCGACCAAAGTTACTCGTCACCATGTACAAATTTAGATATTACCCTAAAACCACAGTGTCCATCTCCCATTACATTTTTATAATCCACCACATAATCAAACACAAACTGTTTTACCAAAGACGGCAGGTTGAAGGGCCAGTTGGATTCGTTAGAAGTCATTCGATTTCTCCTGGTTGATGACCCACTTGACATGCTGCGCCCTGCACATGTTATTCGTATGCATGAAACAATAGATGCATTATAATAAAGAAGTGACAAAAAAAAATAAATAAATAAAACAAGTGAAATGTATATGGCAACTATATGTACCTCTGCCGCTGGATCTGCCTCTTCCTATATTGGCATCCTTCTCGGCATACTCGTAGCCTGATAGATCTCGCTGCGTAGAGTTGTTCCTCGGCCTTCCCCTATGTGGCCTTTGTATCGGATCAGCGAGGTCAACAATCTTTGGATGCAAAGTGCTTGCATGACACCTGTTACTCTATAAATGTCCGCAGTAGGACACTGCGAGGCCTCAACATATATCTCATGTAGTCGCCCTTGTGCTGTTTGCCGCTCCTCATTGCTAGGCATGTTTCTCTCATCCAAAGATAGGGTCCTCCAGAAGAGGTCCACATCCAAAGGATCAATAGGTATGTAATTCCTGACCATTTCAACCATCTGATGCGCACACGGCAAGCCATAGCTGGTTCGCAGTTCACAACCACACAGCTCACTATTTGCCCCATAGACTGCACCTCTCTCTTTGTATTCGTTTACCAACAACAGTATGACATCTTGCAAAGCTCCGCCATTGATCCTACTATACAACAGGTAATTGGCTTCACGCAATGTTTTGCTCCGAGATGCCTCAATTTGACTACGGATCTCACCCAAATGCAACTTTATCATCTCATTTATGCATAGAAAATAGGAAATAATCCTCTGTTAGTTTTAATGGCACGCTTCAACATTGCGTGCGCACTCTCAACCCTGCAGAGATTAAAAACGGACAAAAGTAATGCTTTAAATCAAAGAATAATGTATAATGGATTCATATCTATAACTATATGCGATGAAAGTTAATAGAGTCTCACATGTTGTTTGTGCGCCCTCCATAATATTTTATCTCTTTAGTCCAGAATGAGACAAACTTGGTCTTGTGGGGATCCAACCATGTATGGTGCATATAATTAAACACAGATATCCACCGGCCTCTATATTTAGTCTCAATGATTTTCACAGCTTTCGTGAACTTTTCATACGTTAGAGCACTCATCACTCTTCTCCACCGACCTTCAAACTCATCTAATATCACTTTGTCCATACACACAGTCAGTGCTTTTTTCTTTACATCCATGGCAATATGCCTTCTGCACAATAGTTGTTTAGCATCAGGGAAAATATTGTGCACAACTTTCTGTAGAGCCGACTCTCTGTCCGTCATAACAACATGTGGATATTTCACTGGTTCAAAAAGTTGCCTCAACCTAGTCATAGCCCAGAAATAAGTTGCATATGTCTCATCCCTCAAGAAAGCAAAAACAACATGAATGTATTGATCCGTCAGAACATGAGCGACTATCTGAAGCAGAGGCATGTCATACCGATTGGTCTTATATGTCGTATCCATGTACAATACGTAAGGAAACGTACGAAGCAGACTAAGAACATCCTCATGGGCGAAGAACACGTTTTCAAGAGCATTACGCTCATCTTCCGCTGTGTACCAATGTGGTACCTGTAATCCTGCATCAATTTCAAGAAGTATTGTATAGTGCTTAAATCTCCCCTCGTCTCTTCTAACCTTTGCCGTTTCGTTGTATACCTGCCTGATACGTGTGACATTAGTCGCATTGTCATATCGCAGTTTTGCCAACATCTGCTTTGGAGCCAAATTTATCTTCATCATTTCTGAAATTTTCTCCTTCTCCTCGTCATTCAACTTGGAGTGCTTTTGATGCCAATTTCTAACAAGGGGTAATTCATGATTGTACTGACCTTTAATGATACTCAACTTCCAGCTACCCCCACTAATTTCTTTCTCTAATAATTGAAAGGGACAACCAGTCAGTTTGCTACTAGTGTTGTTACGGGATATTTTCCCTTCGCCCAAGGGTGCTTTGCTTCTAACTTCCCCCGATCTATCACAACATATGTCAAATCTCCCTCTTCTCCCTTTTAGAGGCCCCTTCCAATTTTTAGAAGAAGCTATTTTAGTATCAAAATGATGCTCTGCCGCTCTGGTTTCAACCCAACCAATCAAATCAGCTCTAGTCGTGAACTCTTCCTCAGTCCGAAATACATCTGTGTAATCTGGGAAGATTTGATCATCCGAAACACGCAGAGCCTGTCAAGAAAACAAATATGACATTAGAAATTGCTGAAATCGGGGGCGAGAAAAGAGTAGGGGCCCAGCGATTCTAAGCCATATAATCGCCCACGAGGGGCGATTAAATTCAAGAGAATCGCCCACGGGGTTCGATTTTATCAGAAAAAATCGTCCGCTGAAGGCGATTTTATCAGATAAAATCGCCTGCAACGGGCTATTTTCTCTGATAAAATCGTCCCCCGTGGGCGATTCTCCTCCAATGAACAAAAATCATTAGAAATGTGCTACCTTTTGTCCATAAACATTGTAATGTGATACGTACCGTGTAATATGGATCTTTATTTGCATTTCCGTCCATGACACGCAAGCAAAATGCAAGTATTTTAATGGAATGAATGTAGTGTATGTAGTGTTTAAGGGAGAAGATTGAGAGGAAATGGGAGGGAGTATGGATGAAGGAGGTGCTTTGTGTTGTTCATATGGATGAAGAAGGTGGGTAAATTAGGGTAAAAATTGTGGGTAATTTTTTTTTTATAAAGTTAGAATCAAGGGCATTAATGTCTTTTCACCACTTAAAATTTTAAAAAGTGTCATGTGTTTAGTAAAATTGTTCCTGCAATTAACATGCCTCTTTTTTTTCATCGAACTTTTCTTTCCCAAATAACTAAAAACAAGCAAACAAGATCATTAATGGTCTGTCAAATATAATTGAAAAATCCTCCATGTACTATTCTCATGCCATTTTTGTGGCTATGTTTGAAATAGCATTTTCCGTACATTCTAACAGTATAATGAAAAACATTCAAATCATTTAAAAGTGTTGAACACATCAAAAGCTTTAGATGACCAACTGCAAATCCCTCACAGTAAAATTTGCACAAACCCAATCTGAAAATAAATATGACTAGTAGTGAGAATGTGACCCATCCACATTTATCTCACTCTCATCCCAAACTGTGGGCAACCAATCATCAAATTGAACTAGTTAGATTGTATATAATATTACAATGATAAATACTTGTGAATAATAAACTACTAATTTATGTTAGCAAGACCAACATGGAACAAATCTTCACAAAACAAATCACTGAACTTTAGTAACAACCAACATTGGCAACTCAACCAACAAAAAAAGAGAGGTCTGCAACATCCAACTAAGTATCGCCGCTGCCGTCGCCGCCTTCACCTCCGCCGCCGCCGCCATCCACCTTACTCTTCTTCTTTGATAGAAATTCCAAGCATCCATAAAGCCAACACTTCTGCATCTCCTTCTCAAACTTTCGATGGTCACTAGCAATTTAATAAAAATTTTAATAAACAAACACATATATTATAGTTTTCATGCACAGTTAAAATTACAAAGTTATACTAACCATTCATTTTAGCGGCAGCTTTTGACATGGTAGTCCCAAAATGATTTTCAAGCCTCTCCCTTTTCCCTTGATAGCTCAATTTTGACCAACGAACTTCTTCTGAAGGGATAGAAGTCGAGGATATTAGTTTCATATTTCTTTGCACACCAAAGGAACTAATAAAACCTAAAGGAAAGTGCATTTGTACGATTTGAAGCAACATTTCCTTTTTACTATATCTTGTAATATATTAGTGTTTACAGAATAAATTATTGATTTCTTTTTGGTTAGTCATTGTTGTGTTAGCCGTAAAGTACACCAACAAAGTTCATTTTGAATTTTGGATTCATTTCTTTCCTGCACTTCAATCTCTTTATCTCTTTCGGCAATCAGTCTCCGAAAATAGATTTCATTTTCTTCCAGCCCTTCAATATATGCATTTATATATTTGGATAAGCTCATTATTAACATTGGTTACAATTTCTTGCATCTTGAACATCTCAACAAACACTTATTCTTCTTCGGCTGTAGGAATCGGAACTAATCTCCACACTCGGTACCACAAGAAAACTATTGCTTCCCCGACGTCCATAAGAAGATCAATGTCCAGCTAGGTCTATGTTTCTTCTTTTGAAGATAAATATATACAACTACAAAACTCAAACTCAAGCTGAACAACTCATAACATTAAAGCTCAAGATCGAATACAACTCGAACTCGACTATATAACGTACTTGAGTTCGAGTACAAATTATTTGTATATTTATTTTATTTCGGATAATGTAATATTAAATAATATATATTTATATATAACATATTATTTATAAATTTATTTCTAAAAATGATATAAATATATTGAGTAGCTTGTCGAAAACTCGAGTCTAATTTTTTAGCACTCGAGTTCGACTTGTTAAATCAAAATTTTAATTCTTAGTTTAGCATATGGGTATATTCGAGTCGAGTAATACTATTCTTTTATTAACTCGAGTTCAATCTAGAATATCCAAAATCAGACTCGAGATGAAGCATTGGCTGGTAAACTTGACAGAGTGCTCATCTGTTTAAAATGAGCAGAGAAATTTATTCGAACATCATAGCGTTTTTAAAGTAGATAAGGAATCATGGGGCTTAATACAAAGAAAGGTTTTTTTTCATGCAATGCATAACTGGTGGGTCTTTCTATATGGATTCTTTAACTCAATGAATGAAGGAAGGAGTATGAGGAATTGTAAATTCTATATGAAGATTCAAACAAAAAAGAGAGAAGAGAAATTGGGAATCATGGGGCTTACTTTTGGCAGGTAGCTTTCTAGGTTCCCATGGCATGAGAAGCGTGAAATCCTCAGTCCTACCCCCTGTTGAAAAAAATGAAAGATAAAGGATAATTACAAAGAGTTAGTGATGATCAATGGAATTTACTAAATGAATAGAGTAAAAATTACCATCACTATATAGCAATTGAAAATGTAAAAAGTTATCACCATATATACGCAATTCATGCTTAACAAAATCCAATCCTCAAACAATAATTCCCAAGGATATCAAAGCTGTTGAACCAAAATAATGGTGAAAGAAAACAGTTCCTATCTTCATTCTCAACTAAAAAAGCAGGGTTCCAAATGTTGTCGTGTTTAACAAAATCCAATCCTCAAACAGTAATTCCCAAGGATATCAAAGTTGTTGAACCAAAATAATGGTGAAAGAAAACAATTTCTATCTTCATTCTCAGCTGAAAAAGCAGGGCAACAATTTGACAGTTTCCAAATGTTTTTATACAACTAATTCCCAGTTCACTTCAATACCATTTTTCTCAAATAAATTACACCAATAACAAGAAGGAAAAGACAAATAGTTACCTCAGTACCAGAATTTAAACAAGAAATTTTACCAAAAGGTAGGAGACATACCTTCAAGGCAGTTGCTATTGATACAATAAGGCATGCTGGATTCTCTATCTCTGTTCAAATTCAAAACCATTGCATTAATAACAATAACTAATAAAGACAATTAATAAAACTATGGCATTATAGATAGCTTCCAGAGACACGAATTCCAGCACTCCAATACATTCTATAGAGTCTCTTGGGAATACAGGTATAGCCATGTAGGTTTTTATCTCATGTTCCAGTACTTTATCCCTCATCGTATACTCAACAGGCCTATAATATTGCACATCCGGACTGTATTCCGGGACCCCATCCATAAAAGCCCTCATTTGTGGACCTTCCATTACTCTATCTATAGTCGGCACACATTTTCCTGTACAAGCCTAGCTTCTTTGCTAGACAAGAAGCAGCAAATGGTTGTCTCGCCGAACTTAACCTTTTGAAATTATGACGTCCTTCCAAAGGTGACCAAAATTGGGCCAATATCATCGGCAAAGACTCGGGTGAAGTCATGTTTCCCAAAGCATTTTTGAGCAGACCTTTAGTTGAAATGTTAGAACCATCTGTAAGACACACACACATATAAATATCCAAACTAAGAAATACTAAATCACAGTACTATATGTATCAAAAGTTAAAAAATAAATAATTGAAAAAGCGACAGTAAGGTTCCATAACCACAAGATTAGAAAAGCAACCTTCATGATTTAGAACATTAGAACATGATTTAGAGCAAGAAGCACACACACACACACACACACACACACACACACATATATATATATATATATATATATATATATTAGAACATGATTTAGGCCTAAATATTTTTGTTTTTCTTCTGTAGAACGACAAAAGGCTAAGTTTTCTCTGGAGAATTTTATTTCAGTTGTTATCAGTTGAGGTTTTGTGCCTAATTTGCATGTATTACCTTAAATTCAAGTATTCAAGTTTGATATGCATTGATTTGGAATTTTAATTCAAAGGAAAAAAAAAAAAGAAGCAGAAATGAACCAGCAAAGCCAATGTTTTAGAAACATCACCTCCTTCCTCACAGAAAACCATAAACATATACCCTTCATCTTTAGAAATTTGAACTTTCTCATCATCAATCAACTTTAGAACCTCTGTTATGCTGCAATACCCGTCAAGATCTTCCTTTTCTTCCGTCATTTTTTTTTCCAGTTGCGAGAACAAGTTGTGAAAGGAAGGGTTTTTTGTGGCGAGAACTTGTGGAAGAAAGGGTTCTTTCGCAGGACACTGTGGAAGAAAGGGTTTATCGCAGGACAAAAAGCTTAGTGAGACAGAATGCTCATGCTCCTGCGACTGCGAGAGATCAAAAATATGCTACCGGTGTGTGTGTCAGACCACTGCATTGCCTTGCATGGAATAAGGTTTAAAAAAGAACGCAATCTTTTCACAGCATTTGTCTTACGAAATTGTTATACGCAGTAACTGTTTTACTATTCGCAGTAACATTCCCCTGTGAAAATACAAAAATGCCCCTAACCTAAAATAAAAAGAAAAATAATAAAATCGGGTACTGTTCAACGGGCGTGAACAGTACCGTTCACGCACGTTGAACAGTACCCGGTTAGAAAAAAACTGAAGAAATACCGCCGGTGTCCCCGTAACCGTTTTACTAAATGCAGTAACATTCCCCTGTAAAAAATCCGAATTACTCGACTACGATCCATATTACACTATAAGTAAACACTATATTTATTTTTTTTACTTTAAATTAGTTTGCATAAATTCTCTATATCCCCTTCATTATAATTTTCAAGAAAAAAAACCCATTCTGGGGGGATTTTTTTCCCGGATCGGCGATTATCCGGACGTTTTTTCCTGTTTCTGCAACATTTCGGCCGGGGAGACTGTCTCCCCGGTTAAAAAAATTTCGGAAAATACCACCGATCGCCGGCGATATTTTTCCCCGAAAATATTGCCGTTTTCCGGCGATATTTTGGCCGGAAAATATCGCCGGCGATATTTCCGGCCAAAATATCGCCTGAAAACGGCGATATTTTCGGGGAAAATACTGCCGGCGATCGGCGGTATTTTCCCCGGAAATACCGCCGGCAGTATTTTCCGGGAAAATACCGCCGGAAAATGGCGATATTTTCGGGCCAAATACCGCCGGCGGTATTAAAACGGCGATATTTTGGCCGGAAAATATCGCCGGCGATCGGCGGTATTTTCCGAAATTTTTTTAACCGGGTACTGTTCACGCACGTGTGAATAGTACCCGGTTTTCTTATTTTTGGCCAAGGGCATTTTTGTCTTTTCGCAGGGGAATGTTACTGCGAATAGTAAAACGGTTACTGCGTTTAGTATGCCTCTTGTCTTATTGTAAATGGGAAAATTAAATGACGATTAACCCCTTGTATGTCTAAGACAACTAGTTATCCCTTAAACTGTCCTAGAATAATAGATATAAATTATAATGATGTTTAATATTAAAATTTGTGAAATATTGAAATTAACTCAAATGTGCAAAATTATTTATTTGTTGAGTAATGATAGTCTTAGCAACAAATCATAGCAACTCATGTGGCATGCATTCATTGGTTACATTTTTATTAATATCAAATAATTGGCCAGTGAATGCATGCCACATGAGTTGCTATCAAAAAGTTGATATGATTTGTTGCTGAGTATATCATTACTCTTATTTGTTTTTCGTGTTATTTGGGGACCGAAATTATCTTCTTCTTTTTTTCCCCTTCAATATAATATCATAAATGATATTAAAATAGATAACGTCAAGAAGAATACGTTTGTTTGCATGCGTAGTTTTTTTTTTTTCAAGGAACAAATTTAAGAAAAATTATACATGTTTATTAATATATAAACGTATAACATCTAATATATATCGTGTATCAATTATAACCTTTGAACACATGTATTGTATGTTTGTAAAAAAAATGTGCCAATTGTAATTGTTTGATGTAATCGTCCGTTTCTCTAAAATAAATCAAGGTGTTGCTTGCAGTAAAAATAAAGTTATTCATTATAAGAGTAGAAAGTAGTGCTCGTTTAGAAAAGTAAAGCATGTAAAATAGAAGTAGCGTCGATTTATTTCTAAAAAAATTATCGATTTTAAGGATAGCAATAGTACATTTATCACTTATCGTAAAATAAATAAAAACAGTACCTACTTCTAAAAGGAAACAATAAAATAGTGTTGGGTGTGCAAAAAATTGATGGTACTATATATGAGATTCATCTTTTTAGTGCCTACTTCTAAAAGCTCTACTTTATAGTTGCATCTTTTTATTTATACGAAAGATTTATGGTACTATGAGATTCAACATTTGTAAAAATATGTGAACTTTTGAAATTTAGATAAATATACTTTTCTACTTTTAATGAGTTCTTATTGACAATTTTTACCTTTTAGAGATGGAGCATCTAACGAAAATAGTTTAGTGCCTACTAAAACATCATTCTTGTTCTTGTAACTATCTCATGCAATTCTTGTTGGGGCATGATATTTGCAGCGACGGTTTCGATATTTGCAGCGACATTTTTGCGTGAAAAGACCGAAATACCCTTGGGGTAAAAAAAAAATTAAAAAAATTTAAAATTTCCAATCTGCTGGAATAATTTAAAAAAAAAAAATCCAGAACCATCGCCGGTCGCCGGCGATGGTTCTGGATTTTTTTTTTTTTTTTAAAAATTATTCCAGCAGATTGGAAAATTTAAATTTTTTTAAATTTTTTTTTACCCCAAGGGTATTTCGGTCTTTTCACACAAAAATGTCGCTGCAAATATCGAAACCGTCGCTGCAAATATCAATTCCGTTCTTGTTTCGTTTTCATATTATTTACTTATACTTTAATTTTACAAGCAAAATTTTATAGCATTTATATATTCTTATAGTATTATTAAATATATATATATATATATATATAGAAGTTCAATATTAAAAATAAAATATTTATTTATTTTTTGTCAATAACTTAATGAAATAATCCAGACTTCAAACTTCATATTTTAGACATTAAACTTTCATTTCATATGGCATATTTTAGTATTTATCAAACATCATGATTTTCAAACTTTCTATTATAGACTCCGATTCTCATACTCCATCTGTTCCATTAGAAGTGTCCATTTTACCAAATGTACAACTTATTATGAAACTCAATATACAATATCTGAAATAGCTAATTTGGCATATTTATTCAAATCATATTCTTACTTATTAAATATGAACTAATTGTATACCACACATAATTATATTAGTAAGAGTATGATGAATAAAAAAAATTAAAAGTAGACTCTTCTATTAAAACAAAAAATATTTGTTAAAATAGACTCTTCTAATAGAATATAGACACACAATTCTATGCATTTTCATCATTAACAACTTTCACAAAATTTAAATTGTATTTTTCCTTTATATCTAATAATTCTTCAAACTTGCCTCTTTCCATTTTCTTAAAAGCCGATCAGACTTCAAAAATTAATGATGCTTTTGGCAGAGTTGCCACTGTGTGATTAAGAGCTGATTTCGGTTTGAAAAGAAAGCTACTTTATAAACACGAAAAATTATCTTTTCCATAATCACACAAAAAGAAAGCATTTGTCCTATTTGCAGAAAAGTAACAATAAAGAAATAATATTATTATGAGTACAATATTCCATAATTATAAATTAATCTGAATATTTACGTTTAATATCTTATTTGATTAATTGGACCTAAAACTGATTAGTTATATTATGAAATTACAAATATATTAGATGAAATATCACGAAATGATTAGATTAATTTACGCAAACACTTGGACGCAAGTTTGTTTTCACGCATGATGCAGTATCAAAAGTATTGCATGTTTTCAAAAGTATTAGTTGTTTATTAATATATATATATATATATAACATGTATAGTTTCTAATGTATTTTGGATCGCTTATAATATCTAATATATCGAGTTTAGTTTTTTATGTACTACATGTTTCTCAAAAACAAAATGTATTGATTATAAGGGTAGAAATATCGTATTTAGTTGTTGATGTATCGTCTGTTTCTACAATAAATAAAGGTATTGCTTGTAGTAAGGAGAAAAAAAAAAAAAAGTATAGACTATACGAGTAAAAATATTGTATGTTAGTGCCTATAAAATCAAAATTAGTGCATATTTCTATAGTATGTGTTTAAAAATAGCACATGTAAAATAAAATTAGTGTCGATCTATTATTATTTTTAAAGTACCAATTTTAAGGTAGATAGTGCTTGTTTAAAGCAAAATTAAGAAAAAAAAAAAAAAAATTTTTTGACACGCGTTGATAATGTATCACCACTGGTCGGTCCCACACGACCCCTTAGTAGGGACAAAATCCCTCCTTCATACATCATCCATGAGACGTAGCAAGCTTCCACCAGTAATGGACTAACTTTGTTCCCAAGCAAAACTCTCACCAATAAGGCGTTAGTTTTTGTCTCCAGCAAAACTTAACCAATTAAGGGCTTTTTAAAATTTTTTTTTTTATTGTTTTGAAAACTGTTTTAAAAACATGTTTTTAAAAAATAGTTTTATAATATAAAATGTATATTAAAAATGTTAAAAAAATATATATATATAGCTGAATAGTAAAAAAATTGTATAGGACATAATGAAAAATGATCATAATATATTAAATTTACTATTGAAACCAAAATCAAATCAAAACGAAAAAAACATGCCCTAAAGGCTTCTGAGTTAAGGGTTTTTGTCATTCTTATAGTATTATTAAAAAATATATATAAAAGTTCAAATTAAAAATAAAATAAATATTTATTTATTTTTTGTCAATAACTTAATAAAATAATCCAGACTTAAAAACTTCATATTTTAGACATCAAACTTTAATTTCGTATTGCATATTTTAGTATTTATCAAACATCATGATTTTCAAACTTTATATTATAGACTCCAATTCTCATACTTCCTCTGTTCCATTAGAAGGGTCCACTTTATCCAATGTACAATTTATTATGAAACTCAAGATACAATATTTAAAATAGCTAATTTCACATCTTTATTCATGAACTAATTGTATACCACACATAATTATATTAGTAATAGTATGATGAGTAAAAAAAATTGAAAGTAGGCTCTTTTATTAAAAAAATTTTATTTTTAAAATAGACTCTTCTAATGGGATGAAGGAAGTATTAAATAAGGCCTTCCACAAATTCCCCCCTCCCCCAAAAAAAAACAAAATTCCCTCACCTATGCATTTTCATCACTAACAACTTTCACAAAATTCAAATTGTATTTTTTTCCTCTAGGAAAAACTTCAGTTTTGGCCCCTTACATTTGGTCTTATAGCAATTTTAGTCCTTTTTCTTTTCTCTCAGCAGTTTTAACCCTTTATGTTTGCTCATTTGGTAGTTATAGTCATTTTTACCTGGAATTAGAGGTCAACATGTAATTTCGGGCTTTCAATAATTTTCTAAAATTGCTGGAGCCAATAATAAAAATCTAAAATGATTAAGAACAAAAATTGCAGTGATCAGGTATGGGTTTCATCACAAACTAAATTCTCAATTAATTCACCATTGTTGCTATCTGTCTTTCCTGTCAGAACTCAAAATTAAATAATTTTCAGCATAATATATTTCAATCAAAGTCATTTATGAAACTGATTCACAATAAAAATAGTCCTTTAACAATTTCACTCAAATATCAATATCTATATAATGAATAATGTTGTAATAACTGATCTTCAGTTCGAATTTCTAATATAGTTGGTTTTAATTTTGATTGAGGTTTATGATATGGTACTTACTATTTCTTGGTTGCTCGTGTAGCTTTTTCTTTAATTACCAAAGACAGGTGGTAATTAATTTATTTCATTAACAAAAAAAATATAATTTATATTTCTATGCTCAACAAATGATACAATGTTGTCTCTATAATGATGGTGCTCTTGAACCTTCTTGTAGTGCAATAACTTTGTTTTGCCTTTGCTGCAAAATATTTCTTTTGTTTAAAGATCTTTGAATTTTTTAGCATCTGTCAGGTAGATTTTTTATGTAGACGAGAAAAATAAAGATTTTCTTTTTTGGATTAATTTTGTCATAAATTGTCCTTAGTGCATTATTAATTATATAGATATTAATATTTGAAAGAAATTGTTAATGGACTATTATTATTGTGCCTCGATTCCATAAACAACTTTGAATTAAATATATTATGTTAAAATTTATTTGGTTTATTAATTTTCTTTTATTTTGAGTTTTGAGTGACAAAATAGGTAGTTAGAACAATGGAGGATTTTCGCTCGTGGCAAAACTCCTTCCTAATCACATGCAATCTATGTTATTAATAGTTTTAGATGTTCACGATTTGCCCTAACAATTTTATTTAAAAAGTAAAAGTCTCAAATTGCTTGTTTACCTCCGAGGCTCCAACTCTAGGTAAAAGGGACTATAATTGCCAAATGAACAAATATAAAAAGTTAAAACTACTGAGAGAAAAAGAAAATGGACTAAAATCGCCATAAGACCAAACGTAAGTGATGTGATCCAGCCCGGGGATGGACTAAAACATAATAAAGATGACCGTTCTAAGGGTTGCTCTGTTGGTGAAATCCCGACCCATCAACAAATGGACAAAACGAAACCTCGATATAAAAACCTCGACCCACGAGTGTGCAATGTTGAGAACTTGGGTATAAGCACACCACGAACAACTCACCAAGATTGTTCGATAAGTGTTTGAACGCCACAAGACAAAGTCTTGATAAGTTTGGAAGTTCCAAAAAGAACTAAGGAGGGTGAAGCCTCACAATGCTTTTCATTATCAAAGTCTTACTATTTTTTAAAGCTTACATAGGTAGCCTATTTATACAAGAAGAAATGGACTAAAAAGTAAATAAAAATAATACTTAAATTAATTGTGCAAGTCTCTTGAATTTCCTTGACCGAATTCAGCCCTTGATTTTCAACATGGAAGCTTTGATTTGTGCTCTAGAATTGAGTTTAAACACCAACATCCCTGGGACTTCCTTGCGCCACTATTTGGACTCTCATGTCTGCAATTAACAATTAAACCAACATAAAAGAACTCATAAAACACACAACTTAAATCATAAAACAACATGCTAAAGTGGACTGCTCATAGAGCATAAGTGGCCAAAAATCCAAAGATGAATTTCTCCACTTAAACTACCAAGACTAAGAATTAGTTTTGGTCTTTCACTTGTAGCAAAAGGGCATGATTTGTTGGGTTTTTTTGAAGAATGCCTTGAGTTTGAACCCAACTCGTCTCAACTAAACCAGCGATGACATTTGTAAATTGTTTGGACTGGGACCTAGTGATAGGTCCAACATGCCATTTCATTGGATCATTATTGTCCTCGCCGTGCCTTCCGTTTACGGAAGAGATGTTGAATGGATTCTCATCATTCTCCCCTTCTTTTGAGTGATTCGTCCTCAAATCGTCACTTGCATTAAAATGACTCAAATCAGACACATTAAAAACATCATGAACTCCATATTCAACTGGTAAATCAAGCTTATAAGCATTATCATTATGCTTCCTCAAAATTTGAAATGGTTCATCTCCCCTTAGTGACAACTTAGATTTTCTCTTAGCTGGAAATCTTTCTTTCCTCAAATGGAGCCACACCCAATCACCAGGCTCAAAGGTGACCTTCTTCTTGCTCTTGTTAGCTTGTTGTTCATACTTCTTGGTGCGCTCCTCAATGTTACTTCTTGGTGCCCTCTTCAAAATCCATTGCGATAACGATTTTTGTCACGGGTTCAGCAAGGTTCTTATCCCAGATTTTGTTTGGGTTGGCGGAAAATCAAAATGTTCTCTTCTCACCTACTCGGTTCGTCCCAAGGTTTTCTAGATTCATTCAAATAGGGGGTCTTGTCACAGGTCCGTCAAGGTTGCTATTTTTTATTTCTATTGGGTTTTGGGGTTCCAAATTTCTCCGTCTTGGAGTATATATGTTTATGTTCTTATGTATAAAAAATAAAAATAAAAAAAGAACAGAAGTGGGATTTGGTTTTGTGGTATTTCGTTTTCTTCCCTTGTGTTTTCTCAGAACAAGATTTGAGACTTGCACAATTAATTTAAGTATTATTTTTATTTACTTTTTAGTCCATTTCTTCTTGTATAAATATGCTACCTATGTAAGCTTTAAAAAATAGTAAGACTTTGATAATTAAAAGCATTATAAGGCTTCACCTTCCTTAGTTCGTTTTGGAACTTTCGAATTTAATTTTTGTGGCGTTCAAACACTTATCGAACAATCTTGGTGAATTGTTCATGGCGTGCTTATACTAAGGTTTTCAATATTACACACTCGTGAGTCGATGGTTTTATACCGAGGTTCCGCTTTGTCCATTTGTTAGCGGGTCGTGGTTTCACCAACCAAATGAGCAACCCTTAAAACGATCGTTTTTATTGTGTTTTAGTCCATCTCTGAGTTGGATCACATCAGTAAGGGGTCAAAACTGCCTTTTTCCTTTTCCTCTATATCTAATCATTCTTCAAACTTTGCCTCTTTCCATTTTATTAGCAGCCGATGAGACTTCAAAAATTATGATGCATATGGCAGAGCGTCAGAGCTGCCACTGCATGATTAAGAGCTGGTTTTGATTTGAAAAGAAGGCTACTTTATAGACACCAAAATACTATTTTTTCCAATGTCACGAAAAGAAAGCATTTGTCCTATTTGCAAAAGGCAACAATAAAGAAATAATATTATTATGAATACAATATTCCATAATTATAAATTAATCTGAATGTTTACTATTAACATATTATTTGATTAATTAGACCTAGAACTGGTTAGTTATATTATGAAATTACAAATATATTAGATGAAATATCACGAAATGATTAGATTAATTCACGCAAACACTTGGACGCAAGTTTGTTTTCACGCATGATGCAGTATCAAAAGTATGGCATGTTTTTAAAAGTATTAGTTGTTTATTAATGTATACATATGTATATATATGGGCATATTCTTTACGCCAGTCTGAGAACCGGTTTTGGCCAATTTTTGGGGTTGAGACCCAAAATTTTCCCAAAATGTGTTGAACCCCATGTTTCGCACAAGAAGACTCAAACCCGGTCTCAGTTTTTGGGTTGAGACAAAAAAAAAAACAAACTCGTTTCTTTCCACTCTTCTTTCTTCTTCCTCCTTCGACCCCGGTCATCTTCTTTCCCGGTCGTCCTCTCCCCCGCGTCCGTCATCTCCCCCGCGTCCGTCATCTTCTTCCTTCTCGGAGTCCTTCGACCTCCTCCCTTCGATTCGCGCCGAATAGTTGCCATTTTTTTTTCCCTTCGCAGCTTTTCTTTGTTTTTTTTTTTTTTTTGGGTTCAGCAACAATTGCTGAACCAAGGTTCCGCAAATTGCTGAAATTTGGTTCAGCAATTTGCAGATCCGCCGGAATCGGGGAAGAAGGGAGGAAGAAGAAAGAAGAGAGAAAAAAAGGGAAGGAAAAAAAACGGAAAGGAAAAAAAAAAGGTTGGGGAAGAAGATGAACAGTGTCACCGACACTGTTCATCAAAGTTTTTATTAATAGGCCCCTGCTATTTTCTGTTTCTTAAATAACAGCCCCAACTAATTTTTTTTAAAAAAATTAAATAGGAAAAATTAAATATTAAATTATCTTAAACTAAAAATATTGTGTAAACTTAAATATATCATTAACATTAAGAACAATTACTATGGGCTGAAATATTATTATAATGTAAAAATTAGTTTTTGGTTGAATATGTAAAAAATGAAATATTGGAGTTTTATCTGCTAATAAAAGTAAAAATTTTGAAAAAAAGTAATGAAAAAAATATTGGGTTGAACCCTATGTTCTTTACCTTGGGTTGAGAACTGGGTTACAACCCAGTTCTCAGAACCTTGTTTCTTAAAAATGGGTTGAGACCCAGTTGGACTAAGAACAGGTTCTGAGACCTGTTCTCAAAACTCCCTAAAGAACATGCCCTATATAACGTGATAGTTTCTAATGTATCGTGAATCGCTTACAGCTTCTAATATATCAAATTTAGTTTTTTATGTACTATATATTTCTAAAAAACAAAATGTATTGATTATAAGGGTAGAAATATCGTATGTTGTTGTTGATGTATCGTCTGCTTCTACAATACATAAAGGTATTGCTTGTAGTAAGAATATATATATATATATATATATCGATTACACGAGTAAAAATATTGCATGTTAGTACTTGTAAAATCAAAATTTGTGCATATTAGTATAGTAAAAGAGTTGTCTATTTTAAAGGTATAAATAATGCATGTTTCAAAATGGCACATGTAAAATAAAATTAGTGTCGATTTATTATTATTTTTAAAGTACCAATTAGATGTAGTGCTTGTTTAAAGCAAAATTAAGAAACAGTACCTATTTCTAAAAAGAAAATAAAAATAAATTTTTTTAACACGTGTTGATAATGTATCACCACAGGTCGGTCCCACATGACCCCTTAGTAGGGACAAAATCCCTCCTTCATACATCATCCATGAGCCGTAGCAAGCTTCCACCAGTAATGGACTAACTTTGTTCACAAGCAAAACTCTCACCAATAAGGTGTTAGTTTTTGTCTCCAGCAAAACTTAACCAATTAAGGGTCTTTTTTTTTTATTTTTTTTATTATTTTGAAAACAATTTTGAAAAATATTTTTGAAAATTAATTTTATAATGTAAAAAGTATATTAGAAATACAAAAAAATTTAGTTAAATAGTAAAAAAATGTATTTAAAATTATGAAAAATAATTATAATATATTAAATTTATTGTTGAAACCAAAATCAAAATCAAAACGAAAAGAACAGGCACTAGGCTTATGAGTTAAGGGTTTTTGTCATTCTTACATGATTTCCTACTCTCTCTCTCTCTCTCTCTCTCTCTATTGCTCATGCTCAGTTCCCAAGCTGTCTTAGGAGGTGTTCCTTATTATGATGTTTTAAAAACGATTTTGAAATATATATATATTTTAAATAGTTTATATTGTAAAAAGTATATTGAAAATAAAAAAATGTATAGCTGCATAAAAAAAAAGTTGTATTGAAAATGATGAAAAATAATTATAATACCTTAAATTTACTATTGAAATAAAAAGACAAAACAAAAAGATCAACCCCTTATTGGAGTTCGTCCAGGGCACAACCCCAGTAACGAATCTGACCAGGTCTCACCTATCTCCTTTTATAGGTGATGTTCAAGACTCCTTCATCGGTTCGCAAACCCCTTCGTTTGTCCGAACTCCCTCAGTAATTTTGGACATCATCACACGTGCAGTGGAGTCTCCCATCGAACAATGTAACCGTCTCACTGTAGAAATCTTGGATTAACAAGCAATTCAACAGGAAAAACTACGCTTCTAAGCACAGAAAAGAAAGAACAGAATGAGAGAAAGCTGGGCATGATGAAGTGATCTGGAAATGTTAACATTCTGCACACCCCCCTCAAGCTGGGCATTATGGAATTCAATTAAGCCAAGATTGGAACTCAAAGAGAGAAATTGAGGTGAATGAAGACTCTTAGTGAGAAGATCAGCTAGCTGAAGTTTGGAAGGAACATATAGAGGTTGAATCAAATCAGCTTTATACTGATTTCTAACTATGTGGCAGTCAATTTCCAAGTGCTTTGTGCACTCATGGAACATAGGATTTGCAGTAATGTGCAATGCAACTTGATTGTCACAGTAAAAGGGGATAGGAAGCTTTATAGAAACATCCAAAGCTTTCAAAATATAAGTAATCCACTTAATTCACAAACAGTAGATGCCATACTGCGGTATTCTGCTTCAGCTGATGATTTGGAAATAGTGGCCTGTTTCTTGGTTTTCCAAGAGACTAAGGAAGTGCCAAGAAAGACACAAAAACCAGTTAGAGACCTGCGAGTCTTCTTACAAGCAGCCTAATCAGCATCACAATAAGAAACAAGCTAAGTGAGAGGCTGAGCTGAGTAGAATAACCCCTTTGCAGGACATCTTTTCAAGAATCTGAGAATATGTAAAGCTGCCTCCCAATGATTTTGTTTGGGTGCAGTGATATATTGACTCAGTTGTTGAGTAGTATGAGCTAGATCAGGCCTTGTGAATCCAAGATAAAAAAGTCTACCAATGAATCTTCTCTATTGTTCAGGATCTGAAAGCAAATGAGAGGTATCATCCTCTAAAAGAACTCCAGGAACCATAGGGGTAGGAGCTGCCTTCGAATTAATCAAACCAGAACCAGTTAAGATCTCTTGAGCATACTTTCTCTGATTGAGATAAATGCCAGAGTCAAAACGAGCAATCTCAACCCCAAGAAAATACTTTGCTGAACCCAAATCTTTGATGGTAAATTTGTCATGCAGAAATTTCTTGACATCCTGAAAAAATCACTTCTGAAGAACCAGTGATAAGGACATCATCCACATAAATCAGAAGGAAAACTTGCACTTCAGATTTCTGTAAAGTGAAGAGACAATGATCATGCTCACATTGTTTGAAGCCATAGGTCTTAAGGCTTTCTGTTTGATGAGGTTGAATTTTGTGATTTAATTGCTGGGAATTAATGGATTATTGTGGGCATTATCTGCACTAAATGTTCTTAATTATTGCAGGATTTTCTCTTTTTGGAGTTGAGCGTACGTTGGAAGAAACCGCTGCAGTTGGAAGTTGAATTTGATAAGAATTGGTGGAGATATTTTAGGAGATGATTCAGAAAGTGTTGAACTGTAAACAAACTTGTTGCTGACTAGTAGGAGAGAAGTTTATAAAAGATAAGAGTTGTATCTCATTGATGAGAACCGTAGAAATACCCTCTGAAGTCAGTTTTGTTATCCTGAACCAAGAAACCATCCCACAACTCAGAGAAACTTCCGACAGTTGAGAAAGGAGTTGAAAAGTGATGGCTGGAGCAGTTTTTCTCCTTACGTTTTCCTTTCCTTATAAATATGAGAAGAAGATCATTAAAGAGGGAGGCTGGACGGGCTGGTCGTCTTAAGCATCTAGTTTCGTCCATGCCCGTAGATTAGTTTTCTTTTATATAGGCCTGTTCTTTTCATTAGTTTGAAACCAAGTTTTGCCCAAGTTTAGTTTCAAATCAACAAAACTTGCAAAACGTGTGTTCTTTTCCATACATTTTAAAACTAAGTTTCTAACTTTTTTTTCTTTCTCCTTCCTTTTTCTTTTTCTTCTTCTTCCTTCCTCTCCTTCTTCTTCTCACCCACCGCCGCCGCCACCAACAAACTCTCATCTTCTTCTTCTTCCTTCTTCTTCTCCTTCTTCTTCTCCTCCTCCTTCTTCTTCTTCATCTTCATCACTCTCATCTTCTTCTCCTTCTTCTTCCTTCTTCTTCTCCTTCTTGTTCTTCCTTCTTCCTCTTCTTCTTCATCTCTCCTCTTCTCCTTCTTCTTCTCTCCCACCGCCACCCACCGCCGCCGTCGCCAACGACTCATCTTCTTCTTCTTCCTTCTTCTTCTTCCTCTTCCTTCTTCTCCTTCCTTCTTCTCCTCCTCCTTCCTCTTCTTCATCTTCAAACCCATGTCTTATCTTCTTCCTTCTTTTCTTTTTCCCCTTCCTTTTTCTTCTCTTCTTCTTCTTCTTCTTCTTTTCTCCCTCTCCCTCTTCTTCTTTCTCCTCTTCTTCTCCTGCGCCGGAAGTGATGGATTGGAAGTGGCGGCGTGGAGAAATGGTGAAAGGGGGAAGGATTTTGCCCAAAAGAAAAAATTTTGCCCGAAAAAATTTTTTCCCAAAAAAAAAATTTTCGCAAAACTTTTTTTTTAAAAATAATTTTCAAACTCATGTTTCTTGAAAAAGGTTTAAAACCAAAAAAGTTTCAAACTTTTTTTTCAAACCAAGTTTGAAACTAATGAAAAGAACAGGCCCTTATGTTTTCTTTCCATTCTGAATAGTAGGGAATGCAATTTCTTCTCTTTTCTTTGTGTCTTTTATTTGATTATGATTCAAGCATGCATGTTCTTTTAATTGCATTTCTTTTAATTATGTTCAGTAGCTAGTTATTCCTTCCGGCAATAATATGATGCAACTCTAGTTTAAGTTCGTTCGCGAGACCGAATTGTTCTTTAGTTTATGAATGGAAGTTCTTGTTATTCTCTATAATAGTTCAAGCATTATGTAGGTTTTCTTAGGTCTTGATCACACTTAAGTTAAACTACAATAATGGGAAACCAATTGGATAAATCGATGCGTCCTCTTGGAGTCCGATCAGTGGTAAGACTACCTTCAGGTAGGGAGAATAATAGGGTAGTCGAATGGCCCTGCGTCAGAGTCTTTTGGTTAAAATCAGGTTCCCTTATTTCTTAATGTTGTTAGTTGGTTAATCTAGTAGAGTGTCTCTCTAGGTTACTAGCTAATTAGGAGATTAGTTA
This sequence comes from Leptodermis oblonga, assembly GCA_016801395.1. NCBI lineage: Eukaryota > Viridiplantae > Streptophyta > Magnoliopsida > Gentianales > Rubiaceae > Leptodermis > Leptodermis oblonga. The sequence goes on along the minus strand of CM028757.1, from coordinate 35,582,414 downwards.
GAGATGCATCATCCTGACTATCCAAAAAATAAGAGGGAATGAGGTTATGCATGACGTGTCGTCGGTAACCATAATTGATTGATTTCTGTTTGTAAACATATTCTTGAGTCAATGAACGAAGTGCTTAAGTCGGTGTGAATTCATCTGCTTGTCGGAGCTTTTCATTATTGTTTTAGTCTGTTTTATATTTTAGTTTATTTAGTTTTTACCATTTTGATCTAATGTGATTCTCTCTCTCAAATATATTTTTAATTAATTGAAAGGAGGAATTAATCCCGTTCCCTGTGGAGACGACCTTACTCACCATGTGCTAAATTTTACCTCAAATTGAGTAGGTTTATTTTGGTGTAAAAATAACACACCACTGTCAATTCAAAATTCCACTGCCTTGAAGCCTATTTAAGGCCATAGAGTGACTTCTTAAGCCTGCAGACTTGACCAGATTTAGCTTTACTATATCCTGGATGAGGCATCATATAGACTTCTTCATCCAAATGGCCATGTAGGAACGCATTATTGATATCCATTTGTTAAAGAGGCCAATTGTAAGAAGCAACCAAAGCTATCAAGATTCTGACAATCACCACTTTAACTACAGGAGAAAAAATCTTATAATAGTCCTCACCTTCAACCTGTGTATATCCCTTAGCTACCAGTCTAGCTTTATATTTATCCACGGTCCCATCAGGAAGTCTTTTGATTTTGTAAACCCATCTATAACCAACAACCTTTTTACCTTTGGGTAATGAAGTGAGATCCCAAGTATCATTCAACTCTAGATCCTGAATTTCTTGTTGCATGGCATTTTCCCACTCCATTTTCCCTTTGGCCTACTTATAAGAACAAGGCTCATGAACACAAGATATGTTAGCTACAAAGTTCAAATAGGTATGAGAGAAGATGAGAGTGTGTTTAGAATGTGGGTCCTAATTCTAGAACTTTGCCTCAAAGGTAGTGGAGAGATGGAAGTAGAAGAGGAAGTATCAGGAGAAGGCTGATCCTGCATTATATCAACAGAGGAAGAATTATAAATAAGTGTGTCTATAGGTGTAGAAATGATGGAAGCAAAGGAAGAATTATAAATAAGTGTGTCTGTAGGTGTAGAAATGATGGAAGCAGGAATACTGGAAGTATCACAACAATTGATAGAAGACTCAGAACAAGAATTAAAGAGAGGTTGTGATGCTGTAATAGATGGAATAGGCAATCTGTCAGTAGGAAGTGGCATATAGAAATGCAAGTTCATGAAAAATAACATCCCTCGACACAAATACCTTGTGATCTGTAAGGCTATACAACTTATAGCCTTTCTGTCCTGAAGGATAACCTATAAAGACAGACTTAATGGACTTAGGGGCAAACTTATCTTTATAAGTGTTGTCAGAAGCAAAACACAGACAACCAAAATTTTGAAGATGATCAAGATGGAACTGTATTATGAAGTACTTCAAATGGAAACTTCCACTTTAGAATTGCAGAAGGAATTCTATTGATGAGATAGGTAGCAGTGAGTATAGACTCTGCCCAAAATTTCTTTGGCAAAGAATACCGAAACATAAGTGATCTAGCTATTTGCAAAAGATGCATATGTTTCCTTTTAACAACTCCATTTTGCTGAGGAGTGTAGGAACATGTCTTTTGATGAATGATGCCCAGCCTTGAAAACAATGCTTGACATTGAGAATTAGTGAATTCAGTGCCATTATCTGTCCTAACTATTTTGACAGTTTTATTGAATTGAGTTTGAATCATTGATAGGAAATTTTCAATGACACTGTAAACTTGCCCCTTATTTTGCAGAAAGAATGTCCAAGTAGCTTGACTATAGTCATCTACAATTGTAAGAAACTAGGAACATCTATTCAGAGAAGGAATGGAGGATGGACCCCAAACATCGATGTGAACAAGATCAAAACAGCAAGTAGTGCTAGTTTTGCTTACAGGAAATGGCATCCTTTGTTGCTTAGAAAGAGGACAAATATTACAGGGAGAAATCTTGAAAATAACATCTGAAGAGGCTAAATGTAGCCTTTTTATCACATCAAATGAAGGATGGCCCTGCCTAGAATGCCATATAGAAGCTTGTTCAGCAGTGACATGGATGGCATCACTAGATTGAAGAGTTTGGAGGCTTGCTACTAAGGCAGATTCAAAAGGTTTTATGACTTCAGGCTTGAATGAAAGCTTATCAAGAGTATAGAGTCCTCTGACTATTTAACCAACACCAATTATCTTCTTAGAGTGTTGGTCTTGCATCAGGCAAAACTCAGAATGAAAAGTGAAAAACACCTTAGCTATCTGAGCACATTTCCTAACATATAGTAGGTTAAACCTAAAGGATGGAATATACAAACAGTTTTCAAGGATCAGTGTTTCACTAAGATTAATCAAGCCAGAATGTGCACTCCTTTAATGGTTCCATCAAGAAGGTAAACAGGTGTAAAGCTAGCAGTGTTTTTAAGAGAATGAAAGAGAGATGAATTCATGCATATATGACTAGTAGCACCCGTCCAGGAATCCTTGTCAATATAATCAAGGAAAGACAAAGAGAGTTCATAATTCATACTAGCAAACTCATCAACATGTGCAAAGTTGATGATATCACTACTTGTGGATGCAGCAGCAAATTCTTCTCCAGTTCCACTTTGATGCTCTGCCATGAAAGCTTTTGATTCACTCAATTAGAAACTTGTTTTCTCAAATTTCTTTGCGAATAGGATCGATGATGGAGAAATCGCTCTGATACCATGTAGAAATCCTAGATTAACAAGCAATTCAACAGGAAAAACTAAGCTTCTAAGCACAGAAAAGAAAGAACAGAATGAGAGAAAGCTGCTAAGAACTATCAACAGAATTTGGGAAAATATTTCTGAATTGATTTCGGTTAACCAATTGATAGATAAAAAATAACTAGGACACATGTCCTCAACATTCTGCATATTGAGAAGAAGAAGTGCACATGAAACTCATGACAAAAGCTACTAACCCACATGCAATAGGAATAAAGTGAAATTTTCTCATAATTGGAACGGAATTGTTACTTGAAGGACACCGTTTACTAAACGTAGGATACTTTTTAAAAATTTTAGACGTGAATCTATATTTTTGCCCCTCCATTCTCTTCTACCTTGTGCAGTAAAATTGAATTATTAGTGTTTATGAAGCGTTTTTCAGCTGTGTTTAGGAATGTATTAGTGTTTATGACGCGTTTTCCACCTGCGTAGTGATAATTTTGGGTAAATTCAGTGGTCGTTCGCCGGAAAAACGATTTTCCGACGAACGACCGGGAAAACCTAAAATAAAGGCCGTCCTGTGGCGATTTTTCTAGGGAAAATCGCCTTTTCCCAGAGTTAAAAAAGTGGGGTAAATTTTTTTTATGAAGTTAGAAACTATCAAGGGTATATTTGTCTTTTTATCACTTAAAATTTTAAAAAGTATCATGTGTTTAGTAAAACAGATCCTGCAATTAACATGCCCCTACAATTGGAAATGAAAGCTGTTTACTTTCATTTACAAATCATGACAGCTCTTGACAATTGTCAAGTGATTGGACCATATGGATGAAGTGATCTGGAAATGTTAACATTCTGCACTCACAGTATATTTTTTCTTAGACTAATATATGTACATACAAACAAAATTTTCCCAGTATCCACATCTAGTTGAAGATTTCTTTTAAAAAAAAACTTTCACTTAAGAAAGACAATTCTCATAAAAAGAGATTTTGAGAGCCGGTCAGATTCATTAAGAAATCATTCATTATTATTAATTTTGATACATACCCCTTATTATCTATATTTTTGGTGAGGCAAAATTACACTATATTAATTAAGCATATTTAAATTTTAAATTAAAAAAAGAAAAAAACTAGTGGGGGCACAAAGAGTTGGCGCAATAACTTACGGAATTGTTATTTGTAGTGACAATTTTACTATTTGCAGTAACATTTTTCTGTGAAAAATCTATAATGCCCCTTAAGTTTTTTAAAAAAATAAAAGAAATCTTTTTTCAATCTAATTATGGCCGATAGTCATATTACACAGTAAATAAATAATCTATACATTTTTTGTACTTAAAATTGGTTTTTTAACCCAAAAAAAAAATCTATACATTTTTCATGTTGGATTGGGTTTTTTCCAAAATACTGCTCAAAGTGGGCGATACAACACACTACCACCCAAAGGGGGCGGTATTTTGACCCAAAATACCGCCCACTTTGGGCGATATTTTGGTAATGTTCCTGTAAATAGGGTGCGAAATTTTAGAATATATTTTTGTCAATGACGAGATTTCTGGCAAAATATTTTTGTTAATCTCGGGCCATACAGGGTTTTTTTTTCTGTTAACAAACAAACTTTATGTAAAAAAATGTATAGATTGTTTACTTACCGTGTAATATGAAAAATAAAGAATTTTTTTTAGCTAAAGGGCAAAATAGACTTTTCACAAAAAAATGTTACTGCAAATAGTAAATTGTCATTGCAAATAGTATGCCCCATTTTACTTGTCATTGCTTGGGGCATGTTAATTGCAGGACCCATTTTACTAAACACAAGACACTTTTTAAAATATTAAGTGGTGAAAAGACAAATATACCCTTGATAGTTTTTAACTTTATAAAAAAAATTTACCCAACTTTTTTAACTTTGGGAAAATCGCCCAAGCCAGGCGATTTTCTTAGGGAAAATCGCCGTCCTGTGGCGATTTTTCCTAAAAAATCGCCTGTACTGGAGCGATTAAATAGGAATACATTAGTGTCCTGTGGCGATTCTATTGAAAAGAATCGCCTAGGTGAGGCAATTCTTTTGAAAAGAATCGCCCGAACCGGGCGATTTTTTTTAAAAGTTGTTTTTTTTTATTAGTTTGCCCAGAAGGAGGTGATTCTTTTAGGAAGAATCGCTCCGTCCAAGCGATTTTCTTGATTTCGGCGAACTAATACATAATTTGACATAAAATTTACACAAAAAAGCCGGAAAACCCACGAACAATAGCTAAACACATTACTAATACGGAATGGAGATGGAGAAGGAAGTTGGAAAATGGAAAGGGTAAAAAAGTAATTTCAAGTATATAATTTTTAAAAAATGTCTTATATTTAGTAAAAAATGTCATTAATTAACAATAAGTTTTAAATTTCATGTTTTAGGCTTCAACTTTAATTTTTATCTAACACTATAATTTCAGACTTCAATTCTCATATTCCAATTTTGTTAAACATGGAAAATGGAATCGTTATCCCTCATGGGACGCATTACATACTTTGTCTTGTATGCATCTTCAAATTTCCAGTCCAGTTTCATCTCAGATTAATGGCAAAGTTTATTTGGAAGGGTGATCCAACTTCACGAGGGATTCACTGGAAAGCTTGGACATGGTTGTGCAGACCTTTGAGGTTTCGGGCTGTGGTTTACAAAGGAAAAGAAACCAAGCACTGTTGACAAAATATTCCTGGAATTAAGATTTTGAATGAAGTCCAGAATCCCGCGTCGGCATCGTGGGGTTGGAGGAGTATCCTTTGGGCAGAGATTTACCAGAGAGGAGGGTTGTATGACAACTGGATTCCGGGCTGTTCACCTCATAGGTTTGAATCTCTCAAATTTAATGATCTTCGGGTGAAAGATCTTGTTATGTTGCATGTCCCATTTCGCAGTTGTTGAATTCAGTCTGATTTTTGTGTTCTTTACTTCAAAACTGATGATGTTTATTGTTCTAATTGTTCCTAAATTGATGCAAATAAGAAACACCCCTAGATATAAAGGCTTGAATAGAGAATATGACAGCGTCTGTATGCTTGAAAGATCGTTAAGTAACAACCTCATTGGTTAAATTCAGTCGTAATGTCCAGTTTTATTTCGCTGAAAGTTTCTATTTATATAAGAATCGTTCATCATCAATAATTAAGTGTGCGTTAAAGCATCATAATTATCTTCTTTGGCTGTACTTGGGTTGTACTCACTGATATTTTGGTTATCTATTGATAGTGGGTTATTGTCTTAGGTACCATTTTGATGGAAGTCCTAGGCAATTTTTTGAGGGGTGGTACTTCAAGGTCTCAATGCCAGAATGCAGACAGAGCTTCTGCTTTATGTATTCTGTGGAAAATCCATCTTTCACCAAGAAATTGAACACACTGGAGGTACTGCAATATGGATCTAGATTCACAGGAGTTGGGGCTCAAATTCTTGGTGCTGATGACAAGTATATTTTCCAGCACACCGACGATTCTCGAAACTTTTGGGGAAGTATGTTCGTTGTCCTTGTTTCTTACCTCTTCCACTGTAGATTTGCTGCTCAAGATTAATCTGAGTGTTTTTAACATTTTCTCCCTGTCTACATTGACCTTGTTATGTTCTTCGAATAGCCTCAATTTATGCAATTATATGAACTTTAAGTTGCAACTTTCCTCATCTGCGCCCATTCGTTTTCTTAAGTAGTAAACTTCTTCTCTTTCTATGTCACCTTGCTATAGTTTCAAGCAGAATATTTCCAATTATCTATATATGCAAATGGTACATTTTGTATTGTAAGACTTGCTATATCTGTATCCTAATTCTTATCGTGTCAACGGATAGGCAGGCATGAATTAAAGCTTGGGAATACCTTTACTACCCAGAGAAATATGCGGGCTCCAAATAAGGAGGTTCATCCTCAAGTCGGTGGGGTTTCTTATTGTTAACTACCTTTTCTTTGTTGTTGATAAGTGCAAGGGTATTCATTTAAATTTGAATTATAACTCACAAGTATATTGGTGAATTTGTATGTATTTGCATTTTTTTTATTCACTTTGAAGTTGAACCTGTCTTAGCATCAGCATCCCCTATCTTAACCTGCATTGGCTTATGTCTTTACATTGTATTCTAAATGACTGATACTTTTCAGTCCAGGAAGTGACTTACTGGCTATTATTATTTTCAACAATGTTTTCAAGTTTACAAATTGTAGTATGTTCACTTGCTATAATTACTACTCGGCTATCCCTGAGGATCTTTCCAGCTTGTTACTGGAGTTCAATCGAAGAGTTGCAGAAGGTTTTCAAGTCACCCCATTATTTCATCAGGGCTATATTTGTGATGACGGAAGGTAATTTCTTCTTCCTGTAACTGATATGACATCAAAAAGCTGAAGATAACAAGGGATATTGCATATGGTTAGAGTGTATAAATTCCTTAATTATGACCTTCAATAACTGGTGAAGTTCAATATTCCACACCTATTGCCTGCTACTTTGATGTCCAAGTGACTCAATGAGAAACACTAAGTGCAAAACCTGTTTTCTCATGCCATATGCTACCTCCTATATTTTTCTTTCTGGAAGTATAGCTTCCTCAATCTCTAGCAGGTTTTTCATTGCTTGCATTTCACTAATGAAACATGTCTCTAAAAGCCTCTATAGTACAACTTAGTAAGCGCTTGCATCCACAGATGATTGGAGTTCATGAAAGTACTATTCTGGACAATAGTGACTTCCAACTGAGACTTCCAAAATCAGTAGACCCAGAGAATGTTTCTTGACTATTTTGTTAACTCTGAGATCACACTTTGACTCTACTTAGCTTTGCAGGACAAATTATGCAAAAATTGTGAAGACTGCACATTAGGAGTATAGTACTCGCCCTGTTTATGCATGGGGAAATGTTGATTCAAAGCAGAAGTCCACAGCAGGATGGCTTGCTGCATTCCCTGTTTTTGAACCCCACTGGCAAATATGCATGGCAGGAGGGCTTTCAACAGGTCGAGCTAACTTTCTTCTAATTCATTTTTCTCTCAACTTTTAAGCAATTTCTGTTTGTGTGTTTCATGTCCTTTTTCTGGATTAGTAATGTAGTCTTTTTGTCGCTTATCCTCTATGATGTTCTGTTTGTATCTGCTGAAATAGGCACATCAAAATATGCTTGTGGTGTTTTTTTGTTGTGATTGTTGCTTGGAGGTTAATGGTTTCCTTACCATTCATATACAGCCTGTTCTCTTTGTTTTGGTTTTGGTTTTGTTTTTGGTTTCTACAGTAAATTTAATATATTATAGTCATTTTTCATCATTTCTAATACAATTTTTTACTATTCAACTATACATTTTTACATTTCCAATACACTTTTTACACTAAAAAATTATTTTGCGAAAACATGTTCTCAAAATATGACTTCAAAACATGCAAAAGAATAGGCCCTCAGCACTAAACACCAATATCTCACATTGAATGTTAATGTCACTTGTTACCTGTTACCTATTATGTATCGCTCTTTATGAATGGTTGGAAGGCCTTTTTCCGAAGTAACCTATCAATGCATTATGCCTACTTTAAAATGTTTTATTGTGTCGTTAGTTACTCGGTTTTTTACCACACCGTTCTTGCATTACATTCAGGTGATGTAGAGAGAGATAATGTTCAGTAAATCTATTTCAAATCTTAATTTTTGGTTGCAGGATGGATAGAGTGGGATGGAGAAAGGTTTGAGTTTGAAAATGCTCCTTCTTATTCTGAAAAAGAATTGGGTTGGTGGCTTCCCTAGAAAGTGGTTCTGGGTATATTTTATTACTTACTTTGGTATTGTTTTGACTGAAATGGAGCTTATTTACTGCTCATATATGGTCATTTGCTCTTAATTCTACAAATAGTTGGTTTCTTGTGTATTTTTGGAGGATTTGAAGGCCACCATGAAACTTACCCTTCATAGACATTAAATAGTTCTCTTATGTTTATTACTTCCTTCGTTCCAATGAAAGAGTCTTGTTTGGACTTTTACCAACTGGACTCTTCCATTAGGATAAAGGGAGTATATTTTTTCACATTTTGTGGGGTTCCCTCACATGGATGATATGAGGGACAAGGAAAAGGCGTTTTGTTTTGTTGAAGCAATGAGAGCCCTTGTGGAAATCTTTTCCAGTTTGTGAGAAATTTAGCATCTGGAAACAAAATATATTGGTTTTCATATCACTTATAAACTGTTAAGTTTCTTATAATTTCCCTATCCTATCCATTGCCTCCTAAAACATACAGATAATGATTTGACTCTAAAAAAGAATGCCTTCATTCATACATTCATTTGACCCTAAAAATGCTACCTTCACATGGCTTTCATGTATAAAATCTATCTAACTTACGTGACTTTTATATTAAACTGTCATGGATTTCCTTATTCGTCCGTGGCATTTGGTATATGGGCTAATATTATTACAGCTCCAATGCAATGTCTTTGAAGGTGCAACCTTGCAAGTGGAGAAGTTACCCTTACAGCTGCTGGTGGATTGAGGCAACTTCCTGGATTGACTGAGACCTATGAAAATGCAGCACTGGTATGATTTTATCTAGGTTTTTAAATAGATGTGCGCATACAAGTTTGAGTTTTCTTTGGTTTCCAAAGCGTGGCACCTTTTATTTTATTGTATTAGTTTTCATTTGAATATGTTAGGTCCGAGTTGGAACTTTGGTTTTACTTTCTTTTATGATACACTATATCTATGCAGGTTGGGGTTCACTTTGGAGGCACATTTTATGAATTTGTACCATGGGCGGGAGTTGTTAGCTGGGAAATTAGCCAATGGGGATATTGGTTTATTGCTGCAGAAAATGAAACACATAAGGTACCTAAAATCTTCAAAATGTTTGCGTCTGATGTGCTACCTCTGTATTCTTAGTCTTCGAAAGTAGGGAGCTAGTTTATGTATGTCTTTAAAATACTTTAGTTGTTTCTCATTCAACATTATCTAGTCAGGTTGAATTGGTGGCCATGACAAAAGAACCGGGCACAACCCTTCGTGCTCCCACCGTGGAGGCTGGTCTCGCTCCTGCGTGTAAGGATACTTGCACTGCAGAGCTAAGGTTGCAAATATGGGAGCGAAGATCCAATGGAAGTAAAGGAAATGTGAGTTTTTGATAACCATCTACCTACTTTACTGCATATTGAGTTTAAGTGGCTTATTTGGATAAGAGATCGAGTATTTCACGCTCCTCTTGTCCTAGAGATGCGTCAATTTTCTTGAATGTTTATACATGTTCTACTTATTCTTCTACCAAATTGCTTTGTTTATTATGTCATGATTGGTGGTAGATTTTTTTGGACGTGACGAGTAAGATGGCAGCTGTGGAAGTTGGTGGAGGGCCGTGGTTTACGCCATGGAAGGGCAAGACAGATACGCCTGAAATCGTGAGCCGTGCTCGTAATGCTCCAGTCGATTTCAGGGGATTTTTGGATCAGGTTCCCCTGTTGAAACCCCCTGGTCTGTAGAAGTACTGTAGCAGTGATTCATTGATGTTTAATGAATGAATGAGTTTTAAGTAGTAGAATGTAAATGGTAGGTGTAATGACATGACTTGGTTCGTGGTAACCCTCATGCTTTAAATTAATTATTTGGGTGCTGGTGTTAGGCCCTTTGATTGTGATTAGTTCATTATCATTACCTTTATTGTGTTGCTGCATTCCATTTCCAATTACATTTCGGTCTCAATTGAAATTGTGGATTGCTGCTGCTGGAGAGAGGTAAGCTTTGAATTAATTATTTGGCTGCTGGTGTTAGGCCCTTTGATTGTGATTAGTTCATTATCATTACCATTATTGTGTTGGCGCATTCCATTTCCAATTACATTTCGGTTTCTAGCTTGAATTAATGAATTTTGTATGTTTGTGTGGAGCTGTCCCACTCGGTTCTGCCTCTCTATAGCTTGGAATTGCTGTATTATGTATGTTTGTGTAGAGCTATTTGGTGCTGTATTCGGTGGACTACTAGCATTTTTAGGTACTGATTTTCTTTTTCAGTTTTGCTGTTTGCTGATTTTCTTTTTCTGTTTTGTTGGGTTTGATTTTCTGTTTTGCTATTTTGCTGTTTTAGTAGCTCTTTGCTTATAGGTTCTGTTTTGCTGTTTTAATAGCTCTTAGGATTTTAGGTGCTGATTTTCCTTTTCTATTTTGCTGATTTTCTTTTTCTGTTTTGCTGGGTTTGATTTTCTATTTTTCTATTTTGCTATTTTAGTAGCTCTTTGCTTATAGGTTCTGTTTTGCTGTTTTAATAGCTCTTAGGATTTTCTTTGCTGTTTTTACTGTTTCTGTTTTGCTACTTTCGCTGTTTCTGTGTGCTGATTTTCTTTTTCTGTTTTGCTGGGTTTGCTTTTCTGTTTTGCTATTTCGCTGTTTCTGTTTTGCTAATTTGCTGATTTTCTTTTTCTGTTTTGCTGGGTTTGCTTTTCTGTTTTGCTATTTTTCTGTTTCTGTTTTGCTGCTTGTTCTGTTTGGCTGCTTGGTCAAAGGGCTGCTCAGATTTGTTTCCGCATACTGGGATCACTCGGCTGGTTGGAATTTGGTGGGTTTTGTCTGCACTTTGATTCTGAACTGTTTGAGGTTTGCTGGAATTGGTTACGGGCTGTTCGGGCTATTTGGTGGGTTTTTGGGCTGAATGTTCTTGCAAAGCTCCTGCAATTCTACACTCAATTTGTGACTGGAATTCTGTTTTGGGGTCAGCACGGTTCAGCTGTTACTTGTTTGGGCTATCTGATTGGGATTTTGGGTATTATTGGGGATTGGAGGGTGGAAGGGTAAGTTAGACTAGCTGGAAAGCTTGGCCTTCTGACCAAAAATAGGGGTTACTCTGCCGAAATTTTTTAGAATTCTGGTGATCGATTGTGATTCAATGGCGTCGACGTCAACACAGCCGGTTAAGGAGATTCGGTAGCAACAAAAGAAGAAGGATGGGAAAAAGGATGATCAGGGGAGAGTACCATGGGTTAATCTTTTCAAGGACAATCGTGCCTTCAATGAAGATGTTCAGGTTACCTATCACCCTCCGGTTGATGGAGAAGAGAGTGTAATCTTGGAGCCCAAAGATGCGGTGGACATTAAGGAAGTGTTCAAGATGTCTCTCCTTGGTTGCTTCACGGGTAGATTCCCTGGGGTCAAGGCCGTTAAGGAGATTGCGGCAAGATGGAAGACCACTACCCCTTGTCAAAATGGCTGGACTATGTTCAGATTTGGATCGGTTGAAGAGAGAAATGTCGTGTTGTCAAGAGGTCCCTATGGCATATATGGAAGGCGCCTACACTTGCAGACGGTGCCGGAGGAGTTCACATCGGACTCACGTATGCCTTTTCCACGGTTCCGGTGTGGGTCCAATTTCTGAATCTCCCATTTGAATTTTGGACGACACAAGCTCTTGGAAATATTGGTTCTAGAATTGGTAAACCGATCAACACGGATAAGGTCACTCTTACACATGGTAGGTCCGCCTTTGCGAGGTTGTTGGTTGAGTTAGATGTTTCCGTACCACCCATGCCTACTGTGAATATCACCCTTCCTAGTGGCTAGAGGGTAGATACCCCGGTGTGGTATGAAGACCTTCCAAAATACTGCAATGGATGTAAGCTATTCGGGCATTATGAAGGTGGCTGTAAGAGCAAGGTGGATGCGAAACCGTCGCCACCCATTGTAAAGGAGCCGGGTGAGGGAATCATGCAAAAATCACTTCGGGTGGATGTGGTTGAGAATCACACCTCACCTACTGTGGTTTGTGAAGGTGACCTTCCAAATGTTGATCCAATTCTTGAAAAAGATAAGGAGTTGGTGGTTGAAGGAGATGAGTGGCCAGTGTTGGAGCACACAAAGAAAAGAGATGATGTTACCAAAGGACCGAGCAATACTGTTGATAAACCTCGTCTCTCCCTTAGGCCGGAGAGCCCCCTTGTCTCCATTGTGATTGAAGGAACAACATGATAGCCACCATCAAAGGGTGAATAAGAGACAGGTTTCACAGGGCCATGAGAAGACGGAGGCTAATTTGGCTTTGATGACTGTGCCACTACCGAAGGATGTTATCCATACTATCCTTGAAAATGAGATATCAGATGAAGAGGGGAGCTACTCCAAGGTGGGGAGGTCGAGAAAGAAACATCGTAGTAAGAGTAGAGGCCCTAACAAGATTTCTAGTGTGGAGGACAAGCAGTTGGAGGTGAGTAAATCGATGAAAAAACACAGGAGTAAAAGTAGGGGTCAGTCTTCTGGAGATGTATCTGTAGGGTGTGAGGTGGTTTCAGCTGCCTCATCATCTGCGCAATGAGAGTAGCCTTTTGGAACATCAGGGGTCTAACAGTCCCCTGAAAATGAAGGAGGTGGTCAGTTTTATACAAATAAACAAGGCCTCTCTTTTTGGTATTTTGGAGACCAAGCTTTCGGAAGCTCGATTGAGATTTTTTGCATCGACACACCATCTTGGATGGGATTTTGTGTCAAACTTTGACACAATTAGAGGGGGTCAAATTCCTGTGTTTTGTTGCATACATCGAGCCAGGCCATCCATCTTAGGACTTTTTGTAAATCCTCCGGTGCTACTTTCTTTTGTACCTTTGTTTATGGTTTATATCATGTTGTTGAGAGAAGACAATTATGGAATGACTTGTTGATGCTGGGATCGAATTTAAATGATCATTGGTGATTTCAATTGCATTAAGGATGCTTCGGAAAAGAAAGGGGGGGTAGCCCCTACAGAATATTTCTTGAAGGATCTAAGGGATGTTTGTGGTGTATTGGGGTTGAGGGATGCTCATTCAGTGGGAAAGTTCTACACTTGGGTGAAGAGTGGATTATTTATTAAATTGGATCGCCTTCTCATCAACCAGGTGTGGCAGGACAGAGGCTTATTTTGTCAGGCTGATTTTAAACCACAGGGCCCTCTTTCTGATCATTCCCCAGTCATTGCCTCTATACTGCAGCCGAACTTCAAAGGCAACAAATCCTTCAAGTTCTATTACATGTGGATGAAACATGGGGACTTTAGACCCTTACTCCAGGAGTCGTGGCAATACCTGGAGCGAGGGACTAAGCAATTTATCTTGTGTTGGAAGTTACTAAACCTAAAGCAACCCCTTAAGAGCTTTGACAAGCAACATTTTTTCCATATTTCTGAGCAGGCTAAAAGGGTTGCCTTAGAGTTGGATGAGGAAAGGGAGATTCTTCTTACTAATCCGGAGGACGAAGTTTGCATTCGCAGGGTGTCTGACTTGAGAAAAAGGGCGGAGTTTCTTATGGAAGCGGAAAAATATTTCTTTGCACAAAAAGCCAAGACCACTCAGTTGCTTCTTTCGGACAGATGAAATAAATACTTCCATGGATTAGTTAAGAGGAATAACTTGAAGAATACAATTGTCTCCGTTGAAAAGGAAGATGAGTCTCACACTTCTTCGCCTCTTGAATTGGGTGTGGAGTTTGTTAAGTTCTTCCAAAACCTGTTTGGTCTTTCTGAACCGGTTACTGGAACGGATACTCAGCTTGTTCGGGAGGGGAATTGTATTACTGAAGAGGGGAGAATGTGCTTGGAGGCACCGGTCACTCAAGAGGAGATAAAGGCAGCCATTTTTTCGATGTGTGATGATAAGGCACCAGGTCCAGATGGATATCCAGCAGGCTTTTTCAAGAAGAATTAGGATGTGATCGGACCGACAGTATTGGATGCGGTTATGGAATTTTTTGAGAATGGGAGTCTTTTGAAGCAACTCAACCACACGGTGGTAGCTCTCATCCCGAAGAAGGACCATGCACCAAAAGTCTCAGACTATAGACCAATCTCTTGCTGCAACACTGTGTATAAAGTCATCACCAAGATTTTGGCCCAAAGATTGAAGAGTGTTCTCCCAAGGATTATTGATGAGGCTCAGGCAGCCTTTGCGGGGGAGAGGAACATGGCGGATGATTTTCTACTTACTCAGGAGCTGATTAGGAACTACACAAGGAAACGTATCTCTCCAAGGTGTATGTTGAAGATTGATATCAGGAAAGCCTATGATACAGTGTTGTGGGAGTTCTTGTTCGAATTGTTGGCTACTCTTGGGTTTCCTACTAAGTTTGTAGAATGGACTAAACAGTGTGTCACCACTGCCTCCTTCTCCATCTCAGTGAATGGTAACCTGCATGGGCACTTCAAGGGTATGAGAGGATTAAGACAAGGGGATCCCATGTCACCTGCCTTATTCACAATTGTCATAGAGTACTCCGCCCTTTTCCTCAAGTCAGACACCCTGCGAATGCAAACTTCGTCATCCGGATTAGTAAGAAGAATCTCCCTTTTCTCATCCAACTCTTTAGCAGCCCTTTTAGCCTGCTCAGAAATATGAAAAAAATGTTGCTTGTCAAGGCTCTTAAGGGGTTGCTTTAGGTTTAGTAACTTCCGACACAAAATAAACTGCTTAGTCCCTCGCTCCAGGTATTGTCACGACTCCTGGAGTAAGGGTCTAAAGTCCCCATGTTTCATCCACATGTAATAGAACTTGAAAGATTTGTTGCCTTTGAAGTCCGGCTGCAGTATAGAGGCAATGACTGGGGAATGATCAAAAAGAGGGTCCTGTGGTTTAAAATTAGCCTGACAAAATAAGCCTCTGTCCTGCCACACCTGGTTGATGAGAAGGCGATCCAATTTAATAAATAATCCACTCTTCACCCAAGTGTAGAACTTTCCCACTGAATGAGCATCCCTCAACCCCAATACACCACAAACATCCCTTAGATCCTTCAAGAAATATTCTGTAGGGGCTACCCCCCCTTTCTTTTCCGAAGCATTCTTAATGCAATTGAAATCACCAATGATCATTTAAATTCGATCCCAGCATCAACAAGTCATTCCATAATTGTCTTCTCTCAACAACATGATATAAACCATAAACAAAGGTACAAAAGAAAGTAGCACCGGAGGATTTACAAAAAGTCCTAAGATGGATGGCCTGGCTCGATGTATGCAACAAAACACAGGAATTCGACCCCCTCTAATTGTGTCAAAGTTTGACACAAAATCCCATCCAAGATGGTGTGTCGATGCAAAAAATCTCAATCGAGCTTCCGAAAGCTTGGTCTCCAAAATACCAAAAAGAGAGGCCTTGTTTATTTGTATAAAACTGACCACCTCCTTCATTTTCAGGGGACTGTTAAGACCCCTGATGTTCCAAAAGGCTACTCTCATTGCGCAGATGATGAGGCAGCCGAAACCACCTCACACCCTACAGATACATCTCCAGAAGACTGACCCCTACTTTTACTCCTGTGTTTCTTCATCGATTTACTCACCTCCAACTGCTTGTCCTCCACACCAGAAATCTTGTTAGGGCCTCTACTCTTTTACTACGATGTTTCTTTCTCGACCTCCCCACCTTGGAGTAGCTCTCCTCTTCATCTGATATCTCATTTTCAAGGATAGTATGGATAACATCCTTCGGTAGTGGCACAGTCATCAAAGCCAAATTAGCCTCCGTCTTCTCATGGCCCTGTGAAACCTGTCTCTTATTCACCCTTTGATGGTGGCTATCATGTTGTTCCTTCAATCACAATGGAGACAAGGGGGCTCTCCGGCCTAAGGGAGAGACGAGGTTTATCAACAGTATTGCTCGGTCCTTTGGTAACATCATCTCTTTTCTTTGTGTGCTCCAACACTGGCCACTCATCTCCTTCAACCACCAACTCCTTATTTTTCAAGAATTGGATCAACATTTGGAAGGTCACCTTCACAAACCACAGTAGGTGAGGTGTGATTCTCAACCACATCCACCCGAAGTGATTTTTGCATGATTCCCTCACCCGGCTCCTTTATAATGGGTGGCGACGGTTTCGCATCCACCTTGCTCTTACAGCCACCTTCATAATGCCCGAATAGCTTACATCCATTGCAGTATTTTGGAAGGTCTTCATACCACACCGGGGTATCTAGCCACTAGGAAGGGTGATATTCACAGTAGGCTTGGGCGGTACGGAAACATCTAACTCAACCAACAACCTCGCAAAGGCGGACCTACCATGTGTAAGAGTGACCTTATCCGTGTTGATCGGTTTACCAATTCTAGAACCAATATTTCCAAGAGCTTGTGTCGTCCAAAATTCAAATGGGAGATTCAGAAATTGGACCCACACCGGAACCGTGGAAAAGGCATACGTGAGTCCGATGTGAACTCCTCCGGCACCGTCTGCAAGTGTAGGCGCCTTCCATATATGCCATAGGGACCTCTTGACAACACGACATTTCTCTCTTCAACCGATCCAAATCTGAACATAGTCCAGCCATTTTGACAAGGGGTAGTGGTCTTCCATCTTGCCGCAATCTCCTTAACGGCCTTGACCCCAGGGAATCTACCCGTGAAGCAACCAAGGAGAGACATCTTGAACACTTCCTTAATGTCCACCGCATCTTTGGGCTCCAAGTTTACACTCTCTTCTCCATCAACCGAAGGGTGATAGGTAACCTGAACATCTTCATTGAAGGCACGATTGTCCTTGAAAAGATTAACCCACGGTACTCTCCCCTGATCATCCTTTTTCCCATCCTTCTTCTTTTGTTGATACCGAATCTCCTTAACCGGCTGTGTTGACGTCGACGCCATTGAATCACAATCGATCACTAGAATTCTGAAAAATTTCGGCAGAGTAACCCCTATTTTTTGTCAGAAGGCCAAGCTTTCCAGTTAGTCTAACTTACCCTTCCACCCTCCAATTCCCAATAATCCCAATCAGATAGCCCAAACAAGTAACAGCTGAACCGTGCTGACCCCAAAACAGAATTCCAGTCACAAATTGAGTGCAGAATTGCAGGAGCTTTGCAGAGAACATTCAGCCCAAAAACCCACCAAATAGCCCGAACAGCCCGTAACCAATTCCCTCAAACAGTTCAGAATCAAAGTGCAGACAAAACCCACCAAATTCCAACCAGCCAAGTGATCCCAGTATGCGGAAACAAATCTGAGCAGCCCTTTGACCAAGCAGCCAAACAGAACAAGCAGCAAAACAGAAAAGCAAACCCAGAAAAAGAAAATCAGCAAATTAGCAAAACAGAACAGCAAAACAGAAAAGCAAACCCAGCAAAACAGAAAAAGAAAATCAGCACACAGAAACAGCGAAAGTAGCAAAACAAAAACAGCAAAGAAAATCCTAAGAGCTATTAAAACAGAACCTATAAGCAAAGAGCTACTAAAACAGCAAAATAGAAAAACAGAAAATCAAACCCAGCAAAACAGAAAAAGAAAATCAGCAAAATAGAAAAGGAAAATCAGCACCTAAAATCCTAAGAGCTATTAAAACAGCAAAACAGAACCTATAAGCAAAGAGCTACTAAAATAGCAAAACAGAAAATCAAACCCAACAAAACAGAAAAAGAAAATCAGCAAACTGAAAAAGAAAATCAGTACCTAAAAATGCTAGCAGTCCACCGAATACAGCACCAAATAGCTCTACACAAACATACAGCAATTCCAAGCTATAGAGAGGCAGAACCGAGTGGGACAGCTCCATACAAACATACAAAATTCATTAATTCAAGCTAGAAACCGAAATGTAATTGGAAATGGAATGCGCCAACACAATAATGGTAATGATAATGAACTAATCACAATCAAAGGGCCTAACACCAGCATCCAAATAATTAATTCGAAGCTTACCTCTCTCCAGTAGCAGCAATCCACAATTTCAATTGAGACCGAAATGTAATTGGAAATGGAATGCAGCAACACAATAAAGGTAATGATAATGAACTAATCACAATCAAAGGGCCTAACACCAGCAGCCAAATAATTAATTTAAAGCATGAGGGTTACCTAAACCAAGTCATGTCATTACCAAAAAAAAAAAAAAAAAAATTTCTTCCCTAAATCACGAGTTCATGAACCTACTCGAGACCGGCCAAGCCAAGGTCCAATTCCATTTGCCCTTCACCTAAAACCGCAATAGTTAGTTCGTGAACCAAGTCGTGTACGGTTCACGAACTAACTATTGCGGTTTTAGGTGAAGGGCAAATGGAATTGGACCTTGGCTTGGCCGGTCTCGAGTAGGTTCATGAACTCGTGATTTAGGGAAGAAATTTTTTTTTTTTTTTTTGGGTGAGAATTTGTGTAAAAAAGAGAAAAAAAAAATGTAATAACGGGATTGTTTTTCGAAATTATGTGAGTACGGGAGATTTGAGAGGGAATTTTTTAACATTTGGCTTAGAAGGTAAAAAAATAACGCCTTGGAGCAAAAAGTAGGGTTAAAATTTGCTTATTAGAGGCTTTTTTATTTTTCCGGGAGGGGTGTGGCCGGGGGAATAATTGAGTGCAAAAATCTATATCCGACGTGTTTACTGTTTGACGACACACGTATCGCTCATGCATGTACGTATCGAAATTAGTTTCAAAAGTATCACATATCGAGTTTAGCTGCTAATATATGACAATTATGAGTTTATCTGTTGAAATATCTTATGTTGATCGCGTACAGTCTTTGATTGGTGAAACGGCCATCTCCCCATCTGAAGAGCGGATGTTAGGAGTGGACAAGAAGAGAAGGCAAGGTCCACAGAAGGTTGGAAAGTAGTACGCCCGGTGCTATCCCATTGGCAGCCGGTAGCCGAGTCCGAGTCTTCATTTGAACTTCTTTATGATGAGAGAGCTGACCCCGAATCTTCCACCGACCGGACCCCCGCATCACCAGACTCCTCGTGGAGTGGGTCATGGATAACAAAATGGTTGAATCAGCGGGAGGGGGCATCATCAGATTCGGCCCAACCCCCGGGCCAGCAGCCGCAAGAAGGCGGGGCTCAAAATCCACCAGCTGCTCGAATCCGCTGTGCCAATCCACTCTTTGGCTATTGTGCTCGAATCGGTTGTTACAAAATCTGCTTCAATTGTCTTAAATGGGGGCATAGGGCCACCCACTGAAAGAAAGTATTGAAAGTCAGAGAAGTGGACAAATGCTGCTAGTCTTTATTTATTTAAGAGAGAATGGGGAGTGAATCGAAAGGCTTCCGTTTTCGTTCTTGGTTTGGGGGTTAAAAAAACATCGTTTGTTTTAAAAAAATTAAAAAGAAATATCGCATATAGTGAGAAAATGCACGTATCAATTTTAAAATATGAAATATCACGTGTTGCACCGTCCAAATACTGAACAAGAGAGTATATCGCATTGGGCAAGGAGTGCTAATAGTTTCCAGGAGGGAGAAGGTGCAAAAATGCCCTTAAACTTTTGGTTTGGGGCCAATTTTGCCCTCAAATTCCTTTTATGTTCATATATGCCCTCAAAGTTTATAGGGCGAAATACAAAAACAACGCCGAGATTTGTCATAAGAACAAAATAAATCTCGTAATTTTAAAAAAATACAAAATAAACCCGTGATTTTAAGAAATACAAAATAAACCCTAAGGATTGAAAATAAACCTATTCATCTAAATAGACGAATACAATTTTATAAAATGACCAAAATGTCCATTAAGTGATACGTTTTTTTTTAATTTTAAACTTGCATTAAGCACCTTGGTTTTTTTTTTTCTCTCGCCCGGAAAACTTCTGCCTCCTTCTCTTCATCCAAATAAATACTATTAGCATAACCAAATTCCGGAAATTGAAAAATAGAAACCGGCTGAGTCCATCAACAGCACCGGACCGGACTAATATATATAATATAAAATTATAAATGGGCCAATAACGTCTTCATCACTGTCATCACCAACAACCCATTCATAAAGGGACCAATTGGGTCCTAGATTTGGAGTTTGTATTTGGTCTTTTGCTTCGTGTGGTTGCTTTGCTAGCGATGGTCAGAGAAAAGGAGAAGAGAGGGTTGTTTGATCATTAATGTAAACTTTGATGGAGATAATTATAATTTGTGAAAGCTATATATAGGGTATTTTGGGACTCTTGCATAAGATAACATTTATTTGGTATGTTGACGCTTAGTTGACTAGCTGTAGGGTTGCTTTTGTTCACACATTGTTAATATCAGGGTTTATTTTGTATTTTTTTCTAATCGAGGTTTATTTTATTCTTACAATAAACCTCGGGGTTGATTTTGTATTCTGCCCAAGTTTACAAATAGAATTTGTCATGTAGGCAAATGTTAGTTACATTGCTATTGGCATGTCAAAAAATTGGATACATCAAGTCAAATCTAACGTGTTAAGTTATGGAGGAGGGAAAATTGCCTCCCAAGCTAAAATATATTGCGATAAATTTTTCAGTTTCGTACAGATTATGCGCTTTCTTTGCATCTTTTTTCATCTTCTAGTTTTAGTTTGTGCAGATTCTGCATTTTTTTTTCTTTTCAATTTTGGGTTTCAGTTTCGTGCAGATTATGCACTTTCTTTGCATATTTTTTTCATCTTCTAGTTTTAGTTTGCGCAGATTCTGCAATTTTTATTCTTTATTTTTTATTTTTTTTTGTTTGCATTCTTAGTTGCTGGCTTAAGTTTGGACTAGATTCTGTACTGTTTCTACTTTCTTTCTTTTTTTCTTTTTATAATTTGGTGCAGATTCTACACTTTCCCTGTATTTTTTTTTCCGGTTTTAGTTTGTGCATATTATGCACTTTCTCTCCAGCTTTTTACTTTTTATTTTATTTTAGTTTGTGCAGATGTTAGGTTGGGTAGCAATTTTCCCTACTCCGTGACTTTCTAAACACGTTAGATTTGAAACGTGTCCAACTTTTTGATATGTCAGCAGCCATGTAACTCACATTTGACCATATGGAAGATTCTTAACAGCAAGAACACATCCAATTTATAAACTTTCAGGATATATATGGACATAAAATTGGCCCCAAACTAATAGTTTGTGCATATTATGCACTTTCTCTCCAGCTTTGTACTTTTTATTTTATTTTAGTTTGTGCAGATTTTAGGTTGGGCAGCAATTTTCCCGGCTCCGTAACTTTCTAAACACGTTAGATTTGAGATGTGTCCAACTTTTTGACATGTCAGCAGCCATGTAACTCACATTTGACCATATGGAAGATTCTTACCACAAAAACACATCCAATTTATAAACTTTCAGGATATATATGGACATAAAATTGGCCCCAAAAATACCCCCACAGCTCCCCCCCAACCCCCCAAAATGATACCACTTACAAGATTTATTAAGAAACACGTCATTTGTTGGTTTTACTTTATTTTTCGTGTGGTTAGCAATGTTTTTACTACTGCTAACTAATGGCTCTCTTCTTTCTTCTATTTTTTTTTAACCTCCTTCTCGCTGTCTTTGCTCAATGGTAGAACACAAAAACTTGTATTCAATGAATTGCATTAAAACGACGCACATTTTGAGTTTTGTTTTAAAAATATAGCGTGTATAATTTAAAAACATGTGTGTCAATTTTAGGCTTTGATGTAGCGTGTATTGATTTTAACTGTTAATTATCACAATTATGAGTTTAGTTGTTGAAATATCACGATTAAGAATTTAGCTGTTTAAATACCGGGAATAGCGTTTTATGTATGGTTTGTTTAGAAAAATATCAACAATTTTTTAAATAAATATCGCACGCGCTTATCAATTTTAATGGTTGAAACTTGAAACATAGACGACTCATAGTGGAATTACTTGGCTAATCTAATTGCTTAATTTGCTTTCCTTACCATAAATGAGGTCCGTTTGTAGATTCGCATAATATATATTTAGCTTTAATCATATTACTACTATTTTCACTTCTTTTCTTTTTTTTTTCTTTCCTTAATGTCGCATTTAAAATTTTGAGTTCGTGATCTCATAGTTATAAATTTCTCCTATTAACTATCACTCTAACTCTTTTTTTCCTTACTATTTCCCCCTTAAATGCTCATAATAAAGCTGTAAGCCTTAGTTAACTATTTTCACCCTTAAATGCTCATAATTAAGTGAAGTGACGTAAAAAGTCCGATGTTGGATGCTCCTGTTTGGCCCAATGCATATCTTGTATACTCAGGCCCAATATGCTAATTGACAGCTTGAAGGGATGAAAACGGAGCTGGGATCCGGGCAGGGACAGCTTGGTTCTATAACCTTCTGGAGGAATTCGGTCTGGGAAAATTCCGGTAACGGGAGAAATAAACAAGAAACAAGCGAGGCTATCCCCCTTGTGTAACTCCGACGATCAAGTTAGCAACATGTAAGCAGAAAATGGTATTGACCAAGAGCTTAAGAGAAATTGCATCAAGAATGGCTTACCTAAAATGAGTCTGGTGACTGAGTATTTATAGCCTTATAGGCTCACCTTGATATATCCGTTGTGCCATGATGAGCTGTATGCTTAACCATTTTCCTTTTTATGTTGACTTGAATGCCCATGTAATAACGGCTCTATTTTGGCCCCTTTGTCATTATTGCTCCTGCATATATTTAGGCTAGATCATGGCCCTACAATGATTCCTAACTATCATGTCAATGTTACCGTTATCCAACCTAAATATCCCAAGCTCGGTCTTGATGGTTACCTACCTAAGCTATTTTCTTAGCTTGGTTTACTGCTGACCTAAGCCATTTCATTACTGCTGACCTAAGTTTTCCCGACCTAAGCTTTCATGACCTAAACCTTCATGATTCAAGTTTTCCCGGCCTAAGCCTTCATGACCTAAGCTTTCCCGACCTAAGCTTTCATGACCCAAGCTTTCCCGACCTAAACTTTCATGGCCAAGCCCAATGGCTTTAGCTATTTTTATGCACATCATTAAGCTATAAGCCTTAATTAACTAATTTTCAAATCTTAAGACCAATTAGGACTAGAACATGTTCATTATAGAGTTTTAAGACGGAATTTAGAGAACAAGTTTTCAAAAACGTATTTTCCAAAATATGTGAATAATCATGTAGAAAATTTTTTCTAAAAACTATGTTTGACAAAAGGAATTTTAAGACAATTTCAACATAGCCAGGGAAATATCATAAAAAGGTCAAAAAAATAATTTTGAAAACCATGTTTTATAAACAAATTTTTGATCCATGCCAAATAATGTTCAAGTTTTGAAATAGGTTTTGAAACTCAAAATTGCACCAAACCTCTCTTAAATATGGTAACGAACATGCCCATAACTTCCGTGTTAACCGATAATTTAATAGTTGGATTAGCATAAGCATCTTTTATTAAACAAATGCAATAACAACAAATTCCTTAGACCTCAACGCCACCTCTTGTTGAGTTTCTTTGTCTTATTATAAGCAAAATAGAATAATGGTTTTTATATGATTATCTGTTTTGTTTTTATAATTTTTTAATCTCACCTTTTATTTCAATAATATTTCTTAAAATATGTTTTATGCAATTTTTATATTCTTAGATAAAATTGCATAAAATGTTATATATAACACTTATTATGTGACTTTTTTTTCATAACACTTTAAAAGTACTAAATGAATTAAAATGACATGTATCGTAATTTTAAATAATACTTTTACTGTGCTATTGGAAGAATACTGTTTTCAAAATATACAACTTATTATAAATTTGAAAGTACAACACATATATTTATAGTAACCGTATGAATAACGATTAAAAATATAAAAAAAATTCAAAATAGAACTATTTCATTGAAACAAAAATATTTTTGTAAACGAGACACGGTCACTAAGAGGCTACAAAAAATTGAATATGAATTAATTTAGTTTTAAAATGAATATCTCTAGTGAAAATAAATAAAATTATAGCAAGCATCTTTTGATGTCCAATTAATTAATTACAGAATTTCTTATAAATAATTTATCCAAATATTCTCATTTGACCGCACCAAGCAACGTGAACGAGGCTCAAACATATACCTCACTGACGTCATAATGTAAAAGCTAAAAAAGAAGGAAAAAACGCTTAAAATTGAAAGGAAAAAAAAAAAAAAAAGGTGAAAGAGTGAGAGGCGATTCTCCTCCAGACTTCAGTGGCATCAGCGATCCCTTCCCTTTTATCTTGAATAATTCATCATTAACAGTTGCTTCCTTTGCTTTGGGTGCTGGTCAGTACTCTTTCTCCATTGGGTTTATCGTTATTCTTACTATTTTCAATTTTGTGTTTGAATTATTGTAAGAAATTGTGCTGATTGTAGTTCTTGTTAGCTCTGGTGATCGGTCGCAATCTGGTTGAGTTTTCTGAGCATTTTCTGTTGTGGGTTTGTTGAATTGTTCTTGATTTTATTTTAGTTTTTTGTTTTTGTTTCTGGGTTCAGTAGAACAGTCAAAAGTTCTGATGAGTTCTCGATAAACTTGTTGGACTACTATCTCGTGGGGGTTATGATTTGATTTTTTGGAAATTTGGTTGTGGAGATGTTCTGGGATTGAGGTATTTGATGAATAGTACTGTAAGTATGTCCGTGAGTTATGCGGTGATTGAGCTGAAATGGGTCTTTTGAGGTATTTATAGATGTCTATATTCTTTGTCTATTGAAGGCTAGCTATGAAATTAGGTGTGTGAATCAGTAAATGTTTGTTCCCATTGTGATCTTTCGTGTTTGCGATGTGATGAGTTGATTCTGATTGAGATGAATGTAAAGTTCATCGAGCTGGGTAAATTGATGAAGGATGTGAACTTGCGACCAATTAGGTTTCTGGAATGTGCTTACTGGAAAGAGATTTCTAAGTCTGATGAAGGATGTTGTTTTAGTCTTAAGTTAAGAGTCCTGAAAATCTGGAAATTAGGTTAAATTTATTTTGCTGGTATGAAGCTAGAGAATTACTCCTTTTCATGCTGCATACTTTTCTGCTATTTACTTTTTGCTCTTCGTTTCGCCAGGACAAGGCACCCTGATAAATTAGTTGGGGTTAAGCGGGAAAAGTATAGAGATTCTGATACCATTTCAATTTGCTTTCTTTAGCTGAGGTGAATTTGTCTGAGGTATCATCTGAAACTTCATATTTTCTTTCAGAGGCACGGTGGAGTTGAAACATTCAGTTTATGGTTGCAATTAGAAGGTTCTTTCGACGTCCCCATGTTTTCTGTGTTCCCTTGTTGGTTGTTGCACTTAGATGGCTGTTCCGTTGGTAGGTCTACATTGTGAAAGGCAAACCAGCAAGTTTCCAATGGAGCGAGCCAGCAATGTTGTTCCTGATGCCAATGATCACATTATTGATATTACAAGCAGCAGTGAGGCTTCGTCCTCTAGCCCATCCCACAATCATGCATCCAGTGGACAACAGCAGCAGATTGATAATCAGCCCTCTACAAGTACTAGGATTCCTGCTGAGCAGATTGGTAATCAGCCTTCAACTAGTACCCTGACTCATTCTTATCAACCTGCATTTTCGACTTCCAGAGGAGGTTCAAACATACGGAATTCATCATTAAACCGAAGAGAAAATGGACGTAACCGCAATAGAAGTCCACTGAATTCTGGGATTTGGATATCTGTTGAATTAGTTTTAACTGTGAGCCAAATAATTGCTGCTATTGTTGTGTTGGCTTTATCAAAGCATGAAAATCCACATGCTCCTTTGGTTGTCTGGGTGGTGGGTTATGCTTCTGGATGTGTGGCTATCCTTCCTCTTCTTTATTGGCGCTATCATCATCGTAATCAAGGTTCTGAAAGGGACTCTTCTCAGTCCCATCCAACTTCATCTCTGAATGACCTTTCTAGAGCACCTAGTTCTTCTACTTCAGATAGGGGCAGTCGTCGGCCAAGTGGTTCTGATTCTCAACGTGCCCATAATGTTGGTGCACTGAGTTCAAGGTATCGATGATCTTACTTTCCAAAGTTGTGAAAAGAAAATTTAAAAAAAAAAAACAGAAAAAAAAAAAAAAAGACACTGGATTTAGATATTTTTGTGCTAATGTTGTGAAAAAGAAACAATGAGAAAATCTACTTGGTTTCTAAGTAATTTGTAGTTATCCCATACCAGATATAGATTGATATTGTGTTTGATTATTCGCCTGTATAGATGTACTGTTCTTCTTTAATGTTTGCTTGAAATAACAATGGTTTCAGTTAACTTGAGGTTTATACAAATTCCTGTTCTTGATACTGAACATTAGCCACCATTTTTACAGTATTAATTAGGAACATCAAAATTATAAACGTGACATCAGTGCTCTCATTTCTGACCGTTCTTGTGATTGTTCTCTCTGTTTGGGTCTAGATGCCAGAAAATAATTTCGCTTTGTTGTTGCACTGTGGAAGAGAACTAGTGTGTACAGCTTATTTTAGACCTGTCACTGCTGGTTTAACAAATACTTCCTCCGTCCAAAAGGAGAGTCCTGTCTGTAGACTCTCCTTTTGGGACACAGAGAATACAAAATTTGGTTCGGAGCACTAAAGAATTGCCAATGCTGATGACAGTGATGATTATTCACTGTCTCTTTGTGGCTTCTTGGTTTGTGACATTTATTGGTCCTACGGTTTCATTAAGTAGGCAATAGACAACCTCTCTATTTTTAATTTCTTTTTTGTAATGAAGATTTTCCGACATAGTCTGGTTCTGAGACCGGCTGCTAGGTACTAATTTATATGGCATGATGTTGAATGCTTTAGCAGCTTAGCTTTCCATACACCAAACCTGTTTCAAACAGTGTGTATATAAAAAGTTTGAATATGTATTTAATCCTTCAGGACAATTTAAGACAATATTTCAGTATCCTTCATGTTGGACACGAGATGTGAACATAACTTGTGAACTAAGGGAAAGGAAGGAGGGATTTATCTTAGTGAACCGGGGAATCTGCTAGATGTCACTCTAAATAAAGAAATATATATATTACCCCCTGAAATAGGAAGACAAACTAGGCCTGTTCTTTTTGGTTGGGTTGAGTTTTGGTATGGAAAAAATAGTTTTATAATGTAAAAAGTGTATTAGAAATGTAAAAATGTATGGTTGAATAGTAAAAAACTGTATTGGAAATGATGAAAATTGATTATAATATATTAAATTTACTATTGAGACTAAAACTGAGACCAAAACCAAAACTTAAAGAACAGGCCAAGCTCATTACTGAGAATGATAAATTATATGATTGAACGCAGCAATCTGTTATGTCATATTTATCAATCATTTATCTAAATCTTCCATAAAAATTTTTGGTTTCAAACCTTACTGTTCATTTTGAATTCTTCCCATTTGTTTGACTTAACTGTTTGATTTGTTCACCTCAATATTTGCATTAGCTGCAGAAAGAATATATGAATAGCACTAGCCTTGCTGGTTATACAATTATTTATTTGTTTGGGTCCATCTGGAGATTCCCACAATTCCTTTACTGCATGAGAGAAGAATCCATCAAATGTGAAGCTTCTAATTTTCGATGGAGTTGGTTTATAGAAAATATGATACATGATTCATTTCGTCTTAGGTCGTCTTTTGTCACATTTATGTTTGCTTTCATAAGCTAAAACTGTTTGGCATTTCTGTGTTGTTCATACTTCTAGCTGTTTTATGTTTTAACTCATGTCAATTTCCTATACCCTCTATCTACCTCAATCTAAGCAGAGTGCAATAGTGCATACTAACAAACTAGATTTCCTTCACAGATTTAAGGTCCTTGTAGAATACTTCAAGATGGCTTTGGATTGCTTCTTTGCAGTGTGGTTTGTGGTTGGTAATGTGTGGATTTTTGGAGGTCACTCTTCCTCCATTGATGCTCCCAACTTGTATAGGTATTTCTAATTTGTCATTTATTCTCATTTGAAATATGAAAGCTATGTGTCTTTGTCATTGAAGTGTGTTTTCTACACATCTGCAGGATATGTATAGTCTTTCTTACTTTTAGTTGCATTGGATATGCTATGCCATTTATTTTCTGCGCAACTATCTGCTGCTGCCTTCCTTGCATAATAAGAGTCATGGGCTTTAGAGAAGATACTAGTCAAAGCAGAGGAGCAACTGCAGACTCGATTAATTCTTTGCCTACTTATAAATTTAAGACAAAGAAGAACAAAAATAACGACAAAGAAAGTAATGCTGGAGGGGTTGAAGGTGGAATAGTAGCAGCAGGAACAGAGAAGGAGCGTGTGATATCTGGAGAAGATGCGGTAAATATAATTTTTGCTTTTTGGTTTCAAGTATGGTTATCCTGCCTTTTGGGTATTAAGTAAATTGTGGCTTTTGATGCAACGCTCCTACATAAAAACTTGCATGCAAATACAGCTCTATTTGTTGATAGCACTAACACATTGTTCCATGGTCTGCCAAAAAGAGCAGCAACTCCCATTTTACAGCTTATGCGCATGTGCATGGGTATCTTTTGGTGATAACCCAGTGGCTGCTCTGAATTTTTTTCCTGTTCTAAAGTTAAATTACATTGGTGGCCTCCAAATGACGTTTGGTTGCGTGAACAGGTCTGTTGCATTTGCTTGACGAAGTATGCAAACAACGATGAGCTAAGAGAACTGCCATGTTCGCATTTCTTTCACAAAGAATGTGTAGACAAATGGCTGAAGATCAATGCTGCGTGTCCACTTTGCAAAGCCGAGGTTGGTGAGACCATCCTGCATTCCCTTACGCAAGCAGTCGCCAGTCTGTGACAGAGAATAGCATCTGGGACTGCTTTTGGATGTCTGCTCGAGTTTGAGATCTTGCTTGCCATTGTAGATGGTTGCCATGTTGCCCAAGAGGCTGTGTTCCTCTGTTCTTTTTTCTCCTTGGGCATAGTAAATGTGCTTTGAGTAGCTGCAATTGAGTGGTATTATCTATTGATGGTAAAAAGAATGAAAAATGGTGCTCTGCTTAGCGTGTAGGTTGGACTATGAAAAGTTGAAAACCGAAAGATTACCATATTTTCTTCTGTTGCACTCTGTTGGCTGCTTTTTGCTTATTTGACAAGTGAAGAGGGACCCTTTTTTACCAGCATCATATGCACCTCTCGTTCCACTACAAGAGTCTAACATTACAGCTATTTATGAGTTACAAGGTATTATTTGAAAGTGAACTCTCCTAATGGAACAGAGAGAATTTAAAATAAGCTGGCATCTAGGATCTAGCTATACAAAACTGTGATGTTGGACTCGTGATATTTTGTATTTTATAATATATTTTTAAATTTTGTTTAATATAATTTTTTAAATATTTTTAATATATTTTTTTTCAATACAGTTTTGAGATTTCAAAACTAATCTAAAACTCATGGTCAAATACATTTACCCTTTTACCAAAGAACCATTTCAAGAATTGGAAAGGCTTTTTAAAATTGGGGCATGTTATTTACAGGACATTTTTTACTATATGTAAGACATTTTTTAAAATTTTAGTAGAGAAAAGACAAAAATACCCTTACCTCTATTTATATAAAAAAAATACTAACATTAACCTAAACAGTAGCAAAAAAGAAAAAATTTCAGTTTCAGTAGGCGAAAGTCTAAGAAACTTTCACCTGAATTAGGCGAAAGTTTAATAAACTTTTGCCTGAGACAGGCAAAAGTATGATAAACTCTCGCCTGATTCAGGTGAAAGTCTACAGGAAGCCTAAGGTATTGGAGACTTTCGCCTGGCTTGGGCGAAAGCCTTCAATACTTTGTCCGTCCTGTGGCGAAACTCTTGAAAACTTTCGCCTAAGCCAGGCGAAAGTTTCCAAGAATTGGCGGAAGTCTTAAACTTCGGCCACACGACGCACAAAGTATTGGAGACTTTCGCCCAAGGTAGGCGAAAGTCTTCAGTATTTTGTGCGTCTTGTGGCGAAACTTTTGGAAACTTTCGCCTAAGCCAGGTGAAAGTCTTAAACTTCCGCCACATGACGCACAAAGTATTGGAGACTTTCGCCCAAGGTAGGCAAAAGTCTCCAATACTTCGTGCGTCCTGTGGCGAAACTCTTGGAAACTTTCGCCCAAGTCAGGCGATTTCGGAGAAGGAAGAAGGTAAAAACTCCTAAACCAATAACAATTACTGAAGGACACTTTAGTCTTTTCACTTAAAATTTTTTTACAAATGTCCTGCAAATAGTAAATAGTGTCATTTGAATAACAATTCCGTTAAAGTCTTGTATTTATTCTCAGATTGACAGGAACCGATGATAATTTGACCAAGTCAAAAGGAGTAATTGCTATGATAATAAGGTAATGATAATTTTTAAAAATAGTAATGAGCTAAATATAATGGGGTATACTATTTGCAAGAACAAATGTACTATTCACAATAACATTTTCCTGTGAATAGTCTATTTTGCCCTTTAGCTAAAAAAATTTTAAAAACTGTTTTTCACACTATAAAGCATTCATTCTCAGTGCAATCCTCTTCCACCCACCTTTACATTTAGCATTCATTCTCAGTTTTTTCATTTACACTCTACCCATTTACACTCATTCAATTTTCACTCATATGTGTATCTAAATATGGCTGATAGTCTCAAGGACGATCCATATTACACGGTAAGTAAACAATATATACATTTTTTTACGTAAAGTTTGTTTGTTAACAAAAAAAACCACTGTCTGGCCCGAGATTTTGCCAAAAAAATCTCAAAATGGGCGAAATCTCGCCATTGCCAAAAAAAAATCTTCCAAAATCCCGCCCATAGGGAGCTGGATTTTGGAAGAAAATCTCACCCCCTGGGGGTGAGATTTCCGAAATCTCCCTCCCCCTATGCATAGCGAAATTTTGTCACAATCTCGCCCCTCGGAGAAGAGATTTTTCCAAAATTTAATTGTTCTAGCTAAATTTTATGGTTTAAATAGCTAAATTTTATGGTTTTCTAGTCGGTATCCTTAATTCTCTCATCTCTTAAACCTATTCGTCCCAGAACCAAAACCGAAATGACCCCCGCAAATTTTTCTGGTTTGGGAGACGTAGTAAACTTAAAATGGAATACAAGTCTCCAAAGGAAAATGCAAATAAAATAAAGAAAAACATAGGGGGGTCAAACTTCTTGAACAAGTCTTGAATGATAAAAGAATAAATCAATCCAAATAAATCAATTGTTATTACGTACACAATCGAAATTGCCATTTATTATTGATTTTACGTTCCCAATATAAGTTTCTTGTTTTTTTGTTTCATATGTAATTAATTTTAACATTACCGAGACACAAAATCTCATCTCCTAGGGGCGAGATTGTGACAAAATTTCGCCATGCATAGGGGGAGGGAGATTTTCTTCCAAAATCTCGCCCCTTATGAGCGGGATTTTGGAAGATTTTTTTAGCAATGGTCAGCCAGACATGATTTTTTTTGTTAATAAACAAACTTTTACGTAAAAAAAAAAGTATAAATTATTTACTTACCGTATAATATAGATCATCCTCGTGACTATCGGCCGTATTTAGATACATGTGTGAGTGAAAAATGAATGAGTGTAAATAAGTAGAGTGTAAATTGAGAAACTGTAACAGGTGGGTGGGAAATGATTGCATTCAGAAGAAGGAATGCTTTATAGTGTGAACAATAATTTATTTTTATTTTTTTTAAGACCCAAGGGTATTATAAACTATTCACAAGGCTACTTGGCACAGTGTGCCATTTCACAAATTCAAGGGGATAAAAAAAGTCACTTCTATTTTCACTCCCACTTTGCGAGAGGACACACTATGCCAAGCAGCATAGAGATCAACTCACACGTGGTCAATGGGATCAAGTCACCTTTATATAAAACGGAACAAATATAAAGAGACATCTGATTTAAGTGGCAGAAATGGAAAAAGTATAAATTTGATAGTAAACTGGAAAGGAATAAAATTAAAGGTATACTTCACGATTTCTCATTCCAAACCCATAAATCAAACAATGACTTTTCCTATCATTTCATTCTCTGATTCTTAAACCCTCCGACCAAACGCCTCATAATAAGAAATTTAGTTAAGTCTATCAGAGAAAGTAAGTATTGAGTTAGGTCATGCTTAAAAGGTAGCATCATTAACTCCAGCCACCAGCTATAAATCTAAGATTAATTACTACTTCTACATTGTTTACAATTACAAAAGCCTATTTGCCTAAGGGGTTTAACTTTTCCTACTGTTTTAAAAGCTTTGGTGCAACACTGAAACTCTAACTAAAACATGTCGCCCTAACATGGGGTGCATAAATATGTATAGGAGGGATTTACAGTGAACATTTCTAAGTAAGCACCAAAGGGGGGTTGGAACCTCATTCTCTCAAGCTCTTGAAGTAACACCATCTGCAACAATGAAATCCTTCAACTTGGGAGATCCCGTTACAAGGATGTCGCCGAAACCACGTTCCTGCTTCACATCTATGTAATCTCCTGTTTTCAGAACCTGCAAATGCAATGGTATCACAGTGTATTCAAAATGATGAAAAGTTGTTTCAACCCTCCTGCCAAACAAGCCCCGACAATGTCATGTGAAAGCATTCTTGGTTAAATCAAAAGAGCAAGAAAACACATCAAAGGTTCTAAAACTTTCTGTAGAAAGTTTTGCAGACTAGCATACTCTCATGTAATCTCCTTTTTCTATTCCCTGCTCCAAACCCCCGAAACAACCCTAAGAAAGATGAATGGTGAAATGAGGATAAAATGTAGTGTAGTTTCAATCATAAACTTCTCATGCCGAGTGAGGTGAAAGTATACCAGAATTTCATAGAACAGTCTAGCGCTTTCTTTCCTCATCTTTCCTTTGAAAACATGCGTCAAGTTCACGAATGTCTCGCCATTTTGCTTCCTCTGATGTTGTAATTTTGCATGTAGATATTTTGCAACTTTCCTGCAGACGAAAGCTTAGGCTCTGTTCTCTTAGTAATATGGATAGGAAATCTTAGTAATATGGATAGGAAATTTTTTTATTAGGGAAGAATTTTGTTTTGGAGGGAATTTCTTTTGAGAATTTGTGTAAGAAAGAGAAGAAAAAGTGTAATGATTATGTTTTTTTTAAATTCATGTGAGTGAGGATTTAGAGGGAATTTTTAAATTTGAATTGTGAATTTTATAAAAATGATGTTGTTTCTTTGTGTAATATTTTTGAGAAAAAAGTGATACTTTTCCTGATTATGTTCGGAAAAGAATAGAGCCTTAATAAAGTCAAGAAAAAATTTAAAGAGAGAGAGAGAGAGAGAGAGCAAAAGTGTTTTCAACATACCTAGTTCTCAATGAACAAAACTCTGCAATGAGGAAAACAATTTCGTATTAAATAGAAAAGAGCCAGAAATCATGCACACAAAGAAACATAATGTTAATCATACTTACGTTTTTCATGGGTATCTCCGGTACTTGAAGCCATCTCCTGATCAAATGAAAAATTTTGGGCAAAAGTTAACCTCCATATGCAAAGTAATACATACATGGACCAAAAGAAAAATAGTCCCTAATAATTTAACTTCCTCCTTACAGCCAATATTACTTAGTGAGTACGCAAAAAAAAAAAAAAAAAAGCACAACAAACAAACATGAAAGGAACAGTTGATTTGGAAAATTCTCTTCATTTCGCCATTGAACAACATATCAGTACACCATTCATCACTAAATCAAAATCAAATATAAAATCTACTGCAATAAAAGAAGTTCGTTTCACCTCATCCATCAAACTAGTGACAAAATCAGGATCCTCATTTGGAGCCAACACTCTCTCCATGCTTCCAGATGAACTTGCGTTGTCCAGCCTGTCAGGTTTAGAGACTCTTTGGACCTCATTCAATCTCCAAGACGTTGAGTGGGTAATAGGTGTTGCAGGAGCTATTGGGGTTTCTTCCCTCAAGGATGTTGGGTGGGCAGTAGGTGTTGCAGGAGCTATTGGAGTCCCCTCTCGAGATTTCTCTTTTATAGGGGATTCCACAACTACTTGATTTACAGGAGTTTTAGTGATGATTTCAGTCAAATGAACTTCCACAGGTTCCATGGGTTCTTGGGTTATAAAGTCCTTCTGTGAGAGTCGTGAGACCAGAGATTTAAAAGCTACAGGATTGCCTGTAAAGGTTGCCAAATTAGTGTCACACGTCTATTTTGGTATGCTTAACATATTATGCATGATTTGTATCAGTTTCATAAATAAGTTTTAGAAGACTGAACTCACAGGGAAATGAAGGTTCCAAGAAGCTCTTTGGAAGACTGGAAATCTTGTCAGCTTGCCATGATTGAAAAGCAGTAAGAGGAGCTTTCCTTCGTTTACAGACCAAGTAATTTGAGTTATCAATCCAATGCTTCAATACACTGTCAAATTATACTACACTTGATCAGTAAAAATCTGATAAACTCAAAATGCACTTCATTATTAGGCGATGACAACTTGAGGTTCTGTCAGTTCCTTTAAACAAAAATCAGTATTGATTTGTTTTGCCAGAAAAGTTGAAGATAAGGGAGAAGTATTACGGAAATGCGGTAGTTAAGGAACCGCCTTTATTTTTCTCTAATACATAAAATTAAACAAACCTTGAGAATAAACTCACCAGAAAGTCCAAAAGAAGTTTCAAGTAAAAATTGATTGTCAAACTAAGAAGTTCGTGGAAATGAACTCTTCAAGAACATGTACATGTGAGAATTTCCTCCCTATTGCAAACTAGGAATACTGGCACGTGAATGTCTCAAATATGGCATGATATATTTGTATGGAAAAATAGACAACAGAAAGGGGAAAAATAGAAGAGAAAAGAGCAGCATTGTACGATCAACAGAAAATTTAAGCAGATTACAAATATATAATCTCCCTCATAAAAAACAATATTAAATAAGGCGGCAACTTAGTAGCATTACAAGCGTAGAAGAAAGGTACTTGACAAACAAATAGTTTCCAAAGATCATAAGAATCTCCAAATTTGTTTGTTCCGGTTTATAGAAACAACAATCAATCAGCTGTCTCGAAAGTTAATATATTAAGATTCAAGGCAAGATGGATAATGTATCTTCCCACTTAAACATGCCAAATGTAGAAATATGACACAAAAAATATGGTAAATCATTAAACACCATCACGTACTCTTTAGGGAGAACAACTGTCTCATCAAATAAACATTTCCGCTTCTTAACTCTAGCACGCTCCTTAACTGATGGGGTACGGACAGCCATGAGAACTGCCGAAATAGCACCTGATTTTGGATCACACATCAGAAACAACTGCATCTCAATATAAGTGAAAATTTGTAAAGAGAAATTCAGCACCCGATTTTGTAGGCACGCATCAGTAACAGTCACTAATCAATATAAGTGAAAACTTGTAAATAACTTGGAAGCAAAGAAGTTCCAAGGTGTTCTGATCAAATGACCCAGTGGTAAATGGGAAGGGGCTTTTATGGGAGGACGCAGGATCGAACATGGGGAAGGGTAGAAAAATAGAAATTTAATGTTGCGGGGCCCACTAGGGCCCTGGCTCAACAACAAAAAAAGAAAACACAAGTACTTCCAAGGCCATGTCAAAAATGAACATGAACCCTAGTCTAAAGTCTTCTCTTGAAAACTCTCGTCATAAGGCACACCAAAATACAATAATTTATTTAACACATTACAGATTAGGAAATGCAGTACAAGGTCAGAAATGAGGCACCTTGAGATTTGGAATCAGGCGACGGATCTACAGTGATGGATACAGGATGCTTCGCTGTAATCTGATTGTGCAAAGGACTCGCTTCTGGAAGCGTCATCTCCTCTGAGTCAACATTAAGTTCTCTGTCTAATGATCTAACCATTTCTGGTGAATTTGAACTTATTCCAGTACCAGAACACTTTGTCTGATCTCCATCGTTTAGACACTCAAAGCTAGATGGCAAATGAAGGGTAGACTCTTTGCTCACGTCACTGAAACACATTGGTCCCAGTGTCTTTTCCAAGAGGGAAGGGGCTTGGAGAAGTTTCTCAATGCTATGCTCTTTATCAGGCAAATCTACCAGTGCTGTGGGTTCTCCCGTATCAGGGTTCATCAACTGATATCCGTCAGATTCATGCCCATCAATAGATGGCCCATTGGTACCAGATTCTCTTTCGGATTCATGATTCATTGTCTGCATTTCATGAAGCAAGTTTAACTGTTCGGCTGCTTTGCCAGCATCAGGCTGTTCATTAGATCCATTCCCTTCATTATATGGCATTTCACAACCAAAATCATCTCCATCATCATCAAATAGCATAGGTTCCAAGCGGTCTTCGAGAGAAAATTTCAGTCCGCGAAATTTCTCCACGCCTGACTCAAAGTTGCTCATAAACCGTGATGATGTCCCACCCCAATCAATGTCCATGGAGTGAGGGGAAAGCACACTGCCATGTGGGAGTCATATGATTGCTTAAGGCCATGAAAATTATATATATAGAACAGGAGAGAACATATGAGAAAGAAAAATCAAGTGTACTTACTCTCTAACAGGAGTGTAAATTGAGGAATAAGCTTCAAAAGAAAGATCTTGACCACAATGACGCTGCAAATGTAAATGTCCCTAAAAGTTAAATTGATGGACACAAACCAAACTTCCTTTTACTTTGTACCTGATACGAAAAACATACTACTTTTTCAATGTTCATAAAAATTGTCTGTGGATAAAATCTGACACCATTAAAATGATATTTCTTATTTCATGTCTAGCAAATCAAGATTACCTCTCAGGTAAAGCTAAAATAATAAATGAAATGAAATAGCTTTCAGTCTTTTTCCTCAGATAAATTGGAATTCTCAAGTGCTGAATACATGTATGCATTTGATACTGAGAAGTCAATCATCAGAGATCATATATTCAAAACCCTGTCTAGATCTCAAAGGCATTGCAAACCATGAAACACAAGAAAAGAAGAATAATTCAACAAAAAAATCATTCACTAACCTTCTTGTTAGTGCACTCAACTCCCTCTTTCCAAGTATCTGACAATAATGAACCAAGTTACAAAAGTAGAAAGCAGAAATCAAATGCAAGAAGAAGCATTAACAAAAATAATACCTAGAAGCATGATTTCCTCACGCGCCACTACATGATGACTGCAAAAACAGGAAATCCATGTGTAAGTTTGTAAAAGTAACCAATAATAACCACCTTAATCTTCAGCCCAAAAATGCACATGAGCAGATGAAAGTTTTTGCAACTACATTGGATAAAATCTCAAATTTCATTACTCACCTGCTATCTTGATCTTCGTCGACCTCCAGATCAAAGGCATCAAGTTCAAATCGCTTCGGCAGAGAGATAGAAGGAGTGGATGAGTGGTTAGCTTCACTACTTTTACCAGCTACTTTGATACCAGCTAAGTTTTTGAGGCTATCTCGAGCATTACAACAGTCATTGTACAGAAATTCAACTTTATTTGAGAATATTCTCACAACACCCAAAAGGAGGCAGGCTATAATTCTATAAGTGAACTCCTGAACTGCATCTTGCAGAATTGTATCTGATAATCAAAATACGCCACGAAAGTAAAATGTATCAGTCAATCAGATATAGGCAATCACTGCAAGCACATAAAACGCCTATCTCTTAATCCTTGTCCATCAGTGTATAAAACTAACAGAGTAAGAGGACTTCAAAACCCGGCCTCAAAATTTAGCGTAGCTGAATAATCATATTCAAATATAAACACATTGAATATACTAGTCGTTGCTAACCGTAACACAGCAAGTGCAAATCAACTCAACTCAATAAAACAGCAACCACTCAAAATTCCCAAAAAAGGAAAGAAGAACCCTAATTTGCAAATAAATGTAGGGTACAATCCAGTACAAGTTGACCAACTCTTCCAAACTCCACAAGGAAAAAAGTGAGGGGCAATGCCATGAACTTACACAACTGAACCCTTCATGAAATTAAAAAAAAATAACTCCCAAAAAAGGGATTTAGACATGCTATTAGAAATCAAAACGCTGTAAACCCTGAAGATAATTTCTTTTTACAAAGGGTGAAAGAAAATGGGAATTTCACGAGCAGAACCAGCAAGTTCAAACTTTCCCTAAATGTCGGTAAAAACAATGGGGGGGAAAAGAAAAACTGACCCACTGAAGAAGAGATATCAGTCTGCTTAACTTGATCTTTCTTGAGCCTTTTGAGACAATGGGCAGCAACCCATACGGTCCCCAAAGGCCCCTTCTTCGACAGAAGGAAACGAGAGTGCAACATGGACTTCCCTTGTTTTACCTATCTTTCCTAACAGCTTCAAACTCCCCTTTTCCTTTTCCCCTAAACAAAGACAATTTTTTGCTCGGTGAACACGGCGGAGCTAGCGAGTCTGCAACTGAGGGCGGTAATGGCGTGAGAATTTGGGTGAATTTAAACAAGCATTCGTAGAAGAAAAGGGGGAAGAAGAAGAAGCAAGAACAAACGAAACGGTCGAGTCGGGTGCTGGTGCGTCATCACTGTCATGGAAGTCAGCAAAATTTTTATCAGAGTTTTCAAATTTTGCCTTTTCTGGTGTTTTTCCTTTTCTTTTGCTTTGGTTCAAAAATATGTAATAAGATTTGTATGAACAACACAACAGTACTTGTAAGGCTAAATTACTTTTTACCCTTCTGTTTTTTCTACTTTTGTCCCCCTTTATTTCAAATTGTCACTAGTTTACAAAAAGAAATTGGCACTTTTACCCTCATTATTATTAATGATAGCGGTATGTTTTTGGAAAAATCGTACTTTTGACTATTTTTATTTGTGGTCATTACATTTTTTGTCATTATTGTTTAAGAGAAGTGTTAAACGCAAAATAAAAAACGATAAACTCAGGACGGAGAAATAATATTTTGCAAACTTAATACCCAAAATACCCTATAAAAAAAGGAGAAAATTGGAACCTTGGCTCTCGAGGGCCAAGTTTTCAAGCTGAAACCTTGGTGCTCTCGAGAGCCAAGAGGCCAGTCAACCATTTTCTTTTATTTTCTTTTTTTTTTATTTGTTCTTTTATTCTAATTACTGTTTTAATTTGATTTTATTATATTTTATTTTATTCTAACTCTAATTGATAGGAATTTAGATGTCTCTATTCATTTCATAATAATCACTAAACTTACAATGTAATTTAAAAATTCTAAATTAAAAATTCAAAAAAGCATGTTAGTAAAATCTTATGCTTTATAATGACCAAATTATAGATACCCAAAAAGTCAATTCAAATAAGACTAAAAATCTCAATTTAATAACAAATTATCTTTAACTAAGAAATATTAATTAAAAATACATTAAATCTAAATTCTTATTAATTAGAATTAGAATAAAATTAAAATAGAATAAAATCAAATTAAAATAGTAATTAAAATAAAAGAACAAATTAAAATAAAATAAAATAAAGAGAGTTGACTGGATGGAACCTTGGCTCTCGAGGGCCAAGGTTCCAGCAATAGACCTAGAAAAAACGCCTAGGTTCTGCTGCTGGAACCTTGGCCCTCGAGCCCAAGGTCCAGTTCCAGGAACCTGTCATGACTCCATATATCCCACATTAGAGGTATGGGACTCCAATGTGTGATATAAAAGGAACTTTGGCACCCTCCCTTCTTGAGCTAGCTTTTGAGGGAAAGTTCTATCCAAATTCCTGACAAGTGGTATCAGAGCTGGCCCCATGCTTCGTCTACGTTTGCGGAAAGGGTGACCCGAGAAGGTGCGACCTACGGCTAGAGTGGGGCACTCAAAGTGAACCGCCGGTGGACGGAAGGAGTGGGGCACTCCAATGTGTGATATAAAAAGAACTTGAGTACCCTCCCCTCTTGAGCTAACTTTTGAGGGTGATTCCTGACAGAATCTTGGCCCTTGAGAGCCAAGGTCCACCTCCATAACCTTGGCCCTCAAGAGCCAAGGTTCCAATTTTCCTTTTTTTTTAATTTAAAAAAATTAAATATGTACTTTTTAATGTTTTAATTAATTGATTTTTTTGCTGTAAAAAGGAGAACTCAAGGACAAAGGGTAATTTGGGTATTAAGTTTGTAAAATTCTCTCCATTCTGCGTTTATCATTTTTTGTCATGCGTTTAAAAAAGTCATTTTTTATGTATGGTGTTACACTTTTGAGCATTTTAACATATTACTTCCTCCATCCCATTCAAATAAAAGTAATACAAAGTGCACTTTTTGATTGGAATGGGGGGAGTATTACATTTTCTCAACAGTCAACGCTCCAGCCAATAGTAATAAAGGTTATTTTTACAAAAATGAAAAAAAAATATATATATATATATGTATATATATATGCTAATTCAGTAACGCCAGTTTTTTGATAAAATTTTGGGATTCATAATTAGCCCTACAAGTTTTCCATTCTGTCAAAAGAACCAATATCATCCTTGAATGTGGCGTTGACCATTAAAAACATGTAATAACATGTTAAAATGACAAAAAGTGTAACATCATACATACAAAAATGACTCTTTTGCAACGACTTAAACAAAAGTGGCCAAAAGTGTAACGACCCCCAACAAAAGTGACCGAAAGTGTGATTTTCGCGTATGTGTCCGAGTTATTGGATTGAGATTTGGCGGGTTCCTGTGTCGACGCTCATCAACTCTAATTTTACCCATTTAATTATTCATGTGAACCAATTTAACACGCAAAAATTTGGAGTTCATGTCGTGCTTTCGCGTTGGAGTATAAATTACTCGTGTCAAATTCAGGTTGCCGGGTTCATGTATCAATATCAACTCTAACCTTACATGTTTAATTATTCACGTTATTCCTGTCGACTCGTATAATCCAATGATTAACCCTAACACATTTATATTGTGTAGATTTTATGCTGGGTACGAAATTGTCAGTCTTATGTTTTAAGGACTACTACCATGCATTTTTTGTGAAAATAAAGAAAAAGTGGAAGTAAAAGTGTTCCTTTTTATAAAATAGTAATAATTTAGGGGATAAAATGTGTGTTTAAAATATATAAAAGGAAAAAAATTAGACAATCGTATAAACACAAAGAGACAAAATCTAATTGGCCTTATTGAAAATGATAGACCAGATTTCATTTTTGTTCCTTAATATATTAGTTACTAATTTTTGTAGTCACTTAAATTTAAAATTCACATTTTGGTTTCTAACAATTTTTACCGATATATATTTTTGTCCCTTTTAATATGGTTCCTTATTATCGTAGCTAGAATGGACTTAGGTTCCGTTCTTTGTGTGACCGAATTGGAAAATTATTGTTTTAGGGAAGGAATATTTATTTGGAGGTAATTTCATTTGGAGATTTGAGTAGAAAAGAGAAGAAAAAATGTAATGATTATATTATTTTTTGAATTTATACGAGTAAAGATTTAGAAGAATTTTGAAATTTAAATTTTGAATTGAGTAAAAGATGAAGTTGTTTCTTTATGTAAGATTTTGGAGGAAAAAAATGATGATTTTTCTGGAATTGAATGGAAAAAAACAAAGACATGATACTTTTGTGGTAAAATGGACTTTACAAAGCAGAAGTTCATCAAAAGACAAATGATTTATTCGTAAAATGTAAGGGATTATAAGAAATTTAAAGGACTAAAGATGTAGTAAAAACAAATTTTACTTTAGATAATATTGAAAAATACGAAAGAAATAAATAAATAATAAGGTAAAGAGATGTAAATAAACATATTTTGTTTTCTCTTTTTAGTCATTCAAATTTTAATGACAAAAGCTAAGTGGCTCTTTTTAACATATTCACAAATTTCAATTAACAGAAAAATAGAAACTTGTGACGTGACAAATGGTATACTTTTAATGTTGTCCAAACTCTAACTAAAGAGGTATTGAGTCAGAATAATTGAGAATCAGGTAACAAGATTATATAAAAGTTACTAGTTAATTTACGAGCTTAAGAGCGACAAATTAATAATCATATCTGAATTAATTACACATGTCAAAAGTGATAGGTTTCGAATTCTCTCATTCCGTTTCAACTTACTATCAAATACGTATCTTTCACATTTCAGTCACTTTATCCAAACACCTCCTGATTTTTTTTCAATAATTTATAATTAGCCTAGTATCGTAAAATTATAAAATAAAATATTTTTATCCGTTGCTTTTTAAAGCTTAGAATCCTTTAAAATAAATATATATATAATAACTTTTTTATATTTTTTAAAATAAATTGAAAACCAAAATGATTATGATTATAAATATTCCCTATTTGTGATTTTGACCGACATCGGATTTTACAATGAGGATAACGACAACATTTGTAGTTTACTATGTTCCATTTCGAGTATTAATAATTTAATTTAATAATAATAACGGAATTATGGTACAGAAAAGTAAAGCGAATCTTCGAACATTTCAAACATGTGACCATACGACCAGGGTACTTACTACTGTCAAATGATTTTTCTTAGCATGTTTTTAAAATATATTTTTGAATATTTATATTTTATTTTAATATTTCATCATTTTTATATTTTCAATACGCATTTTACATTAAAATTTATTTTTTTTAAAATTTGTTTTCAAAATCATATTTATAAACATGATAACGAATAAACTCTTAAAAAATATCACTTAAAGTTCAAATTTTGGTGTTCTCAAATAGGTTA
Source organism: Leptodermis oblonga (assembly GCA_016801395.1). NCBI lineage: Eukaryota > Viridiplantae > Streptophyta > Magnoliopsida > Gentianales > Rubiaceae > Leptodermis > Leptodermis oblonga. Next base: position 35,539,457 of record CM028757.1, on the reverse strand, counting down.
TTGTTTTCAAATTTTAATAGAATAAAATTGACAAAATTCCTAATTCATCTTAATTTCAATCATTACAATTATGGCACCTTAAACATTAACACATTTAATTGTTTAAGGTCGCTGGTCATAGGTATTTGGCTTTGAGACACCGTCAAAATTTGCATATTTTAAGCAAATTTTTGTTATAATTATAGTGCTCATTTCCAAAGTGATATTTGTCCATGGCAGAGTATATGTACTTGACGTGATGTGAAGAGACGTTTTCAATGCGGTGTTAGCAACGTGATATCTCATGTGGAATAAAATCACATGTTGCGCTCACAACATGTGCCCCTCACATTTGTGAGAGGTCCACTGCGAGTGGACCCCTAACAAACGTGAGGGGGCACATGTCGCGGGCGCAACATATGATCTGGAGCCATTCCATGTGTATCATGAGCCCTTTTTTTTTTTTTTTTTTCACTTTCAACAATTTTGAACCCATATCATGTTGTTATCAAAAAAAAGGAAAAAAAAAAAGAAAAGAAAAAAGAGAGTATATTATGAGAGTTTATCTAATGTATATAGGTTATATTTATGTTTCTTAACGTGTACATGTTGTATTATGTCTCATTGTAGATTGTAAAAGAATAATTAAAAAAAATCATTTTCTTTGGAAACATTATATGTAAATCAGATAATTTACTGATTTTTCTAAATTAGTAAATTTACTTTCAAAAGTATAAATCTAATTCTGAAGAAAAATAAGTCTCAATTTCATAAGTTTCGATGTTCCTATTGAAAAAATAAATTTTCATATCATAAATGCCAATGTTGCTTTTCAAAATAGAAATATTAACTTTCACAAGTATAAATCTAATTATGAAAAATACAAGCATCAATTGCAGAAGTATAAGTTTTATACTATAATTATCGTTCGTACGTCCGTCAAAAAGTAAAAGCCTCCATATTAGTGGTGGGCTTAATTCACAAGGGATAATGGGCATGAGAGTGAGAAACTTAGAAAGATACAATAGTGAGGAATGATAAAATATAATCATTATAATTATGATGATTAGTTTGTGGTAAAGAACAACTATCATTCTGCGTTGAAAGTTTTGAAATAACATTTTTTTATAAAAAGAACTTAAGAGTTTAAATGACGGTAGAGAACATCGGGAGTAACTCTTATGTCCCCAAGGAGTTGCAACCATGTATTGGAATTAAGAGACGCTATTTAGAGGAGAGGTTATTGGTTTCTATAGTGAACGATTACGAACGATTATTGTGGGTTGAAAATCATTGTATAATTTTTTGTTAAAAAATCGCGCAGAAGAAGATGATGAGAAGATATGCGAGGAAGTTGTAAGCATGTGACTGTTCATAATACGCATAAGCATGATGCCTAGTCCTTCTCCACCTCCGGTAAAATTCCTTGAACTTGGAATGGAAAGCCAAGAAAATCGACATTTGAAAAGACAAAGTGTAATTTAAAATCTAAACATAAAATAACATACTAATCTTTTCTCGTGAAAGTGATGTGCTCGATATGCACTAATGGGTCGATCATCCAAATATAGTGTACAATTATTTGGCCCAACCAAAGTCGCCACGACAAAGGCCCACCATGATTGACTCCTGAGTCAGCTTGTTAATTGTCCAAGATATCATATAGGACATACTTGGCAAAACCCCTCAAAGACCCACCCACCACGGGTTAGGGTTATGATCTTCACTATCTCCTTTGAATCTTTCACCTACGATGTCCTTCTCCAGCTTATAAGTAGAAAAAGTAGACTTAAATAGGGGTAGGCAATAAACTCCTATTCAGTAAACTACTCAACTTTGACATTAACTTGGTCATCAAAGTGTAATTAAGGGGCCACTCTGCAAGTGTAGGTATCTCATGAAGTTGATGTCGCCGCATATTCGATTATGTAAGTTCGTCGGACGAACAATGCTTCATCAATAAGTAACAATGACAACCTACTAATTGTCTCATAAAACAGATATGACTGCGGGGGCAAGATTTTCTCGCAAACCCACCCACCATCCACATGTTAAAGTCATAATCTCCACTATCTCCCTCGAATATTTCATCAATTATCTTCTTCTCCGACTTATAAATACTACAAGTAGACTTAAATAGGGTTAATCAGTAAATTCGCCATGTAAATATACACTCAATTATCCATATCCGACACTAACTCAGACGTCATGGTATAATTAGGGAGTCACCCGCTAGTGCAGGTATCTCATGAGTTGACATTGGCACATATTCAATTTCGGATGTTTGTTGGACAAACCGTGGTTCATCAAAACAAACAATAAAGGGAGTAAAATAAAATTACCAGGAGAAACAATGATAATGAAGGGAGGGGAATGGATAAATGAGGAAGAATTTTCAATTTCAAATTTCAATCACTATCAAGTGATTCACACAAGAAAAAAGAGAAAAAAGAAAAAGGCGATTTACAAAAGAACAACCACGGTGTCCAACTTCCACGTGTGCATATCTCGAAGCGGGTTCCTCTCTTACCCAATAGCCCATTTTGACTCGGATTATCCTATAAAATTTGGGCGGATTTTTCCCTTTCTTGATTTTTCTAGGGCTTCTTCGTGGTTTTCCACAACCACATCTTCGTAACTCTCTCGACTCTTCCACCACCGCCACTTCCCGGCCTTATCCTCCCGCCGCCGCTGCTCGTACTCGTCGTCTCAGATCTTCTCTACCTTATTTAATCCGGTAAATCTCGCTTTCAAGTATTCTATTGTGAATTGGATTTATTTTTTGCCTGGTGGACTCTGAATTTCTATCTTAGGGTTTTTTTTTGGGCTATAGCCGATTGCCAGATTATGTCTATGAGTATGAATTTTTTTTTCTCTCGCTATATACGGAAATATTTGCTATAATTAAAGGTTGGGTGCTATTATTTTTCTTTTTGAAGACTGAAAATTTCATCTTTTTGTTGTTCTGATTTTTCCGGTATTGGGATGAAGTCGTGGAATTAGATTTATTTTCGTTTAGAGAGAATTAGAGCTCCCAAAAGCTGGTTTTGATGTTTAGTGAAATCAAAGGTGGGGTTTTTATTTGCCCGAAGCACCAGATGTTGTTATGTACGTTTAATTGATGCTTTCTTATATATTAATTCTGAATTGGATGCACTAGTTCCATTTGTTGTTTTTGGTTCGTGTCATTCTTGTGCTATGTGATTTTCATTTTATTCTTTTACCAAAAATTTTGATTTTGTTCTGGCGATTGTGAGTTGAGAGTTCTATTTCTGGTCTGAATTTTTTGCGTGGGTGGTGTTACTGACTTACAGGTTGAAGGATAGAAATTGGACATAGGGCTTGAATTAGCACCTTTGTGTTTCCAAGTAAAAAGCTTTGAGTAGCGGGTACTCGCACCATTCTGAATTGTATGTGCTTGCTCCCTTTTCACCATCAATATTGTATGGCTCGGTTAGATATATTACAGGGTGAGCTGGTTTCCGTGGTTTTGATGCTTTAGATGCATGGGAGTGTTTGATAATTGGCAATCCCCATTGGTTTAGTAATTAAATTTGTCATTTTGTTGTTACTTTAGAGGCAGGAGTAAGGTGTTGAATAGCTGTGCTCTTTGCATACAAGTTTCTGTGAAAAATAACTGGATTCCTTGAAAATTGACTCATTAGTTTTATCAGTAGCTTCATGTTGTAGCTGCTGGATTCTGTGTCTTTTATGAATGATAGCTTTGAAAGAGAATTTAATTTTGGTATTTTTTGCTGTCATGTATCCAAATTGAAGATGGTTGTTTGGCTTGTTTGATATGTTGTGTTTGTATCTTACAAAGTTGATCCAGAGTAGATGTATGATTCTTGAGCTAAATTGCTTGTTATTTGGGTGCAGGTTTATTTTAATTTTGGTTGCAAGCTCGCAATAGAATTGGAGGTCCTTTTTTCTTCTTGTGTTTGTATCTTACTGGTTTTATCATGTCCAACCACCTTGTTTCCCAGCAGTTCCAATTTCTGGATGGGCAGATGGCACATATGGATAACTTAACCATGGATTCTTCTGCGGCAAACTTGCAAAATAAAATGGTGGGTCATGTGTCCCATAGCCCTGCATCACTTCATTTTGCGGTCTCAAATGGTCAAGGCGGATCAGTGGCACCCACATCCAACAATTCTAGCTTCCAAAATCCAATGGTGTCAAAGAACCAAGCAGGACGAACTGAGCTGGAAGCTGGGAATTTCCTGCCTAGCAAACGGAAGGCTGATATGGAAGCCACAGTAAATTATACTCCTCAACATTCCGTAATGCCGAATAAGCGTACAGTGCAGCAGTTGGGAACTTCCCCGCGTTACTCTCAAACATTGCTGCCAACTTTTCATAATAACAAACAGACGCAGATGCAATCTAAATTAGACCCTTCAATCATGCAAAATCTACTTGTATCAAACAAAAAAATGGTGCGAAATGAGTCAATGTCTAGTAGATCTGGCTCTCAGCGAGTGCAGACTCCAAAAGGTCGAACAGCCCAGAATGGGTCACTATCTAAAGTGCAGAGTGATTCATCTGGACCTGTGAGGTCCAAAATGAGGGAGCAACTAGCTGCTGCGCTGGAACTGGTATCTGAAAATCAAGATGGAACTGTAAGCTCAGAAAATGGTGATATGAGTAGTAACCCTCAAGCTGGAACTGATTCTCAGCATCCTGGAGAATCTGTATCTGCTGGTAAAACTGATGGTCCTCAAGGATTCTCTGCTAAACTCCCCACTAATGAATACATGGGAGGCCCAATTATTTTGCCAGATGAAGATGTTTCCTTTAGTGACAATTTCTTTGTGAAAGATGACCTTTTACAAGGAAATGGGCTTTCTTGGGCATTAGATATTGACATGCCGCTTACTGAAGAGAAGGAAAAGATGAAGGCTGAAAAAGCTGACATTGTTGATGAAGCAGGAGGAAATAGAAGTGATAAAAGCAAATTATCTTCAGAAGAGTTGGCCACTCAAATTGAAGCTGAACTGTTCAAGTTGTTTGGAGGTGTGAATAAGAAGTACAAAGAAAAGGGGAGGTCTCTTCTTTTTAACCTGAAAGATCCTGCAAATCCAGAGCTCAGAGAAAGGGTTGTGTCTGGGGAAATCACACCGGAGAGATTGTGTTCAATGACTGCTGAGGAGCTTGCTTCGAAGGAGCTGACAAAGTGGCGGATGGAAAAAGCAGAGGAATTCGCTCATATGGTAGTTTTACAGGATACAGATCTTGATATGAGAAGATTAGTTAAGAAGACACATAAGGGTGAGTATGAAGTAGAAATGGAGGAAAAGGATGATTTTCTGTTGGAAGTTTCTGGTCGGCCATCAGAGATTGCAGAAACGGAAATCAAAATCGAGAATGCTGAAACTCATTCTCCGGGTGTAGAAGATGCAAAAGACAAACGAAAAATTACAAATCAGAAGAAGAGTTCGGAAAATCAGGATATTCTAGATAGTTTGGTCATCCCAAGTGATGGAACTGATTTAATGCAAGGCATGATAGAGGATGAATTAAAAGATGCAGAATTTCTTCCTCCTATTATTTCACTGGATGAATTCATGGAATCCCTGGATTCTGAGCCTCCATTTGAAATTCTAGAAGGTGATGCTGCACAATCCATGTTGCCCTCTGAGAAAGAAAACAAAGACGCTGTAAAGAAAGAAAGCGTAGATGCTCTTAAGAAAGGAAGCATAGATGCAGTTAAAGATGTGGCAGTTTCTGATTCAGCTTCCAAGGGTCATTTAGATTCTCCTGGTAAGGCTGATGAAGTTACGAAACAGGCAATTAGTGAGACACTGAAACCGCATAGAGGAGAGAGTCCTATTAAGCAGAATCTCTCCCCTCGTGCCAATGCATCAACAGTTCAACATATTTGGGAAGGGGCACTTCAACTAACCATTTCTTCAAGTATCAAAGCATTTGGTGTCTTTAGAAGGTATCGTTCTCCTGTACTTGTAGCATATTGTGGGCATTTTTTGTTTACACCTTTATATGTCTGGAAGTATCACATTTCCTCAGGTCATTTTGCTTGCGTTGCAGCTTACATTTTCTTGCTTTGCCCTCTCAAAAAAATGGATTCTGTAGAAACAGTTTAAGCAATGCCATTTAATAGTGGTGAACGTTGGTTATCTGATTGCGCTCTCTCCTCTAGAGTAGTGCTCTCTAGTAGAAAATAAGTGCTGTGAAATGTGATGGTCTGATATCTGGTGAATCAGATGTGATGAGTTTCTTTAGGAACAGCTTGAGTAGGAATAGGCGCTTAGTTATGACGTAGAAGTTTAACATGACTAATTTCCTGGTGATGTTTTGAAGTTCTGGACTTCAGGAATGTTAGAATTTGGAAAACTGCAGATCCTGGAAATTAAAGGAGTAACCATTTGAAACTAAAATTTGTTGAATGATTGTTGTCCCTTATTTTATGATGTTGCAGGTATGACCTATTTCTGTAGGCTAATATATATCGCAAATTTGTTGTTCTTCGAAATCACATAGTGAGCATATATGCTACTGTTTCCAGTTATTGGAGAGATTTGAATTGCCAACTAGGACTTATTGCTCCACCATTAGTGTACCCTTGAGTGTTTAAATGTTACATGGGGAAACCATTACTGCCCTAAGAGAAATGGATAGATGTTGGGTTTCTTTTCTTGATAAAATGTATCGTTCGTTTGCTGATCTGGTCTCTATTGCAGCGGTGAGAAAACATCGATATCAGAGTGGCCAAGCTCTCTAGAGATCAAGGGGAGAGTCAGACTTGATGCGTTTGAGAAATTTGTGAAAGACCTTCCCAATTCTCGAAGCCGTGCAGTCATGGTACCTCAAGGCCCCCTTCTTCTTATAGGTTTTAATTATGCATTTCTTGGTTTGTTATTCTTGAGGCACCTGCTTGCCCTTTATGCAGCGGGGAGCTCTTGTGGTTTGATAAGAACGTATGATGATGTTCCCGCATACAAATTTATGAGAAAAGAGCAATGGATTTGCAAGCATTCTTTTGCTTATCAGAAAGCACGTTTCGTGTTCCATCCAGTTTCGAAATGCTAGATTAGAATTGAAAAGAACAAGGCTTGAAAGGTTTTGGATGGTATGCGTGTGCTGCAATCACTCCCTGTGTCCTGAATTCACCTGGAAAAACGAATCTGCAGCCATTGACGAAACTCGAAAGGCATTGTAACACGTAATGAGTGGCTTAATCTCTACTCCTTCTGTCTCAGTGGAAGAGTCGTGTTTTGAGCTGTACTTGTGACTTATAAACGACTATATCACTCGACTCTTCCATTGGGGCAGATTGGGGCAGATGATGAAGTACATGGAGTTGCCATTCTTGCGTGGGAGAAGTAATGAGACAACTATTTACATGACCAAATCACTCGTCTGTATATTTGTTGAAAGTAAACAATAAAATGTGCTTGCTTTTAACGTCCTAATCTCAGAAAGCATTCGTCTGTGTTGTATGCCAAAATGCATAAATTATTAAATGTAAACCCAGTTGCCGTCGTGTGAACAGTTAAAGATATTTAAAGATCTGTGACGTATTTTACAAGCTTAAATTTGGTTAGTTTTTTGGGTCTCTAAAGCTAGAATGCTCCATTTTGCAGGTGATTCATTTCGTGCTGAAGGACAACTCCGATGAAAGCGAGCGTGCCTGCCTTCATGAGGTATGTCTCATTTCCCCCCTCGAGGTCGGTTCGGTCTCGGTTATGTAGCAGTAGCCTTTGTTTCTTTCTGTGTTTCGTTTTTTACTACTTTTGACGTCGTGGGTGTGGTGGCGCAGGCAATCGAGTCTTATGTTTCGGACAACAGGCTAGGCTTTGCCGAGCCGGCCGCCGGCGTTGAACTCTACTTGTGTCCGACGCGGGGGAGGGTAGTTGACATGCTGAGCAACTACGTATCGAAAGACCGAACCGACATCTTTAACTCTTCGGATAACGGCCTAATCGGTGTTATTGTATGGAGAAAAGTTCATCCGAAAACTACTTCCATAGTATCACAACCTAACCAGAACCAGAAAAGTAGTTTGAAAAGGCAACAACCACCACCTAATACGCCGTCGTCTAGGAGACAGCATGAAATTGATGCTAATGTAAACGTGAATATGATGAACAAAGCTGTTACTCCTCCTGAGTCTTATAATAGTCATAGACCACCACCACCCCCCCCTCCTGCGAATGTAGTAGTTGATGACGATGATTCCGACATTCCCCCGGGTTTCGGCCCGCCTAGGGGCGCCCGGGACGATGATGATTTGCCTGAGTTTAACTTTTCTGGGAATGTCACCCAGTCCTCCAGGTCTTCAGCATCGAACGTCTCGCAGGGTGGTTCCAGGATGGCCTTAAACAACCACCTGGGTGCGGCCCGACCACCTCCTGTCGACCAACTTAGAGAACTAATTCACAAGTACGGCCAAACCGGAGCTAGTAGGGACAGTGGTCTGGGAATTGAACCTTGGAATGACGACGACGATGACATTCCTGAGTGGCGGCCGCAACAACCTCCACAGCAACATCACAGTCACACCAGGGCTTATAGTTCACTTCAGCCTTTGCAATTGCAACAACTCCCACCTGGCAGCCGACCTGTATTACCTCAGCAGCAACATCTGAATCCCAGAATGCCGCCGGCCGGGGCTGCCAGGTGGGCGCAGCCGCCGAGTGGTGGAGGCGGTGACGGTGGTCAGCAGTACTATGGTTCCAACTCTAGGGGTTACTAATTTTCTTTTTTTCTAGTCATTTTAGTCTCTGCAACAAAACCCAATGTAAATGATGGTTTTCCTTTCGTCTTTCTGGGTTTCTTTCCAGAATTAGTGGGATTTCTAGAAATTCCCATGCCCTTTTTTAACAGTCTATGAGGATCTTCGATAATGTTAACGTTGTTGCTTTTTGTTTCGTCTTACGTTTTGAAACCATAGCGACACAGGAGAGATGCTTTTAAAAGTAAAAGATCAAATTCTTCTTGTCTTATCAGATTCATTAAAAACAGGAAGAAATATTCTAAATCGAAAATCATCCTAGAGGCTAAAACAACACTAAAATTAAGCATCCAAAGCACGTTTGATCTCTTCTTTTTGCTCTGGTGTCAATCTTGTCGGAAACCTAATTTCAAACTTGATCTTCAGATCACCATAGTTGTGCTCTCTCGCGATGGGCATGCCTTCTCCTGGAACCACCAGTTCGTAGCCGGGGCTGACGATGTTCTTCACCGGGATCGATAATTCGCGGCCGTCGAGGGAAGACACGTGTATCGTCGTTCCTCCGAGCGCCTCGGCTAGTGTTATGGTGTGGTTCTTGATGAGGTCGTTGCCATCTCTCTTGAAGATTTCGTGGGGTTTCTCATCAATGACGAACACCAGATCTGCCGGGAGCTGGTTGTACTGCTCGTTCCCTTTGTCTGGGAATGTGATCTTAGTTCCTTTCCTCCATCCCGGTTGTACTTCGATGGACAAAATCTCCGATTCTGTTGTCTTTCTCCTGCACTACGTTTTTAAGTCGTGAAAACAGCCTCTTATATAGAATTAGATGCTAAATAATAATATAATGAACAAAGTTTCAATTACAAGTACTATTACTATATAACTATTGATAATGAAGAAGCACAACCAATTTGAAAGATAATAAATACATCAGGGTAATTTGAAAAAAACATGCTTAAATTTGCTTTGGAACTTTAAAATGTCCTTTGTTTTTGGGACAAATTTAAAACTAAACCAACATTTATTGTAAAGAGTATTTATCTCTTTGATCCAAAATAAAAAAACGTTTTAGAGAAAATAAAATTTTACAAAATAAATAAGAATTTAATAAAAATACAAATTTTTTTCCTTATATTTTAGATCAGACAGAATATAAGGGAAGCTTAAAAATGGTTCCGCGATTTTCTCAAACATTGCCCAGAACTTTTATGCGTTGAACTGCCATTTAAAAAATAAAAAAAAAAGTAATACTTTTTCACAGTAGAAAGAACAAACTCACCCATTTGCATCAGCCACTGTTCTCGAAATCTTCATCTTCCTAGTGGAGCCTGTGTAGAGTTCCTCAAGGCTGCAGTTCAATTTACTCTCCACCGGCGGCGGTTTCTTGGGTATGGAAGCACCGGTTCCGTCACTATATGTTCTGAATGGGTTGTCGTTCCCACCAAATCCTCCGAACATCCCTCCTCCCTCCGAAGAAAACCTCATCGGCCTTCCGGGCCCTGACGATCCAAAGCTGAAAGGACTGCTGCCGAAGAATTCGGCAAAAATGTCCTCGGCGTTCCGAGGATTGAACCCGTTTTGAGATCCGCCGCCCGAACCACCCGACGGTGGCATGTCTTTCAAACCTTCTTCGCCGTATTGATCGTAGATTTGCCTCTTGTCTGGGTCACTCAGGACCTGGAATGGCATAAAAATGTAAACTTTCACTCCAAGATGATAATGTGTAGGGTCGTTATGAAAAATGTGTAGCTGAAAACAATGAGAAAAATATTATGATGTATTAAACAAAAACAATGAAAACAAACATGACCATAATATGTGTTGAGAAAAGAGAATCAAGAATTCATCAAACGGACAAATTAAGTACAATTTCTTGAAGAAATGAGCCGGTGAAAGAGACACAAGAAATACAAGTTTATGCCACTCAAGACCTGGCATGGCATAAAAATGTAAACTTTCACCACAAGATGATTGCAAAATACCAGATTTTCTCTAATTTAATGTTGTATGTGTTGACAAACTTAAAGAAAAGAGAATCAAGAATTCACAAAGCAGACAAAATAAGCACATTCACTTGAAGAAAAGTATGACCATTCACTACAGTTTCTTGAAGAAATGAAACGGAGAAAGCGAGATTGCCAAATGCCAGGCTTTCTTGTCAATAATACAGGGCGTGTAGACAATTTTCAAGAAAAGAGAATCAAGAATTCCTCAAACAAACAAAATAACCAAAATTTCTTGAAGAAAAGTATGACCATTTTACTACAATTTCTCGAAGAAAAAGGAACAAGAAACACAAAAAGTTCCATGGAAAACTTTACATCATATGCCTCAGAAATTTGTATGAACTTGTCCTCGGCTTCCTCCTTGTTATTGGGATTCTTATCCGGGTGCCATTTCATCGCCAATTTTCTGTACGCCTTTTTTAGGTCATCTTCCGTGGCGGCTTTCTCCACATTCAATATGTTATAGTAATCCACCCCCATGATCAATCAATCAAAATCCCCTGTTTTTCCCTCTTTTCAGAGGCCCTGTTTTCTTCAAGAACAGAGCATCAATTTTCGGCAAGAATTTTGAGGGTTCTCTCTTTTCTCTTCAAGGGATTTCAACGAATGAATGAACCCAGAAACATAAAATCAAAAGAACGTGAAAAAAACCAAAAACAAATGGGAATTTTCTTTAGTCCCAGAATAATTATCACCGGATTATTTCTTTTCATTGTGATTTTGTCGACGTGAAGACGTCCTTGTTTCGCGGTCTCGCCATTTCAACGGTAATAACGGAATCATGTTGTACGGTTTGAACCCACAAATTCTATGTTTGTATTGTACCTTCCTTTGCTATCATGTTGGACCTCTTAACTAAAGTTTCTTCTTGTTGGGTTAAAACTTTATTGTTGCATTTAATTTGGCTTTCTTCTTATAATTAAATTAATGTACAACACAGTTTGCAGGATCGCCTGATCTTAGTTTTTATAATTTGAGTATAATTTTACTTATGTAATGTTTGGTAAAATTTTACGAACTGATCTTATCGATCCCGATTCTAGCCCCAAAACGGTCATGCATGGATATGTGGACGCTACCCACTTAATCACAACACAGGTGGACACCATTGAATGTGATATGCAAATCACAACTTCTATCATGAGAGATTGAACAACGAAACACAAATTACCCATTAAACAGAGAATTCTATCTCGAAATGGCCCACCGCCCTTCTTTTTTAGTAAGGGCATTCCAAAGCTACTAGGGTAAATAACCGGTGCAAGGGTTGAGATATGTTGTCTCGTATATGAGAGGGGAGACAGTAATAAAGACATACGATCTCATGCCTAAATAACCATGGTAATGATAGAAGAAGGTTTCTAAAAGAAAATCCAGGTTTCTCATAAACAAAAAAGGTACTATCTGCCAAGTCCAAAACACAAGTAGTTTTACATGTCAATAGCATAAATAAATAAAAAAAGTAGCCAACTTTTGTTCCACAATCTTGTTGCCCTACGTTTCTCTTTCTCATCACTTCATAACCTGTTTCTGCACATCTCCATTTTGTTTCTTCAATTCCTCGGCCGGGTTTGACGCAATGGCCTTCGAGCAAAGCTACTGCATCAAGGACAACGTCGAACTGAATCAAATTCCATGAAATGAAACAGTATTTGAAGCAATGGCCTTCGAGCAAAGCTACTGCATCAAGGACAACGTCGAACTGAATCAAATTCCATGAAATGAAACAGTAATGCCTCAAAGATCATGTTTTTTCCTGATCGTGTAGTTCAGATTTATCTGCGTGTCGTTCATAGGGTGGGGAACGTAAAGAAGGAAGCCAAGAGCAAACACCAACAAGAAGTTTAGTGCACAAACCAACACCAAGCAGCCATTCTTTTGTTTTTCTTTCAAGGAAAGAGCCACATACATAACACATTTAACTGGATCCAGAAATGGTATAACACGATCTACAGGTATCATAGTCTACGAAAAGTAGAAATAAGAAGAGACAGAAATCCTATATTTATGCAGCATGATTCTCTAAACATGCTTCTCAATAAATATGTAACTAACAGGCAAAATTCCAAGAAAGACAAACCTTCGGCAATTTCAATCTGTCATCCATGAGACTTTAGGTGGGATCAGCAAAATATAACCTCTCTGCCAGCAATATATTGCATCTTGCTAATCAAGTTCAATTGTTCCTAGCCTCACTTGCTGAGCCTGTGAGCCTGATTCTAAAGGTTCTATATGGACAACTCATTACACTGCCAGAGCCATATAACTGTCTTTGGACACACCAAAATTATTAGAACTCCAGCTTCAGAACCTCCATCTGCAATTTAGGGTGACGCTCTTGCTTAATCACTCCAAAAAATGAAGAGCATGTAGTGTTGAGAAGAGGGATGAGGAAACCGGAGCCATACTTTTTCTTTCTGACAGTGAAGTGCTCCATAAATGCACAACAGTCTTTCACTAGGAGTTCCATGTAAGTAATGAGAGATGTGATTGAGTGATTTGCCTCATTTATTTGCTTACATTCAAGTTCCACTGCAAAACTCAACAAAGAACACATTTCAGTCTAGCAATCCTATTAAATGGAAGCCAAAAAGATCAAATTTGTACCAGATTGCACTTTCTTTCTAAATGAAGTACCCTCTTTCCCATGCATACCTCTGATATGTTGCCATCTGTACTTGCAGTGCTGGATGGACCCATCACTGTTTCATAAGGATCATCTGGCTCATAATCACCTTAAAGTAATCCAATATGGATCCAGAGAAGTTGAAAACATAATGTGCCAGTTCTGAGTGTGATAAAGTACCTGTTAATTGCAAGACAAGATGCAGAAACTGTTTCTCATCCCTAGCATAGGAGAAACTTGAAATTGCACCTGGATAGAAAAAATCAGAGAGGTTGGTGCTTGTGGGAAGTAATACCGACAATCTTATGCAACACTCTCATAAGACACTATTAATTAGGGCCCCAGAGTCATGGATATAAGCAGAAACACGCAGTTTAGCTTTAAAAGTTATGTATTATTAATACAAGTTCAAGAAACATAAACACAGAGAAGAGGGCTGCCATTGAAATTGCAAAGGCTTTATAATAGCACTCACTTGTCATGATAGCAATTGTTTATGAAGAAATTACAGAAAAAGGCTGGCACATTCTAAAAAAGACATTTCAGGTTTTATGAACCAAATGCAACATTATATTCCACTGAGATCATACAAGCTAAATATAAGACACAATAAAGCTGATTTGGGGTTGAGATGGTAGAGACTGGAGAGGGTTGCTTTACAGCAGCAGGTGTGTTTATTGCTTTCTAAGTCCAGAAAATATGCTTTAACTTCAGAAGATGAACATTACAGGAAAATTGGGGGCACAAAGGGAAAAGTGTCAAAGCTATGTAGCATGTCCGAAATTTTTCTTTAACTCCTGGACAAGAAAAGTGTTAAGCTGATATCAGTTTCTTAAGATAAAATGACTCCATATCCAATACTGGGGGGGAGGGGGGCAGTTTATAGGGAGGGCTTTGCAACCTTGAGATCTTGGGTTTGACTCTTGTGAATTGCAAGGGTTATAAAAAAAAAAAAATTTTTAAAATCCAAGATACCCGAAAGGGTCAAATATGCGAGATGACATCATTGTATTGCTAGTAATGAAGAGTAATGATAAATATCTCAACTAATCATCACAACTTTCCAATAGCAAGTGATGTGGCATGCATTCATTGGTCAATAATGTAATATTAATAATTATTTTATAAAAATGTAGTCAATGTATGTATGCCACATCACTTGCGATTAGAAAGTTGTGATGAATTAGTTGAGATGTGTATCATTACTTGTGAAGAAGTTAATCATTCCTAAACCAAGGAAAACATAAGCTAGGAAAAATCAATACCTGACACATTATACCAAAGCTTGTTATTCCATTTGAAGGCTTCCAGAAAGGATATTGAGGTTTGGAAAGAAGAGTGCATATACATGAGCAACCCTTCTAGTCAACTAATCCTGGAAACCCTTGATGAGATATGCCATTCACACTCCACCTCTTACTGCGCATGATACGCTTAAAATTTTTTGCTAACCCAAGAGAACCTTCCTTCTGACATTTAAGCACTGCACTATTCAAAATGTTAAAAGAAGCAACATTTGGCTGACACCCTTCCTCTGCCATCTCTTTCAACATTAAGATCATCTGTGACAGTGGTCCTTTCATGAACATTGCCTCCAATATGGCATTATAAATGTCAATATCGGGAGAAATCCCATTCTTAAGCATTTCATTATAAAGACCAGTTATCAAGCATCTATAGGGGACTATATCCATTTTTATTCTCTGGGTATAAGCATTGCCCAAGAGCTTATGTGCAGCCAAATACTTACATTCCCTTACCAAAGCACATATCAAGATTTTATAGGACTTAATATCAGGAGAAACTCCAGATCTCTCAAAATGTATGAATATCCTCTGCGCCTTTTCAAGCAATTGCCTTCGACAAAGATCCTTCAAAAGCACGTTAAAAGTTACTATAGTAGGACTAGGACCACTTGCCATCAGAGATTCAAAACGTTCTAAGCACTCTGAGATATTACCAACTTTGCAGTAGAACTGAATCAGAGAAGTATAACTAAAAATATCAGGCTTTAAACCTTTTTTCTCCATAAGGGCAAAAATTGTATAAATGATTGAATCATTCTGCGTTTTACATGCTGCAGAAAAAATTGTATTGAATGAGATCAGGTCAGGTCCATCTCTAGCCCAATCAATGCAGTTAAAGAACCTCAAAGCTTCATCAATAGTTTTCTCCTTGCAGATTCCTTTCAAGATTGTGTTATGCGTTACATTTGTAGGTCTGAAACCCAAACCCATCAAGCCCATCATCTGTGATTGCGCTTCTTCTGATCTTTTACAGCAACACAAAGTATGGAAATATATATTGTACAACACATCATCCACAGAGCAGCTCTTTAAAATGATGCCAAGCAAATATTTGTTTGCAATTTCAAATTTTCCCTGTTTCAGCATTCCTCCAGCAAATGCAGAATGGGTATATGGATCTGGGGAAAAATCCTTCCAATTAATAACTTCAATGAGATCAACACTCTCAGAAATCTTCCCTTGAAGCCAAAGTTCTCGCAGAACAATGTTGTACATCACTAAGTCAGGATCACATCCTTTCTTTTCCATAAATTCCAAAAGCTTTAATGCTTCTTTGACTTTACCTTTATCGCAGAGACACTTAATAACTACAGTAAAAGAGATTGTATTGGGCTTACAGCCATCAGCTTCCATTTGCTTCAAACAATGAAGGGCGTCATCCAGTAAGCCTTCCCTACAATATCCATAAACCAAAGCCGTATATGCCCGGACATCGGGTACAAGTCCTTTCTTTTTCACAAAACAAAAAAAAGCCAAAGCACAGCTCTTATGAAATTTGGCAAGAGCCCACATGATAGGATTAAAACTATAAGAACATCTAACCAGGCTCTTATCCAGCAGAACACAGAATGCGAAATGTGCCTCCCTAACCATCCCAGCTTTACTAAGACCACGAATCAGCGTATTCAATGTAGGTTCTGTTGGAATATAATTAAATCTTACCATCACTTTCATCAATCTCAACGAATCAACTAAATTACCAACCCGAATTAATCTCTTCAACAACTTAGATAAACAAGTGAATGATGGCATAAAACCACTGGCACGCATTTCTTCTGTAATAAAAATCCCATACCTTAAACTCCCAAGTGAAACCATCCCATTCAACAGGGTCGTATAGGTCTTTGCATTCGGACTTGGACCAAACCTTTTCATCACTTTATAAACCTCGACTAACTCATCAAACAACGCATTCTCAGACTTCAAATAAAAACGGAACAGCGAATTGAAATCATGAACTGTCGGCTTCGAAGGCACCGATTTCATCATATTCAAATCTTCAAATGCTTTCCCCAGGCAACCTGAGGTAGCATGACTCTGCATATTTACCTTTAGTTCATTGTACTTAGATTCTGGGGACCTACAATCATAGTAAAAATCCAAGCTCTGGGCAGCACAAGAAGTAGAAAAACTTACAAAAGGGTACAGGAAACACATCTTCCTATCGGGAATTCTGGGTGGAATAAGACGTAACCAAAATTTCATCGTTGAAATGTCACCAACTTTAGGCCTTCACCCACTAAAGCTAACAGATAAAGAGGCTTATAGGTAAAGAAACTCATGAGATCAGCTACAGTTTTAGAACTTCCAAAATTTCAGGACGAAATTCAGCTGAATATATCGAATTAACGCCAAAATAAACCAAACCCAGAAAAATAAGCAAAAGCAGAATACTGAACCTTCGAGTACAATATGGAACTCCGGAAGAGAAAATCGATTTGGGTTTCTCCACGAAAATCTGCAGTTTCCCGCCACTTCAGTCCCAAGAAACTTGACCCGAGAACTGGAACTGGGCGCCCTAACATCAACAGTCGTCGGCCGATTATTCTCGTCGGAGAGTCCAAAACAGTGAAGCTCCGGCGCCGGAAGCTACAGTCTGCTTAGCTCTTCAGACCCTTTCCCTGTATTTAATAGAAACCTATGAGAAGCGGCGGAGAGGCTTCCTCCTTTTGAAAAGGCTTCGTTTAGAATATAAAAACATTTTTAGTATTTTAAGAATATAAAAAACTTAAAAATAGTATTTGAACAAGAAATTGCAAAATGTTTTTAAAAAATAATTTTAAGTAAAATGTTTTTTAGGGCATGTTCTTTTTATTTCGTTTTGAAAATAGTTTTGGTTTTAACAGTAAATTTAATATATTTTAATCATATTCCATCATTTCTAATATAACTTTTTACTATTCAGCATCTACTTTTTACATTTTCAATACACTTTTTACATTATAAAACTATTTTCCAAAACTTATTTTCAAAATCATTTTCAAAACGTTCAAAAAGAACAGGCCCTTAAAATACACTTTAAACATGTTTTATAAAATACTTAAAAAATTTTAAAGTCATTTTAAGTTAAATTCGCGGGTCTGCCTGTCCTGCCCTCGATCAGCCCCAAACCCCGGACTCACCCCAACCTCGCCTCGACCCCGCTCCGCCCGGACCCCAGTCCCACCCTCTGCGACCTCGGCTCCATCCCCAACCCGACATTGGCCCCACCCCCGTTCCGACCTCAACCTCAGCATTGCCCCCAACCTCGACTCGGCAACCTTGCCCACGTTTCAACCTCGGCCCCACCTTGACCTCACCCCGGTCCCGGCCCCTAGCACGCCCAGTCCCCTACCCCGGACCCGACCCCGACCCCAGCCCCGGGACCCTACCACACCCCGACCACGGCCCTGACCCCGACCCCCGCCCGGACTAGACCATGCCTCGACCCCGGACCCGACCACAGCCCCAACCCCGAACCCTAACCCGACCCGACCCCGGCCCCGGGCCTGGACCTGAACCTGAACTCGACCCCGAACTAGACCCCGACCACGGCCCCCGCCTCGAACCCGACCTCGAACCTGACCCCTAACCCGACCCATACCCCTACCACGAACCCGACACCGAACCTGACCCCGACCATGAACCTGACCCAGAACCCGACTCCGACCCCGACCCCGGCCTTGAACCCGACCCCGAACTCGACCCCGACCCCGGCCTTGAACCCGACCCCGACCCTGACCCCTACCCTGGGCCTCGACCCAACCACTCATCGCCCCCGACCCCGACCCCAGACCTGACCACAGTCTCAGACCCGACCCTGGCCCCGACCCTACCTAGGCCCCTACCACGAACCCGACCCTGGCCCCCGCCTCTACCCATGCCCTCGCCCCAGCCCCGTCCCCGAACCTAACCTTTCCCCGACCCCAGCACGGCTCCGTCACGAACCCTGACCCCTGCCCACCCAATAGAAAAAAAAAATGGTTTATATATCGTAAACATAACTTTTATATAATTTCCCGCATCAAATATAATTAAATTTTTTTTTCTTTCAAATAGTTGTCCAAACATCTTTTAAACTATTTTTAATTCAAAAAACGTTTTTGTAAAATAGTTGTCCAAACACACATTTCATTAAAAAAACTTCAAAAACATATTTATAAAATGTTTTTGAAAAACACTTTTATAAAAATGTTTTTGAAGTACTTGTCCAAACAGAGCCAAAATGTCGCATTTTTCACTTCAGCGTGAATTGCATTTTCGTCCCTGTACTTTGGGGTTGTATCCATTTCAGGTGTTAGAAGTTTTTGTATTGACGAACGTAGCTCTGAAAGTTTTGGGGTTCTTTTATTTTTATTTTTTGATGGCCTAATAAACGTTTGACTAGAATTGCCAAATAGTGTTAATTGGAAATAAAATTAACTTACAAAGGAATATAATATTCACTAAAATTAACTTACTCTCAGTGATGTCTATTTGTAAATACAAATTTTTTCAATCAAAATTTTTTAACAACTATTTCAATATACAATATGGTGTCGAACACTTCGTATTCGTATGGTGTGACTGTTATATTACAAATCGTGTATACATATATATATATTACAAATCGTGTATACACATATATATATATATATATACATATATATATATATATACATACATATATATATATATATATCTCAAAGGGAAGGACAAGATGGAGAAAAGACAATCTTTTTCTTGTTAGGAGGGGGGAGATTTCGAATTCCTGCCTTCTGGCGGGATGAATTCCTTGGCCAACTAGTCTATACAATTTATTTAGGGGCATGTTAATTGCATGACCTGTTTTACTATATACATGACACTTTTTTAAATTTTAAATGATAAAAAGACAATAATATCCCTAAACATTTTAAATAATAAAATAATTTTTTAATTGGACGATTTTTTTGGATAAAATCGCCCACTATATTGCCCATAGTTGGCGATTTTATCCAAAACAATCGCCCATGGTGGGCGATTGTCCATGGAACAATCGCCCACACATGAACAATCGCCCAGTGGGCGATGGTTTTGGATAAAATCGCCCACCATGGGCGATTGTTTTCGGGAAAATTATTTCGCACAAACGATTTTTTCTACAGTTTGCCGGAAACTCGTTTTTCCGGCGAACAAGGCCGAAATTTATATTAACATTAGTAAAATATAGCCGAAAAACACCGAAAATTGCAAGACCAAACCATAAGACGAAGAAGGAGGCGAAGGAGTCCACAGTAAAAAAAACTTCCAATTTCACAACATGTGTAGTAGAAAAGGGAAGGGCAAAACAGTCATTTCACAGCTCAATTTTTTAAAAATGATCCTATGATTAGTAAAAGTGGTCATGCAAGAAACAATTCTGTTTATTTATTATTATTTACGAGTATCATGAATGGTAAATTGTAAAGGTGTGCTAAGTTAAGGGTTTGAGAGGGAAACGAGAATTAAAGTTTGGTGTTTTGGACAATGAAATCATTCCTTCTCAAATTATTGTGTCTATTTTAAAATTTTTTAAAAATTAAAATTTTAATGTAAAAAATTTAAAACAAATTTTATTTGTGAACTAATCACTATCCATGGTAATGATTGTCATTCCCACACAAACCAAACAACACCAATACAATAATTACCTATATTATCATTTTCTAACACTACTTGAAAACACGAATCCAAGTCACCAACAAACCGTCGAATCATATACAACCCGAAATTCCAACCCTGATTAGAGATGTACAAAAACAGGTAGGAAGATGATTACCTTGGACACATATCACAAGTTTCAAAACAATTAACAGATTGAAACATCAATATCAATAAAAGCATGAAGATTGAAAATCAAGCATATAACCATTTCGAACCATTTATATAATTCTCTCTTCGATGCAAAAAATTTCACCCTGCATGTAAAAGCACACCTTTCTCTTTTCACCTGTCAAAAAAGATAACTGAAAGGCTTTCAAGTACAAGCATCTATCTGCTGGCTATTTACAAGCAGCAAAATAAACAGGCTATAGGCTATATCTGTATCCTGATTTCAACTAAATAAAAGTTCTTTTCCAAATTCACATCTAGTTTGCAATTCAATTCAATGTATCAGAAACTTTTGCCGCGGTTAGACAGCAGGATCTTTGCTTGACACGCCAGATGAGGAAGCACCAGATTCAACATTCACATTCTTCAGTTTCTGGTCAGAACTTTCAGCAGCACTCCCACATTCTGGCACGTCACCGATGTCCAAAGTGTCTGGAAGCTTTCGAGGAGAATCAACAGAGAGCTGTATGACAATAATGAACACTTACAAAATCAGATTTAAACTTGAAGAAAAATGAAAATCAATCAATATGATATTAACATGGCCACTGGTTCTACCGATCCAACAATTACAGAAAGTCCCCAATCTTCACTCTTCAAACATCCTTCTGATGAACATATCCACCACAAAGCTAAAACTAAAGCAAAAAATCTAAGCCTTCCTGTCTATAAAGATCCTCCAGTCTCAAAATGGTGCTACAGTTCATATTGGAGATTATGAAGCAGAAACGGAGTGAGTTGAGTGATACTGGAAACAATAGACTCCTTCAAGGATAAGTGATTGAATGTCCTCACATTATAGACCAGAATATCCAACACAAGCAAGAAGTGCATGCCATTCCAACAATTATTGACATATGGTTTCAAAAGAGGCGGAGAGTATGCAGTGTCAGGCATTCTTAAACATGTTTGTTTCAAAACATGTTATCACTATATTGCCCCTAAATTCTCTATGCGGTCGTGCTACTAAAGACAGGACAACATACAACGGAAGTAAAGTTTCAGACAACTCAGATTCTCCCTTTAGTTTATCATGAGCAGTAACATGCTCCCATAACTTATTCTTCAAACATCCAACAAGCAGAACACGGTAAAATATGAACTTCTCATTGCATTTTTCAAAAGAAAAATAAAAATGAGAGAGAGAGAGAGAGAGAGTTCCCTTAAAGAAATTTGACTGCAGCAAAAAACATAGAGGAAACCACAAATACAGAAGAAAGCAGCCTCACAAACAAATAGTGAGAATTAAGGCACGTACAATACCCAATTGCTTCCACAACAAAATGCTTTAATGACTTCAGAAAAGGTTCACATACTTACCTCAAGGTGGTTAAGCATGTCTATTGTCATGTCCAAGTCACCTTTGTTTGCTACATAGACCTCGTAAAGAGAATCCTCTGCTATACCCTGAAACATCATCTGCAAGTATGCCATATCCATTTCAAAATCCTCATGCTGGGATACTTTCTCTGTAATCTCAGCTGCATTATATGATCCACGAAATCCATGACCAGAATGAACTTTCACTTTGGAATCCCCAGCAGCATACAAACTATTGGATCCATGAATGCCATAGTTTTGGGGAACTTGTGATGTTGGATCCAAGTGTTGAGGTATGGAACCTTCCTTTGCTCCCTTTGACTCTGTTCCCACATAACTCACATCATTCTTTCCATTCGGTCCCACCCTTTTAGAAACTGGGACATATGATTCAGCGTATGGGTTCAAGGTTGATGTTCCTGACGTCATTGAAATGGTGCATAAGAGTGAACTGACAAAAAAAAAAAAAAAAACCAAAAATCAAGTGATCAATTGGAGGCAGATGTAGCAAAAGAACACAGATGATAATCAACAAGCATTTTGATTTAGGGTAAGGCTCTAATTTTCCGCAACTCGTGTATCACAATATAAAGTTTATCATATCCACGAAAACGCATTAGTTTTGAACTAAACTTACAGAATCACCAATTATGCACTTAAAAGTGTAAAGCATAAAAACTTTCAAAAAGGCCCAACATGACAGATCAGGTAACCTATTGGAGGCACACACAGCAAAAATAAAAGAACTATGGTAAACAGTAGTCAATTAGATTTATGGTGATGGACTCAATTAATTTGGGCTTAACTCTTATGCATCACAATGTGGCCATCCAAAATGCAATTGTTCACCAATTTTCTCTCTAAACTACCAGAAATCACCGATGATGCATCACAGATTAGAAGTGCAAGGCTTAAAAAGTTTCCAAAAGGAAGATGTAGGCACTAGAAAATGACGAGTTAAAAAAAAATTAGGTCAGCTTCAATGAATCAAAGTTCTTTGCTATAATATGAGCAAAAGTCACACACCGGAGATAAAAGTTACTTTCATATGTTGATTCTCTCCCACCATTAGCGATGAAAACTAAGCAAATTTGCATATAAAACTAATGCTAAAAACAATAAACTTTCACAGAAACTCCTACAAGTACCAATGAGGTTCAATCTAATTCATTTCGACCAAGTGAAATTACGCTGGAAAATCACAAGCCGATGCAAACAACAATATGCAATGAATACGCAAACAGCACCACCCCCACCCCCCCAAACCAAAAAAACACACACACACGAACAATCAAAACCCAACTTCAACAAAAACTGATGGAACGAACGGGAAGGGCGCTATCACATTCCTCGAGTTTTCACTGAAATTCCACCCGCGATCCATCAATTAAACGTTCTATCGACATGAAACGCGATGCAAGCGCAACAAATTACATCTCTAAAAAATCCACCGCCATCATCGCAACAAACGCAAACACAAAGCCCAAAATGCACAGAAAAACGCACCGATAGAGAACTAAACAAATTTAATCGACAAAATTTTTGAAGAAATAAAAAATTACAGCAGTTAAAAGCTTCAGCGAGAGAAAAATTAGAATCACCGCCGCGACGAAATGAAAAAAAAGGAACAAAAAAGACAAAGAAAACAACAACGCCGGAGCTTCACCGGCGAATATAGTGATGAACAGTGATCAGCGTACGAGCGAGAAATTCTTCGAGAGGAAGAAAAAATTCGAGCTGCGCGATCGCTTTCGCTTTTTCGACGAGTCTCCAGAGAGGTTGTCACCCGCGTCTCTCTCTCTCTCTCTCTTCCTTATTTCTCTCTCTAAGACCCTTGTCCCCCTCTTTATTATGTCCTTCCTTTTTTTTCCCTTTCTAATATAAAAAATAAATAAAAAATGAGCGTTACGCGATGACCCGTTATTATTGTTACGAAAATATAATTAGTTAGTGTTACGTTTGAATAGCTAAAAATAATAATGGGTATGGGTTTGATGTAGACACTCTCATCTGTCTATTACAGGTTATTTATTTTTCCTAAAAGTATAACAATTAAAGCGGCTCATTTTCTTTAAAAAAATTGCATTAGTAAATGTTAATATGTTCATTTGGAAATAAACTCTTATTTTTTTGGAAATAAACCCCTCAATCGACTCACTTTAGAATGGTAAATATTAACCATTTTGACATTATTTAGAAGCATACTTGTAAGTTGTAACTAACACTCTTCATCTACAAATAAGTGCTCATGTCAAATGCATCAAGTTTCATTCTCAGATATTTGTAGATGAACTCAGATATGAGATGTCATATATGGAACTCAAATAGGCCTCAACAAATCATAAACCTGATTGGCAATTTGTACTAAATGTGTTCTAAAGTGTGGCAACTAGAGTACAATTAGTGTAAATTGCTAGGGATTATTATTAGTTTGTAACTCTGCTTTCCTTTGTATTCTACTAGTGGCAGGTTAGAATACATTATGATATGGCTGTATATGTTTCATTAGGGGTATGCCCCTATTTTGATGTATTACACAACTGATGTATTGTTGATCTCGCGGGTCTTACTCGTTATTTTCGGGGAATAAAATCATTTACCTTTCCTCAAAAAAAAAAAGTATAATTTATTTCTCCAAAGTACCACTCTTTTTCTTTCTTCTAAAAGATATATAAGTTGTCATATAAAAAATATCAGCATTAATTTAAATAGGAGCAATTTTCATTTCAAAAATATAACTCATTATATCAAAAGTATTAATGATAGTATAAATCGTGATTTCTAAATTTTAATTCGAGATTTCAAAAGTCTTAGTTCAACGATACATTGTATAACTTTCCATATCAAAGATATCATACTATGTTCATTTTAAGAATGCGTTTGACGTGTGAGAATAAAAGATAAGAGACATCTCATATCTGAGTTCGAGAAGAATCATTCATTATTAAAGGAATATTAATTCACTTTTATATAATATAATAGATTAAATAATCAAATTCATACATAAAATCAAATATACATATTTAAATATCACAAATCATTTGTCGATATTTTTGCACGCCAAACATATAAGAGTACAAGTGTTAGTATTATATAAGTAACCTCTCCATTTTCTAAATGTTCACATCAAATGTAACAGTCTTATTCTCTAAAGAATAATTTTACTTGTAAAAGGTATTACTTTTATCAATGTTATTTTTAGAAGTTATACTCTTTCTTCAAAAGGTATTAATATTGGTTTTAAACGTAACACTTTTCATTCCAAAAGTATAAATTGATATTTCAAAAAGTGTCAATTCGACATTACAAAGCATAATTTTCCGTATAAGAATATATCTATCACTACAGTCTACTAAGTATACTTTTTCTATTTGAAAGTACAAATGTTATTTTTATAAGTAACAATTTTTGTTTTAAAAGTATAAATGATCATACTAGTCTTATTGTATGAAGTATATTACCTTTACGTTGATCATACTTCTTATGTGCAAAATTTTCTATAATAAATCATTAATTCCAGAAATATCAATTTTACGATAAAAAAAAAATATAATTTATTTCTCCAAAGTACCACTCTTTTTCTTTCTTCTAAAAGATATATAAGTTGTCATATAAAAAATATCAGCATTAATTTAAATAGGAGCAATTTTCATTTCAAAAATATAACTCATTATATCAAAAGTATTAATGATAGTATAAATCGTGATTTCTAAATTTTAATTCGAGATTTCAAAAGTCTTAGTTCAACGATACATTGTATAACTTTCCATATCAAAGATATCATACTATGTTCATTTTAAGAATGCGTTTGACGTGTGAGAATAAAAGATAAGAGACATCTCATATCTGAGTTCGAGAAGAATCATTCATTATTAAAGGAATATTAATTCACTTTTATATAATATAATAGATTAAATAATCAAATTCATACATAAAATCAAATATACATATTTAAATATCACAAATCATTTGTCGATATTTTTGCACGCCAAACATATAAGAGTACAAGTGTTAGTATTATATAAGTAACCTCTCCATTTTCTAAATGTTCACATCAAATGTAACAGTCTTATTCTCTAAAGAATAATTTTACTTGTAAAAGGTATTACTTTTATCAATGTTATTTTTAGAAGTTATACTCTTTCTTCAAAAGGTATTAATATTGGTTTTAAACGTAACACTTTTCATTCCAAAAGTATAAATTGATATTTCAAAAAGTGTCAATTCGACATTACAAAGCATAATTTTCCGTATAAGAATATATCTATCACTACAGTCTACTAAGTATACTTTTTCTATTTGAAAGTACAAATGTTATTTTTATAAGTAACAATTTTTGTTTTAAAAGTATAAATGATCATACTAGTCTTATTGTATGAAGTATATTACCTTTACGTTGATCATACTTCTTATGTGCAAAATTTTCTATAATAAATCATTAATTCCAGAAATATCAATTTTACGATAAAAAAAAAATATAAAAGTTACTTGTTAATGTAAGTTAGCGACACTTCCCACATCAACACTCTTAATTTTGTAAGTATAATTATAACTGACAAAAATATCAGCGTTACATCCAAAAGTATAAGTTTTCGTTTAAAATGTAAAAATAAAAATAAAAATAAAAAAGCGAAAGAAAAAAAGAAAATTGAAAAAAAACTGGATCCACCTATGCACCTAATCTACGCAAGTTTTGCCTTAAAATATTTGATTTACCAATCATGGAAACCTTATGGGAGATACCAATATTAGAACCTGAATCCACAGGTTGATAATCCGATTTTGCCAGGTGATAACCCGATATTGCCAGGTGACTAGCAAATCTAGCAGTCAAATCTGTCCTCAAGGATTATCATCTGTCCTTAAAGATTATCATCCAAGTAGATTCTTCTGTCTAATATTCATACCTCACCAAGTTTATTTCATATTGACATACTTGAGTAACTTCTGATAAGCAAGATCAGCAAAACTGCGAGCATAATGTTACCAAACTAAGCCAATTGAAATAGGCAATGGCCAAACATAGCAATAAAACCAAAACTTCTTCAAAATAGAGAAGGAGAAGGACTTAGAAAGACATAGGGAGAGAAAGTGCAGGATTTTATTCAAAGGAAAAGCAATCTAAAGGATGATTTTTACATTACAACACCTTGCCTTTTATAGGTAAGGTTTCACCCAGAAAACACACACTAAAAGTGAAGTAGTTGTAACACCTAATATTACCAAAAAGAAAGAGAAAATTACTTTAAAAAAATATTATACATTAAAGCTTACAAAAATATTTATCAATGAGAATCATAATTTTTAATTCATAATAAAATTTCACTATTACCAATATATTTTTCATATTTTTAAAATCAATTTAAACAAAATCTTCAAACCTTCAACCATACATTTTAAAACGGCGTCGTTTGGATCAACACTATATCCATAAGTTTCAGAGTTCCAGCAGAGCTTAGATATGGATGACCTCTCAAACAACGCCATTGCCATACTCCAAAACAACGGCATGGCGACGCTTCTTCCTTCTTCTCCGCTACTTTCATCCCACAGTTGTCTTCTTCCCACTCTCCCTATGTTCAAGTTACTTTCTAGCCCCTTTTTTTTTCCCACATTCCTTGTTTTTTTTTTTCGTGTTTGGGTTCCATTTGTATGTAAATATGTATGCAAGGTGGAAGGGAGATTGCCATTTTTATGATGTTATCTTTTTTTGAACATTAGGGATCAAACTGGGATTCTTTGTAGCTGGAGGAAATGTAAGTTACATGGCAAAATCATGGCTTCTCGGGACGATTCTTCCTCGAAGTTCAGTTTGCAAAATGGGATCCTTTGTCGAAGGAATTTGATTACTATTGGCCTTTCCACTTCACTTTCTTTTCTCGTTTCTTTCTCAGGTAAAATCCCATTAAAGTTTTGGCTGTGTTCTTTTGGATTTTTATCTTGCTTTTTGATGCATTTTTATGCCTCTGCTAGAAATTGGTTATGTTTCTGAATTTCGTTATGTAGCTCTCGTGAATTTCTGGAATTGGCTTGGAAGTTTGTTTTCAATTAAATTCTTCTGTAATTTGGAAAGTTCCTCCAGGTTCTGATGCTGCAGATGAAATGAAAATGGCTTCTGTTGTGGATGAAATAAATGCTTATTCTTATCTGTATCCTGTTGAACTTCCATCCAGAAAGTATAGCTTCAAATGGTAAGCTCTCTCCCCTCCCACCAATTATGAAGCTGAAACTCTAGTAATTCACCCACTTCCTGTCAAATAGTAGAATGATTTATTTCTCCTGTGGTCCCAGAAATAAGAACATTTAAGATTGGGAAAGGATCCAATTTAGTCCAGAAATGGACATGAAATTTTTCTTATGAAAAGATTTTTAGTTTTCAAGAACAATGGCCCTAGGTATATTTTAGACATATCCAGAAAGCAGAAAGTTCTATGGCTTAGTTTTAAATAACATTTCTCAACAGCAGCATTCTTTTAAGTTTGAACAAAATTGCATACTTTTCCATTAACTAATTCAGGAACGGTGTTTGATTGCTGTTGATGTCTAATGTTATGTCTGGTTTTCCCACGAAAAATGCGAATTCCCAGCTATCTTTTGACCCTGACAAGATTACTTGATCCTTGGAATGTCCCTTAATTCACCAGTTCTCTTCTTCATTATCCTTTTACCTTTGAATTGTAGGAACCTTACTCTTTTCATCTGTTTGAAGGGTGGAATCCAGAAAACCAGAGCGTTATTCGTCAGCTGCGCCGCTTTCACGTAAGTAACTGAGCACTTCAACTTCAATTTAAAAGCAAGAAATGTGAACATAAGGTTGTGTCCTTCATATGTAAAACTTCATGGTACTTGTTATTTTTCCAGTTTATCAGTAATATACATTCATTTGTTGTTTGAAATGTCACACAGCTAATGCACGCCTCCGGATTGTTTCTGAGAGGGTTGATTTCGTTGATAACTTCATAATCTCGGTCTCGGTAATTATTGTGTATATACCGACATTCTTGCAATCTTAATAGGTTTTTAATGTTACTCTATGGAGATAATTAATTAACTATGTATCGTTCAGATAGGTCCCCCCAATGCTCAGATTTTAAAGTCGAAGGAAAAGAGTGCATGGAATGCCAAAGATGTTGCTGATTCTGTTTTGTCTGAAAAATCTGCTTTGGTAATGTGACTCTTATACCAAGCTATTCTAGGCCAACGTCATGGTCTTATAGTTACTGTCGTCGAATAGAGGCCAAAGAATGCTGCTTTTGCCCGCATAGAATCTGATTTTGTTCTCTAAAATCTTAGCTGTTCACTGAGTTACCCTCTGGAAACATGAAGTACAACATTAATTGCTGGTGACAGTGTGTTAGATAGGAAATAAAGCGATCATCCTTGAAATGCACCGTTGTACATGTGTTCATGTATTACAACTAGATGTTAATTAGAAACCGCGAATGAGGGTGATTGTATGTTTTGGCCTAATCTGGCTGTGAAGCCTTCGCACTAATGTTCTGAAACTTTCTGCAGAGGGTCACCTCCACTCAGCGATTAGCGGAAAGTTCTGTCCTTGATGCGCATACTTCAGAAGTTAGTTCTGTTGCTTAACCATTGTAACTTTGTGCAAAATTCGCAAGCTTTACAAATTGGTAATGCTCACATTTGCTTATGTTTACCTCATGATTCTATGTCGCAGATTGATGGTGAGCCATATTGGTATTATGAATACCTTGTGAGGAAATCACCAACACAAGTTGTGAGTTATAATTCTTTTATGGTACAAGCTACTTATGGTGTAAATCACCAACATAAAGCCATCGTTCTAACGCTCTTTATTAACCCTTGCAGGCAAACGATCCAAATATTTACAGACACTATGTTGCTTCAACTGCTGAAAGAGATGGTAGGATTGGCAGTTTTACTACCATTTTCAGGCATCAAAATGTTGCAAATGCAGCCATCTGATCTTACAAGAGTGTCCTTAGTTTACATTGGTTTCGTCTCAATGATGCTTCGTACTGAATGTGTTATTGCAGGCTATTTATATTCATTGAGTGCTTCAACACTTAACAAGCAATGGAACGGCGTAAGTATTCCCTTTCTGAAATTTTTGCTTTGTTTAGTTGTTGTGTCACCAACCTATGATGATGCATGGCCACAAATCTTGCCCGAAGTTCTTCATCAGTCTTTTCAAATTTGGAAATAAGGTCAGAACTTAGCTGCTACTGTAGTTAGTGAAGGATGTCTTCGTGAATGCCCCGACAATTTTCATCCCCTGGTGTTCATAGCATCACCAGGGGCAAAAGTTTATACTACTCCACAGCTTTGCTATCACGATGGTCGCAGCACTTCCCCACTGCAACACTTCTGTTGTCAGTTCAGTTTAGTGTTCTTCAGATAACCAATCACTCTGAACTCCCAAGTTCTGAGCTTTCAAGCCTGCATTTTATGCCATCTGCTACCATTTTAACTGTTCTTTTTTTCGTAAATACCAAGAAACTAATGCTTGATGACTTTCATTTTGGCAAAGTGTTTCATTTTGGATTAAAGTTTGAAAGCGGATGATGCTATGTTGATGTTGCAGATGGGACCCCTGTTGCAGAAGACCGTGGAATCGTTCCGGTTGATTGCTCCTACAGAAAACTACGTGCCTCCATTCAAGGATCCATGGAGATTTTGGTGATAGCTCTTCTCCGACTAAGTATTCACACCAACCAAGTTGCCAGCTTTCGAAATGCTTAAATTTATGTATTTTTCCACAGTGAATAGCTTAGGAATTTTGAGTAAATTCAAGTTGTTTTGATGTGAGGATATGTATGAAGAACTATGCCAGTGGGTGATGGAAATGACCTTTGGAGACAACGATCTCCAGAAAATCTTTTTCTCAAAAGCCAAAAAAAAAAAAAAACTTGGGGAGAAACCGGATATCGTTTTCTTAAGAACCCAAAAAAGAAAAAAAAAAAAAAAACGAGAAAATCGTTTTCTTAAAAACCCCAAAAAACTGTCAAAATAAAAATAAAAATTTGCGGACAAAACGATTTCATGCATTTCGTTTTCTTAAGAACCCAAAAAAATATATAGTTGAAACGATTTTCAGAAATTCGTTTTCTCAAAAAACAGAAAGAACAAAAGTTGGGGAGAAAACGATTCCCTGGAATTCACCTTATTAAAAGAGGCATGTTAATTGAAGGACCCGTTTTAATAAACACATGACACTTTTTAAAATTTTAAGTGATAAAAAGACAATAATATCCCTAAACATTTTAAATAATAAAATAATTTTTTACCTGGCCAATTTTTTTGGATAAAATTGCCCATGGTGGGCAATTTTATCCAAAACAATTGCCCACATGAACAATCACCCAGTGGGCGATTGTTTTGGATATGGGCGATTTTATCCAAAAAAATCACCCACTATGGGCGATTTTTTTCGGAAAAATTATTTTGCACAAACGATTTTTTCTACAGTTTGCTGGAAATTCATTTTTCCGGC
The DNA here is from genome assembly GCA_016801395.1 of Leptodermis oblonga. Lineage (NCBI taxonomy): Eukaryota > Viridiplantae > Streptophyta > Magnoliopsida > Gentianales > Rubiaceae > Leptodermis > Leptodermis oblonga. The sequence continues at coordinate 35,508,232 of CM028757.1, read as the reverse complement.
GAACAAGGCCAAAATTTATATTAACATTAGTAAAATATAGTCGAAAAACACCGAAAATTGCAAGACCAAACCACAAGACAAAGAAGGAGCGAAGGAGTCCACACTAAAAAAACTTCTGATTTCACAACATATGTGTAGTAGAAAAGGGAAGGGCAAAACGGTCATTTCACGGCTCAAATTTTTAAAAAATATCCTGTGTTTAATAAAAAGTGTCCTTCAATTAACAATTCCGTATTAAAAACCCAAAAAATAAAATAAAATTGGGGAGGAAACGATCTTTTGACAGGCTTAATTTCGAATAAAATGAAATTATAAAAAAACTCATCATATCTTCAAGACAGGTGTTTGAAGGTGAACAAGCATCCTCGTCTTGAAATTGTTGTACACAAGTGATATATGGGATCTGAACTCGCCGGCTACAGCCTACGGATCCTGTAGAACGAAAACTAACCCAAGGCAAGAAACAAAACAAGATCCAGTCTGAGTAAAGAAGCAAAAAATACTTTCATATAAACAGTAGAAAGTTAATTACAATTTGAGGGAATTGATCCCACAGAAGTAGGGGCGGAAAGGGGAAATGATGGGGTAATTGCTTTTTCCCATTTCAAAATCATCTACCTTTCCTTTTTCATCTCCTACCCTCATTGTCCCCATCTTCTCCTCCCTCCCTTGCCGAAACCACGAAGATCGAGGCGCTATAAACTGCATTTACAGAAGTGAATCTTGGGGCTAGTCTTGTGAAGTGGTAGAATATTCAAAAAGGAGGCGTTTAGATGGAGCAGATTGAAGCAACACACGCAAACGGCTCGTAAGCTGGTAGATCAAAGTCCACTGCATTGCCATCTCTGAATCCTTCATTTGCCTAACAACAGATGCCTGAAAATCCAACCGAACAAAATGACGCCACAATTTTCTCCTCTATAGCATGATAGTAGGAAAGTGCAAATGAGACATGTCTGCCGTCAACCCGGCTTATATCTTATCTTCCTTCTCCATAGTTTTGCTAGTGCTTGTATTAGATCACAAAGAGGACATCGAACCTAATTCTACTTCTCGGGAGATTATTGAGAGTTTTTATGACACAACTTTCACTACTGACTTTAACAGACAAATCATGGATGAAGGAAACGTAAAATCACTCTGGTAGTTCATTGTAACGTACGTTAATCGCCATAAAAATGGAAAATTAAAGACAAACCTGTAGACGCTTTCCTAGCTGGACTTCCACTTCTGTACCAAATGAAATGTTGCTAGCTAGAGATTTAAGTGGATCAACCGTGGGATCAACAGATAGCAAACTGGGAATTTGGGGTGCGTATACTAGCCTCCACCTGGCATTTCCAAACTCTCCCTTTCCTTCTATCCTTGGCATTAATGTTTCGAGAGTTGCGGTAGCAAGCTTCTTAAATGCAAGTTGGCCATCACTCTCTAAGATAGATTCAGCCAATTGACTTTCAAAGACTCTAGCAGCCTGTTCAATCAGTCACAAATACAATCACATCATATGCTTGTACAAACACAGATAAACTAATTCTTCTACCATCTTGACCTACGACCTTAAGCAGACAACAAAACCAAAATTCACTAAACCTACAAGTATGGTCAGCTATCTCTGTACTTTGTTGCATTCATCTGGGAGCAATCAAGTTTTTTTGGACGTACTCTATCAACGTATTAGCAGCATACAACTAAAGAAGTATAAAAGATCTGCTGATTGCAAAAGATCCAAGATCCCATCACGAACATTATGATATTTGTGCAAAGGAATTCCTGATGAGATTAAATGACAGGTATCTAAGTAATTACACAATTTCTTGTGTTAAAGAAACAAGATTCACACTAATCATCCACTGGGGGTTCAAAGTTCCTTAATAAAGCACTGTAACTATAACAATCCAACAAGATTAAATGGTCACAACCACTTTGACATTTAATTGTTACCTCAGAAGGTGATAGAACATCTTGTTCCACAGAACGTGTTGAGGTGACAACCAGTTTATCCTGCCATTTGCTAGCGGGACTTTGAATTCTGAATTGCCACTCAGAACCAACTAGAGCCAAGTCCAGCAACGGATCAAGTCCATTATCAGGCTCAAATTTTGCTACATTAAGGTGATCTCGCTTAAGCCTTACCTGTTTTCAACACAATTGGACCTCAATTAAAAGAGCTTACACTAAATGGGCAAATCAAAAACTTTGCACAACACCAGTAGTACGTAGTGAAGAACATAAAGAAATTAACCTGAGTTGCAACAAGATTCACATCACCATTTTCAAATGTCAAAATGCCTTTAGGTTTTATCCATTTGGGATGAGCTGTCCCATTCAATTCAAGCTCTCCACTGACAGCAAAATTAAGGATCAAAGGATATACTATCCTCAATTCTGGTCCCAGAACAAGCTTCAAGTCACTAAGACGCATGTCTAATTTGGGTTTACTACTACTGACTTGGAGCATCTCCTTCTCATCTTCAGCTTGTTTACCTGAAAGTGGTTGAAATCCAAATCAATTGTCCCAGAAATGCAAGACATGAAACCTTAATAACGGCAAGTATAGAAGTTTCTTATGCAACAACAAGCATCACAGCAGTGGCGTGAAGCTTTAATTAACGTATGAAACTATAACTTCTACATGGGGAAATTGAACCAACATCCCTTGAGGTCGACCAAGATGTAAAGGATGTAAGACTCCCTAGAAGTAGGATTTAGATTCTTTTGATATAGGAACTTGTTAAACTTATAGAAACATTTCCATATCAGAAGGGCGACTGATCACCAAGTTTTTTCCACCCCCCAATCCCCCAAATCAATTGCATAAATATAAACAGAGCCAAACAAAAAAAAATTACCAGAAAGATGTTAAATAAATGAAAGCAGTTTTTTTTATGCTCTCAACAATATTTGCACCAGAACAAGGCATGTGTTCTAGTTACAAACTGACACCATATTTTCAACCTTTCGTCTTAAGAACAAGGTATGTGCTCATGTTTCAACCGACTCCATATTTTCAACCTTCTCTTACGAGCAGATTAAGAAAGATCCAATTGAACCTATAGAGGCACAATTATCAAATATCATATTACCCAGAGAAGACAGAAAAATCACAATAAGATCCTAACTTACCAGAAACTTGATGACTTGGGATGCTTGAAGCAACAGGTTTCAAATTAAGGAAACGTGAAACATATTTAGATGCAACAACACGGTTGTAACCAGTAATGGGCAGCCTGGACTGGTCAGACACATCTCTGTTGAATGGAGCTGAACCACTAGCCTTATCGTGGGGTAAATATGCTTCACCGTGACTTAATTTAATTTTCCCTGATATGGTTGGTTGCAATATGGACCCTCTGATCTGCATCTGAGTATCAACCTGACCACTATTACCAGGACAGGTCAGTTCATGAAGTTCAGATAAAGACAGGAAGAAAAGAATTTGAACTTCCTTGCTAAAAGTTCAGATACAAAGATATCCGGATCAGGGATATCTAAATCTGGGATATGCATACTGGGCAAGTATTGATTGAGTTTTTTAGACACAAGATTAGACCAAAATGGATAAAATGAGTATGTACAAAGGTAGCCAGACAGGGATCTCTAAATCTGGTTATGCATACATGGCTCATATATATAAAACTTAGTGGCAGAACCGTCTTTTATTTCTTCATCTTAATTAACTGCTCAGTGTACATTCTATAATACAATTCAAAAACAGAGGAAGGCATATCACAAAAACAATGAACACATGATAACTCGTAAATTAGATTGATGATATGACCCATCCCATTGTAACACAGTAGGAAATGGATAGTATATCTAAGCTAGATAAAATCATCCAAAAGTTTATAATGAAAAGGTTTGTACAAACAGATTTGAACATTCTCAACCAAATGTTCCAGCAAAAATATTCATAAAAAGTGCAACATCTCCATTCACCAGGGCAAGCATAAATTCCAACAAAAAATTAAACAGTATGCAACAATAATCAATTAATATTCCCCCCCCCTCCAAATTCATTAATTAAACGGAATTGTTATCAGCAGGCCACCTTTTACTATTCGTAGGCCACTTTTTAAAATTTTTATACGTGAATTTACATTTTTGCCCTTTATAGTTTCTAACTTTATAAAAAAATTACCCAACTTTTTTAAATCGCCTAGCCAGGCGATTTTATCTAGGAAAGATAAAATCGAAAATCGCCTGTACTAAGCGATTTTCCCAGAGAAAATCGGTGTCCTGTGGCGATTTTCCCTTAAAAAAAGGCCACAAGTCGGCGTTTTTTTCAGGTTTTCCCGGTCATTCGTCAGAAAATTGTTTTTCCGGCGAACGACCACTAAATTTTCGAAAAATCGATTCTTTTAGGGAAAATCGCCTGGCTTGGGCGATTTTATCTGGGAAAATCGCTTGGTCTGGGCGATTTTCCCAGAAAAAATCGCCTGGCCTAGGCGATTTTCTCAGGGAAAATCGGCTGGCATGGGCGATTTTCCCAGATAAATTCGCCCAGGCCAGAAAATCTGGGCGATTTTCCCTGAGTTAAAAAAGTTGGGTAATTTTTTTTTTTAAAGTTAGAAACTATCAAGGGTATATTTGTCTTTTCACCACTTAAAATTTTAAAAAGTGTCCTATGTTTAGTAAAATGGTACCTGCAAATAACATGCCCCTAATTAAAAACCAAAGGAGTAAAAGATAACTAACCTAAATGTATTTTTGGCTCGCACTTCCAAAACTTCACATTTCAAGTCAATTTTATCACCAAGAGACTCCTCACTTGTTCTCAGAGGGAGGTTACCTTTCAGAGAAATTTTTCCTTTCCTGCTTACTCTACCGTCCAATGAACCAATACACAGTCGATTAGAATCCACAAGAACTGTGCCACCAACATTTGTTAAAGGTTTCCGGAGCACAGGTGAGGATATAGTTGCCCTGTGGAAAGATGCCGAACCATCAAGGACTGGCTGTTCAACTGTACCTCGAACCTGGGTAAACAAGACATGTACTTTTAGACCATATCAGAATAATGGGTGGAGCATATTTCTGTCCTGTAAGTCACAAATTCTGAGAGCTACCAATAGTGAATGAGTAAATTGGGCTAAAACAGCTGCAGATGTAATGTATTCAACATACCTGAAGCATTACTTCAGCATTTCCATGGAGCCAGTTGGCATAAGGAGATAATGCTGTCAATAACATCATGCCACCATCTTTAATATCTGCATCAACCCTTACTTCTCCATCATCCAAGATATTCCAGTTTAGACCTTTGAGGCTTTCAGTCAGCTTACTATCCCATACCTCTTCATTTCTTTCTCTGGAGCCTTTTCTATCATTGGCTTCGTCACCGGATCCTTTATTCCTTTCAGACGTCCAATCACGAGACCATCTTGCCTCACTTTTATCTCTTTCTGTACTCTCCTCCTCCATTAAATTGTTTTGGACAAAAGCGATAGGAATACTTCCTTGAACATGTACATGGCCATTTTGTATTATAGGTTCAAATTTTGCATTGAATAGAAAACGACTTGTTGATGTTAGAGATGCGACGATTTCAGCTCTCCCAAGAACAATCCCTCCAATAGCACCATCCAGCAGCCTCACTTGCACATCGCATTCTGGTTTAGCAAGACTTCCTCTAAGGTCCCCTTCCATGTGTAGAATACCCTTAATTGGAGCTAAAAGTTGCCGCAATGAATGAACTGCTTCAGTTGCTGAAGTTTCTATAACCTGAACTAAAGTAGGAATAAAACTAACAGGGAAATTCAGAACAGCAAAATGCAAATTGGTTTTTGGCCCCAACAAAGTCCCATCAGCATGGATGGTGGCATTGTCTCTCTGGATTAAGATTCTTTCAAGACGTAAACCATCATCATTGCTATAGGCTCCAGCAGCCAAAACTCGCTGAGTTTTGTAGGTTCCCCACTCCCATTCTTCCCCATTGAAGTCAAATTCAGCCTGCAAAAGATAACATAAGATACTCCTATGCAAGGGGGAAAATTAAATAAATTTAAAAGTGCATCTTAAAAGTCAAGGCTTAATTTGTGAGAACACAGAACTTAGCAGGTGCACTGAGAGTAAGAAATACATAGCATTTGCAACTAGAGATTTTTGATTTTTGATGTGCCTATATTAATTTCTAGGGTCACAAGAGTAGTCCTAAAACTAATATATATAGAAGGGCAATAACGAGAAAGAGCATAATTATTATATAGGAGAATTGTCGTGAAATAAAAAAAAAATTAAAAAAAAAGTGAAAAAAAGAAGACAACAAAAGTAGTTAGTCTAGAATTATAAATTAAATCAACAATTTGGTAAGTGAATCCAAAGTCCTAGGTTTACTTAATTGCGTTAGTATTTTGTCTCATCAATATTAATTTGCTAGTTATTTTATGATACTTAGTAGTTCTTTATTGATTCATATTAATATCTTTACTGTTGCTGATCTAAATAACAACAAGAAACGATATAGACCTAGCAACTGATATCCTTCTAGACCTTCCCTGGGGGAATGACACTTGACTTGCCCATTCACTTGTGTGTGTAGAAATAGGCGACCAAAGATACAGATTAAAATTAACTACAGATGGAAAGATTTTTTAGCTACATACCATTGTGTCCCCATTGCCACCTCCACTTGCATCCAGCATGCCATGCCAACGACCTCTGAGTTCAGCTAAACCAGGAAGGTTGAAATCTTCAAGCACTACTTCATCCGAAGGATTAGAAAGACCTCGAATTTCCTGAAAAGTTTGAAATAATTAAACAAAGCTTAGAACAATTGATATTTGTAATTCCTGGTGATCTCTATCTTGTCTCCATGAAACTCGAGTAACCAACAATGGAAAATTAATATTGACAATTCCAAAACTACCTCAAGAAGTTTTTGAAGGCTTTCAGCATATATCCCCACTGACTGTAAACTCTGGATGAAAAGGTCCTGAAATCAATTCAAGAAAAGCAACCAGAGTCAAAGTTTGTCAAAACAAGGTACCAAACAAGCGACACAAAAAGTTAGGGATGTCTTCATCTATTCTTTAACAGGACATTGAAAGTACCAACAAGCTGCCCCTTGGACAAGGCATGTTAACTGAATTATATAAAGTTCTTGCAAGTAATCAGATAATCACCTTGGACCTCGATCGAACAGCAGGATCCGAATTTCGAGAAAGTAGTCTTGCAAGTGGAAGCATCTCAGCAATCTCAGCTCCTGGAACCTCAAGCCTCATTCTCCATCTACCCATAGAAGATATCACACTGCCCAAATGTCCACTCATTGCTCTCCGGAACAAGCTGCCCCTTTCATTTCCACCAGGGGTTCGATCTCGTGAACCAGGCAAGACATATTCTCCCTGAAGTTCATACTTGCTATTGCTTTGCTCCAACATAGCTTTCTCAACAGTAATCTGACCATTAAATGTCATCATCAACAGAAGCAAAACAAATTGATAACATGCCTCTAATAAGAAGATCAAGAGTATAAAAGTAAGAGGATATTGAGATAAGAACCTATCTTTTCCTCCCTAACTGGGAACTTAATAATTCACCCCCCAAGAAACATACAGTTATTGCACAGTATACTCCACTTATTGCCTGACTATTTGATTGTCTCAATTAACCAAATAAGAAAAAGAGTGACAAGGATAAAACACATTACCATTTTAAATACGCAGGGTGAGAGGTGAATCTAATACTAAGAGTGGAAACATTAGTTAGCATATCAGACTTCCCTTCTGAAGTGCCCAAGTCAGTTTCTTAATTTTGATAAAATGAAAAAATTAGCTATGAGATTCACTTAATGACTTAGCTTATCTTTAGTTCCAACAAAATTAGATATAAATACACATATTTGTATATACATTAACACAAGCAAGTATCTGCATGCATGTGAAGAGATGCAAGAGTAAAATCAAATGAATATTCTAGCGAAACACGAGAATCACCTCATTTAAGAAGAAACATATGAACACTAAGGCACAGAAAAACATCCCATGCTTTCTCTATATCGTAGATGCTCCAGTCCTACCCAGAGATTTGCTAGAGATCATTAATAAGGGCCATTAACAAGACCTATGTTTCGTTCCTTAAGGTAATCGTGTTCAGCTCTATCTCCATATAAATAAAAAACATTTAGTTCGTGAACAGCTCGGTGCTTCTCTAACAAATTCTTTCAAAGGTAATATCAGATGACTTATGAGTACTCATTTATAGCCACGGAGCTGAACAACTCAAATATAAACCAGCTTTATAATTAAATAGACTGAAGGGTTATGGCTATTTGAGGATGTGATACAACAGTAACTCGATAATGTTCCAAATGAAAAGATGTATCAGTTGCACGTCCCAGAAGTAAGTCATTTGTGTTCCAAAAATTTTTCTTGTCCTGATTCAGGGAGATAGTGAAATTTAAAAATTAAAAATAAAACAAAAGGCATAATTATGTACTCACAACATCACCACTCCATCTAGCAGCCACATCAAGAGCCTCACCCAATGCACCGCTGAATTTTGGCCGAAGGACAGACAATACACCATGACCTCTTCTTTTCTGAAAATTGAGTTGAATTTCTGCCTGAAAACCAGTAATAAAAGTTCAGCCAAGCAAGTAAACAGAATACTCCCTCCGTTCCATTAGTTAGAAGGGTCCACTTTCCCTAATGTACAACTTATTATGGATGTCAAGGTACAACACCTAAAATAACTAATTTGACACCATTTATTCCATTCATATCCTTACTTTTTTATGTATGGACTAATTGTGCACCACACACAATTATATTAGTAAGGGTATGAGGAGTAAAAAAAATTGAAAGTGGACTCTTCTATTGGAACAAAAAAATATTTCTCAAAATGGACCCTTCTAATGGAATGGAGGGAGTAGTTTGCTAAAACTAAAGACTCCAATTTCCATCCCCAAAGGCACAGCAAGAAAAATCTAATCAGTACCCCAGACATTAACGCTAATAAACGAGACACTGATTGATCAACAGCTCAAAATTTCTGATATCTTCATTTGCATAAAATTGTTGCAAGCAAAATATATAACTTATACTCTTTTCCCCAAGACTACAAATCAAATAGAATTGACCAGTTAAAGTCAAAAGATGATTCACTGGAAGAACTATTTTTTTTTTCTCCCCCCAAATACCTTTAAATAAAAGCTGTTGACCATGATGCATAGAAGTCAACAAGATGCAATCTATAGACAAAGCCAAAACTAGAGATAGCCCTCCTGGCATTCCCTGTGAATCATCCTAATCTCCCTTTCATTCCATGTCTTATGATGAAAAGTTTTAAAACCGATGCTGGTTCTTTTGAATTTTTATCTTAAAAAATTCAAATACTCTTCCACCATGAGCACAACAAATACAAAATCCCATTTCTTGACTTTTGATCAACAGATCCTAACAAATGGTAAAGGACCGAAAGCCAAACAGGTAAATCCATGATAAAAGGACACATGCAAGACATAAGATCAGAATATCTTGACAAGCATCCAGAATCAACAGTTTACAAAAGTGTAAGTTATTCGACAATTTTTCAGATGCGCCAGCATTAGAATGCCATAAGATGCAGAAATATTTGTAACAATCATACGGTGGGATTGACTCTATCATCAAAAGACATTACAACAACAACAATTTTCTATAGTTTTCTTTCCATTCTTTCTAGGTCTTTTAATTTTCATTTTAATATTAGTTAATGCTTCTTCACTTTCTACCCATCGTGCATGGAAACTAAGGTTCTTCTACATACATGTCCAAACCATCTTAGAAAGGGTTTCTCTCATTTTTTCATCTATTGGTTACTCCTACTTTCTTTCTGATGCATTCATTGCTTACTCTATCTAGTCTAATGTGTCCACACATCCATTTCAACATTCTCTTTTCTGCATCTCTCATTTTTTGTTCATCTTCATATTTAGTCACCGAACACTATAAACCGTATTCATATTCTTCAACAGATATTACAAACCCCACCACCCCTACCCAAGAAAAAAAATTAAATAAATAAAACACACACATGCAGAGGTAACTGCCATGTCCAAAAAGTCAGCTAAAATAAACAGAACTACAAAAGACTCCACACGCTATCTCCTGTCTGCAACAGGATATTAATCATACTAGTATAATATGAATTCTACTACTGTTGAGTTCAGTATACAATCGACATTATTGAGTAATAACCACGAAGCTCATTCAGTTGAATCATTATTGAGCTCATTCTACAATGACAACCAACATCAATCATGCCAGTAAGGTATGAAGGTCAGATCTTCACAATGCAGAAAGAAAATAACTAATCAATGTAAGGAGAGTAAGTCCTAAATATGTCACATTACGAGTATAATAAGTAGGTGACTAACAGTGGGTAGATCTGTTATCCTCACCGATCATGGTTGTCATGAGATACATACAGTTTGTAGTAACTGGCAATTTATCATCATAAATAATAGTAAAACTGGAGGGCAGTTTACCCTTTGAATGGAACCACGAAGCGATGCAAGCTCCAGCTCATCTAATGGCAAATTCCTCAGCTGGTTACATGCAAGCAGAATTCATTCATAATCACTCAGTAAAACAAGGCCAAGGGAAAGGTAAATATGTAAACATGGTGACTTACAGAAAACACCATAAACGAGGGGAGTAAAAAACAGACACCAACCTCCAAGTTAGCAGAATGTAGTGGCCGGTAGCAGGCAATGGCCTTTAGATGTCCCTTTTGTAGAGAAAAAGACAACATTTTTCCTTTCACATTTTCTTCAGAAATGGGCTGTAAAGGCCCAACAATCTCCATTGCAAGACTTTCATCCGGTCTACCTGTGGCATCCAACTGCAGCACCCATACACACCAAATGTTCAGCCATTTGAACAGTAATGGGTTTTATAGCAGGGTTAAAAAGACAGTGTCGGAGAATATCAGATTCAGGAACTGATCTCAAAGAGAGGCTACAAACTAAAATCAAATCTTGCTGTAAGTAACACCAGCCAATCTGCTCCATACGTGTAACACAAAAGAACAAAATGTGTTCTAACATCCAATAGTTTATACAATTGCCAATTCGAAGCCCCTAGAACTGTTTGCAGTCTGAGCAAAAACATAAGCCTTGAAACTTTGAACAAGCCAGCCCACTTAGTTAGCACCTTTTGATTCCTAACAGAGGTATTCATGCACAAACTTCACAATAAGCAAATGAGAGTTTCCATATCTGAATTCCTTCAGTTTGTACTAAAAGATTATCTCCACACTCATGACGAACAAAAAGGAAATGTATATTTTTATTGCGAACAAAAATGAAGAACTTGACCATGAAAATGAGCACAAAATTTTAGAAGAAAAATTATGATTGGAAACTAGTTAAAAGAAAGAACTTCCAAGTTATGATCAACAAGGCAAACCTTAATTCCATGATTTGTGATGCTAAGCACTCCAGCCAACTGAGGTGCCAGCATTAACTGATTCAGTTTTAGACCAGACATCAAGACATCACCAGAAAGAAAATGTGCAGAATTCTTGTCCCCTTCCACTTCCAAACTATTATCAAATTGTACGCCTGGATCATTACTGATGCTACTCCTGTTAGCAACCTTCCCTTGAAACTTAATCCTCCCTGTTGCTTTCAGATGCACAGGTCTTAAAGAATCTAAAGCAAAGGAAGAATCCAAGCTGAAAAACTCAAAACCACGCATTCGCAAATCCAATTCAACTCCTTCCACAACCAAAGGAAAAGCAATTTCTGCGTCAAAATCCCTGTTGTTTAACCACTGGTCATCGGAATAAGATGTTAAAACTTTTGTGTTCAATTCAAAAGCAACTGATGAAGAATTGACAATAATATAGTCATGTGCTATTATGATATCTCCACGAGCATCAGCAAGGGAACCTTCAGCTTTAGGTGCTGTCCACTTAATGTCAAATCTCCTACAATAAGAAGCATTGGTCTATTAGACATTCCGTCGATCACATCACAATGCAGATCTTCAAGTCTACTAGCAAAATCATTCGGTAAGAATCAATATTCAGATCATCAAGAGTAAAACATGCCAGAGGAATCTTACGGTTTCAATAAAGACCCAGAAAGTTTTGTTTCTCCATTTAAGTCCCCTAACTTTAGGGGCATTAGTTGGAGGTAACCAGGTACATAACGATGCATAATCTTATCAAAGGTTAAATTCCCTGAAAAGTTCACATCCATGGCCGTGTCATCAACCTCACCCTGTAAAATGAAGCTCAAAGTTAAGCAATATCAGGGAATTACTGAAGCTCAAACTAAGCAATATCAAGGATAACTAAACAATAAACTTGTAAAAGATTGATCAAACAAGTATTGTAGAAGTACAAACAAAAAATCCATTCCAACATTCAGAGATACCAGTTTGATGCTTCGACTATTAGATAATACTTCAGTGTCCATGTAAAAGAAGCTCTTTTCTTCTGCCTCCACCACCCCCCTCCCCCCAAAAAAAGGCCAATTGCATTTATATGTGACAAATACTCAAACAAATATGATTAAATATCAAACTAGCAAAACCCCCCAACAATGTATTATCAAAAATGTAGGATCCCAATCATTACAAAAGCTAAGCCCTTTTCCCACTCCGCGGGGTCGGCTATATGGATCATATCTTGCCATCTATATGGCCAAGACACATTGTTTCATTTATATCAAATTGTCAGTTTATTTACCTTGAGAAACCAATAGAAGGACTAAAATAAAAGGTTCCCCAAGTTTTCCAATATATATGTAGTATGAGTAACCACAGCAAGATCATTTTCTAGCTAACACCTGAATATTCTTGGTCACACTTTAGCACACAAGTCCATAATTTATTATCGCCCACATATGAATCTTCTGTCCTTCAGTTGGTCTATTAGTCATCAAGTCATTCAAACACGCAATCAACAATTTGAAACAAGAATCACAACAACCAAGTTAGACACCTTCTGAACTAATTGATAATGATTCCGTGATAAGGATTCTTGAAAATAGCCAGTCATACTTTTAACATCAAAATTTGAAAGCACATCATAAGATGCAGTTCTAATGACTTCATAAAGCACAATACATCTTCCAAAACACATTACTCTGCCATTCGTTTCATATTCAAGACAAGCAGATTGAGCCAAACATATAAGTACCTCTGGACATATCCATGCATTTCCTGCCCCACGAATTTCACCTCCATCAAGAAGGTTAGCTCTAATTCCATACAAGTCAGCAACCTGTCGAGTGCAGAGTAAATGTGCAGTAGAAAATATCATTACATTAATAAATAAGTAACTATTTTAAATGGATTGAAACATAACCTGCTTTCCAACATGCATTTGATACAGTTACTTACACAATTATCAGTGTTGAAAGTAAAATTAGCTGAAACATATGACAAGGGAATACGATCGAAAACTGCCACAGCACCAGCCTCTTTACTGTTCATCATTACGTCATATGCAACAGACGAAGGAATATCAGAATTGAAATGCAACATCTTCCTCGACACCAGTGCACTCCCCACAAAAATAGGAGCATCCAAGGGGCCTTGACAATTGAACACAGCTGTTACTGAACCAGCCAACTTGAGAGGGAAAATATAGAAAACGTTTAGAGCGTTTGGAAAGATCAACCTTGTAAGTAAAGGAGTAGAGTTTGCTAAAAATGGAATTTTTATTCCCATTAAAACAATTTCTTCCAAAGAAGAAAGCAGCAAATGATGAACAGTCAATATTAATGTTAGATTTAGCAGAGTAAACATGTGTATTTGGGTAGAATTCACCTACTTTGAAAACTAAGTATATTCACACCATAGACCTCACAAATGATGAAATTCCCCTTGACTGATAAGCATGTTATTTCCCCTGCTTAACTATTCCAACAATAGAAACAACTACAACTTATGTTTTATTTGGCACATCCAAATAGTTACACAATGTGCTGGCCCAACTAATGAAAACCATAATGAGGACATACCGGAAATAACAAAGGCTTCATCTTGAAAGTTTTCATAAGTGCATTAACTTCAACAGAAGGAACCTGAAGAAAGAGTCCAAAAAACAGGATCATTGACACACAAGGCTAAACTATACAAAGTGGAGACTGAGAAAGAATGAATCCTCAAATATGTGCTACACTTCCCATCTTGCCTCATTGAGGAACCATTTCCAAGTGATGACCTACAATTGCATCAAAACATACCTGACACATAAGATGAAATTCTCCTTGCTCTGGATCAATGCCAAAATCTCCTGATGCTTCTATGGGGACCTTGCCGAACCAGCCACTAGCATTGTGCAAAAATATTCGTTGGGCACGAAAACATAAACTAGCAGATATGTCCTGCCAAAATGAGTGAACATATTGGAAAAAGGTTTGCACTTAAAAGGAATCTTAAAAAGAATATAAAATATGACCAAAGTTATTCCGAAGCAGTTCAGATTTTCAAACATGAAATAACAGATTGAATGAAGACCCTCACCGGAGCACATTGTCTTAGCCTAGTAACAATTAAAGAAAATTTCAGTAACTGCTAGGTTGAGTAGGGCTGTATTGTGTTTCAGAACAAATGTCACATTTCATAATAATTTTTCATCACACCTAATAAACCTTCTTACATTTCCAATATACTTCTATTATTTTTATAACACATTCTAAATTGCATTTTTGCAAAACTTGATACGATACCGGCTCTTATCATCATTTTTTGAAGCTTAATGTGCTAAAGCCAAAGTACATTTTCATGCAAATTGAATACATTTTCTATGGACAAACCAACCAAGTACTTTTATAAAACACTAGAACTTCCACAAACTTTCACAAGACATTAACTCCTCACTTAAAACTTTCACATATTAGAGGACAAGGATTTAAGAACCCAGAAAAAGAATATATAATTACACTAATAGAATGAACTGGAAGAAACTAGTTAAAGCCAAGGACATGTTATATTTAAATATAAATAAAAGCATGTGTTTTCTACAAACATAATGACGAAACATGATCCATATAGCCAACCCCACATAGTAGAACAAAGGCTTTGTTGTTGTAGATAACAAAAATAAGACCATGTGGCCAATAAAAATACCAAAAATGATTATCATTGATATAGTCACTCTAACACCCGTTATGCCCAAAAAAATTGATCTAGAGTGATGTGCGTGAAAGAAGATAATTTCAGAAACAGATTCAATAAAGACGTACAGAAAACCTTGATGGAGCATCACATATATGGAACGTCAACCCTGTTACATCAAGCTGTCCATGAAGGTTAGGAAAAGTCTCCCCATTAGACATGCAAATATGAACCTGCAAAATTTATTGTAACACAGGTCAAATGAAAAAAAATTGTAATACATGCAAATATGCATCCAAAGTAAATGAACTACAATAAGAATGTGAAAAAAGTGAGTTTCCTTAAGCTACCAAGAATGACAAGTCCAAATCTTTGTTTGCGTAATAAAATGTCACAGCTAGAAGTATCCTGCTAAGTAAATTAAACATTTCTAACATGATCAAGAGTACAAAAAGCACTGAAGAAATAGGAATCCAGAAAAAAAACAATAATGGAAACTCATAAAAAATTCAAGTTCACAAGCACGATGCAAATAAGTAAATTGACCTTGCTCCAAAGTGTGCATGTAAAATAGCACAAAAGCCCAATTAGCAAGATATGCTATGTTCCTGGAAAGTAATATCAGGCAAGGGGTAACAGTAGAAAAGCTTGATTTGTACATCAATAGCATAATACCATTCCCTCTCGGCTCGATTGATCATATTTTAATAACAGGAATAACCAATCCCATTTAAAAAAAATAAAAAAATACCACTTAAAGTTGTCATCTCTGGAAAAGGGAACCTCGGTCTTAGAACATCCGATTGTAATAAACCCCAGGTACATGAAATTGATAGTTTCTGAAAACATTGACTGGTTCATATTTCTATGAGATACATGCAAAAGCTTGCCACCAAAAAGTTACCAACTGACTTGGTTTCATCACAACTTGTACTCCATAACAATCCATAAGTATTTCAAAGGAACAGCAGTTAAGCAGGAAATTTTCTGCCCAAACTATAGAAGAACAATACAAACTTTAAACATACGATGACATTTAAACCGGGCAGGTGTCTTACAGATATAAAATTCACCCAGGCAGTGCAACAATAATGCATAGTGGGAATGAGGATAACCATAACATAACAACGTGATTAGATACCAAAAGTTGGGAAAAGTGAATAATTAACCAAGCATAAAGGGACTGAGTGTGGCTCACCTAATTAAGATATTACTTTACCAAGGTATTGTGTGTGAGGCTGTAAGACTAAAACTTAATCAGGAAAGTGGAAGAATTCAAAACAAAAATCAGAAAACACGGGAGTGATACACATGCCAATCACAACTATTTCTGAAGAACAGCAAAGTTAGAGAAGCACCTCACCACTAGCTCTTCCATTGCACCATTGGATTGGAATTTCCAAAATCCTCTCAAAGAGCTGAGATAGAAAAGGAATCATAAGGTTGTGGCAAACACATAAAAGTATAGTTTCACAGAGAAAATTGCAATCACAGAAAAAAGAACAGAAAAGGTTCCTCAGCTACGATGTTTAATAACTTAAAGCATCTCTTCATATTAAAGAAAAGATTACCGGTACAAATAAATTCACAATTTTCAAATTTGCATGCCATTTCTGCTCATTGATATCAACATAAACATTCGTTGATAGCCAGCCACCATCTTCAGATGACACATCTGATCTCCACATCTTACAATTGCCGCTCACCTGTACGTGCACGCGTCCATAATTGTTTTTTAACTTAACATGTCCCAGGGCATTTTCCATCTCTCTGCAAGTGTATAACGAATATCAACAAATGATACACTAGGCAAGAAAAAAAGAAAAGAAAAGAAGAAAAAAAAAAAAAAAAAGTATCCATTTGTAGATGCAATATCAAAACACCCACCAACGAATGAGCCTTCCCAAAACTGGAAACCACAACCAAAACCAAATTGTTCTTGAGCAATCAGGTCAGAAAGACAAGCAACTTTATTTCTTGAATGAGCAAGTAGGAAATAAGGTTCACAGCAAAACATAGCTCTCTCTTCCAAAATCAAATGCAAAAAGATAAAATAACTCACAGGATGAAGCTATCATCCCATGCACACAAGGTGCAAGCTAAGGATTGAACCCCGACACATGCTACTATCACCGATTATATGCAACAGGAAGAATTCGTCAATACAAATACCACAAGAATTGCATCTCAGGCATTTCTTTTAGCCAGCTCCTACAGTTCATCTACTCTTGCTTCTTGGGGACAATTATCTTACACAAACAGAAACAAATCCAATCACCAGCCTGACATTATGTATAGTCCAAAACAATTAACCAATAAGCATAACAAAGTATTTCCACGTGTTAAAAAAACCTGAGAAATGCTGAGCAGCAGTTAAACAGTAAATCTTGAGATCCCTGGGGGAACATATGAATATAGACATCTAAATGTGAATTAGGTAGTTAGTTCATTTGGTAGATAGTAGATGAAACTATGATCTTCTTCAGCTCAGGCGCCTGGCTAAAAGTCCTCATGAAGTAATAGTACTTCGTGATGCTTCACTATGTTGCCTATCATTACTACCTACAAAATCAGCCATTCCTCCCAATGTTTTATATGTTACACCATTTGCCCATCTTTATACATCTGATATGTCTTCTCCTTTTACTCCCAAACCAATGTCTTACCCAAGACCATCAAGAGAGTCTAAATGCAAGCAAAGAGCTTGCTGATCCAGGTGATAAAGCTTACTAAGCCTGACTCAATTTTATTTTTTAATTTTTTTGTATTCCAAACATAGCTCCCCTATGTCTTTTGATAAAAAAAAAAATACAGTTTCTGTGGTCCAAATGTCTAACAATATAACCAGATTCAAAGCAGAAGCATAATCATTAAGCCAGAAAAGCCCAAAAAAAGTGGGGGTGGGGTGCCCCAAGGAGTGATACACACTGCTCAGAGAAGTTAATAACAATACAAAATAGAACTATACAAGTATTTCTAGGTCCGACCAATCACATCACACAGCAGTTTAAAGATAAATACAATATTCGCAAGCAACCACATCTAGTCAGAAGCTGTTGAATTTTTTAATGCTTACCTTGGTTCAGTGTCACCATACGCAAGCAGCATCAAAGTACCACCTTTGAAATGTACTGAATCTAAAATGACTGGAATCTGATTCTGATTGCCTAAGCTTTGCTCTTCATCTTCCCCTTCAACAAGTTCTGCAACAATGTTCTCAACTCCTGGACCCACATGTGCTTTCAGCTTTTCAACAGGACCAGAAAGTAAACAAGACCATGCTTCAGCCATTTTCTTAATTAAAGAAGAAAAACCTGGTCTCATGCTCAAGGGCAAAAAGACTGAACCTTGCATCACAGCTGGCAGCTCACTTGTGATCATATTAGAGAAGCTAGGTGTTTGGCCTACCTGATCATTTTGATCTGCATTACTATCAGATGCCTGGATCTGTTCTGCAGATCGGCTAAATTCAGATTTAACATCAACCACTCCTCTATCTGAATGTTCATTATTTATGTCATTGGTTTTAGTTTCAGTATTTTCTACAGTACTTCTAGAGAAGGAAGAAAAAGTTTCACCAGAATTTCCAGCTTTACTTAGTGAACGCAAAGTCAAAAGAAAGGGATCACGAATGAGATTAAAGCTATCAGCACAGAAGACATTCTGTACACCACCATATTTTCCATTATCCAGCAGTTGTAACTTTGAAATTCCTTCATTAGAAGTCTCACTGCTCAAATTGTTCTCTAAGATTCCCTCAACAGATGAATCATCAGCAGCGGACTGAAATCTTTCTTTCTCATCACTTTCCTTCTGTTCGACATTGTATGTGGTCATCGCTTCCCTGTCAGGTGCATTCAATTGTGAACTGGAGACAAAAGTATCCCTCTCACTTTTCCGAATAGGAACATAAGGAATTTCAGATGATTGAGTAGGATTTCCAAATTCTGCGCGTGATAGTCTCTGAAAATAAGCACGAGCAGCTGATGCGCTACGTTCAAGAATTCTCCTTTTAGCTGCAACGCTAGCTTTGGATAGGTCTCCACCATTTACCTTCCTCTTAAACTTTTTCCTTAAAGGACCTGGTAAAATCCTCAACCATAAGCTGATACCCGCAGAAGGAACTTTTGAACCAAAAGATTTCTCTATATCAGCATGCTTCAAATCATACTCCAGGCCTGCATCCATGCAATGGTGATCTCTCCAGTGCAATTTCTCATCTATAGAGAAAAATGACTCCAAAGTTGCCAACCTTGCTGAAGGGATGGCATTCTCGTTCAAACAATCGTCCTCAGGTGCAGTAGCACTTCCCTCAGGGACTAAATAGCCGAGTTCTGCAGCTTGCTTAGCAGAATCATCTCTCTCTACCGTCCAGCGAGCAGCAGCCTCTTCTCTTGCTATCCTCCTTGTTTTGGTACGATGATCAATCCCATCTTCAGTAGATAAATGCCTCAGTAAGAAGCCTTCACTAGAAGGTGGTATTCCCAACCAGGTGTAGTCCTTCCTTTGTGCTACCAGTAAAGTCGGATTGGACAGGACTGCATCAATCACAATCTTTCCCCTTTTTATGCTAGCAAAAGGAAGAATGCGCAGTTTGACAGTGGGTACTTCAGCACATGAGAACTCTTCACTATGAGGCCCAACCGAACATGATTCCAAAGTAATGCTTAGAGGAGAAATCCCTCGAACCTTCCCAAAATCAAGTTCTCGCTCAATGCGTTCACTTAATAATGCACAAACAGATGGCAATAGCTTTGCTTCAATGAAACTTTTGGTTTTCGACTGCCCATACCACAGCAGCACACAGATCCCAGAAATAACAGCACAAAAGACAGAGCATCTGAGTAGAAGTAACCCCTCTCCCCAAACTGGTTCCAGCGACTCAACCAATGTCTTCCTACGAGTAAGAGGCTCCTGCACACAATTAACTACCCATGCACTTCGCAAGCTTAAGTTCTTCCAAAATAGCTCAACATTTCTACCACAAAAATGTGTAAATTTCACCCCACGAGATATCCATTCATTTCTCTCCGCACATCGGCACTTTCTTGTGATCTTTCTTGGAGAGTACGGTATGTTTAAATCAAGCAAACTTTTCTTGGGATGGCATTGACGTGGAACCCCGAAAAATGAATTATGAAGTCCAGCACTCATTATCTAATGAATTTACACCCACCAATTCTGAAATGTATTAGTAGGGGACCAAGAGCATCTCTTGGTCCCCTTTACCTTCACACTCCAAATGCAGCAGTATATCCGCCGGTGCCCCTAAAACCTAAAGCGAGAATGAATTCAAGAAACCAAGTTAAGTTTCTAAACTTAAAACTACATATCGATTAACATTTCGCTCAACACCGGTATATCAATTCCACACTAAAATTGCTAAGCAGAATTTTCAAATTGAGAAACTAAACTCCCTACAATTTAAAGAAACATATTTCTTAAAAAATAAAAACCATGGACGAATAAATTGTTCCTATTTCATTTGTTCAAGAAACGATCATACGCAAATCCGACACCACTACAGCTAAAAATAAATAAAATAAGAACAGTGAAATTACTTCATAAGCACGAAAAACTTCATTTGTCCTAAATTTACACTGCTAAGCCAAAGTGTCAGCTCAACACACACATGAATGCACGCACAGAAGCGCTAGCGAACAACATTGGAACGCAATCTTCCTCGTTTTTCCATCAAAATACAAGTGGAGTGTCTAAAGAAGGCCGTACCCGCATGAACTGAATTCAATTCTCATTCCTTGAAAAACTCGCAATCCTGAAAACTGGAAAAATATCGAGTAATATTCGCTAGAATTTTCCAAGAGCTTGCTTGCTTGCTTGCTTGGTAGTCGAGCTTCCTCCGATTCCCGGGTTTTCCTTCCGGCAGTGTAAATTGTGAAGAAATGGAGAACAAATAGTGTGTGCCTGTGTGAGAGAGAAAGGGAGGGATTGGCGCCGTTGGTTCGCTTTGAAGAAAGTTGGGGCGCGTTTGGGATATGAACGAAAGAAATGGACAAAAAATGGATTCCATTGAACACGCAAAGCTCTCGTCCATTTCTAGGCCCAGTCCATCACCACAAAAGAAAGAGTTTATTGGCAAAAACCACCTCAAACTTTTTTTTTTTTTTTTGTAAATTGCTTCTTATAATTTTTCAAATTTTCGCAATCGGTCCTTTTAACTATCAAATTGTTGCAATGTGACAAAATGTTGGTCTTCTTATTTCAATCATTAACTACTCACTTAATATTTCTACTAAACTATGAAATATGAATATTAGTGTTGTTATTAAGATGGTAATTAGGTATTATAAGTATTTTTCTGCATTGTAACAAATTGATTAGTGACTAGGAGTTTCATTACAAAACTTAAAAGTTCAATGAGCAATTTGCAATTGAGAAAAAAGAGCTCAGGAACATGGCCACGGTTCCAAGTTAGGGTGGTTGTAACAATAAACCTAAAAAAGTAACTTTAACGTGTCACGTCAGCGCCACATCAAAAGTTAAAATCCACCAATTTTTATAAACTTATCCCCCATAACAATAAATTCAGAAAAGCAACTTCAGCACGGGTCCCACCAATAGACACATCAATATATATTTATGTATATTTTTTAATACTATATTTATTCACTATATTCAATTGCAAATTCTATTTAATTCTCTAAAATTACATACTTTAATAAAACATATGAAAAAAATTAGATACATAGGAAAATATTATATAAAGTACGTTACATTAAAATAAAATAAAAAAGATTATCAAATAAACACACAATTGCCGAACTAAAAAAGGTACATGAAACAAACACAACATTACATTAATAAAAATGGTTATCTTGTACTAATCGCTTCCACAATGTGCCCAGATATGCTCAACCAAATCAGCTTGAAGTTGATGATGCATATCACTATCACGAAACTCTTGAATACCTTCAAGATATGTTTGGATGAAAAAGAGCCGTTGCATTAAAAAGAAACAAAAGAAGAAAAAAATTAAAAATAAAACAGAGCACCGTTGCTCTGTTTGTTATTTTAAAAAAATAAAAATAAATTAAATATGACTGTTGCATTACAAAAGAAGGAAAAGAAAATTAAAACAGAGCATCGTTGCTCTGTTTGTTATTTAAAAATAATAATAATAATAATAATAATAATAATAATAAATGTCTTGTGGCACAAAAAGGGCCCACCCACGCACGAGTGCAGTGCACGCACGATGAGTGTAATATCCCCACCGATGGCGCCCACCCTTTGGCATAAACCCAACTCTTATTTTTAATAGTTTGGTTTTATTTTTAAGAGCTGGGTTTATGAGTTGGCAAGTTCTAGTGGGATAAACCCACTAGAACTGGGTTTTATAAACCCATAAAACCCACCATTACAAGCACCATTAGCCCAAGGAACATGAAAATCATAACTAGCCTATAAGAGCCGGGTATAGTTCTACTGTCAGAGGAGCCATAATCGGGTAGTTACGTTATGAATAAACAATTATGTATTATATATATATATATATATATGTGTATATAATACTATTTACTTATTAGATGTAATATTACAGTGTAAACACATTTTTCTCTATTTTCTATATAAATCCCCATAAAAATTATCTCCAAAAATTATTCTTGATCTAAAACAAAAAAATTATTATTTGTGTCATAAAACAAACATAGCATCAGATTTAGCTTTCTCCTTATCATATATGGAATGAAATACTTTTGATATCAACTGTCACAAAACGCTTTTTTGAATTACCAAAATGAGCGCCCCGTGTGGCAAGCAAGACTCGCTAGCCAAGTTTCCTCAAACTCTCGCAAAAGTAACTCATTTTCAAAGGACTTGTAAATCGCACAATATGAAATAATGAAAATAGACGAAGGCAAACTAATATACCAAAGCTTGGTTTTCATTTATATAAGATAGCATTTACAAGAAATAGCCATGAGCTTAAAGGGGGTGAACCAGTTGTCACGGGACGCTCTTTTAGGTAGCTAAAAAGTGAACCGTGTGGCAAGTAATCTGTTGGAGATTCCTTCCGCCAAGTCTTAACCACCAGATGCAATCAGCACCGTAGTGCCTTTAGTGAGACGATAAGAACAAGGCCCAACTCATAGGGACTTGAACGCTGATGATTACAAATTAACGTAGGCAAAATGAAATTTAAGAAGGCTCACATCAACTAGTAGTTACTTAACTTACATTAATAGCGGGTACGGTAGTATGCATGTATGATATTACATTTTAAAATGTATGTTAACAAATGTTTTAAAATATGGTTTAAACCATAGTTTGAGACCTAGGGTATTACATTTTAAACTAAGTTGGTAATCAAACCATAGTTGAGACCTACGATATTACATTTTGAGCTAAGTTGGTAATCAATGTTCAAATATGTGGTTCAATAACTCATTTAAAGGGATATAGTTTATAAATGAGATGCCAACTGAAATTTTAATGTGAGCTCACGAAATACAGCTTTTTTAAGAGAAAGAGAATGTCGTTAATCTCCCATTGAACTGCTTAAAACTAACCATAGCCAGTCACATGGACAAAAACTGCAATAACACGCAAACCAAAACTGTGATTTTTCCCTATTATCAAGATTGTGACGTGCTTATAATACCCCATCCATTCCATTAGAAGAGTTTGGTTTCAAAATGTACAACTTATTATGGAGTTCAATGTACAATACTTAAAATTAAGTAATTTACCACATTTTGTTCCAATTATGTTATTTCTTTTCAAATGTGAGTTAATTATGAACTATACATTTTATATAAGTAAGGGTACGAAAAATAAAAAATTTGGACCGGTTCATTATCATGTTTTAAAACATAGTTTGAAAATATGTTTTCCAAAAAAAGTCTTTTAAATGTATAAGATGCATTGAAAATGTAAAAATGTGTATTAAAAATATTAAAAAGAGTGAACGACCTTTAATATACATTTACTTTTCGATTGTGTCCACTTTGGTTGCCGCGAATGTACCTATACTAATTTAAAGGGGTCAAAAGTGTACTTTACCGTTAATTCCTGTTGGTTTTGACGGAATTGCTTTTTTTTTAAGGGGTATTTTTGACATTTCATTGTTCATTTTCACTGTTCATCTTCTTCCTCCCCAAATTCCTACACCCTCCCTCCTCCGCCACCGTCCGCCTCTTCTCCATCCAATTAAAGAGCAAAAACAGCAACATCAGCTAAACAACAACAACCAAAAAGAAAATGGAAAATGAAGCTAAAAAACAAGATTTCTTGGAAAGCTATGCAAACGTAATCATCAAAGGTTCTATTGCAAAGTTCGAATGACGAAAACGACGACTATAGGGAGGGAGGAGGACGATGGAAGAGGGATCGATTGCAGAACCAAAGTTCTATAATCGAATTGCAGAGTTTCGGTTCTATAATTTTTTGATTGCAGAACCGAAGCTCTGCAATTGAACTGCAGGTTTGGATTGCAGAGGTTCGGTTCTACAATCAAGAAATTGCAGAACCGAACCTCTGCAATTTCAGGCCAAAAAAAAGAAAAACAGCAACCGGAAGACGATGACGACGCGAAGACGACGACGATGGGAAGGAGGACGACGACGGGATGGAGGAGGATGGCGGAAACAGGAAGGAGGGAGAAAATTGGCAGCCGGCGGCGGGGGAGAGACAAAGAAAAGAAAAGGAAAAAAAAAAAAAAAAAAAAAAGAGGAAGAAGACGATGAACAGTGAAGGGACAAAAATGCCCTTGAAAAATGGCATGTGAGTTGCATGTGATGGCAATTCCATTAAGTTTATTGGTGAATTAAAGGCAAAGTACATTTTTGACCCCCTTTAAATTAGTATAGGTACATTCGTGGCTTAAAAAAAAGATTAGGTACCAAAGCGGACACTTCGAAAAGTAAATGTATATTAAAGGTCGTTCACTCTATTAAAAAATGTAGTTACGTAGGATAAATTTGTATTGAGAATGATGAAATATTAATACCAAATGAAAATTTTCAAAAACATGCTAACGAACATAAAGTCAACCCGTCTAAAATAGAGGGTGTAATTTGTTACAATTTAATTTATATTTTTAAAAAATCAATAATGTAATTTTTTTTAACACAAAAACAATAATTTAATTAATTAAACATACACGTGTCGTATTTGAGAATTATATTATACTAAGGGTCTGTTTGATAACCGTGCTTAATGCTTAAAATAATTTTACTAAGCAATAATGACTTCCGCCCTCTTTGATAACGAAAATTTAGATCTCTTAAGTGATTAAGTACTGCTTATTTTCTTTAGAAAATTTTAAGCTGTAAAAGCTAACTTATTGCTTATCACTTAATGCTCCGTAACATTCTTTTAAATAATTCATATTTAATTTCCGAAACTACCCCTTTTATTTTATTCATATTGATTTAACTACAAATATTTATTTTTGAATAAATTATTATTTCACTTTTTTCTTCATTAGCATACCAAGTTTAAACTTTTTCATCATAATATTATCAAATAAAATTTGTTTTATTTTTTATTATTGTATTTTGGTGTTAAAAATGTATTTAATAAATTATATCATTTGCCTATAATTATAAATCTCATTTGTACGATGTGTTTAATATTACATATATAATCTTATTAATTATAAATGAGTTTTACTGTACAATTTGTAATTTCTTTTAGAATGCAATAGTGGATTCGTTTATCATTTTTAGGAATTTCAATAAATTGTAATAAATTATTACTTTTTGTGTTTTAATCATTAAATTGTCAAACTTGGAATGGACCTACTATGTGAAGCCATTAATCATAAGTAATAAGGCATATTTTACAAAACAAACCATCCGTCAAATAATATCATTATTCAAAATGAAAAAACGGAGAAACGCCCTAAAACGCCATCACACAGCTAACAGCGAGCAACATCCAGGTTCATGATGAATAATGAATAGTGCCATATAGTTATTCTAACCTCTGCTCATAATTAATAGATAAACAAAGAAAGTCCATTCATGCCAGAATCATAAATCCATAAGCCAAGTATACAAACTGATTAGCATAGTCTAACATTTAATAATTTAGCCTGCCATTAGGCTAGATTTATAACAAAATAATAAAGTAAAAACTTTTAAAGGAACTTACTCTCAATTCGGTGTCTTCAAGATATCCAAGATATGAAGGAATAATATGGAGATTTTTATTTACTAAAAGAGGGAAAGCTGAGAGGGAAGCTGAAAGGTTACAAGATATACAATGGAAAAGATAAAAGAGGACTAAAGGAGTGGATACCCCCTTCTACTAAAACTAAGGCTATATATAGGGGCGCTAAACGCCGGACATGAAACATAATTCAAACGGATTTAAAATTTTTAATTTAAAATCCGCAACAGTAAAATTCTTGAAATCCGCGAATATCATGGGTCTTGATTGCTGAGCTGTTATTATGACAACAACTTTTCTTTCATTTGTCTTCTTATGCTGCTTTTTTGGAATTCTGACTGGCAGAGCCAGTAACAGTCCTTTCGACTGTTTTGAAAATTTCTTCTAGATCCAAATCTTCCTCATCATCTAGATCCTGAGATTCTCCCGCACGGCATTGGCTATTATTTGAAGCCATAGAAACATTAGATTTAGCATCACATAAATTTTTTGCCAAGTATTTCTTGAGCTGCTCCACGTATGACTGGATGATTTCTTCCCTGGAAACAAATCATTTATGCATTTGCAGTCTTCTAGAAATTTGCTGGAAAGGACTAATTTCCTCCCTTTGTTGATTTTCTTGTTGGTGCTGGTATTCCTGCACTTTCTCCTTGATTTGATCAATTAATTCCTGCCCGTATAAAGCTTTTGTCTCCGGATCAATTTTTATCCATTTATCCCAAAACTTAGTATAACTAATTCTTTTAAGACATGGAATATGATGTTGGGTATGACCCACTTTTGGACTCCATTTCCAAATCCATGGGATAGAAAATTCCATGAAAAAATGCATTGGGCCAATATTATCGATCCAATATTGAGTTGTGTGATCAAAATTCACAATTTTTGGTGAAACTTTAACCCATTCAGCATATAATGATTTAAAGGGTTCAGGTAAAACCTTTATTGATGGGCCAGGATTTAAAAACCAATTTGGTATGGGTTTACTAAAAGTTTTCCCACAAATCTTTATAAACCAAGAATGTTTTCTCTTATGGTTTCCATATAATAAAACCTTTGATAAAGCATCGATATAATCCCAATATTTGAATTTAATCAAGACTTTTTGTTCAGGATGAAGATATTCCTTATCCTTGAGAGTAGATAAACCCCATTCATCAGCAGATATAATCTGTTTAATTACAATTTTACTGAAATTATAAATATTTGGTGTTGCTGAAGTAAAATGTGAAATTTCACAAATCCCCGAGTATTTCAGGATATTCTCATAGTAAACTCTTTGCTTATAAGCAGTTTCAGCATATGATGCTGAGTCAAGATACCTTTGCATTAGCATCCAAGGATCACTGCCCCACTGGGAGTCTTTATTTAAGAGCAATATCATCTCTTTGTGAGGATTCTCTTGATAAGAAGAAATATTATCTTCTGTTTCTTCATCACCTAATGCCTTAGCATAAGAAGAGGATGGAGTATTACCTTCCTTTTGCTTTATAAATTCCATAAATTCACCATATAATGGATCATTTGGAGAAATACTCCCCTTTGAGCTGGAAGCCAAATTTTCAGCTATAAGCTTTTTTTGTCCATGCTGGGCGAGGATATTTCCTCAGCCACCTCGACCTTTATAGGTAGCATATACCTGCAAAATTTAAATAAATTCTTATCAAAACATATCTTCAATAATTCATTCATTTAAATATTCTCTAGTTAAAAAGTCTGGAAGACTATTATCTTCACCTTTTTTGTATTGAATTTCAAAATCAAATGGGGCTAAATGAGCCTACCATCTTGCAAACATCATGTTTAAAATCTTTATTAAACATGTATTTTGCAGATTTACAATCAGTTTTTATAATAAACTTTTGATTATATAAATCATCTTGGAATTTTATAACACATTTAACTATAGCAAGAATTTCTTTTGCGATAGTTGCATAATTCTTTTGACCACCAGACCATTTCCCTGAATAATACTTAACAAGATATTCTTGTTTATTATCAGGAGATATCTGTTTCAAAATTTCTCCATAGCCTATATCAGAAGCATCTGTTTCTATAATTTTATTCCAATGTGGGTTGGCTATCATTAAACATGGAAAAGATTTGACTCTAGCTTTAATTCTTTTGATAGCTTCCGTATGTTTATTAGACCACGGTTCTGGATTCTTTTTAAGCCTATCATATAAAATAGCTGTATCTTTTACCAAATCTTTATAGTAAGAAGATTATTGAGTTTTATCAATAATTTCATCTGGAAATTTAGAAGCAAAATCAATACTTCTACTAATAGGAATAATTTTTCCTTTTTCAATATTATGACCTAAAAATCTAACATTAATCTGGAATAAGGACATCTTTACTAAACCATTTTGTATAACCAATTTTTTAAATATTTCTAAATGTTTAAAATGACTTTCAATATCTCTTGAAAATATCAAAATATCATCAATATATACAATAATAAATTCACTATAAGGAATAAAAATATCATTCATAATTTGTTGAAATTTCGAAGGTTCTTCAGACCAAAAGGCATAACTTTCCATTCGTAATGTCCTATAGGAACATTAAAGGCTATCTTATACTGGTCAGCTTCACTAATTTGAATTTGCCAATATCCTGACTTTAAATCAAATTTTGAGAATATTATAGAATCATATAATCTATCAAACAAATCCTTTTTATTTGGAATAGGATGTCTAATCCATTTCAAAACTTTATTCAGAGGTTTATAATTAATAACCAATCTTGATACTCCTCTTTCGATTTCACTATGTTTATTAACATAGAAAGCAGTACATGACCATGGAGAAGTAGAAGACTTTATTAAATCCTTATTTAATAAAGAATGAATTTCCTTTTTTACACAATTCTAAATATTCAGAATTTATTTGACAAGGTCTTGCCTTAGTGGGAATTTTCTTTTCATCAAAATCATCCTCATATGAAAGGTTGACAATATGTCTTTTTCTATTCCAAAAAGCATTTGGATGATCATCACAAATTTCTAATGAAAAATTATTTAAAATTCTTTTAATCTTATCCTGTAATTTAGGATTTTAAAGTTTTTCTTCAATAGTTAAAATATTAATTTCACTTTTTAAAAAATAAATTTGATTATTTTTTCTCAGAATATTTTCCTTTATTTCATTTAAGACTTTAGAAAATGGTTCCGTTATAAACTGAAAAGTAACTAAATTCTTTTCATAATTTCCAATCAACCCTTTAGAATCAATATGAGAAATAGGATATAATTTTTTCAAAAAAGGAGTTCCAAGTATTACTTGATTAGTTATATTTTTTACTAATAAAAAACTTTCAGCAATACAAACCTTATTTTTACAAATATATGCTCGTGGAAGTTTAAACTGAATATCAAGTTTTTCACCACCAGCATGTCTCAAACTATGAGTTGTTTTCTTAAAATATTTTGTAGGAATTAATTCTTCCTATAAAATGCTTATGTCAGCACCACTATCAATAAGTGCTGTACGCTCAATTCTAAAATCATTATCTATTAATAAAACAATTTTTGTATACCCTTTTTGAGAAGTAATAATATCAAGAGTACTTAAGAATTTTTCATCAAATTCTTCTGTCTTATTTTCTTCAAAAGCTATTTCTTTTCCCATTTCTAATTTAGAAATTCTTTCTTCAAAACCAATATTTTTATGTTTTAAAAATTGTATTTCTCTTTTTAAGTTATTAACTTCATTATATAGATAATTTATAGTTGTATTCGAAGAAATTATATTACTTCTTTCTTTTAAAAGTTTATGAACTTCTGTCATAGAATAGGGATCATTATTAATTGAAAAATCATTTTCCTCATACTTTTTACTAGTAGAGGGCATATCTTCTATTTGATCAATAATATTTGATCTTAGTTCTAAATTTTTTATTAATTTTAAAAACTCTAAAATATTATTATTAGTTAACACATTTACATTCATTTCTTTAAATTGTGAAAGAATTTTATAAAATTCTTCATTATCTGAATTATCTTGACTCATTTGTTTTAAACATCATCCACCTTCATTACAAGGTTTACAACAATTTTCTTCAGATGATGCATCCGTTAAACTTTGATTATCACTTTCTTTAGATAAATTTTCTTTTGATTCCTCATTTGACTCAAAATCAGTATTTAATAATAATTTTGATAATTTATCTTTTAATTCTTCGTCTATATCCAGATTATTAATCTTTTTCTTCATTCTGCACCTATTTGCATAATGACCTATTTTTCCACATTTATAACTTTTAATTTCTTTTTTATTAATTTTCTTATTATTTTTTCTTTCTATCTTTTTATCTATTTTCTTTTGAGAATATTTTCTTCTTTTCTTTTTATAATAGCCATCTGGCTTTTCTTTATATAATGTTTTTCTTTGGACTGGAATATCCATTCCAAATTGACTGCAAAATTGACCTAATTGGTTTCTCTTAGTCAATCTTTGTCTTTTAATTTGTTGATTTAATTTTATTTTATTACATAATGATATTCCTTCTTGCACACATGTTGCAATTAACCTACCATAAGTATATTCCTCATAAGGAATAATCACTCTATCTTTTCTAAGAGTTTTCCTAATTCTTTCAGCAAATAAGTTAGGAATACCATCTATAAATTTTGACTTCCAATGATTACTATTACTTTCAGGAAGTTCCATAACTCTATTAAGGAAAGCATCCTTATACCATATAAATTCAGACAATGTTTTACAACGTAAATTCTGTAATAAAGTACGAATATTTTCACTATTATCAGAAATTCTTCCTGTGAAATGTTCTAAAATATTAATTATCAGTGTATAGACTGCATTTTCAACAATTTGGTTACCTTTCTGTTTAACAGTTCTATAAACTTCATCTTTATTTGTTTGTGATAAATAATTATCCCACCAATCTTTAAGTTGGCCAGTAAAACCAGCAACAATCATTTTTGCTATATTGCTATCTGTATTATTATTTTCCTTACAAATGGTGCTATACATTAACATTATATGAACAAGATTATAAATCTGTTTCTCAGTATAACCATCTAAAGTCTATTCATAGATATTTACTACTATAACTATTATTTATAATAAATTCCTGTTCTTCATGTAATGTATCAATAGGTGAAGGTCTATTATAATAATTAATTCTTTGGGTTGGCCTATCTGCAAACTTATTCTTTGAGTTTTACTGTACAATTTGTAATTTCTTTTAGAATGCAATAGTGGATTCGTTTATCATTTTTAGGAATTTCAATAAATTGTAATAAATTATTACTTTTTGTGTTTTAATCATAAAATTTAATGTGTTTATCTTATTTTGTTTCCTTATGTTTTTCATTCATCATAATTATGTTTCATTATAAAATTTGGTATTTCACAATATAAATATAGAAAAAATCAACGTAAGGGTAAAATGATACATTTTCAAGATTTTAGCATTAAGATCAGCATATTTGTTAAACAAGATCGAGTGATTAAGAATTATGATTCAGAGGTTTGAAAAATATATTTCAACATATTAAGTGCTTAATAAATTAAACATTCAAAAAGAAGCATTAATTTTTATCAAACTTTTGTGTGAAAATTAACCGTGTTATATCTCGTTCAAAATGACAATTGCAAATGTTTGCAACAAAATTGCGTTGATTCACTTGGCTTATTTCTCAAATTATAAAATTAAGCCACGTGGACCTTATTTATTATTTTTTAAAATTATATTTAGATTGACTACGTCACTATCGACAGTAGGAGTTCAGGGGACAACAAACGTCACGCTCCGGAGTATTCAAAAAAATGAGCTACGCGCTCAAGCAAGCCAACAACTAAGCAAACTTCCAAGTTCGGCACTTACGTGGAATGCCAGGAGAGCGAGTATGTAACACGAGCGGAGCGTTGCGCGTATCGCATGTATATCCATTCTGGCGCGTCAGCAGTTTCCCTCTTTTTGAAAAAGCCCTGGTATTTAAGTAAATATCACGAGTTCAAGGGGTGATTTGAAGAGGCAAAAGAGGAAAAATAGAATTTATCCTTTTTTCGCAAATATGGATCCGAATTTCTGAGTCGGTTAAACGTGGAATAAATCTTTAATTGTCTTAAACTCTCGACCGTCGATTCTCCTGAAAACGAAATCTCATCCGTCCATTTAATATAGTTCTAACAACTCAGGAGCGATCCTGACCATACAGTGATGAAATGAACCGTTCACAGAGTGCCACGTCATCTCAAAATTTTCAGCTTATTTTCATGTTTTTGCGGTTTAATTTATTAAAAAAGCCCTCAAGTCTCGTGACCCAAAACAAACCCTACCAAGCTATTTCTCTCTCATCCGCTGTTTCTATCTCTCTCTAAAAAAATTGAAAAGGGGCGAAATTAAAAAAAAAGAAATAATCCAAAAATTCTCCAAATCAATTTAGGGTTTCAAATCAAAACTCTATCTCTCAAAATTCTCTAATTCAAACTCTCGGAACGTTCTCTTTTCCCCTCTTGATCCCGTCTTCTACCTTTCGTCGTCCGATATTATCGAGGAAAGGTATGTCCAGTGAATTTATATTTCTCCTCTGGTGTTTAAATGATGGTATGATCGGTTCATTTGAGGAATGATTTGATGTTTTGATGAAATTGCGGAATATTTAGTTAAATTGGGGTGTTTTCTCCTTGTTTTGGCTGAATTTTATCTCTGCTCGGAATGTGTTTGTTTTTTTTTCCAACTTGACAGATCTGGATTATTTTGAGAGTGAATATGAGGGATGTGAAGATTGGGGGTTTTGGATTTAAGTGTACGGATTGATTGATTTGTTGATGGAAAGTAGCATAGAAAAGACTTCTCCTGCTGTTCACAGTCTGGGGGCTTCCAGGAAAACCAAATCTTTGGATCTTCAAAGTATATATAAATCCAAGGCTTCAAGAGAGGGTCTCCCTAAAAGAGAAAAATTTCCCGTACAGAATGGTGAGGAGGCTAGAGATGACAGTAAAAAGAAGAAGAAGAGGAAGAAGAGTGGAAAGGAGGTTGCTTTGGTTGGCCAAGAGCCGGTGGCAAAAAGGAGTAGGAAGACTGTAGATGAGGGTCGTGTCAACAATGTGCAACCAGGGCTGGTTTCAGTTGATTCTAGGTCCTTATCAGGATTAAGTCATAAGAACGGGTTGAATGGATTTTCTCTGAGCTTAGGTGCTTCTGGAAATGTTATTCGTATCCCCAGGCGGCCACGGGGTTTTGTGGGGCGGAAGAAGGGTGAAGGAAATGGTTCTGTTAATCCTTCAGGGTCAAATGGTACTCTTTGTCAGGGCGGCAAGTTGAATGTGGAGCTTAGGAAAATTGAATCTTCTGGTTCGTGTGGTGCTGAACCAGGTTCTGATGATAAGATTTCTAAGTTACTGAGTCGGAGTGGTGGTAATGTTGGTGGTTCAAAGGCAAAGAGGAAAAGGAATGTCCGTGCACTGAAGGAAATTAGGAACAGTGGTGAAGTGAAGGAAAGTAGGATAGATGGTGAAGTGAAGGAAAGTAGGATAGATGGTGAAGTGAAGGAAAGTAGGGCAGATGGTGAAGTGAAGGAAAGTAGGGCGGATGGTGAAGTGAAGGAAAGTAGGGCAGATGGTGAAATGAAGGGAAGTAGGGCAGATGGTGAAATGAAGGAAAGTAGGGCGGATGGTGAAAGTAGAACAGATGGCGAATTGAAGGGAAGTAGGACAGATGGTGAAGTGAAGGGAAGTAGGACAGACGGTGAAGTGAAGGGAAGTGGTAGTGCTGGTGAAGCAAAGGGAAGTGGGAATGCTGGTGAAGTTAAGGAAAGTGGGAATGCTGGTGAAGTGAAGGAAAGTGAGAATGTGGGTGAAGTGAAGGAAAGTGAGAATGCTGGTGAAGTGAAGGAAAGTGAGAATGCTGCTGAAGTGAAGGAAACTAGGAATGGTAAGTCTAGTTCGTCTCAGAATGCTAAGGAGGAAGATAGAGATCATGCTGTAAATAATGGCAACACATCTTCCAGAAAACGCCCACGTAAGCGTAAGAAGAGAATGGATTTGGCTTCATGTAGTGAAAGTGTTCAGAAGAAGGTTGATCATTCCTTGGAAAATCCACGAACTACTTTTGAAGACTTCCACGATGATGAAGATGATGAGGAGAAACTTGAGCAGAATGCAGCAAGGATGCTCTCTTCTAGATTTGATCCTAGTTGCACTGGGTTCACTTTGAAAATTAAAAACTCTGGGAGGGTATCAGACAATGCCATTCCTTCCTCTCGTTCTTCTATTGGCAGGGGGGTAGACTCTATGCGCAGTTCGAAAGCTAAAGATGCTAGCAGAGTTCTGAGACCGAGGAAACAGCTCAAGGACAAGGGCCTTTCGAGGAAACGCCGTCATTTTTACGAAATAGCTACAAACAATTTGGATGCACTTTGGTTTTTGAACCGAAGGATCAAGGTTTTCTGGCCACTAGATGAAAGTTGGTATTATGGGCTTGTAAATGATTATAACCCTGAGATAAAGCTCCATCATGTTAAGTATGATGATAGGGATGAGGAATGGATTGATCTCCATACAGAGAAATTTAAACTCTTGCTTCTGCCCAGTGAAGTTCCTGGGAGAGGTGAGGATAGAAAACCCTCTGTGCCTGGGAAACACAGGGGTAAAAGGAAGAGGGATAGTGAAGATGATGACAGCTATGAAGGAAGCTATTTGGACTCTGAACCTATCATATCATGGTTATCTCGGTCTTCTCGTCGAGTCAAATCTTCTCCATCCAGTCATTTGAAAGAACAGAAAGCACTGGATTTATCACCATCTGTGGTGCCAACAGTTGTTTCCACTAAAACACTTGATAAAGAGGGGGATTTGGTTTCCTTTGCTGGAGGTGGAAGTAAATCTGATTGTGATTCTTCATTGCCAGACAAATCTGCTGATGGTGAAAGGGCCAAAAGTTCTTTGTTGGGAAGTCCTAGTAGCTCCAAAAGTAGCAAACCTGTTGTTTATGTGAGGAGGCGTTTGAACAAGAAAAGGGAAGGGCTGTCTACTGTATGTGAAAATAATAAAACACGTTTAAGTCCATGCCAAAATTTTATGTTGTCCTCTGCTGGTAAGGACAAGTTGCATTTACTGGAAGAGTATGATAGGTCTCTTAGATGCTCACAGGTTGAGAAACTGTTTTTGTCACTTGATGATCAAGGCCTGCTCAGATTGAGAGTTCCGTTGGGAGAATTAGAAGGATTCAAGTTTATCGTCTGCTTACCTATCTTGCCATTTCTGGGCTGCTTTGTTTCAGCAGATCATTTAGGGTTGTTGCTACCTCATTATGGCGCTATCATGACTACATGGCCCGAGGTTTCTTTGGAGATGCTTTTTGTAGATAACACAATTGGACTCAGGTTTCTACTGTTTGAAGGCGGCCTACAGTTAGCTGTGAAGTTATTTGCCCTCATTTTGACTGTATTTAATCAATCTCCAGGGGATTGGAAGTTCTTTGACATGGAATTGCCAATAACCTCAATCCGGTTTAAACTTTCCAATACGCAGGATCTTAGAAGGCAAAAAGATTTTGCATTTTACAGCTTCTCAAAGCTGAAACAATCGAAGTGGCTGTATTTGGATTCTAAGCTTCAGCGACATTGTTTGCTCAGCAAACAACTACCTATATCCGAGTGCACATATGACAACATCAAGACACTTGAACATGGGAGTTATCAAGTGGATAGGCCTTCTTCTGGTCCAGGATATTCCCCTTTTAAGGTGCTACGTACTACCTTGCTTATTATATTGTGACAATGCATTTCATTCCCCAAATTCATTGTAAACTATAATTATGACACTTGGGCCTGTATGGCACCATGGCTGGAACCATGGTTTGGACCTCATATTGCAATTTATAATAAATTTTCATCCTCCCCAGTACATTATTTTCATTTCTAATACATCTTTTTACATTCCCAGGACATCTTTTTAATATTTTTTAAAATCAATCAAAACCAAGTTTTGAACCAAAGTATGAGACCATATGGGCCTTAGTTATCTCTACCTTCTTGTTCTGTTTTGATTTCCTTGAAATTCTAGCTCTAGTATGTGTCAGCATGATGGCTTACTTGTAGATATTGGTTTTTGTGAAGTGATTTAGAGTGGATAGCTAGAGAAACATTTACTTTTCCTTTTGAAAAAGAGAAAGCAATGGGAAATGAGGTGGATTTATTTTTTGGTGGGAAGAAATGGCCAGAGTAATCCTTTATACCTTTCATTTTTTCTTATTAACTATTGGCTTGTAAAATTATATCACATATCAACTATGTTGGTTGATAATTCTATATCTGATCCATAACTATAGTTAGGCTAATTCCAAAGCTTGTTTTCATCTGCAGAAGAGGTTTATGAGGGACATTTTACCTCTCGGTGTTTCGAGAGATTATTCAAGTAAAATGATAACCCAATCTGCTGTTAATTCTGTTGTTAAGAGTGGCCAAATACCTACACTTGCTCTTTCCTTCACGGCAGCACCTACGTTCTTTCTTAGTTTGCATCTGAAACTGCTCATGGAACGCAATTTTGCATGCATCGGCCTTCAGGATGATAGTGCTCAGTATCCTTTTGAAGACTCACTGGTGGCCATCCATCCAGCTGCTGTATACTCCCCAGAAGTTGAATCTTGCCAGGAAAATGCTCTAGGTACTACTGAGATTCATAAGATATTTACTTTGGTTCACTCTGATTCTTTATTGTTGTATTCTACTTGTTCTCATTCAGTAAGAGTTGTGAACTCAGGTGACAGTGACCGAAGAAAATCAGCTGAAGATCCTGACCATGTAAAATCTAAAACTATTGCGGATTCATCTAGTTCAAAGGATTTTGAGATGGCTGCGGCTGATGGAGTTGTGCATCCTATGAAGTGTGAGTCCCACAATAAAGAGTTTGAACAGACTGTTGCAGCTGCTGTTGCTTCTGAAAGCTTTTCTAGATCGGGTCGCCTGAGTATTGAACTTCCATCTTCTGATCACCTGGATAAGCCTGTAGATGGGGAAGTAAATATTTCCAGACAAGACTCTGATTTGGCTGGGAATACAAGCGATGGTGTAGTCCAGAGCCCGTACCAAACTTGTCTGAGAAGTTCATGGAGTCGTGATAGAAATCACCTCAGTTCTCCTCCCAGGGATCCCTCTCCTGCCTGGGGTGATGGGAAATCAATTTTTACTGGCAATGGATTTGGCAGCGGGCCAAAGAAGCCTAGGACTCGGGTGCGGTACTCTTTGCCTGCAGGGAGTTATGATTCTCATTCAAGGTACAAGAGCCTGAACCAGAGATCTTTTCCTTACAAACGAATTCGGAGGTCTAATGAGAAGAAGATTTCTGATGGCTTGATTAGTTCTCAGAAAGACCTGGAGTTGATGTCTTGTGATGCAAATGTTCTAGTCACACTCAGGGACAAAGGATGGAGAGAATGTGGGGTACGTGTAGTCTTGGAACTGATTGATCAAAATGAGTGGAGACTAGCTGTTAAAGTTTCTGGGGTTACAAAATATTCTCACAAAGTCGATCATGTTTTGCAGCCTGGATCAACTAATCGCTACACGCATGCCATGATGTGGAAAGGTGGAAAGGATTGGGTATTAGAGTTTCCTGACAGGAACCAATGGGTAATTTTTAAGGAGATGCATGAAGAGTGCCATAATCGGAATATTCGAGCAGCTTCAGTGAAAAATATTCCTATCCCTGGAGTTCGCTTAATAGAGGAAAATGATGATTATAATGATGTCCAATTTGTTCGCAACTCTTCAATGTACTTCAGGCAAGTTGAAAGTGATGTTGAAATGGCCTTGAATCCTTCGCGCAATTTATATGACATGGATAGTGATGATGAGGACTGGATTTCAAAAAGTGGGAAATCTTTGTCTACTGGTGGGAATAATTTTCAAGAAGTATCATGTGAACTGTTTGAAAAGGTGATGGACATTCTTGAAAAGTATGCATACTCTCATCAGTGTGATCATATCAGTGTTGATGAATTAGAAGATCTTATGGTTGGGATAAGTTCCTTGGAAATAGTAAAGGGCATCTATGAGCATTGGCGGGATAAGAGGCAGAGGAAGGGCATGTCTCTAATACGTCATCTCCAGGTACCATGGTTTCTTTCATCCTGCTAGTCTTTTTCTCAAATTGTCCACTGTATTATTTCGAGCTTACGAAAATTAGTTGTATATTGTAGTTGAAGTCTGTCCACATGTACATTATTACATTCTCGATGCAGAATTTCCTTATTGGTGCATTAGAAGTAGTGTTGTTAGTTACCATTGGAATTCTTTCACCTATTCAATGATCTTCTCGTGCTAAAGAATGATTGTAGTGGTTCTGGTTGTTTGACTTTCTTTTTTGTATTGATTTATTGATCATGGAAAACCTTGTAACTTTGAGAAACATGATGGTTAATAACTTGCAGCACTCAGTATCTCTTTGCTGTGTCACACATTGTAAAAGAAAGTTATTTTAATACTTGGTATGAATTATCCAGCTTATTGGCAATTGTGTCGGTTTTTACCTAATTTACTTCCTAGTGAGGAAATTTAGCTTCAAGTAACATATTACATTTCCTCTTGTCCCATTTAGGGCCTTAATTGGCGGCATTAGTTTTTCCTGGGATGCTTCTCTTCTAATTGTAAAAATATACTTGATCAATGTGCAAATATCGTGTGGTCTTGATTCTAGCTGAGCCACCTAGTACATTTTTTTGACACTCATGCATTATGTTTCCTTGTGCCCTTTTCCTTGGTCTTTTAAATAAGTTGTGTGTTTACATAGGAGTACTCATATATCTGATGTAGTAGTAGTGTCTTTTAGCTGATTTTGATGTTCTGTGATCTAAATTTAATTGGCATCAGCAGTATTATATACTTATCTAGGGAAAATTTATGCAATTTATGATTTACTTCAGAATCCAGAAATTGATTGAAAAGTCTAGTCATACTAAATTACTAATGCTTGCCATGTTACAAAATTAGTGCTTGCAGTGAGGTTCTTACTATGGAGGGACTTTTTTTATTCCCATTTGCTTTGAATGATGGTTAACTATCGAGTTGGAATATTTGTTTTTAAAAGGATGTTGCAGTTTTGATGAAAGCTGTTGTCTCTTTTTGTGTCCTGTGTTTTGTTAGGTATACAAGCGATTTTCCTTTTTACCTCATCATTATAGAAGTTGGGCATTCTGAATGATTTTCCTTTTCATCATCTCTTCTTATACTTAACTATTATTATTTTTCCAGCCTCCTTTGTGGCAAAGGTATCAGCAGCAAGTGAAGGAATGGGAGCAAGCCACGGCTAGGGTCACTGCTGCCTCTTCTGTTGGATGCAAGGAGAAGACCCCGCTGATTGAGAAGCCACCTATGTTTGCTTTCTGTCTTAAACCCCGAGGCTTGGAAGTTCCTAATAAGGGATCAAAACAACGATCTCATAGAAGGTTTCCTGTATCTGGGCACAGCCAAGGTTTTGGTGATCAAGATGGTTTTCACAGTTTTGGTATGTTCATTTTCCCTTTTTATGCTAGTAGCTGAAAAACTATATATTTTTTTGTTTGAGTTGATTAATTTTCCTCTAATTTTTTTTGCTGCGGAAGAGGTTCATTACTTTTTATTTTTGCTGTTTCAGGAAGGAGATTAAATGGTTTTGCTGCGGGAGAGGAGAGGACCTTACTTTCAAACAATCACCATGAGTTCTCAGATTCTTCACCGTCACTTCAGGCTTCCTCCAGGGTTTTCTCACCAAGAGATGCTGGTGGGTTTGGCTTTTTCTCATTGAACAGTGATGCTCCTGATTGGAATCAGTACCCTAGATACCATTGGAACAAACCAAAGAAGAGTGGGGCATTTCCATCCCCAATTAGTATGAAGGTTGTTCCATATCCTCAGAGAACAGTAGGAGTGAGAAATGGTGTTCACCGTTGGAATATGGACTTACCTGAGTGGCAAAGTCAAAAGCATATTTTTGAAGGATCTCTGAGGCATGGGATCGAGCCATTGGATGATTCAGATCTTCACGAGTTCAGGTTGCGGGATGCATCAGGCGCTGCTCAACATGCTCTTAACATGGCTAAAATGAAGAGGGAAAATGCCAGAAGATTGCTCTACAAAGCAGATTTAGCCATTCACAGAGCGGTTGTGGCTCTAATGACAGCTGAGGCAAAAAGAGATGCTGCTGACAAGCCTAATGGTGATGGTTAAGATGACGCCATGTTTGTTCATTAACAAGTAAATTGCTCACTGCTTTCAAATTGTAGGTTGATCCAGAGTTCATATTGTATGAAATTTACTTGGGTTAATGCCGGAATGGCGGCTCTTGATTTCCCCATCCCATTGTTGGAGGTCGATCTCTGACCTCCCTCATGCTGAAGACCCCTTTGAATGACCATAATGATGAAGATGGGCTGCATCATTGCAAACAGTTGAGAGAAAAGTGGCTTGTGCCACAACAGGATGCCGCATTCCCCTACGCACACCAGCTTGTCACTTCGACGTAGTTTCGTACATAGATTCTAGTGGTTTTCACCGATTAGTTTTTCTGAGGAGCAGGATTTTCTCAGGTTGGTGTGTCTATTCTTCTGATATGGGGAGTGAAATTTTGGTCTTAATCATTGTACAGAAACTTTTGCCTTTCTGATCTTTTTTTTTCTTCCTTTTAACCTTCGTTAGTGTTAGTGATGATTAATGGAGGACCAATCATTAGAAGATGAAAATAATATAATACAAGCTTGTAGTACCAATCTGCAATTACTTTTGGAGCAGAGCACTCTCATCCATAGGTGAATTGATGAAGATGATGATGATGATGTAACTAGCTAGTGAATGAATTTTCATTACATCAATGGAGGCTTAGGTACTTTGGCCTTTTAGACATCTATGCTGAAGCTTGTGTACATCTTAATTCCTTTTGTTTTTGGCTTTTACTTCCCCTCAGTTCTTGTTAGGTGAAAAAGGTTTCACATTAATTTAAACGGTCGAAACAAATACACTCGTAGCCAAAAAGATGTGCCTCGTGCAGTACTAATCTTTCTACTTTGTTATTGTTGTTTGGGAGTGAGTATGTGTTTGAGGGGGAGGGGTTTGCGGAGGGGAGGAAGATATTATTAAGTGCGACAAGTACACCTAGATACAACTTACATAATTAGTGGGTGAGCATGCGACTACTATCATTGTCACTTTGGAATTTACCAATAAAATGAATTATTTGATATAATAACTTCTTATTTTTTCCACATTTTAGGGAAAAATCAAATCCATAACCTTTTATTCCTTACCTGTCTTAAAAGAATTCTTCTAAATTATTTGTTCATGCCTATGATGCATTACTAATGCGGATTATTGTATAGGCTATTACTTAAGGAAATTGTTAAATGCAGTAATCATTTTAAAATTTTAGTGAGTAAAAATACATAAACATTCTTTAAATTTGACTTGTGGAATATGCCATTTTAAAAATAAAAAAAAAAGAAATTGGGCTGTTTTTAAAAAAAAATTAAATAAAGAAAAAACAGGGAGACAGGTGCTGGCAGAAGTTGTCTTCAACCTCTGGCAGAGGTTGCACCCGTTTAAACTCTTTTGTGATTATAAGGATATTCTTGTACTTTTGATTTTTAAAATTTTTAATAGGTTATTGCATTGATAAAATGGTTACTGCAAATAATACGATCTTACTTAATGATTGAATGGTTTCATAATGATACTGTAATCTTACCCAGAATCAGTGGCGGAGCCAAGATTAAAAACGAGGGGAGGCTCAACAGTAGAAACAAGAAAATAAAATTAAATAAAATTTATATCATTAAATAAATATATGTTTAAAAAGGCATTATATAAGCAATGAGTAAACAACTATTTTTTGACATTTGAACTATTACAATCTGGCGTGGGAATCAGAGGGAACAGTTGTATCCTACGCTCCTTCATATGTTGAAAATGTTGCAAAATTGGTTCATTTGCAAGCTGCACAAAAAGCTCTTTCTCGATGTATACTACCAAACTGTCATTCATCCACTCATCTCCCATGCTATTACGCAAATCAGTCTTAATAACCTTCATTGCAGAGAAAACCCTTTCAACAGAAGCAGTTGCAACCGGTAAAACCAATGCTAACTCTATTAGACGATATACTAATGAAAAAAATACATTCTTGACCGTTTGAACCATCTTTTTAGCAAGACTTCCCAAATCTTCTACCATAGAAAACTCTTCATCATCTCGCACATTTTGAATGAAAGACTTAAGCTGATCTCGGAGTATTAGGCGGTCATTACATGAGAAATCCTCCGGATAAAGTTCAGAAAGACGGAGTAACTTACCAATGTCAAATTGAGAGAAAAAATTCTTTGGATCTAGGCAAGCAATGCAACTAAGTAACTTCGTATTGGATTCTGGAAAGCGATCATTCATCTCTTGAACCATCTTATCAAGAATCTAATTGCAACAATAAAAACATGATTGATAAAAATATTCTTTAAAGAAAACAAATAGATAAGCCATTTAGAGTTAGAAATAATAACTCACAGAAAATTTCCGCACAATAGTGATGAAAATTGGTAATCATTTGTCCATTACGCCTGAAACGACCTCGAGTTCTCATATTTTCATCCATATTGGGTATTGGGATCATGTGCTCACCACAAAATGAGTTAATTTCATGCAACTGTTCCTCCCATCCAACATCTCTAAATTCTTGTAATCGAACTTTCATTGTCTTGATCAATCCTAGTGACTGTACAATATTTTGATCCTTTTGTTGTAAAGCAAGTGACAATTCATTTGATACTCCCAATAAATATTTCATAAAATGCATCACAAATACGAATTCATAACTATCCATCTTATCAATCAAACTTGTGGCTATACCTCTACTGTCATTATTTGTACCATCATCATACAAATTTTCAAGCACTTGTGATACAGAAGTCCACATAGCCATAAGACGAACAAGAGTAATGTAATGTGATCCCCAACGTGTATCCCCCGGTCGTTTTAAACTGATTTCTTGATTTTTTTCCTTTACCAGTGACAATATCTCCTCTCTCTAAGCCTTCAAGTAGTTTATCATGTTGTAATTGTCTAAGCTTATCTTTCCTTTTACATGAAGCTCCAGTAATATTGACAATCATAGTAACATATTGGAAAAAATCAGCCACAATTTGGTTGCTCTTAGCAGCAGCAACAACAACTAATTGAAGTTGATGAGCAAAACAGTGGACATACCTAGCAGATGGATTTTCTTTCAATATGAGTGTGTTCAATCCATTGCACTTGCCTCCCATATTTGAAGCCCCATCATAACCTTGACCTCTCAGTCTTGATAATGACAACTTATGCTTTGAGAATAATTGATCAATAGCTTTCTTCAAAGAAATAGCAGAAGTGTCGGACACATGCACAGTAGCCAAAAACCATTCAATAACAAGTCCATATTTGTTCACATATCTCAGAACTACAACCATTTGCTCTTTAACAGAAATATCTCTTGACTCATCAACAAGAAGAGAATATACCTTGTCCCCTATATCTTCAAGAATGACATTTGTAATTTCAGCGGCACAAGCGGTTGTTAGTTCTTTTTGAACTTGATGACACGTCATTTGATTGTTTTTAGGGGCATTCTCATTCATTGTCTTCGCAACCTCTTCACTTCGTTGGGTGTACCACTCAATTAATTCAAGAAAGTTGCCTTTATTTAATGAGCTCGCCGACTCATCGTGTCCACAGAAAGCTAGACCTTGTTTCAAAAGGTAGCGTGTCACATCCAAAACTGTTGTCAAAAAGAGTGCGATAGGCAACTTCAACTTCATGCCCGTGTGCTTGTAACACATGTGACACGCTTTGCCTTTGATTTTCAAAACCATCGAGTTGGATTCTTGCATCATTGTGACCACTACCCACACCACCAACATGTTATTAAATATGTCCAGTGCTTTTTTCCAATTGATTACCCCAGAATTAGCAATTGCCTCCTCTCCAACTCGGCATCCTCTTTGCGAATTTTTAAAGAGATAACACCAAAAGCAAAATGCAGCATACTTGAATATACTGTACTCTAACCAGGGATATTTTTTAAACCAATCTTTTTGCAAGGATAAATGTGGTCAATCGGTTGACAAGGGCCTCTAACCAAATACTCTCTTCGAATTTGATCTCTAATAGAAACATCAAATTCCTTAATTGGATTGCGT
This sequence comes from Leptodermis oblonga, assembly GCA_016801395.1. NCBI lineage: Eukaryota > Viridiplantae > Streptophyta > Magnoliopsida > Gentianales > Rubiaceae > Leptodermis > Leptodermis oblonga. The sequence goes on along the minus strand of CM028757.1, from coordinate 35,463,875 downwards.
AGTCCTGGGTCACTGACAACATCATTCGGATCGAACTCCATACGAGAATGTTTTTCCCTCCCATTATCTTGATTAGAGTTACTAGAACCCTCAGACCATCCCCAGCGGAAGCCATTTTGGCTTCCGCTTGTATCTAACGGGTGGGGAATGGCTTTTATAATCCGCTGGTTTCTATAATCCATTCCCCACCGGTTTTTATAATCCGCAGCTGTAATAGCCGCGGATCATATTTTGGAGCCAGAAATGGCTCCAGCATTTCTGGAAAGTAATATTTTATTAGGTTTTTTTTTTTGAATTCAATGGGTTTTTCTATTTATTTTCTGTAATAATTTAATTAGTTAAATTAATTTATGTCATTTAAGTACTTTTAGTGGTAAATTTTTTTAATATTCTATTTTTGAAAATAAATTTAGTTTCTCATTGAAATTATAAATGTTAATAAAATAAAGTATATGAAAATTATTAAATACTAATTTTAATAGCTTTAAAAATATTATGACAAATTTAAGGAAAAATAATTAAAATTGACAATATTATAATTAAAATATGAAAACATCATACATTCAATAAGAACAAAACACATTATAGTAACAATAATAAAAAATGAACAAAAAAAAAAAAGGACAATAAGCATAACAATAATTAATAATGAACAACAAACAATAATTAACCGAAAACATTTTAATAGTGTGGTAAATCACTTCCAGATCCGCCGATGTTGTTGAACAACCCATACGCATCTTGTTGACCCTGTGCTAATTCTCGTTGACGATATTTGGCCTTTACGTGATTTTGCTTGGCTCTCCAGTAATCACGCACCTCTGGACCTTCATATGAATTCAAGTCTTTTGCCATGATTTTGTTGTCTTCTTTCTCCTCCATAAGTGCCAGTCTTCTGTTTTCTAGATCAATTTTTGCCTGGTTACTGGCCTCCACAATTCTCATCATTTGGTCACTCTTTTCCATGATTTGTTTATCTGACACTGTTGAATGTTTCTCTAATTTCTTTTTCATTTTGGATTGCTTCACTCCAAGAGGCCGTTTAGATGTCGATCCACCACTGTCAGAATCCAAGTTAATTGAAAACTGAGATAAATTAGGAGAGAAGGGGATGGGAGATTCGGGGGTGGGATTTTCGGAGTCCGAGAAGACGATATTAGTAGTTTTCTTCTTAGCCTTCGGTTGGGAAGAAGTGTTTCTAGTTTCTAATTGTAGGAATCGCCTCATTGCGTCCCACACATGATCAAATTTGAACGTCCCTTCTTTGGTATTTTCTGCGTATAAAATTTTTGCTTCCTCCATCTACAAAGAAATTTTCGCTATTAATAATATTCCTAATAAAATGGATGTAGAAAATATTAAGAAACAAAAATTGAATTGTGTGTTTTCTTATTGTAATTGTTGGTTTTATGTAGTGGAATATTTTTCTAGTATTTGTGTGTGTTTATAATTAATATTGCAATGTTTTATTAAACATTTATTGAATTGAATTATTATTTACTTTCATTATTTAATTTTTTTTAAATTTTTTTTATTTTATAAATTTTGCATTTTATGACCATCGAAAATAAAATTATTAGATGAAAATTGTTCCCTAAACAAAATTTATGTAATATTATTAACAATAAATATTTAAAAGCATTTATATAATTAAAGAAATCGTTTTAAACTATTAAAAGAATAATATTTAGAAATAGCTTAAAAAAATGGCTCCAACCATTGATCTCTCATGGAGATGGAAGCCATTTTAGCTCCAAAATTTTTAGCTTTTGGATGCTCTCAATCCTCCGTTTTAAAAATTTATCCATAGCCTAACATAATTGATCAATATTACATAAATTAATAATTCTTTAAAATATAATTGGATCATATACATAAATTCTCATTACTCACAAAATAATAAAATATAACAAATATTTAAATTCAATAATATACAAAATAATAAACATTTAGCAAATATAATTTCATAATAAATCACATAAAACATACCCAATATGTTTTAAAACTTATAAATACATTATATGAAAAAAATATAAATCACTATCTAAAAGAAGAGCACACTCACTTTAAAGAAATCAGGAAATTGAATTGATTAGGCTTTGATGCTGAACAGCCTGGACTGGACTGGTCCGACTCACTGAGTCACTAAAGTATCAAAAACCAGAAAAGAAACAGAGCAACGGAATTCAACCAATAAATGAAACTTATAATTTTAATTGGGGCATGATATTTGCAGTAACCGTTTCGATATTTGCAGTAACATTTTCTTGTGAAAAGTCTAAAATAACCCTAACACTTAAAAAAACCCAGGCGATATTTTGCCCCCCCCCCCCCCCCCCCCCTTCTTCAATTTGATATTTGCAGTAACCACCGGGCGGATCTTCGTCAATCCGGTAAAAAATTCACATTTTCGACAAAAATACTAACACATCCGGACATAATACAACTAAAATAATCAAACCAACTATCTAAAATAATACCGCAAAACATTTTAACTTTAGCCACTAATCTTTTTCCGATCCGAGACGTCTCGATTTTTATCCGATTTTGTGATTCCACCCGGCTCTGCTTTGCAGGAATTATTAAACGGAATAGAGCCCGTGAGTTGCTTTTTCAAAATTTTTTTTTTCAGCCCTCACGGGCTGCATAGTTAGTTTGTAATTTTTTTTTTGCCCAGGGGTATTTTTGTCTTTTTACAAGGGAATGTTACTGCAAATATCGAAACGGTTACTGCGAATATCAATTCCGTTTTAATTTCATGTATTCCATCAACTCAAAAACCCATAACATCAAAGGAATTCAAAAACAAATTTCAAACAGAGGAACACTCACCGGTGTAAAACCAGAGTAATCTTGGGCAGATAACTGAGGAGCAGAGCAACGGAACTCCGGAGCGAACCGATGGAGCGGCGCTGCAGCACTGCTTAGGTCTTTTGCGATGCAATTTGATTTGGGGAATTGGGGGAATTTTACATGCTCTTTTTTATATAGGTAGTTACTGTTGCTTCTTTGGTTTTTGTATTTTTTTTTCTCTATTAAGTAGAACGACTTTGTTCTACTAAATAGAGAAAACAAATAAAAAAATAAAGATAGATGTCCACGTCGGGTCTTCTTCCTCAAACGGCTTCATCGCTGCATCTGGACTTTCAACAACCCAGTTGCAGACTTGCAGTTGCAGGCGACGGCAGAGAGGGAGGGACAGGTTGGTGGCTTGCTTCGGTCCTTCGCATACGGCAGGGAGGCTGCTCTTGGAGATGGACGGTGGTTGTTGGGGTGGCGCTGCAAAGGAAAAAAAAATAAAATTTAAAGATAAGTACTACCTATGCTTACTGGAGGAAGGGGAGGCGCCAGCACCCCCTCCCCCCCCCCCCCCCCCCCCCCCTCCTCCCTAGCTCAGCCAGAATTATATAAATCTTAATCCTCTTAGTTTCCAAAAATTTAGTTTCTATTATTAAGGATCAAGATATTATATATTCTTGTTAGGTGTAGCAATACGAAAACATAACATAAATTCAATATGATACAAACATTATAGGATTGAGATTTGGCGAGTTCATGAGTGAAATGGATAAATATGAATAGTCAAACAGGTATGGTCAAATTTGGAAATATTAATGTGAAATCGCCAACTAAATTTCTTAAATCCGAACTAGAATAATTTTCAATACAAATGAAAATGGTAAATGAAAAACTAACTAAACCAATTATAAACGGGTTAAGATTGAATTTTTGTGTATTCATGATTTAAATAGATTGATATTACTAAAACGAATAATTAAAAAGACTATTGCAAATGACAAGAGACCGTAAAAGTATCACTCTGTTTACGGGTATAATTTTATTTTTTATCTTTTACTTAATGTAATACTCAATTTTATTTTATTTTATCTTTTTTGTGTGGCTTACTTCGAATAAGTAGAAAAGAAAAGAAAAGAAAAAAAAAAAAAAAAGAAGCGGACCCCCATAAAGTATATTTTTGAATTTATTTACGGAAATGTTATTTACAGGCCACTTTTTACTATTTGTAGGCCACTTTTTAAAATTTTTATATGTGAATTTACATTTTTACCCTTTATAATTTCTAACTTTATAAAAAAATTACCTAACTTTTTTAACTCCAGGAAAATCGCCTGGACAAAATCGCCCAGTCCAGGCGATTTTCCTAGAGAAAATCGCCCTGGCCAGGCGATTTTCCCAGATAAAATCGGTGTCTTGTGGCGATTTTCCCTAAAAAAAAGGCCACAGGACGGCGTTTTTATCAGGTTTTCCCGATCAGTAGTCGGAAAATCATTTTTCCGGCGAACGACCACTAAATTTTCGAAAAAAATGTTTTTTTTTAAGGAAAATCGCCTGGCCTGGGCGATTTTAAAATCGCCCGACCTGCCAGGCGATTTTCCCAAAGTTAAAAAAGTTGGGTAAATTTTTTTTTATGAAGTTAGAAACTATCAAGGGTATATTTGTCTTTTCACCACTTAAAATTTTAAAAAATATCATGTATTTAGTAAAATGGTACCTGCAAAGAACATGCCCCTTTATTTAATCTCCGAGTGAGCTCCCTCCAAAATTCAAATTGCTCAGCTGATGCACACAAGTTGTTCCCTCCATGCACACAAACTTGCTTTCTTTCGTTCCGACGTCGGAAATTTGCACACTCAATCAAGCGGTCATCGGAACCAAAATGAAGCTTCCCCAAACTCATTCTATCCCTTACCCATACCCTGCCGCCGCACCATCTATTTAAGCTCCTCAAACCGCGCCGCCGACCTAATTCCCTCACCGCTCCTCCAAATTCCAATCATCGCACCGCACAGCCATCGACGAATTCCCCATTCCGGAACCGATAGCGGCGGCCGTGCGATTCGAGCTCCATCCTCCGAAATCCAGTAATCAACCGGTAAGTTCAATTGATTTTTTGTTCTTTTTCTCTTTTATCATTCGCGATTAAACTCCAATCGCAGTCGTTCTTCTTCAATTTTTTGTTAGGGGCGACGAATTTCGGATTTCGATTTTAGGAACCGATAGAGCGGCGGTACAACTCGAGCTCTATCCTCCGAATTCCCGCCGCATTAAGCTCCTCAAGCCGCTCCACACCGTACCGCACCGCCGAGGAATTTAGGATTCCGGATCCAATCACCGCACCGCATCCTACATCATCCATCGTTCCTCAAGCCGCACAGCCACCGACGAATTTCTGATTCCGGAACTGTAGCAGCGGCGGTAGAACTCGAGCTCCATCCTCCGAATCCCAATCACCCGGTAGTTAATTTTACCTTCTTTTTTTTTTTCTTTTTTTTGTCTTTTTCCTTTCTCTTTATCATTTGCGAATCGCGATTGAGTAAAGCAACCAAAATCGCAGATTCGTTGTTCATAATTTTTAGTTAGGGATGATGATTGATTAAGTTTTTTTGCAGGTTGAAATGGCAAACAGTCCCGAATTCAAGGATGCTTTTGAGTCTTCTTCAGCCTACTCTCACGATCCTACCCTCGGTCAAGGGGGTAAGGGTGTTAAGCGATTCGATTTCCTTTGGTTGTTTAGGAATTTTGAGATTAGGCGTGTTTTCGAATGTTAATTTTCTATGTTTTGATTGGCTTTGTGTTTCTTGTACTTGCATTTCGTGCGCCTAATGTGCATCATATTCTATTTGCGATTTGCTTCCAGTCTTTTCTTTTGTGTTCTTTCGGTTTAATTTGTTTGTTTGGTACGGCTGGTCCATTGAATCAGTTTATCAAAATTGTGTGCAATTAGTTTTTGTTTTGCTTGCGATTAGTTTGCAACTGTGATCAACTTTGTTGTTTAATTGGTTTCGTCATCCTGGTCGAGTTTGTTTGATTTGCGACTTTAAGTTTCGGATTTCGTTTGTTTCTTTTGTGGGTTAACTATTTTTTGGGCCCAACACCGGTTACTGCTAGAATTTTGAGATTATAGGGCTGTTTTTAGTATATTAATGTTCGATGTTTTTATTGTCTTTGTGTTTCTTGTACTGGCATTTTGTGCACCTCATGTGCATCTGAATGATTTTGTTTGTGCGATTAATGTTCAATCCTCTGTAGAGTGTCCTTTGATTGGAACTGCATTTCTATGCAGGGTTCTTGTTTCGGGAGGCCGTTTGTAAACGTGCAAGTTCTGAAGAGGTGGACTGTTGTCACTTCTCATCAGACGGAAGAATGCTTGCCACTAGTGACGGTACAAAGGTGAGAAAGTTGGTTGATGAATACAAGGGTTTTTTTCAAGTTTTTTTATGTTGCCTGATATTGTCTTATCAATTGAAAAGGTATTAATTGACTTGTATTTTGTTTGTGTTTTTTTTTTTGGCAACATAGGCTTTATTGTGGTATACAGATACAATGAAGCCTAAAACAAGAATTGAAGGGGTTCGCAGTCGAATTACAGATGTTGGCTTTAGTCCGAGCATGGAACGCATTGCAACATCTTCAAATGATAGCAGTGTCATGGTTTGGGATGTAGATGTAAGCTACTTCTTACTCTCTCAGGAACTTGGCTTTTGGTTATTTATTGTTCTTGTTTATAAAAATTCTGTGCGGTCCCTCTTTGCCTTTTGTGCATGTTTCCTACTCACTTAAAAGTATGCTTCTTGGCTTACTGTGGTTTGCTTTTGCTGCTTGAAGTGCTTTATGAGTATTCCCTACGTAGTCATCTGAATTCAAACCTCTTTGGCTACTTAAAGTTGTGAAAAAATGTTACTTCCAAATTGGTTAAGGATAGAACCTGAAAATTCACAGAAAGGTTGAACATGTTATGTTTTGTTGTCAATTTTGAATGATGAAATAGTTACAGTTATAAGTGTCAATTTTGAATGATAAAATAGTTACAATTTTGTTAGTTAAACCGTATCATTGGTGCCAGAACCCGAAGTTTGTCTTTGATTGGAATGATTCATTTGCAGGAGCTTTGTTATTTTCAAATGTGTTTATGGCACCTAGTCTCTTTGAATTTTGACAAGGAACAACATTTAACTTTGTTATGATAGAGATTGAGCCCTCCCCCTCTCTCCCAACCCCCAAAGGAATAAAAAATGCAATAGGGCTAAACGAATAACCATGGAGTAGTAAATTCTTTTGCCTTCCTTCTGCCATTCCACAACTTTATGTTTTGGCAATCTATTATTATCTTTTCAATGGCTATCATACTTGCTTACGAAGCTTTCTGTTTTTTCTTGATGTTCTTCATTCCAATGGCCTACTGCAGCGAGGACATTCTCTTAGATATTTCCCTGGACATTCTGCGAGGGCGGTTTCGTTGGACTTCCATCCAAACAATGACGACTTGATTTGCTCTTGTGATGGAAATGGTGAGATACGATATTGGAACTTTGAGAATGGCACATGTTCTAAAGCTTTCAAGGTAAATGAATATGATAGTTTAATTTGCCGCTTCTTTATATTTCCTACCCCTCTGGAGGAGTTCAAGTGAAAGGTAAAGAGTGTGACTCATATGAAAATCATAATTGGTTTTCCCTTTTTGTATTAGGGTGCCTCAGTTCAAGTTAGGTTCCAACCTCGTCGTGGAAGGTACCTTGCTGCAGCTTCTGAGAATGCTATATCAATTATGGATGTGGATACACAGGCTTGCCTTCATTCACTAGAGGTTTGTGATTTTATTCATATCTTAGAAAAACACTGAACATGTAACGTTCTTATTCATTGTATCCATAGTTTTAGTAAGCTTGAGAAACATTGTGTTTTACTTAAACCAAAGGATGACAAGTACAAAGTCATAATCTTTATAGTTTTTTTGTATGAGACGCCTTCAGACAAATAGAAAGTAGATCTTATACTTTTTCGAGATAAGGAAATCGGTACTTTCAGAACTCAAGTAAGCAAGCGATTTGCCTCATTCCTCTCAACCTTAGCTTTCTAACCTTTTTCTTCCCGAAGTTAGACTACTACCGAGCTCCACACCAGGGCTCAAACCATGCCTCAAGTAAACAATAGCCCTACAACCCAAAGGCTTTCCGAGCGATCCGGGAGACATGGTTCGACTAATGGTGTAGTAGCCTTCTCCCAAACATTTCTCAGCGAAAGCATTGAGTACAACTTATTAAACTTTTTGTATATTAAGGACTATAAAAAGCCATATGAAAAATATCTATGAATAATTTATGCTTGTTATTGTTGAATCTGTATAGTAAACTTTTTATGTATTGTTATTGTTGGCTCTGTCTACCACTCTTTTCGTCTCAATGGAAGAGTTCTGTTTGGATTGTATCTCGTGACTATTTCAATGGGACATATAGACTATTTTCTATATCATGGTGTTATTGAGGAAATCTTGTTACAGGGTCATACAAAACCGATACGGTCTATTTGTTGGGATCCTTTTGGTGAGCTCCTGGCATCTGTCAGTGCGGAGTCTATAAGAATTTGGACATTTGCGGCTGGAAGTGAAGGAAAGTTACTCTATGAGTATATCTCCAACGATGACAACTTCTTTCATTGTTGTGTGTTACATCACACATATAATTCGTTGTTGTTCACTGGATGCTATAAGGCAAGTCATGGATTTAACACTTATGAGGTTTTATGTAGTACTCCCTCATGCTCCTCCCGTATTAGGAGTTGTGTTTCTAACTCTGAAAACAGTGTCAGAAACAAGACTCTTTCAGTGGAACAAAGGGAGTACTTCATTTTTTTCCTTGCTTATTACTCACGTTGCAATTGCGTTTTGTAGACTTTTGAGGTTTGGAACATGGTGGAGCACACGGCAATAACCTTGCCAGCACATGAAGGATTGGTTACTTCCATGAGCGTTTCACCTGTTGCAGGTCTGGTTGCTTCAACCAGTAGTGATCATACAGTTAAACTCTGGAAGTAATAATGGCTTTCCAGTAGTGTTAGCATTGGCGTTGGAATAACTTTCCTAGAAAATCTCCTATATTCCTACCATTTGTGTTTTTGCCTCATCTAGTGTTGTGAAAAAGAGAGAGATATTTATAAAAATATTACATATATATGATTTAGACAAAGTGGAACAAATAGAAAAGCTTGTCCGCTATCTGTTGCGATTGTTGTAAAGTATTACATTAATATTAATAGAATATTGGCTTTGAGGTTTGGTGTTACAGAACCCATTCTGCAAGGAGCACATTTATTTTTCATTATTGAGCTAACAATATGCTCTTGTATTTGGTGGTGTTGATCTAAACTAAACTACTTCAAGGTCCTGTAACTAAAAAGCTGGATTCCGAGGAATTGTTACGAGATTTCGTAAACGGGAAGGAATTTTTGCAGAAATATAAGAGTTGCAATCTCGATCACAAATAAGTTTACGAATCACGATTAAAGTGTCAGATTTGTACCTTGTTTTTGTATTGTATTAAAAATGGTCAAAAATTTTTTAAAAAATTTTTCTTTAAAACATCAAAACTTTTTTTATTTTTATTTTTTATATGTGACAATTTCAAGTTGTATGTAAGTTGACGGATCAAATTCAAATTCAAAAGAACCAAGTGCAAGTCTTATGAAAATGGATGGTAGACTTGCAAGAAAGTAAAAAACCATTTACTATTCAAATACCAAAATAATTCTTCCAGAAAAAAACCAAGGGAATACTATGAGGAAATATTTTGTCAAAATGATTCAGGAAAAAATGTATTTATATGACAACGGGCCTGTTCTTTTTGTTCTGTTTTGAAAACGGTTTTAGTTTTAACAGTAAATTTAATATATTTTAATCATATTTCATCATTTCTAATACAACTTTTTACTATTCAACTTCTACTTTTTACATTTTCAATACACTTTTTACATTATAAAACTATTTTTCAAAACTTGTTTTCAAAATCGTTTTCAAAACGATGAAAAAGAGGCCAATCATCTTACTTCTTTAGCATTTGCTATTCCCATTTTCAAGAGGCCCTGTTTGGCAAGTTTCTCAAAACCATATTTTGAGAAAAGTTTGAATTTTATAATAATTTTTTATCATTTTCAATACACCTTTTTACATTTTTCAATACACCTTTTTACATTTCCAATACAATTTTAATATTATAAAATCAAAATAAATCTCAAAATCATGTTTTGAAAATCATACCAAACAGGGCTAATTCACCAACCCAAACACGAACGGCCGCCTCTAAATTTTTTTTTTTTTTTCCTTTTCTTTTTTTTTAAAAAAAAAACTTAGGAAACCGGACATGAAGGGATCGCTATATAATTTGCTCTATATAAAAATATAAACTAATAAAGAAACGGAAATGTTATTTACAGGCCACAAATTACTAAATAGAGGCCACTTTTTAAAATTTGTGAGTGTGAAAAGACCGAAAAGCCCCTCCCCTTATAAAGTAAAAAACCTTTCCTTCCTTGGCCATTCGGCTTTCTTGCTGCGTCCGTTGCTTGCTTGCTGCTCTGCTTCGTCCTTTCTTGCTGCGTCCGTTGCTTGCTTGCTGCTATGCTTCGTCCTTTCTTGCTGCGTCCGTTGCTTGCTTGCTGCTCTGCTTCGTCCATTCGGCTTCTCCAATTTCTTGCTGCGTCTCGGTGAGTCTCTCAGCTCGGTGGGCTCTCCAATTTCGGCTTCTCCATTCCAGCCGCCTTCTTCCAGTTCGGCTTCTCCATTCCGGCCGCCTTCAATTTTCAATTTCGGCCGCCTTCTTCCAATTTCGGCTTCTCCGTTTCGGCCGCCTTCAATTTTCAGCTAAATTTTTTCTTGTATCCGTATTGGATGTCGCTGATTTTGTTGTTGGTTGATGAGATGATTTTGCATGATATAATTTGAAGGCATCACCATATGAATGCATCCGTTCAATCGGTTCTGATAGGCGAAGAAATATTATTTTAATGCATTCAAGTTTAAATACCTTGCCCTTGCCCAAATACACGCCCATAAGTGGCGCTTTTTTCCATGAACAACGCCAGAGAGGAGCGTGTTTTAGTTAAACAAACGCCACAGGCCACATTTGTTTTTTAAAAACATCGCCTCCAAATGGCGCGTTTTTAGAAAAACAACGCTCAATGATGGCGATTTATTTGCAAAAATAATGTGGCCTGTGGCGTTTTTCCTGAGAAAACGCGCCCATATTAGGCGTTTTTCCGGGAAAAACTCGCCCAGTACAGGCGAGGTTTTGGATACAAGCGCCCGGCGTGGGCGATTCTCACCCAGTGACGAAAAAACTTGAAAAAGATGCTACATTTAATCCATACAAATAGTAATGATGACATGAAACTCAAGCAATGGAGAAGAAATGGACCTGCAAATGGAGAAGAAATGGAGGATGAATGTGTTGATGTTAGAAATGGAGAAATGGAGGATGGTAGGGTAACAAAGTGTTGAATGGAGGAAAAGGTGTGGGTAATTTTTTTTTACTAAGGTAATTACCAAGGACATTTATGTCATTTCAACACTTAAAATTTTAAAAAGTGTCCTGTGTTTAGTAAAATGGTACCTGCAAATAACATGCCCCTAAAGAAAGTAATGATCACATAACCGTCAAAACCGCCAAAATTCCCTCCTTGCCTCTGTTTCTCTTTCGCACACAGATAGTCCCAGAACAGCAGCCCATTATCATCTTTACAGTTCTTAATGGCCCTTTTTTCTTTTCTTCAGGAATTCTGTCCATTAATTAACCCAATTTCTTGCATGAAATCGCCATTTCAATGTCGTAGGTTGATCCCATAAAAGAAAAAAAGAAGAAGGTGTTCTTTGGTCCCAGGAAATCTCAAGAACAAAGCTCAGAACAGAAGGGTAAGAGGAAATTATACAAAAACCTGCATTTTGATGATCCGTATTCTTCTTTTTTTGGGTGATGATTATGTGTTATTGAGGCTTTTTTGGCCGATCGTCTAGGTATTATTTACCGTTGATGATCTTCTGTTGATTGTTTAGGGTAGGGTAGATAATAGAGAAAAGTGGTTTGAAATGCCACCGAAAATAAAGGAAGAAGAGAGAATTGAGAGGATCATTCGAGGTCTTCTAAAGCTTCCAGAGAATAGGAGATGTATCAACTGCAACAGTTTGGTATGAATTTTTTTTTTTCTTTTCCTTTTTCGGTTTTATAGCTTAAGGAGCTTTCTGTACAAACTGAAGGGGAAATCAAATAAAATTGTTATGGACATGATTCTTTTTAGCTCTTGCATTTATAATGTGGGCAAGATTTCTTTCCCCATATTGATATTGTTATAGTTCAGGCAAATGAGGAGAATGAAAGAATATTCAGATTATTAATGAGCTTTATTTATCTCTGCCAACTTCAGTTTTCTACTGAAAATGTAAAGCATATGGGAGTGGGAAAATTTGTAAGGCCCTGTTCGTTTTCAAAACTTGGTTTTGAAAATGATTTTAAAATGTGAAAAGCATATTGAAAATATAAAAAAGTATAGTTGAAAAGAAACAAGATGTATTGGGAATGATGAGAAATTAGTATAAATTGCAAAAACATGTTTCTGAAAACATGGTAACGAAAGGGGGAAATTTTGAAGTTTGTTAGTTCAAATTCAATGCAGCTATTTTCCAGCAGACTTGGGCCTTTTTCCATTATTTTCCTAGATTACAGAATGTAATGAAATGATGGACAGGTTTACATTCTTTTTGGTAAATCATGGCACTTATTGGATTTTAATTGGTATTCATGAATTTACACTTGCAGGGGCCTCAATATGTATGTACAACCTTTTGGACGTTTATTTGCACAAACTGCAGTGGTGTGCAGTAAGTGAAATTCAATACTTCTGTTGGTTGTTTTTGCTCTTTCATGATTTCATGAAATGTTGGGTTGATTTCTTCTGCTTGAAACACTTCCAGCCGGGAGTTCACACATCGAGTAAAGTCGGTGTCAATGGCTAAATTCTCTGCAGAAGAAATTTCTGCTCTTCAAGCCGGGGGTAATGAGGTCTGCCTGCATTGAAATATTTACCTTAATAGACACATTATCTTGTAGAGCTCATTCTAGTTTCAATGACTAACCCAAACTACGATTTGACAGCGAGCAAGGGAGATATATTTTAAGACATGGGATCCAAATAGAAATTTTTATCCTGATGGAAGGTATATATATGCATTTCATTTCATTTCATGTTGGCATTAGATGCTTCATGGTTGGTGAAGTCTGATGTTGATACTTCTTTACCTTCCAGTAATCTTGACAAAATTCGTGATTTAATCAAGCGTGTCTATTTAGACCGGAGATATAGTGGTGCAAGGACTAATGACAAGCTTTCTCAGATTAAAGCAGTAAGCTTCTCTTCAGTACTACTTATATATAGCTACTGCATCCTAGAAGAACTTACTCATTGGGTCTTGATCTTTGTTGTTCCTGCTCCCTTTGCTAAACAGTTAATAGAGGAAGAACTTGTTTTATCCTGGGGAAACATTTCTACACCCTTGAAAAAGTTTATTTAGGGCAGTGCATTGATTGCACGACTCAAGTTTTAACTGTGTTAGTACTTTTCTTGTTTGTGCTAAAGATACTTACTGGTTGAACTATGTACTCTATGATAGTGATATTTTTTATACTTCTAAATGTAATCTCCTTCATTGAGTTATTGTTCAATATTGGTTGATCAAATGTGTACTAATTTGCTTCTGTATGTGATAAAGGGTGGAAGGGATGACTACCATCACCGGCCCTCTTTTGAAGCATCCTGGTATGGTGGTGGAAGAGAAGGCTTTTTTGAAAGCCGTTCTTTTAGAGGGAGTGATCATGCTCGGAGAGATGACTTCTTTGAGCGACATTCGTTCGAAAATTCCACCCCAACTAGAGGAAATGATGACAGGAACTTAAGATATTTCAGTGATGGAAGAAATAGTCCTCACTATAGACAAGACAGACTTAGGCCTGGCACCCACAGTGCTCGAGTAACTCGCTTTGAAGTAGTTGATGACAGGTTTCGAGAAGATAGTTTTGGAGGTGTTAGGAGATATGGAATTCAGAGGTGTGCAGATGAAGATTCCAGGGCTCGAAGTAGTTCGCCAATTTCAGATAAGAACAGTGATAAGACAAGCCGCCTGGCACTACGTCCATTGAAAGACATCTTGGGGGAAAAAGCTCCACCTCTGAAAGTTGGAGAATCTCAAAAAACAAGTAAAGTTGATGCCTCTGCCCAAGCAAAGGTTAGTCCATTTCCTGTTTCCAGTTGTTGCCACTACTGTTGTTTTCCTCTTAAAAATATTCAATTGTTTGATCCAGCTAAGCTTTACAGCCCTAGTATGAAACTGTTGAGATGTAATTGTTTTAACTTCTTTTCTTTTTAAGGAAAAAAAAAAAAAAAAAGAAGGAAAAGTTCAAGGGAATTTTATTGATTCTGAAATGCTTTGCTTTTGACCTTAAATGTATCCTGTCACAGAAGGCAGTAAACTCCAACAATCCCCCTGCTGAGAAAAAGGAAGAAGAAACCAAGACAGTGACTAATTTCAGCAGCTTGATTGATTGGGACGATGACCCCGGGACTACTGGAACTTTAGCAGTAGTGCAGACTGAACAAAAAGCTCCCGTTGGCGATGGTGGCAGCAGCTCTGTTCCATCTGGAAGAACTGAGAATGTCTCCAACAATGCTAACGATAATTCGCTGGAAAGTTTGTTATTTGGTTTGGCAGTTCCTGCTGGTGAAACTTCATTAGTTGTTGCTACTTCAGGTTCAACCCCTGCTGATATAGGCACTGATTCTTCGTGCGTGGAGAATGCCATTGTAGTTTCTAGTAATCCTAGGACGACACAGGCGAATGTTACTAATCAACATCAGTCCGGGGCAATGCAGCTTAGTCTGCCCTCAACAGTTCCTGCTGAGGATAGTAGCTATACCGCTCAACAGTCTAATTATAATCCTCCTGAAGCTCCACCTAATCAGGTTGTTTTGCTATTTTTTGTTCCTTAAATTAGATTTGTCCTTGTGCAGTCATCCGAATTTGAGCCTAACAAAATGCAATAAGTAATTCTGATCTCTATGCTCTGCTGCAGTCCTTGAATTCAGAATCCACACATGTTAATGGACCACAAACTAATGCATCATCTGAGCAGTCACTTCAAGTTGCCTCGATGGCAGCTGCTCAGGGGACTACTTCAGTGAATGAGTCAGTACCTCGAGGAAGACAAGAACTTCCAGCGGTACGAGCATGGGGAATACCTGAATCCTTTTATGTTTTCAAAACTACTGTTCCAGTATTGATTATGTATCGCCTTTAATGCGCAGGACCTTTTCGGGCCAAGTTATTCATCATTTGCTACAGCTGCTCCGGCTTGGCAATCGAGTCCAGCTTATGGAATGGGATACAATACACAGTACCATCCTGCAATGGTAGAATCACCCACTTTTAATGAATTTTTTAAAATCTTTCTGAGTCAATAGAGCTTTACTCAAGATAGAAGCAACTGTGAATAATTTTATTGACAATTATAACAGAAAGAGCTAACTGCTTGTCTCTTTTTGTGTTTTGATACTTTGGTTATAGCCCATTGGAGCTCCTCCAGATTCAGTAAAATCAACGAACCCGTTTGATATTGGCGATAATGGTCCCCAGCCTCAAGCCACAATGGTATGTACTGAACAATGATCGCCCCTTAACTTCCGAAAAGAAACACAGATTTTTAGTGAAGTATTCAAATGTGAATTCTGGAAAACAGAGGTAGAGTAGACAGAAGATCTGATCTTGAAAAATAAGGACATATCAGTTGGAGTGCCTCAGATTTCAGGAAATGTTTTGGTGTAAACTTTTGTGCCTTTACTTGGTAGCTAAAGTAGTTGCTCATTCTAGCTTACTAATCTTTTTGGTTGGTTTATGCAGCCGTTCCCTTCCATGTCACCTGTTCAAGGAACAGGTCCAAATTCATCGCTGTCTCCGGGCTTACAGTCTCAAGGACCGGTGTATGCATCTCCAACGCCTCCACAGGGGTCATATGGAATGATGATCCATCCAGGTTAGCATAGTATATACCCTCTCTTTTGAAGAAGGCTTTGCAGATTATTTCCTCTTCTTGATGTATATGTTTGTCTCATGTTGATCAAATTCAACACTTTCAGGAGCATACATGCGACTCCAACCACCAAACAGTATGCATTCTTCCAGGTAATGCAACTCTGCTTCTTATAAACACTAATTAGTATATTCAGTTGACTGGGAGGGGATTGTATGTCCCCGTGTTCCCATGTGCCCCGTCACATTCAGAGGGGCCCACATGGACAAGAGATCTCCCCCCAATTGACCTGCTCAGGTGATATGAGTTAAGAGGGAAGTTAAATGAGGTTTGGTAAAATTATGAATCAGTCCTTATAGTTTTTGAAAATTACAAATACCTCATCCCTGAACTATTCAAAACTTTTTGGTTTGTGTTTATTCTTTTGACCAGTAAGGGTGATATCGAGTCGAGGTGAACTGAAATTTGGAGTGTTTAAAATCTGATCATTTATTACATAATCGAGTTTGAAATTCTGTTCATATTCGTTCATTTTTTAATTAAATAAATAAGCTCAAACTGAACTTTTACCGAGCTGATCCTGAAATTGTTCATGAAAGTTCGTGTTCATTCTCAACTATAACTAACACAAATCAATTTTGTAGTTATGACCAAACTAGAAGGAGGCATTTGTAATTTTTAAAAACTACAAGGACTAATTCGTAATTTAACTAAACCTTAAGGAAAGTAAAATAATTCGCCCAAAAAATCTATAATGTTGTTGCTAGCTAGCTAGTTGTTGTAACACCTTAGCATTATAAATACAACACAACTACTAAAGCTTTGTTCCACTATGTGAGATCAATTATAAGGATGATATATATCTCGCCATTGTGTGTGCTCGAGAATTTAGCATTATAATAAATTAATAATACATGATCCAAATCAGCAGCAACAGCAAAAGTTGGTTAATTTCTTGGCTAGCTCAAAATGATTGTGATAGAGAAGCCTTAATTTCCTTTATTAATTTGCAGACCACAAGGAGGTGTTAACAGCTTTGGTAGCAATGATCCCTTTGCTTCCCTTAACCCTATTCAACAGCAGCATAGTGCTAGTGGTGGAAATCAACATCAACATCAACAACAGCAGGCAATAAGTGGTGTGAATCCCTACTCATCCACAGTATCAGGAAACCCTTTTGGATAGCATTGAAGCTACTTCATGAGCAGAACAGAACGTTAGTTTCTTCCGTCTCATATAAAAAGTCATGTTTCGAGTTATACTTTGTAAGTTAAAATAGTCGTATTATCAGATTTTTTTTTAGTGAGACGGAAGGAGTACATCGATCCCTCTGCCGGAAAGATCGATCATGCATGCAATGTACAACAAAATGGGTATAGTACATATCATATAGATTGGAACAACCTGAAAATTCGGCGCGTACGTGCATTAGTTATGTTAGCAATTATTTATCTTGTTGGATACGTACGTTAGTCAAGTCAGAGGTAATAAAATAAAAATAGTTACTCTTGTTTTAAACAAATTTATAATAAGATCGTTATTCAGGTGAACAGTATTTTATTTTATTTTTAACTAAAATTGATACACATAAATAAATAAATAAATACTCGTGGACAATAAATCGGGTATTATTAATACTTTTGAGGAGTTCACTTTAAGAGGGAGAGAAAAAAATCTTTAATAAGTTAAAAAAAGACGAAACTGTTTCTCACACAAAAAATAAAAGTGATATTTTTGAATAGTAGCATTTGTACTCTTTAGAAGTAATATTAAGAAACTAATATAGAGAAGAAAAAAAATGAAATTGCTACTCATAAAAAGTATGCTTGTGCTAAATTTAAAACTCCTTAAAAGTAGCACTTGGGGAGAGGGGGGAGGAAGAAATTTACACTTCAACAAGAGTACACTTGCGTTCCTTTGATATTAAAGTGATATCTGAAAGAACTGACTGATATTCCTTCAAAAGTATTGTGATACCAAAAAAAAAAAAAAAAAAAATCTTTTAAAAAAATGTTGCTGGACAGACGTTCGTATGAATGACTCAGCATCACATTTTATAAACTCGCTTTACCTAAGTTTTTGCAAAATATGAAATAGAAAAAAGGGATCAATTTAGTTTCTTTTATTAAAATTCATTTTCAACACCAAACATTAATAAAGTATCACCACTACATCAATTTAATAGGTTTAATAACCATATTCATATGATTTAGATTTCTCTGCCTCTTTTATGGTTTGATGCTCTAATTTCTTCAATAAATGCTTTGCCCATAGTAGTTGTTTTAAATTAAAAAAAAAATTTCCTTGCAAATCAAGGGGAATAGGGCATGAATTGCAACAACTCATTTGGCAAACAATTATGCATCTTAACCACTTGATGCAAATTCACCCATGAAAAAGAAAAGTTTGATTTTGGCTCATGTATTTACCTCGTGACTTAATATAAACTCATAATGTTACGTCACATCTAAATATACTTTCGATATTTATAAAATCAGTCTCTCCCAAACTAAATAAAGTGGGATTTGTTAACATAAATGGTTAAGTTGATTTAATTTTGTAAATGTCTATAGTGCACTTTAACACGTTAATTCATTTATAACGTTAAAAACTTATTAGATCACGAGTACAATTTCACGAGATTAAAATGAACAGTTAATTCATATATAATGTTAAAAACTTATTAGATCACGAGTAAAATATCAAGGGATTAAAATGAACATTTGCCCCCGATGAACTGTACAAGAAGAACATCGAACATGCATATGTTGGAAGGGGAGGGTAAAAAAACACTACTCATTGAATCCCACAAAGCATTAATGCGGCGACGTATGGGGCAAGGGCACACCTACCCTTGTCCACAGCTCTATGGGTAAATAATTTAGGGGCATGTTAATTGTAGGATCCGTTTTACTAAACACAGGACATTTTTTAAAATTTTAAGTGGCGAAAAGATAAATATACCCTTGATAGTTTCTAACTTTATAAAAAAAAATTTACTCCACTTTTTTTTTCACTAAGAATCGCCTCGATTTTCCAAGGAAAATCGCCACAAGACGGCGATTTTCTCTTGATTTTCCAAGAGAAAATCGCCTGGCCTAGGCAGGACGGAGATTTTCCCGGTCGTTCGTCGGAAAATTGTTTTTCCGGCGAACGACCACTCAATTTACCCTAAAATTATCACTACGCAGCCGGAAAACGCATCATAAACACTAATATATTCCTAAACACAGTACCCATAAGAATTTGCAACACCCAACACATTCAAATTTTCATTTCCTCTACAAAAAAAAAAATTTTGACTCACCGATTTGTTGAGCCAGACCGACGAAGAAGAGTGATGGAGGTGGAAACCGGAATCGCGATATGGAGGAGAAATAGAATTGCAGTAAAATTGATTTCAATGAATTTTACTACATAAGGTAGAAGAGAATGGAGGGGCAAAAATATATATTCACGTCAAAAAATTTTAAAAATTGTCCTACGTTTTGTAAACGGTGTCCTTCAAGTAACAGTTCCTACAATTGATTGCTTTCCATGCATGGCAATGGCTCTTTTAGGCCTTTTTTCCTCTTTCCAGGTTTTTTGAGAGGAAATTATTGATCCATGGCGCCTGTCGGAGTAAGGACACTTCTGTATGTTTCACTGAATTCGGTAAGTATAAAGCTTGGTAATACTTCTTGTCATTTCATGTATTAATGTGTGTGCCAACTGCCAAATCGCTGTATCGTTCTATTCCATCAAAAGAATTTAACAGTATAATTATTTTTGAATCATAAAATACAAATCAAAACGTGATTTTTTATATAAGACAAAAGTGTATATGCACACTCATGGGAGAAGGGTAAAAAATTACTTGTGATATTGTATGGAGTTCACACGATATGAGGTGAGATTTTCCTAGCTTAATCAGTTTAAAGAATTATTTGACTAACTTATTATTTTTGACACAACACTTTTAAGTTAATTTCTCAAACTATTTATAACCTGAGTTGTTATCCTAAATGATGATAATTTCTGACACGATTCATAACCGACAAAATTAATCTAAAATATTGTATTACAAATATAAGATAGGAAATGAGATATGTCCAACAAAATCAAGATTAATTGAAGGGAATGGCATGACCACTGTGCTAAGGTCACTCAAAGAGTCGAGAGTTTCTATTAAAAATAGTAACAGAAACCGATCTCTTTTAATGGAACGGATGGAGAATACTATTACTTTGTCTCTTATCACGAAGAAAAGTCTCATCAGAGTACATATTGATCAACCCCTTTTAACGAGAATTCATTTTCAGCATTTACACCCACAGCTAACTTTGTTTGTTGGCTCAGCAAACTTAATCTTTCTATGTGAAAAAAAAATTGTACAACGTAGTAAGTATTTACATTAACTACAATGGATGTAAAAAGCTCCAAGTTAGTTGGGTTTTTTCCGATCTATATATACCCCTTTTCGGCAACAAAATTATATCGCATCCAAACTGTTTCCTGCATTGTCTGAGAGAGTGAGAAAAACAGAGGCTGAAATGGCCGCAGAGGGGAGAAAAAGTATCAGTCTTTGGTGGTTTTGTATCACTGTTTTCACGTGCTTGATGTTAGCCCAGAAGAGCACAGGGCAGGGGACTCAGAGCTTATACTCTTGTTGGGGAGGTTGTTACAATGTCTGTTTTCTGCTTAATTCCAGAGCATTGGGAGAAAGGTATCCCTGTTATTTGAGCTGTTTGGCTAGCTGTTTTCCTCAGTCTGTTGCTGAAAATGAAAACCAACTTTACTATTGTCATGTTGGTTGCTCAACGCAACGCTGTCTCGTGCTGAAAAAAGGTACGCTTCATTCATCCGTCCCCATAAAGAGTCGTTTTCGTGTTTTATGCTCTGTTTTCTAATGGATTTCTTTATTTTTGTTTGTGTTTTGATTTGGCAGATTCTGCAAGGAAAAAATGCATTCGCAGCTGTGGAGATGTCTGCAAAACTTAAGAATTTGAGTGCAATGGTGCATTATTACAGCTTTTGGAGTTTTAAATGTTACCCATAATTATTGCTTTGTGCGTGTTGAGAATAATTGAATGGTTCTTTGTTGTTTGTACTACTTTTCATCAGCTAGCTAGAAAGGTATAAATTCCATCTCATTATGTTTGCCTTCCATTTCCAATTCCAGAATCTAATCCATGTTCGTTTTCATTGTTTTTATTTGTGTTTTGATTTTATTTGTAGTTTCTACAATAATTTTAAAATATTTATAATACTATTTTATTATTTTTAGTACAACTTATTACTATTCAGTTGTATGTTTTTAATATATTGTTTACATTAAAAATTATTCATAAAAACAAACTCAAAACGAACATATGATCTTTTTGTTTTCAAATGGTTGATTCTCAAAGAAAGAAAAGAAACTTTAAAGCACAAACAGAAGGGTTTGAATCAAACATTATTTTCCTAATACGTCACCACAATCTCGTTAAGGAACAGACTACAGTCTCGTTAAGGAACTATAGTCGGGACACTACCACGATCAACAACACCAAGTTTCCTTAGCTTAAGAATCAAAAAGGCAACAATCCCAGAAACAAATCCCAGAGCTGCACTAGATCCCACAAGAGAAACTGCAGTGCAAATCAGCATCACAAATGCATCTTCTTTACTGTTCATATCCCTTGAGCACAAAGCAAGTTCAATCCCAGCAAACAACAGCAAAACCCCTAAAACCCCAACTGGAAATTGATCCAAAATCCTCACAATAGAGCTGCCCATAGCCATCCCAAAAACCAACTTTCCCAATCCAAGAATGGCCACACACACCCCACTCCTCCCCCCAAACTTATACTGCCCTGCAAGCCCCCCTGCCCCATGGCAACAGGGCATGGCCCCAAACCAACACCCCACCAAATTCATCAATCCAACAGTGATTGACACAGATGTAGCAGAGATTTCCTTCTTTTCTGGGAAAAGATCAGTGGACAATTTGCACACAGCAATGACTGAATTCAAAACTGACAGAGGAAGCTGAGGAATTGTTCCTTTAATGAACCCTTCTTTCCATGCATGCCTAGATATCCCAACAACTCCAATGGAAGATGGTCCAAATCTAAACTCTTTCACAGCTTTAGGATATCTAACAATGGCCAAAACCACTCCCAACAAAAACACAAGAAAAGCAGAAGGCAGAGAGAATATGACTTTCTTCAACCTGGTTTTCCTTCTCAAATCAGAAGAATCTGCATCATCATCACCATCACCATCATTATCGCCAGTTCCATTAACGATTAAAATGAAACAAGCACAGAAAAGGGCCAAAATCAATCCATCTAAGCCTACCCATCCCCTGTTTCCTCCAGATTTTGACTTGGAAAAATCCTGTTCTTTCCTAATATACTTAACAGCAGACATTGCAAATGACAAGCCCTGTGCGAGCTGAATTCCCCTCACAATTGAGATGGGAATGAGCCTGTACATAAGTTTCATCATCCCTGTTGCGCCAAGCACAAATAGAATCCCCGCAGTGCAAATCCCAGATGCCATAACTTCCGGGATGTTGAAATCCGCATCGGAAATCGCCACGGCGGCAATTGATTTCATGGGCTGAACCGGCATCGGGACGCCATAAATTGCACCGGTGATGAAGTTGTAAACGCCGGTGAAAACCAACGTCGTCCCGAGATTAAGGTTCTTGGCCAAAGTCATAGCCAAGATGATGGGAATGTAAGTCCCCAAATCCCCCATTGCGCCGTTCAACTCAGCCCACTTCGATCTGATAACCAAATTGTTCTTCAGTTTCCCCAAAATGTTGACTCCAGCAGCATCCTGCTGGCCTGAACTGCCGATTTCTCGAGTAGTTTCTGAAGGGTTTTCCATGGAAGTACTGCTAAAGATTCCAACTTTATCAGTTGTGGGATTTGATGGGTGGAAATTGGGAAGCGGGTTCGTTGATTTATGTGCATTTGCATGCAGAACGAGCTACAGTGTGCATTAAAGTGGAAGTGAAGTGAAAAGGGTGTGTTAATGGCGGCCCTAGTGCTAATGAGAGGCCGTTGTTGGAAGAGAATTGTGCGCCGTTGAAGTTGGGGGGCAAGGTATCAAAGCAAGCAAGATGTTTCGTAACGAACGATTATTGTTAATTATTTGAACTTTTATATTTATGTTAGGCCATGTTCGTTTTTCTTTGTTCGTGTTTTGATTTTATTTTTTGTTGGTTCTCGGAAATTAACATATTATTTTCCCTTCGTTACATTAGAAAATTTCATTTTATAATAATAAAATTATACGTTTTAATTATAAAAGTACGCATTGTAATACTAACTACTATTTCAAAATGAATTCTCCCAATAGAACCGAGGGAGTAAAGTTTTTTCATAATTTCTAATTCAACATTTTATTATTTAATTACACTTTTTTACATTAATTATGTTTTGATAGTAATGTCTTCACGAATATGCCTTTAGTATTATTGTTGAGAAATCATTTTCATTACTCTTTACTTAATTACTAGTTAGTTAATAGTCAACTAATAAGTCTGTTTGACATTTTTATTTATATATATATATATTTATTTATTTATTTATTTATTTTCTATCTTCTTCTCCTATACTCCTTCCATGGGTGAATTTACCACTCGAGATTTTTAAAAAAATTTTGATTACACCTAATAATTAATCCGTGGTTTGGTCAAATTATCGTCATTGTTATACTAGTAAAAGAAAATTAATATAAGATTTCAAATTTCTATGTTTGGTATGTATAGTAATCTAATAATTTAAATTATTATATTATTTGAAAGGCAATTCAAAATTCACTTAATTAGTAATTTATTCATTCCCAATATAAATATCCTTCATTCTCATTCTCATTCTTGCGCGTCAAACGCAGAAAGAAATTTTTTTTTTTTTTTTTTTGTTTCTTTTTAAGGCTGGTTTTATTTATCTGTTATTGTTTGGCTAGCTATTTTTCTTTGATTGAAAATGTGGAAATCTTATTCCTAACAGCATCGAACTCATCATCGATCTTTAATTACTTTATTCTACACTCTAATCGTTTGTTGTCAAGTAGCACTGATAGCAATTTCGAATAAGAGTGTTCGCACAATGTTAAAATTCATTAATTCAATTCAAGAAAATAATTTCAACGCATGCATTCGAGTGGTTAAAGTAAAGTGTTTCGGCAAGAAAACTGAAATCGTAAGAGATAATGACTTTTGGTGTGTTTGATAACGGAAACTCAAACCTCTTAATCGTTTAAGCACTGCTTATTTCCTTTATAAAAAATTAAGCGGAAAAAGTCAGCTTCTTGTTTATCGCTTAATGATCCACGTAATAATTCTTTAAATAATTCATATTTAATTTCCGAAACTACCCCCTTTTATTTTATTTATATTGATTTAACTATAATAATAATTTTAACTTTTTCTTCATTAGCATACCACGTATTTTAAAATTTTTCATTATAATATTGTCAAATAAAATTTAATTTTTTTTACTATTATATTTCGGTATTAAAAGTTTATTTAATAAATTATATCATTTACATGTTTTTATAAATCTCATTCATACGATATGTTTTATATTACTTATATAGTTTATTAATCATATATGAATTTTATCGTAAAAATTTTAATTTCTTTTAGACTACAATAATGGATTCATTTTTCATTTTTAGGGGTTTTAATAAATTGTAATAATTATTTTTTGTATTTTTTCATCATTCAATTTAACGTATTTTATCTGATTTTGTTTCTTTATGTTTTTCATTAATCATAATTGATGTTTTATAATAAAATTTGATATTTCACATATATAAATATAAAAAATTCCACATAAGAGTAAAATGGTATATTTTAAGAATTTCAGCAATAAGATCAGCATATTTATCAAACAAGATCGAGTGATTAAGCAGTGTGATTTAGAGGTTTGGAAAATATGTTTCAGCATTAAGATATTAAGTGTTTAATCAATTCAGCATTATGATTTCAGCATTAAGCATTCAGATATAAGAATTAATTTTTATCAAACTAGCCCTTAGAGAGAATTTTAAATTAAGTAGAAAATAGAGCTATTTCTTTTAGTAAGATTTTGGGGGAAAAAAATGATAATTTTCTTGAAATAGAATGGAAAAGAACATATCTTTAAAAGTATCATATTTAACACTTTTTTTTTTTTTTTTTTTGGAGGAAAGGTAAATGATTTATTCCACCAAGAATTCCGGCTCAAAAGCCGGTAAAGATCGGACCACAAGGTGATGGTGTTTCTGTTCACATCATAATACAACCCATGAGTGGGCGCTAGGAATTTCCTCCCCAAAGGGAGAAAATTCCTAGTGAGAGAAACTCTCAAAACCCTAGGAGGGAAAGACACATTGGAGCATATTCATGTTAAACATACATCAAACAAATGGGGCATACCCCATGTAACATACATCACAAATGGGGCATACCCCATATAAAAACATACATCAATCCAAAATTTTCTATCTATTACAATCATCAGTACATTAGTCCCAAATCCTAATGGAGGTTCTTCCTTGTCTTCATCAGCTGAAAATAAGTAAGTCTGCCCAAGTGTCGGGTAGCCATCCACACTCATCATAGGAACGGATAAATATCAGGATTATGAGTACATGTAAAACTACTTTTGGTAAGTAGTCAACCATTACCGGATTTGATAAGCCTTTACCGGACATCGGTTAGCCGGGCTAGGATGACTTTCCCGTAGTCATCTACGTAGTGGTCTGTACCACCAACCCCCTTTTAAGCAAAGGGGCAGCTGTTACCGGGTTCTTGCCTTTACCACTTTCCGGTAGAGGTGGGCTAGGGAGCCCTTACCGTGGACTCCAACGTAGTGGTTTGTACCACTATTTCCTTTTTTAGCAAAAGGACATCTATTTCCGGAATTGATTTGCCTTTACCACCTACCGGTATAGGTGGGCTAGGTAGTTACTTAACCGCCAACTACTGCGTTGTTCCTGACATCCCCAGTTCGGGGTATAATTCATACATAATTCTACAAGTTTTAGTCTTGATAATCACAATAAGGGATTCCGGTCTAGTAGACACAGAGTCAAAAATAAGACTATTCCTGCATTTCCAAACATGGTAAACGGTTAGAGCAAATGCAATGAGAGATGCTTTAAACCGTTTCTTGTCCCTTCTGACCTCTTTCGTTACCCATTTCAGAATACTTTGGATGGTTGTCATTCTTCTTGGAATATCTAACCATTGTCTAATTCTGCACCAAACATAGTTAGTAAAATCACAGGCAAAAAAAAAATGCTGAATAGTCTCTTTTTCCTTACCACACAGAGAGCAATCTGTATTTATATCCAAAAAGGTTAAGTTATCACATGTAGACAACCTGCCTTTGAAACATAGCCACAATATAACAGAATATTTTGGGGGAATAAAATTTTTCCAAATATGCCCTGCCCAAAATGAAGCATTACCTTTGTATCTCAACAAATCATAAATTTTACCAGTAAGAGAATTTCATGTTACAGACCATTGAGTTATAGTTCTAATACATGCATCAGTCCCCCCCAATTTCTGAACAAGTATATCCCTAATACTAGCCAAATTTTTGAACATAGGAGAATCATTCTTATTAGGATTCCAGTCCCAAACTGATGCCCCTTTAAGATATGATCCATGAACCCATTTTATCCACAAACTATCCCTCTTCATGTGTATATCCCACAAATTCTTATAAACATTAAAGCTTTATTCCAGAATGTCGGGTTCCTTATCCCCAAACCCCCTTCATTTTGTGGCACACACACATTTTCCCACGCAACCAAAGGTCGACTCCCACCCCAAAAGAATTTCATACATTGGCTTTTAACTCTATCTAAGATACATGCGGGCACAGGTAAATTTTGAAGCCAAAAACATTCAACTCCTTGGATAACAGATCTAATCACTTCAAGCCTTCCTGCATATGACAAAGTCACTGTTTTCCAAGCATTAAAGATATTAGAAATCTTATTCAAGAGAGCATCATAATGTACAGTGTTCAACTTATGGGCCGCTAGTGGCAACCCCAAATATCTTACAGGAAATGTAGCAATAGGAAATCCAGCAACATCAAGGCATCTCTGTAACTCCATACATGTCATTCCTGCAGTGAATATCTCTGACTTGTCCGGATTGAAAGCCAAACCAGACACCGTTCGGAACTTTTCCAAGCAATTCTTGAGGATAGATATCGATTGCTCATCCCCCCTTGCAAATAGAAGCAGGTCATCCGCAAAGGCCAAATGCGAGATCTTTGAGTTCCCACACTTCGGGTGATAGTTAAAGTCTTGCTCAACACTCTTTTTAATTAGCCTCGAGAGATACTCCATGGCAATGGTAAAAAGAGCTGGCGACATAGGATCACCCTGTCTCAATCCTCTCTTCCCTTTGAAGTAGCCATGTAGGTTTCCATTGACTGAAATCGAGAAAGAGGTAGTTGTGACACACTGAGAGACCCACTATACAAACACATTCGGGAACCCAAGTACCCTCAGCATGTTAAACAAAAAGTCCCAGGACACAGTGTCATAAGCCTTTCGTAAATCTATCTTCATCATGCACCTGGGTGAGATCCTTTTCCTTGTGTAGTTTCTTATAATCTCCTGCGTGAGATAAAAATTGTCTGACGTATTCCTTTCCCCAACAAAGGCTGCCTGTGCTTCATCAATAATGTGGGGAAGTACTCTTTTTAATCTGCCTGCCAATATCTTGGTGATCACCTTGTACACTGTATTACAACAAGAAATGGGTCTGAAATCTGAAACACTAGGTGCATGAGCCTTTTTTGGAATGAGAGCCACCCTATTTAACACATTTTTAGCGAGACATAGGGAGGGTAGTGACTAGTGAAGAACTTTTTTAGTTTTTTTCTAATTTAAAAATATTTTTTTAATTTTTTATATTTGTACAATATATTTTATTTCTTCACATTTAAAAATAACTTTAAAATTCCTTACACTTTAAAAATGAATTTTCTGATCCATTGACTAACTTTTGAAGTAAAATATATTCGTAAAAGTCACTTGTATTTCAAATAACTTATTTATTAAATTTTGAAAAAGAATGGAATATATTTAGTCCAATTAGAGAGAATAACATTTTTTTAACTTTATTCACATCTAATTACGGCTAGTTGCTTTACAAAAAAAAAAAAAAAAATTAGAAAAAGTTAAAGGCTTGTTCATTTTCATGTTTTAAAACATATTTCATTCTGAAGTCATTATAAATTTATAGAGCTAAAAAACCAACACTGAGCATAACAGTAATAATTGTCACTCTTTTTTGCTGAAAAATTCACTCTTCTACAGACGCAAAATTGAAAGAAGATCTGAGATTTCTATCCAATATCAAGGGAAAACAAAAATGATAAAACAGAGCTGAAGCAGATTCAATAGCCTACTAATATAGATTATTCATCGTCTTCCTCATCATCGTCATCGTTGTTGGTGGCTGCATTCAATGCATTCAACCTCTCGACCAACCTCGCCCTCCTCTCCTCATAAGTTAGCTTTTTAAGGTTGTACCTGCAAGAACAGAACAAACCCAAAGGGTCAAGCCACAGTTCATAATGTATCGAAACTGTGATTAAACTTCATCGATGGAGTTCCTAACCACAACATTATAAGGCACAAACCTTTTGTGTTCCTTCACAGGTGACTTTCCTGATTTCTTTTCGGTGGGATCAGCACGAATAGCAGCGTGGACTTTCTTGTACAGCGCCTCAATGCCATCAGCAGCAAGACCCTTCTTAATGTACTGACTAAAGTGAGTCTGAAACCTCTCTGGTTCATCTTCTTCCAGTGTCTGCACATTAATAAAAGTCAGGCAAGAATACACAGAAGTAACAACCAAAGAGAAACAATGTTCATATCCTTATGCACTCACTCTCATGTAAGCAGAGACATGGCCACCATAGATGTATTTGCGGTGAACTTCAGGGTCGAGCTGTTTAGACTCCTTGCCGAATCCAGCAAACCTCTTCTCACTATGAGGAATGTCAAGTCCACCATCCAGTGCCCCCTGTATCAAGAAAACGCCAGTAATGTCACAAAGAAAACCTCACATTAGGTTTACATAACTGAAAATTGCCAAAACAGATCAAGGAAATATTTAGACCAAACTCTGATGGAGCTTGATGTTTAAGTCTTCAAAAAGTACATTAGGGAAAGCATGTAACCTTGAGCGCGCCAAAGACTCGGTTGCCAGTAGTTGTTCGTAGAAGGCCAACATCTAAAAGAGCACGGAAAGGCCTTCTGTTTTCAGATGGTTCGACAGAATAATCTTCACCAGTAGCCTGCCAGCGATAGCGCTGAATAAGTTACTGCTGACAAGAATAATAGAAGCAGCCATTTTCTACCTATTCTTAGCACACATAAGCAAAGCACTATAGTTACCTCAGCATTTCCTTCGTACTCTTCATCCATTTCAAGTTTCTTTAGCACACGGCGGGCAAGCAGAAGTCCAGTACAGTAGGCTGAGGACCCACATTAAAAACTGAGAACAATACAACTACAGAATATGCACAAGAAGTTCAACTAAATGATAAATAGAACTCAAACAAACCTGCAGCGTAATTTGTCAGGCCAATATCAAGGCCATAATGTGGCAATTCATGTGCATAAGCAGCAGCAAGAACCATGTCACCCGTAATGCTAGCAGAGACAATTTGAGCAACAATATCCTTGTTGGTCTAAAGAAGATGTCAAGGTATAGCATTTCGGTCTAAAAGTGAAGCTAACAGGCAAAAAGCTAAAAGTAACATGATTAAACCAATCACCACAAATACGAACAGGCAAATACAAGGAAAAAAGCCAGAAAAATCAGGATCATTTACACCAGCAGTATTCGCAATCAACAAACATCAGTATAACAAACTTTCAATGCGGATGCAACAATAGGATACAAATCTCACAACGAAGCGATATTTAGGGGTGTTGTACTTGTTCTTGTCCTGATTGATCAACCGGACCCTAGCCCGGTAATCGGTCTTCCCCTCTACATATAACAGAGCAAAATGACACAATTCAATGAACATTCAATCACAGGCATTGATGAAAGGGTAAGCACGAGATCACATACCTCTCCTTCTCTTAAATTTGACCTGGTAACGCTTGAAGTAAGCTCTTGATTTCTGGGCTTTGATGAAGGGCTAGCATATAAACTCAAAGTTAAATCACCAGCAGAGGTAACAAATGAAAATTTTAACAATCATGCAACAAATTAAGCTAATTTCTGGGCTCATTCATAAGGTGAATACGCAAAATCTAAATCTAAATCAACAGGTAAAAAAGTAAACTATAAACAAAACCTCAACCCTCAAAGAAAATTTATTACAAACTACATTACGACTATGGTATGCATTCTGATGTTACGCCAGGAATTCGACCCAATAAAATGCCTCATGGGTGAAAGTAGAATCAAATTGAAACTCATAACCCAGTTGGATAATTGAATGTACAACAGCATTACAAATCCACGACGAGACGAGAAAACAAAACTAAAAATCAAAAAAGAAAATGAATTACATAAACATCGATCTATTTACCATTGTCACTGGTGGTCGTGCCTTCCCTTGGTCAGCTTACTCCGATAACAACCACTGGACGGCGGTGGCGGCAAGGGTTGTGGGGAGGAAAAATAAAAAGATATGTTCAACGACAGTTCTGGTTTACTGCTTAAGAATGGAGAAAAACCCTACTCCCGCCGAGAGAATGGATATACACTAAGAATTCCCAAATTAAATTGGGCTTAATTTTGGCAATTACTTTCGGCCCAAATTATATTGGGCTAAATTTAGAAAATTAAGATTGCTTTTTCTTTTTTTTGCTGCCAAATTATTTTGTGATTTCTACATTTTTGCTAAATGATATGGAGCGTATTGAATATTTACCTCTCTAGTCTCATTGGAAGAAAAAATCTTATTTAATTTGTGCCTTAAACCCGGAAAAATATTAAATGGTTAATAATTACCACGTCATTGCTGAAGTGGTGATTATTAATCCATTTAAAATTTGACAAGTGGATGAATTTAAATAAATCACCATGACACCTATTTTGTAGGGTAGTGGTGTATTTATTAAAAATTGTGACTCATTAAATAATTAACACTTGTCAAATTTTAAGTGGGTGAATAACCACCACCTCAGCAATGACGTGGTGGTTGTTAACTAGCCAATATTTACTCATGAAACCCTAAGTACCTACAATATTTGAACTCATGCCCTTAGAATATAGAATGTTGGAATAACAATGGGAGGAGGGCAAATTGTATTTGGGAATTGATGAATTATCCACTAGAATAATTTGAGGGGGTGCTTGGTTAATCGTTGGGAATCGGAATGGATTTGATAGTATGGTGAAATGATAATGGAAATTATAAAAGACATATAATAGTTTAAATGGTCAAATTCTTATATAAACCAAACACAGGAATTTTAATTCCAAAACTCACTTGTCCATTCCCTGTCATTCGCATCCTCGTCGCTAAACACACCCTAAGGCCATCTCCAGCAGTTTTTAACTATTTCAGTCACTTCCACCTCTAACTTCCAGCTTCTACAGTAAATTCACATCAGCAGAAAACTCTACCTTATAGTTTTTCAAAAATATTCTAGTTTGATTCCTCCATACACATAATTTTAAATTTAATTTAATTACTTTTGTACTTTTCAAGTTATTTATACAAAAACCCCAAGTAATTATTTTATTTTACAGTTTCATCTAATATGATAAATTCATTTAGTTAATAATTAAACGATAATTATATTAATATCGCAATGACGATTGATAAAATGCAAACTAAATTAAAAGTAGTCCCAGCACACAAAATTTAATAATACTAAAAAAACTTACATAATTATTAGAAAATAAAATGTAAACTACTAAACTAATATTATTAATCCGAGTCGTCTACAGCATTCGAATGTGTGTCTGTGTATTTTTTTAAATTGTATTTTAATCTTCTTTACTTTTATGTAATGTCTTTTTATTTTATATTTTATGTAATGTTTTTTCATATTATGTACTTTTTAATATTAAGTAATTTTATAAATATGAATGTTTGAATTACTAAATTTTTTATTTCGGGTACTTTGAAAGGTCATTTTTCATAATTATATTATGCAAAATTTTAAAATTCTCTTTATAATTAAGTAGAGTTGACTATAATTATTTATATTTTAATCACATATGAAATAACAATTAAATAAATTAAACTCTTAAATTTATAATAAAAACAAAGTTTTTTTTAATTAATCAATTCAAATAATAGATAAAAACAAATTTAGAGATTAAAGTGTAAATAAGTAAAATAAAAAAATTAAATAAACAAAAAAAGAAGAGAGGTGTGAACAGTGGACCTCGAGGTCCACTGTTCACACCCCTGGACAAAACGCCGAGGTGGAGGTGGGCTTCCCAACCCTCCAGCAGCTGAGAAACTCCGCTGCTAGAGATGCTCTAAAGTTACAAGGCTCATCTCTTCCCACCACCTCAACCCTCCCCTATACCTTATGGCTATTAATAAGTTGTATCTCGTAACTCTTCTATATGCCTTTTTCGCTTTTATATCGTACTTGATATTTTCTTTTTAGCCTTTTATTCTTTGATTACTATTTCTTTATTTGAACAATAAAATAATTTATTTTTATTTCTTTTTATTTTCTCTTGCTTTCTGCAAATTTTGTCTTATGCCTTATTGTATTAAATGTAAAAATTATAAAAATCATTGATTTTACTGCACCAAAAAAATCTAAAAGCAGAGGCAAATGTGAGGATAAATTAAATTAGTATTTGACTAATTAAAATTATCTTTGATGTTATAAGGGACACAAATACTCATAATGAGTTTCAAGTTTGTTAGAGCAATATATGAGTTTAAAAACCACTCAACGAGTTCTTACACATAAATTTTATTTTATTTTTTGATATTTTCCAAAATACTTTTGATGTAGTAAAAAAACCTTTAAAAAGTTATGAGTGTTTGAGCTTTTATCCCATCTAAATTTGTTTGTCACTTCTAACTTTAGGGTCTATCCCTTTGGTACATCCAATTTAAAAAAACTTTAGGGGTCTAGCTCCACTAGTGACTAAAGTTTATTTATTTATTTATTTATTTTTTACAACTGTGACTAAAGTCGAGAAAGCCATTGTTTATGTTTATGAGAATCCTATATATTTTTTAAAAAAATTGCGTAATAAATCCATAAAATAATAGAATCTATTATCATATTTGTCCTCGTGTTAAATTTTTGCAAATTATCATGCATGCTAGTTCATCTTGTCGATTCGATTATGTAAATTATTAATTTATTCATACATAGGAGTATATTATTCAAATAAATGAAATTCATTCCCAGAAAACATATTTAATATTTCTCACTAGGCCAAACGCACCTTTTACACTAGGCCAAACGCACTTAAAAAAGGGAATACTATAAGCCATTATGCCAATGTAAATCCATCTAAAATTCTAAATCCAGCATTAATTCATTACACGTGTTGGGAATTCGACAAAAGACTAGTAGCTTAAAATACCTTGTCATTCTTCATCTAAAAGTCACGAGGAGAAACAAACTCTCACAACGTGTCATAGTTTCAAAATTTTTGCAAACCAAGTAAATTTTTAATGCGACTTTGACTCAAAAAAAATGTATAAGAATAATTAAGGTTTGAAACTGGTATTTGGGTTAGCGGGTTCATATTGATACTTTTTAATCTTAATTTTAATTATTTGTGTTATTTGTTGGATATGGGAAAGTTGCCGAGGCCTAGGAGGCCGAGACCTGCATAAGCCGACGTCCCTAGACGAAAGATGGGCCGCGAGATAGAGGACCTTCGATGCAGACCCAGGACAATTCTAGGAGTCCATGAATGAAGAACGCATGTCACGTTCCGATTGATCTATCACGCGGATCGATGAGGCGTTTACTAAAGGATCAAAACAAATCCTCTCACGTAAAGGAGGAGACATCACTCGATGACATGGCACGTCCCTTCATCTTCATCGTATAAATACTCGATCCCAAAATCATTTGAAATGTATTGAATCTCATATTAGTTTCACTTTATACTTCTCAGAGTGGATTGGGGAGTTAGTCCCAAAAGAAGGAGCGTACGCGAAGGGGCGAAGTCAAATGAGTTCGGCGTCAATTGGGGATTCAACAATATTCATATTTACCCATTTAACTCTTGAGTACTGTCTAAATTCAATCATAACCTACTTATATCAGTCAAGTTCATATCGTATTTTTACATTGTATCATAAATTACTCGTTTCCTTGTACAAGAGTTCTTGCTTACGGATTCACGTGTCCACATTCATAACCATAATTTTATTCATATAATTACTTGTGTGGACACTCCAATTTAACTAGGGGGGTTCATTTGGATTTATTTGGCTTATTTGGATTGGCTAATTCGGGTTTTTCAAAAAAAAATCAGCACCCAAATACCAAACCGTTTAAGTAAAAACCAAACCAATCCAAACCATTTAAGCCATGACTTATTCGGTTTGGGGCCCGAATAAGCCAAATAAGAAGAAGAAAAAATATTATAAAAATATTTCAAAAACATATTCATCCCATAATCAGAATCTTACAATAATAAAATAGTCAAACCCAAAAGATTATTGTTTTCTCTAAAATAAGTTTAAAACTTAAATAACAGTCATTAATAACATTAGAAAATAACAAAATAATAGAAAGGGCATTGGCATTCTTTTTCAAATTCAGCCCTCAACAATTAGCATTCTTCTTCAATCTTCACCATCCTCCTCAAATACTTAATTAAAAACTTAATTAAATAACTATTAAATAAATTTAATAAATATTATATTATATTAATTCTTATTTGGCTTATTCGGTTCCTTATTTGGATTGAGATTCAAATCCAATTCCAAACCATTTAACCGTTTAAGAATTCGGTTTTGACCATTCACCCATTCCGAAAACCAAATAAGCCAATCCATTTACCATACATGGATTAGATTGGCCGGCTAATTTGGATTGGATATTTTTTGAACACCCCTAAATTTAACCAATTTCTACGTTCATATCATGAAATGGTTATCCTAAAAAATTGTCATCTGGTCCACAGTCCAAACACGTATCTCTCTGATTAATTTTTAATTATTTTTATGAGATTAGTTTTTAATTACTAGTTCAAAAAAAAATCAGCATAAAAATTGCAATCATTGAGATCCATCAATATCAAGTCCTATCTTAATACAGGGGCATGATATTTGCAGTAACCGTTTCGATATTTGCAGTAACATTTTCTTGTGAAAAATCTAAAATACCCCTAACACTTAAAAAAAAAAAATCCCGCCTGGCGCTGGCGGTATTTTTGGCCAAAAATACCGCCCGCCCGGCGATATTTTGGGCCAAAAATATCGCCGGGCGATATTTTGGTATTTCACCCCCCTTCAGTTTGATATTTGCAGTAACCACCGAGCGGATCTTCGCCAATCCGGTAAAAAATTCACATTTTCGACAAAAATACTAACAAATCCGGACATAATACAACTAAAATAATCAAACCAACTATCTAAAACAATACCGCAAAATATTTTAACTTTAGTCACTAACCTTTTTCCGATCCGAGTCGTCTCGATTTTTATCCGATTTCGTGATTTCACCCGGCTCTACTTTGCAGGAATTATTAAACGGAAGAGAGCCCCCATGAGGTGCTTTTTCTTTTCTTTTTTTTTTTTTTTTGCAGCGCGTAGTTGATTTTTATTTTTATTTTTGCCCAGGACATTTTTGTCTTTTTACAAAGAAATGTTATTGCAAATATCGAAACGGTTACTGCGAATATCAATTCCGAAGGTGTCAAGAAGGAAAAGTCCATTACGTCACATCTTTTCTGTTAATAGATATTTTAATCCCATCGTAATCCGTACACGTCAGCTCTTCTTAAATTTCCGAGAAATACACCCAAATCCGACTCTCGATGTGGACCCAGGCGGGGACACGTGTACAGTCTAGTCTTAGCCCTTTCATGTCACAGCTCCTGTCACGTTAGACAATGACGGGAGCAGGTTTCCAGTGTTACTCAAGCTGTTGCACCACGTCGCATCTCCACGGTTGATCTTTCGCAAATGGAGCATCGCCGTTGATTCTTGATCACGTTAGTGGTAAGTGATTCGAAATAATGTTATAACTTGTAAATTATACTTGTAAGTTTATGGTGGATGATTAATGATTGGCTAATTTATAATTTGAATTATAAAATTGATAAATGCAAATTTGTAGTGTACTTATCATCTCCACATCATATTTTGCATATTCATATAGAAAAATAATAGTTTAAGAGTGATTAACTTTTATTTCTATGATTTATGATAATTTTTAAGTACTATTTACAAAAAAATAATTATTATGAGATAATTTTATTAAAATGTGCAATATACATTATATGAATATGCAATGTTTTGAAATGAGGAGTGCAATGATTTTTCAGTAAACGAGCAACAAATTCCAATCAATAGATGTTCAACTCGTGTGAATAAGGGTGCAGAGGTGCAATGTATACGAAAAAACATTATGTATTCATTATAATTAAATAATTTTTGGAATGAAATGTGCAATGCAACAACATTAAATGTGCAAAGTATTTGGGATAGATGTGCAATGCAACAACGTAAAACGTGCAAAGTATTTGAGATAGATGTGCAATAAAACAACATTAAACGAGCAATGTATTTGGAATATATGTGCAATTGCGTATCAATAAATGTGCAATAGAAAAATATCAATAAATACATATTCACTACGTATAAATAAATAAATAAAATTACTATACTTGTATTTGATATGTTTACCTACCCTGTCTAGGAAAAATGCAATTATCTAAAGGGTGAAATACATTTTCCCCCCTGTAGTTTCATGTTTTGGACAGTTTCCCCCCTATGCTTTCAAAACTGACAGTTTCCCCCTCATGGTTTTGGACTGAAGTGTCCACTTAACGGAAAATGGCTTCTCTAACGGCGCGTGAAGCAAACGCGCTCAAGACGAGAGTGGGGATAAACAAATTGATGATGTCATTAATTTTATTCCCAAAATAACCCCAACTAAAAAAAAAAAAAAAAAAAAAAACGTTGCGGGAAGCTCCCGCAACAGAAATGGAACCCATCAAATGGGTTCCATTTCTGTTGCGGGAGCCTCCCGCAACTGAAATGAAACCCATCAAATGGGTTTCATTTCAGTTGCAGAATCCTGCAATTGATATGAAACCCAACAAAATGGGTTTCATATCAGTTGCGGGAGTGATTTAGGTTTAGGAAAAAAAAAAAAAAAAAAAAAAAAAAGAGTAAAGGAAGAAGGAAGAAGACGATGAACAGTGCCATCGTCTTCTTCCTTCTTTCATTTTTTTTTTTAAAGTTTTTTTTTATCAAGGGTAATTTAGTCATTTTTTTTAACACCGTTAGAGAAGCCATTTTCCGTTAAGTGGACACTTCAGTCCAAAACCATGAGGGGGAAACTGTCAGTTTTGAAAGCATAGGGGGGAAACTGTCCAAAACATGAAACCACAGGGGGGAAAGTGTATTTCACCCTTATCTAAATTGGTAACAATAAAAATTGAAGGTGAGGGCATCTTCCTTTTTAATGTAATTAGAATTTAGCTTTTTCAATCATACAATTTGAATGAGCATATTTTAGCAAATTGTTATTTGCAGGGATAATTTCACAAAATATAGGGATCATTTAAAAAATTTCTCCACTGAAAATACTAAATTGACTTTCAGTAAAAGTAAAGGAAAACTTGAAAATTTTCTTACCTTTTCTCCTATTTACCTCCTCGACTAAACAACAAGAACATGAGAACGGAATTCGCCATCGGATTGGGAAACCAGGCGAACGGAATTCGTCATCGTATTACAATTCTATCCAGCATTTTTTCAATAATTAATAAACAAAACTTACTTTACTGAAACAGAAAATGGAAGATGAACAAACAGTCAAATTCATCCACGAACAATTTCGTGAATTAAACGAATGAAGGAAATCATTCAGAGAGCGAAAACTTACCAGAGAGATTGAAGACGGACGGAATCGGCAGCTAGCATTGGCGATGGGAATCGAAAATTGCAGAACCTGCAATTTTGATCCGCTGGAAAAGCAAAGGTTCTGCAATTTCCGGTGAAGGAGGAAACCTCCATAAAAGAAAGAAAAAGAAAAAGAAAAAGAGGAGACCTTCACCATCCTGTGGCGAAGGTTTTAAGGAAGACGAAGGTGCAGGAGACCTTCATCGGTCCTTGGCGAAGGTTGCCAGAGGCCGGCGAAAGCTACTGGCCATGGTTGCCAGTGAAGGTTTTCTTCTCGCCGGCAACCATGGTGTTTTGAAAGAAAAAAAAAAAAAAATTAAAGTGAGGATTTTTTTTTGTGAGTAAGAGGATATGTTGGTATTTTTAAAAAAATTTTAAATGGTCCTTGTAAATAACATGCCCCTATTTATAAGCATTGCAATAAACAGGGGCATAGCTAGGGGGCGGATAGGCGCAGCCACCTCCCCTTTCGTCGATAGCTTAGGGTAATATTAGTGGTATGAAATTTATGTTCCAGCCAAATCCGCTTCTATCAGGCATCGACTATATCCTTTCTGCCGCGCTCAACACTCTCAATCTACAACGTCCCCTGCCCCTGCCCTCGCCATAGCACCAAATAGAACTGGAAGCTTAGTTGGTGAATGGTTAAGATACAATCGTGGTGTCGGCCGAGCGAGGAATACGAAGACTTTCAAAGATTGTCTTTTGTTAAATGCTTTTTTTATAAAAAAAAAAAAAATCATCTGTTAAGTAAAACGACTTAGAAGATAAAAGAATGTAAATTGCTAACTGTGAAGTAAAAATTTCAATTCCTCAAATTCCCTCAAAATCCACTCACAACACTAACCCTAGGCCAGCGCCCAATAACAGCAACCAAAGGGCGAACACTCGTCGTCGTGTTGTAATGGGCGCCTGAAAAGCAGCGCCACCTCGCCACCACCACAAGTTTTTCATGGTAATTCACCTATCTTTTAATAATACGTTAGTTCTTAGTTGCGACTCATAATTCTGTGAATAAATTTTATTAAAATTATGATTGTATACTAATTGATTAAACATTAAATTTGTTATTATCTGATTCTACGACAAAAATGTTGTATGAAATTGAATTTGAATATTTGCAATGTTTTATGATGGTGAGTTATGAAAATTCATAATTATAATTATGTTAATATTGAGACAATTTATTAATTTGCTTTTGTTGATATGGTACTTTCTATAATGAGAGTGCAATTTAACACCAGTAGACTCGTCCACACCTTAGAATTGCCGGAAAATTGATAAGGAAACACGAGATGATATTTCGTACACGATTTCCAGGGGGCGGGCACGGTCGCCGTCTCGCAATTTACAACCGCGAAAACCGTCAACGTTTCGTCACAAAAGCCAGCTGTCTTGTGGGCGCGTGTAATTCAATCCACATCCTCTTCCTTCCTCATTTATAACTCAGAACTCTCTAGAAATTAAGAGCCAAGCGCATCAAGTTCCCCAAATTTTCAATCACTTCCTTCTATTTCCCCCAACTATAAAAGCCCCTTCGTTCAAAGGGCCTTACCAAAATTGCACAACCCACTTTCTCTGTCTAAGACTATCCCAAACACGCATACAACCCACGAAGCAATCTCTCTCTCTATCTACTGCCTTTATAGATAGAGATATACATGCGTGCATTTCCGCGTTAAATTGAATTTATGTGCGTCTGTATATGTGTGTGATCGTGTGCAGAGTTTCGCAGGATCGCGGAGTGATCGGAGGAGGCGGTTGCTGATCGGCTGGTATCGGTGATTCTGATCGCTGATCGAAAGTTCGTTTATTACTGAATGTTGGATTAATTTTATTTATTTATTTACGTTTTCCGTCGAATTTTGCTGGTGTTGGAGCTATTTCTTGGTTTGCCGCTTGTTTGTTTGCTTGTGTAAATTTGGCGTAGAATTTGTTGAAGGTACGATTCTGAGCGAATTGGTATGATTGTTTAATGGATGATTCGTGTGTCAGTTTGATTGTTTGTTTGTTGTATTGTGTTTTTCTTTAATGACGATGCTCTGAGATAGGGCTTAATTGCCTTATTGATGAGGCAGGGAATGGAAATCAGTAAGAAATGTCGTTGCACTTGTTGAGTTTAGTATTGATTTTGTTGTTCTTGATGATTTGATCTTATAAAGGTTTATGCGATACGGATGGAAGATCACAAAGAACCGTGTGGTTACCATTTTTTGCTATTGGAGATCGAGATTAGAGAAAACAAAGAAACTGTAGACAATGAAAGCTCTATTGTGTTTTGTTGATTTCCTTATTTGACATGTTCTCTGTGATTACATACCTTAATTAATTTTTCCAGACTTGGTAATTGATAGAAATGATTAGAGTTTTAGTGGTTTTTCTGTGTAACTTTTGCTTTGACGCATAAAGAATATTTGCTAATCCTGTTATTCTTATATTGTTAATTGACTTTTCGGAAGAATAGATATTTGATAACCTTGTCTGCTGGGCTTTGATGTTCGGGAATTCTTTTTTACATTCTAGTTTATGTTGTAACTTATTCCCGCTCAGATTGTGTCCTTTATAATTTGAATGATCTGGCCTTGATGATACTTGGATCGGACTGATTGTTTGTTGAGTATTTTTTTTTGTCATCTTTGTTGAAATATTTTTGCTGCAATGTTGTTTTGTACGTCTGTTAAAATACTTATGTGCACCATTCTTGAGCAGGAGCAATTGGCCTGATGGATTTTTTTTGTTTGTTGTGCCATGCTGCTTATTGTCACCTAAATATCTGGTTTTCCATGTGATGCTCTGCCGTGATTTACATTATTCCTAAGGCCATTGTTGTTGTTGTTGCTAATCACGTGGACTGTTGTATTGACTATGCGTTCATCTGACCTTTGTTGAAATATTTTGTGGCGTGTTGCTATATGGCTGTTGAATCTTTTTGCTGTCATTG
The DNA here is from genome assembly GCA_016801395.1 of Leptodermis oblonga. NCBI lineage: Eukaryota > Viridiplantae > Streptophyta > Magnoliopsida > Gentianales > Rubiaceae > Leptodermis > Leptodermis oblonga. Next base: position 35,423,028 of record CM028757.1, on the reverse strand, counting down.
TTGAATTGGAGATTTCTTTGCATGGATTGGTGTCGAACTTATAGTGTGTTGTATCACCTGTAGTTCTGTTGTAATCACGATCATGCATTGTTGCGTCATTGCATACATTATACTTGTGGCTACGTTTTTTTTTTCTCTGGTTAAGTGAATCTAACATGACCTAGATGGAACTGAATTTGGATTACTTTGGTTCTTGGAAATGTAATAAAAGAGTATCAGTAAAGATTGGTGCTTTTATTCGAATTATTGGCATTCAAGATGCCGACTCCATGTTGTGGGACAAAGGATAGTTGTTATTGTTGCCATTCAAGATGCGCCATCGCGCCTACCGAGAGGAAATTAAATAACTTCCAGTGCAGGATCAAGCATTTGAGCTCTGGACATTTATTCTTATTAATTGTGTACTTCATGGTGCTTAAGTTAGTGACAAGAATTTCATACATATAAAAGTCCTATATGGAGAATAAATTTTTCTAACAATTTGGCCTACATAGATATAAAGAACCTTCTAAGAAGATGTATAACATTGGATAGAAAATTTTTTTTTTTCCCTTTGTCCAGCTTTTTCTTAATTGTTTGCAGAATTTGAGATCCCCTTATGCATAGGATCACAATTTTGTCATTAGGATGTCTTGTTGTGTTTTTATCTCCAGTAAGGTCTCCAATTTCTGTTCTGGATATTTTCTCACGGCAAGATCTAAACCTTTAAGGGAAGAATCTTCAGTCAGTTGTTTCCCCTTCCTGTGGTAGTTTACTGTGTGAGAGATGAAGGCATGCCTACTACTTGTGACTTCATTCACCGATGGAAGAATATGATGACCTTCTTTTGGAAATTGACCAAGATAGCCTTTCTTTGCGAAGCAATGACCTGTACTTCCAGTTTGCCTTGGCTTTTATGGCCACGGCCACAGCCACTCTGATACTTAACTATATAGATAGTTTGTTGGAGTTTTTGAATGCGAAATATGTCTAGATTAGTGGGACTGTGGATTCCTTAGGTTAAAATTCCATGAGAGTCCTACACTTTGACTTCTAACATCTACAAGCAAACAGCTGCGAGTACCAAGGAAAACTATTTCTTAAAAGCTATAGTATTTCTTGAGTGAAGCTAAGGTTCTCATGGGTTGTATTTAGAAGTATTATGTTACGGGGGTAAGTTCTTTCTTATTCAAGAAGACATGGTGCGGAATCGCAGGCCGAGGTAGGTTTGTCCTTTTGGACACTAACTCATCTCTGCAATATATAGTCCTCCCCTACTATATATTCACTTGCAGAAAGGATTTGATTTTTCATTCATTTCTTTTAATGTGGGTTAGGATGTCCATCAGGTGGTGTCTTGTTTAGATGGATTTGGACTTCTTCAAGTTTGAAGTGGATCTTGCACTGGTTATCATCCCCTGCTGGAAGATTTGAAGTTCCAGGAAACTCCTGCCTGATAGTGTTATTATTTCAGATTCTTGTAGATCTTCTTGTTTTGCTGAATGGAGCTCTTGGATCCTTGTTGGAATTATTTATTGCTGATTTCACTTGGTCCGCCTCAATGTGCAAGAAAAAGCTACATTGTCATGGGTGGTGTGCCTGTAGGATGGAAGCTTTATGCCTTTATGGGGTTTAGAATTTTTCCTAAACTTGCTCGTGCATGCAGGTGTTTTGAGCCCATTACAAGCTGCTAGATAGGTGTTAGTTCCATAGTGAGTTGTGATGACGGAGACAAGTTTCAATCAATCTGGGGCTCTTCTCGTTGAGCCTTTTGGTTCAACAAGAAGTGAAAATAAGATTGAGGCAAGTGATTTGCATTCACAATCTGATGGAGCCGTGGAAGAATTAAATTTTGACAAAATTAGCGGTACTGACACCTTGGATAAAGGCTACATGGAGTATGGGTACGATTAATGTCTTTAATTACCAATCTGCATTTATTTTGATTTTTAATTTTTTGTGGATTTTAAACCAAAATTGATTTCAATTATAGGTGCTCTCACTACCGTCGAAGGTGCCGCATTAGAGCCCCTTGCTGCAATGAAATATTTGATTGTCGTCACTGTCATAATGATGCAAAGGTAGGTGGAATCAAAGTGCAGTTATCCATTTTAGTTTAGTTGATGCATAAATGTTCTGGCCTGCTGATTGGCAACTGGTGACTTTATATAATTGATACCAATAATGGTACCTTTTGAAACTCAAAAGAGACGTCAATGTGATCAAATCGTTGAGGAAAAAACTGTGTTCTGAAGTTTAATGTGTATCATTTGCCTTCTCAGTTGTTTAATCAGTAATGTGTTCTGTGCACTATTGTCATGATAAATGCTGATATTTGAAATTGAATCACTGCCCTGCAGAATAATCTTGAGGTTCATCAAAAGCTCAGGCATGACGTGCCACGTCATGAAATAGAGAAGGCAAGAAATGCTTTAAATTTCCATTTAATTCTGTTTATCTGGTCTTTTTGTGGATTCTTCTCTTCAAGGTCACTAGGCTAATTGCAGAACTATCTTCTGTTTTTTTTTTTTTTTTTTTACAGATTATCTGCTCACTATGTGGAACTGAACAAGAGGTTGATGATTGAATGCGAGTTGTTTTGTGCTTTGAACAACCTATTTCTTTTAGTTCTGTATGATTTTGCTTTAGGAGACGAGCTTAATTTTTTCGTCTCTGTCTGTTTCCACTTCATACCAGGTTCAGCAAATCTGTGTTAATTGCGGGGTATGCATGGGGAGATACTTCTGTGGAATTTGCAAGCTGTTTGATGATGATGTAAGTTGGATCTGCCTATGCTTTCACCTGTATTAATTGGTAGCTTTTGCTGCCAAAGTTACATGGGTTATGGACCTTCTTTAATGGAGTTCTAATATGTTAATCTCGACTGGTTTTGCAGATGTCGAAAGAGCAGTATCACTGCAACGGTTGTGGCATTTGCAGGTATGTTTTAGATATTGAATTTGGAAAGGGTAAATTTTAGATTGCCTAGCCAATTGGATGAATAAAAGTAGTAGAAAATAAGAAGTCCCTTCCCCTTTCCGGTCATTGATGATTCTCTTCAAGGTGATTAACATGGATAAGAGTTTCAACTTTTACACTGAAAGATGTATTGATTGGATTAGCAAGGAAGTGATGTTACCGTGGAACTTTCCCTGTATTAGTTTTCTTCTGATTACACGAGAAAAAGTGGTTAACTTACTCTGCTTTTTTCAGGATCGGTGGGCAGGAAAATTTCTTTCATTGTTCGAAATGCAGTAAGTTTCCCATTGATTTCCTTTTCCTTCTTTGCGTAATGCTTCATGTTCAATTTGGTGCTGTTCCTTGTGAAGTTTTAGCTGTTTCACTTTATCTTGGTTGTGATTTAGGATGCTGCTACTCAACAGTTTTGAGGAATAGCCATCCATGTGTAGAAGGAGCAATGCATCATGATTGCCCTGTTTGCTTTGAGGTATGCTGTCCACGTCGATTTGTTTTGGACGTCTTCTCTGCCCTCTGGCCAGCTCTCTCTCTCATCAGGGGCGTTTGTGTTTAAATAGTGAACTTTCTTCTTTGCAGTATCTATTCGAGTCACGACAAGACGTCATAGTTATGCCTTGTGGGCACACCATTCACAAAAATTGCTTGGAGGAAATGCAGGAACACTGCCAGTTAAGATTTCGACTTCCCATACCTCTTTTGCTTTTTAACTCATTATGTTTTGTGGCTAACCCATTTTCTTTGTTCAGGTATGCTTGTCCTCTATGCGCAAAGTCAGTCTGTGATATGTCAAACATGTGGGAGAAATTTGACATGGAGATTGCAGCAACCCCTATGCCCGAGCCTTACCAGAACCTGAAGGTAATCAATCATCTCCCGGGTCCTCCATTCTTCGCTGTATCTGCACTGTTTTGTGCAACTGGGCTGACAGTTTACTCTTGTTCCAGGTTTGGATTCTGTGCAATGATTGTGGGAAAAGTGCTGAAGTACCATTTCACATCGTGGCTCACAAGTGCCCGAGCTGCAAGTCGTACAACACCCGACGAACCAGTTGAGCGAGCGAACGCTTAACGGGTGATGAAATTACAGTTGTGGTGGTGTGCTTATGGAGTATGGACACCACCATGGAAATGGCATATCCTCTTGGGGGGGCGCAGAGATTCAGCTCCTTGAGGATTGGAGAGTATGCATGTGTTTTCGGGGCCTTCTCTGGAACTGGAGAAGGGAAAGGGGGGGATTTGGTGCTGCTGCATGCTTTGATTGACAATGGTGGATCTTTTTCTCTGGCTCTTTGCTTTTATTATATTGGCTGCTTTATCCTAAAATTGAGAGAATTTCTGAGCTTTGCATATGTAGTTTCATTGTGTTTTCCGTAGGGCATGAAAGGTCTATTTCTGCCTTCAGTTGAATGTACTTTTTCACATCTTTAATAAATCTTCTTAGCATTTTTCACTACTATTTTAAATAATTTTAAGATTAAAAAAGAAAGTTTAATTTAAACCACTACTTCAATATATAAAGGCATTGGGGCTCTCTCTGTTGGGGTTCAGGATCTTAATAATTTGTCGCAATAAGGAGCGTGGAATAGCTTATTACAGTTTTTTCGAAGCAAAATAAAAAATAACTCGTATAGCAACCATTTCATAAAGATTTAAGAAAAGAAAAAGAAAATCAGGTTTGTTTTTTTTGTTCTGTTTTGAAAACGGTTTTGGTTTCAATAATAAATTTAATATATTTTAATCATATTTTATTATTTTCAATACAATTTTTTACTATTTAGAATTTACTTTTTACATTTTCAATACACTTTTTACATTATAAAACTATTTTTCAAAATTTGTTTTCAAAACGATGAAAAAAAACAGGCCCCAAATCCCACTTTAATCTAGTTTGGTTTTGGATGCATTCAAATAAAATAAATTCTACAGTAATCAACATAATTTTCAGATTTATAATTGTTAGCAACATGTATCTCTTTCCTTTGTTTTTTCTTTTTTCTCTTTCTTCATTTACATAATAAAAAATAAAAAATTTAACCTTCCTGCTTTCAAAATTTTGAGAGAAACATGATGTACCTTACTTCAGCAAAATATAATATGCAAGAATGCAAATGAAACAAACGCAAAATAAATACATTCAATAACTTCAACTAACTGCCACCTAAAGCCTTATAAATGAGATTTGCGAAAGATCTAAAATGAGAATTCTAGAAAGTGGCCATAGAAAAAAGTGACATCCCCTTGAGACGAAAAAGCAAATCGCACTGCATTTCCCTCGTGATAATTATGTTATATCCGAAAGCTCCCAACCACGTATTGTTGTATATACCTATAGAGATAGCAAGGTTGCCACTGAACCTCGCAAGCCCCTGTTACCATCCACGAGATAAGGCAAATCTATTTCAAATGCAACCTCGCAAATCTGCAAAGCAACCCCATCACCATGAACTCCACGTAGGAATTCGTTCGCCCAAAAATCGCCCCTTTGCATAGAGGACAATTATACCACATCCTGAAACGCGGCAAATACCATCAAGATTAACATTCGCGCGTGCTTTTGTTAGCTTATTCTCTTCTCCATTCAATTTTATTTCAATTAGCTTGTTTTCTGAACTTTTATTGTTTAGAATTTGACGATTGCAGTTTTAAATTCTCAAAGTATCAAATTAATTGTTTGAGTTTATTGAATTTTAAATTTTATTAATATTCTTGTTGAATTACTGAACGGAAAAGGGGCTTTATTGTTTGAGATCGAAAAATCGAGGATTTTAAATTAAGGTTAGGAATGTTAGATTTGAATTTGTGTTGACTTTATAATTAAATTTGTGATTTTGTGGATTGAAAATCAGAACCGGGAAATTAAGAATTTTGAATAACCTAGGTTATAGATTTTGGATATGGATTTATATCGGAAGTCACATGAATTAGAGATAGATGATCTTATAGATTTTGGATACGAGTTAAAGTTGAAGTGTTCTTCAAACCTAAATTCTCAGTATCTCTCTTTTCTGAACAAACAAACAAGGGTTAAGGTGCCTTCATTGTAGGATCACAAAATAGTGAAAAACAGTGCATATTTTGCGAGTTCAGATTCTTTACCCAAATTACTGAGTCTTATGGTGTCTAGTGATCACGTAGTTTCATTTAACAATTTTTACTCAAAAAAATTGCTCTTATAAATTGCAAGTGAAACTGCGAAATTTTGATCGCCAAACACAATAATTTGGATAAAAGATCTAAATTCGTATTTGACACAGCTTCAAAGTCATGATCAGCATGTAGAGTAAGAATGCTGTAAAATCCACAGAAAGTCACATTTATATTCATTGCAAAACTCTGGTTCTGGTAGATTATACATTAGAACAGATTGGACAAAAAGAAGAAAATTTGGGGAGCCACAACGACGGGCTACTACCACCCTTCTTTGACAAAATCTATAGAGACATATAATGCCGTATTCGACATCGATTTTTCAGTCAGAATATTATTCTGAAAATTGCAAAATTGGCCAGCAATGATCATCCATGGCTGGCTACTAAAAGATGCACATGCTCAGCTCTTGATGATGAACAGATGATCTTGAATTCCCTGACCTTTACGAGCACGTATCGATCATCGGTGATTCGCCTGCTGCGGTAATGACAGTTGGATTCAGGAAAAAATGAACATGCCTGTTGTCTCAGGAAGAAGTTCCTCAGTGTTGCTGCTTCTTGCCTTAGTAGTAGAGCTCTCTGAAGAAGCAGCATTGCTGCTCTCACTTTTCTCCATCTCTTCATCAATCAGGATCTCCTGCAGACGGCAATTCCAGCTGCAAAACGCCTTTTCGCCTCTGCCAAAACCCCGAAAACAAAGCAGTCAGTCTCAATTTGATGTTCCAACACATTGAAGCAATGAATCAGATGAGGCTAAAACAGCATACCTATACATGTAAATATCTTCCCCATCCAGTTTCTTCTGGCATGAGTAGCAGAGGCTCAAGAAGTTACTGGAAGGATACGATGCTATCGGGGGAACAGGAAAAACGTTTGAGCACTCGTGTGCTGTATGAGCCTGATCAGCCAATGCAGCTTCATCATCATCTTTATTAGTATTATTCTTGTCAAAATTTGTGAACTCATTGGTGTGACATTCCAAAATACAGTCACCAAAAATATGAGTTACTTCAGGATTAGGGCCATGTTTTCTCACACAGGTATAATCCTCAGAGAGCTCAATCTCATGAGGAGGGGGAATGGTACCAATGACACCATTAGCAACAGATGCAGGGTCTTCCCCGTTTACCAAATCACAACCCCGACTACTACCCGGGTTCAAACCATGGTTTGCAAAGCGACTGAGGTGCACAACAGACCTACCGGAATCTAATGAACATGGGCGAAATTTCCCATACGAACAGGGCTCAAAAGGGGCATCATCTCCAATATGAAACAAAACATCAGAGCTGCCATTGCCCTCCTTTCGAAGGTTAGAAGGTTTGGAATTTGCACAAGGGAAGATGCCTACGCCTTTCGGCAGAGATTTAGGCGCCTCGAAAGAAGCAGTATACTTATGAGAATAGGGTATTTTGATCCTCATTTGAGGTCCAAAAAGAATGTTCTTACTATCAGAGGCTCTAAGAACTTTTCCTGAGCTCACAACCTCGTGAGCGAGAGAATCTACAATGCTTAATCCTACTTTATCACTATCCCAACTCTTTTGATGATGATTCCCTTCGTGGGAAGGGGATCTTGGAGACCTAAAAGGGTTACCCAAATTTGAGAAAACTCTAAAATCCAATGGGGAAGTTGGGCTTCTGACAGAATCACATTCTGAAGAACTCTTACTATTGAAACCAACAAACAAACCAGGGATATTGAAAAAGGAGGTGTTCTTATGTTTATGAGCCAAAAAATCAGTTTGAAAAGAAGTTTCTGAAGCAACAACATCGGATTTTAGCCGACCCAACATAGGATTATCTTTCTGATCTGACCTGGTTCTCTTCCTCAGCATTATTCTGCATCAGAATTTAAAAGCATTCCCAAAGTAAGAACAAAAAAAACACAGAAAAAGATCAGCAATAACTTCTAAACGAAGCAGCCTTAAAGAAGCAATTAAGTTTCCATTTCAAAAACCCAACCAAATACAGAGGATAAAAAGACAAATCTCTGCGAAAATTAATCATCAATGGAATAATGCTATCTATAAACATGAAGATAAGAAGGGAAAAAGGATAGAGACTTTGCCAACATTTTGGCAACAAATTGTTTTCCCTTTTTTCCAAATTGAAGGGACTAAATGAAAAGAAATTTTTTTTTTTCTTTTATAAGAATCATCATCAAGGAAA